>CM053791.1:807064788-808264788 GCA_028749045.1 Cupressus sempervirens | reverse complement strand
AACAACAATGCAGGAAACAATAATGGGGGAAACAACTTTAACAATGGCTTCCAAAGATAGAATCGACAGTGGAACACACATCCAAATAATGGAAGCATTCTTGCAGATAACAACAATGTTCAATATGCTGATATCAATCAATATGATGACAGTCAAAATGCCCCAAATAATGATGGTTTGTGTTATAAAAAAAATCAAGACATGATTCAAAATCAACAAGCAAATGATAATGTCCATCTTGTGTAGTTTAATGCTATGCTATTAGATTCTTACGAGTCCACACAGAACACACTGGTTGAACAACCAACTAGTGAGGAATTCTCTTTTCCATTTAGCTAGGAACCAGATATTCAACATGATGAGATGTTTGCTTTTCGCAATGATAATCCAAACACCTACAATTTGTGAAACAGAAGAGAACCTTTGATGGATGGGATTCCTCTAGGACTACAACTGAATCCTCCTGATCCAAGAGTGAGTAATAATCTGGCACCAGTCAGGCCCCCATATGGAGGACAACTGAATCAAAATCAAATAATGGTTCCTACAATCTTGAAAAATCTAGTGTGGTCTACTGAGAAATACAATGCAATAGAAGATTTGAAATGAACTAAGGCCAACATGTTTATGTTTGACATGTTGCAAAATTGTCCTCAACAAAGGGAAGCATTAATGAAGACCCTGGATCATTCAAAGGTACCTCAAAACATGAATACTATTTCTCAAAAAATAGTACCTCAATAGGACAACACTTCAGAAGCAATGCTGACTATGTTTAAGGACAAGGTTGAGGTGCCTCCATTTCTACTAAGTATCAAAATATATGGGAAAAATCTTCATAATTTCCTAATCGATTCAAGACCCTCATGTAATGTGATTCCACTATTGATAGCACAAAGGTTGGGAGTAGATCCCCAGCCTTCCAATCAAATAGTAATACAACTGGATAAGACTAAGGTGAAAGTGATTGGTGTGCTAAAAGATGTTTGCATACAGTTGACAGTCGACCCTAGGATTCAAGATGTTATTGATATACATGTGGTCAATATACCTGGGACATATAGATTACTACTAAGTGGGGAATGGACAAAATGCCTAAGAGGATGGTTCTCTACAGACTTCACTCAGTTATGGTTACCATGGAAAGGGTTGAACAACCAAATCAAGATAGATGCAGAACTAAAGTTAAAAACTATGATTACTGAATATAATGCTCCTAATGAAGTAGCATTCTTGCAATTAGATCTAGGTTCTTATAAAGTGATGGCTTTCTCAACCAAAATATCAGATGATCAAAAGTCCAAGCTTTCAATTTCAAGGCAAGAAGTTGTAACGCAGTTTGTAGACAACATGGTGGCTAATCTACACTACTTAGGAGAGGAAGTTGACCCCAGTATCCTATTTCTCCCAAGATTTTGTCAATTGCATAAAGTTAGCCATTCAAAGTTTGAATGTTCATCATACCAAGAAGTAGTTGCTAAGGTATTGAAACAAATGATGGAACCCAAGAGCGATAGCACACTGAAAGATGAACCCATAGAAGATCAAGCCTCTATAAACATATCTAAATCTGTTGAAAGAGTTGAAGAAGAAATCAAAGACTTTAATGCATCATATAGTGATACCTCTTCAGATGGTGGAGGTTTGTCTTCTCCTCTACCAAGGATGGTCAAAATTAAAAGGAGAAGATGTGAAAGGGAAAAGATGGACTTCAGTAGTTGTTTGTCCAATAGCCAAGGTGGATGAAATCAAGGAATTGATAGGGGAAATCAAAGATAAGCAAGAAAAACATGCACTCCCAGTATCAAAGAGCGACAATGGAAAATCAATAAGTCCACCCCAAGAAAGATTAAAGTAGGTACCTAAGAGACAATCTTTTCAAGCCCAAGTAAAGGAGAAGATTAGAACAAATAAAACAAAGTTAGAAAACCTAAGGAATGCCCAATATGGACACTTTTCTTAGATAGTTCCAAATGCAAATCGGGAGTCGGCATGGGTATTGAGTTGGTCAATCCTAAAGGTAAGTCTTTCTATGTTGCATTTCAATTACAGTTCAGATGCACTAATAATGATGTAGAATACAAAGCATTGATTCGGGGACTCCTTTTCACTTTGGAAAAGGGGGTTAAAGCTCTCATCATCGAGGGAGATTCATAGTTAGTGGTGAGACAAGTAAAATCATTATACTCTTGCAATGATAAGAGGCTACTCGCATACGGGAAAAGAGTATGGGATTTAATGGATGATTTTGAAGCTTTGAATGTGAGATCTATTTCGAGAAGGAAAAACATGGTAGCAGATGCTCTAGCTATTTTAGCTAGTGCATTACAACCACTCTAAAGAACCAAATTGAAAATATTTTTAGTCAAATTGGTTGTTGTTCCATCCATTTCAAATAATATCATAGACTTCCAAGTATTTCAAGATGATCAACATATACTCAAATTTATCATGAGCTGTGGCCACTTTAAAGGGCAAGAAATTGATGACACGTTAGATGACAAACTCAAGAATGATGAAATTGAAGATGAGGATGGGATTTTGAATTTAAAGACCAACACTATTCCTAAGGGGATGGTTTAATTGGAGTGCATCTTTGATCATGATGAATTGGCACTTAATAGAAGAACAACTAAAGAAAAGGGAATAGAGGAATGCAACTCATACAATTTGGGCACTGATGATGATCCTAAAATGGTAAGGATCAAGAAAGCATGCACTCAAAAAGAAAGACAATATATGCTTAGATTACTCTCAGAATATAAAGATGTCATTACATGGAGCTACGAAGAGCTAAAAACATATGATCTCGAGATTATGACACATGGCATTTCGTTGAAACCTGATGAAAAGCCTTTCTGTCAAAGGCAAAGACCTATCAATCCTATCATTGAACCATTGATAATGAAAGAATTTCAAAAACTTCTTGATGCCAAGATCATTTTCCCTATTCATCATTCCACATGGGTGGCCAATTTGGTACCCGTATGGAAGAAGACTGGAGAAATTTGTCTTTGTGTTGACTTTTGCAACCTAAATCTAGCATCTCAAAAGGAAAATTATCCTTTACCTTCACTAGATGAGGTCCTACAAATTTTAAATGGTTCAAAAATGATGTCCTTCTTGGATGGATACTCAGGATACAATTAGATAATGGTTGATGAAGAAGATAGACTGAAAATAGCTTTTATGACTAAGTGGGGAACGTTCACCTACAGAAGAATGCCTTTTGGGCTAATTAATGCAGGGGCTACATTTCAACGAGCCATGGATGAAGCTTTTAAAGGATCAATAAATAGATGTATAGTCATCTATATGGATGACTTGATGGTCTTTTCGAAAGATCGAAGCACTCACATTGCAGATTTGAAACAAGTATTCAATAGATGTCACAAGTATGGCATATCTCTCAATCCTAAGAAGTGTTCCTTTGGTGTCACTAAAGGAAAGGTCCTGGGTCACATCATTGCTAAAGAAGGGATCTCCATTGATCCTGATAGAATCGAATCTATTCTAAAGCTATCACCTCCCCACAATTAGAAGGAACTCAAGTCTTTAGTGGGTTTGCAAAAATAGTTTGTCCCCTCAACGACTTACTCAAAAAGGGAGCTAAGATAGAATGGGTTCTAAAAATTAAGACATCATTCAAGGATATCAAAGGGGTCATATCTACAGCCCCATTACTAGTTAGCCCAGATTATGGGTTACCTTTCAAAATATATTCTTTTGCCTCAAAACATTCATGTGTTGGGATCCTTACGCAAAAGAAAGAAAAGGAAGATGAAAGGCCCATTGCTTTTATAAGTTGTCCTCTTAAAAAATTTTAGCTGAAATACTCTAACCTTGATTAAAAATCCTTTGCATTAATCAAGGCAATGAAGAAGTCATGTCACTACATACTCAGAAGTAAAGTGTACGCAATAGTACTTGATCCAGCAATAAAGTCGCTTTTGATGCACAATGAACTTGGTGAAAGGAGAGGCAAGTGGATGGCAATACTTCAAGAATTTGATCTAGAGATTCAACCTATGTGACTAGTTCAAGGGCAAGGATTGTCTAAAATGATAGCTGAACACCAAGATGGAAATGAAAAGGAATTCAAGTTTAACAATGAAACTGATGACAAAGATCAAGACAATAGGATTGTAATATCTCAAGTTGACATTGACCAAGGTGTGGTGATAGATATTTGGTACCAAGACATCATTTATTGCCTCCTACAGAATTAGTATCCTAGTTGGATGAATAGCTCGTAGCGTAGAGGACTCAAAATGAAATGTGATTCTTATATGCTATGTGATAGAAAGTTGTACAAAAGAAATTATGAAGGGATATATCCCAAGTTCTTAGGTCATGAGGAAGCCAAGGAAGTCTTAGAACATTTTCATGAAAAGTATGGTACAGGACATGGTTTGACAGAAGCAACTGCTCACATGATTTTAAGATCAGGCTATTTTTGGCCCTCGATATTTAAAGACACTTTTAAGCACATACATTCTTGCCATATTTTTCAAACTAGTGCCAATAGAGAAAGGAATCCAGTAATGCCCTTATAGCCTATATTTGAGATATGCCCCTTCGCAAAGTGGGGTTGGATTTTATTGGTCCGGTCAACCCACCATCGTCAATAGGACACACATTCATTCTCATAGCCATGGATTATTATATGAGATGGATGAAAGTAGAAACCTTTAGGAATTGTACTACTAAGGTGGTGACTGACTTCTTAGAAGAACATATTATCACTAGGTTCGGGATGCCATTTTCCTTGGTATGCGATAATGGGTCTGCTTTTGCATCAGCATTCTTGACCCAATGGCATTTGAAAATCAAGTCATTATCAAGTTTTCTTTGAATTACTACCCATAGGGAAATGGGGTAGTAGAATCCACAAACAAGAACTTGATTACAATTATAAAATGATTATTGGAGGAAAACCCTAGAGATTGGCATACACAACTTTAATATGCTCTATGGACAGATCGATTAAGGATCAAGAACACTTTGGGAACTTCTCCATACTTGCTTGTCTACAGAAAAGAACCAATATTTTCGCTCAACCTTAGAATTCTTGTTTTGAAGTTCATGAGTGGATACACTCAATATGCTAACAAAGTATAGATCAGACTGATGAATCTTTTAGAAATGGATGAGAAGCAGACAGCTGCACTAGAACACATGGCTAAACATCAAGCTATCATCAAGAGGTGGTTCAACAAGAGGGCCACAATAAAATCCTTTAGGATTTCTGACCGTGTTCTACTTTGGGATAAGGAAAAAGAAAAGTTGGGTAGCCATACCAAGTTTCAACTCTTGTGGACGGGCCTGTATCAGACTGCAAAAATTCTCAGCAAAAACACTTTTAGGCTAGGTTCCTTACAGGGGAAATTTCTACTTTTGACCGTAAATGGGAAATTTCTAAAACATTATTTTGAAGCTTTAAAAGAACACAAAAAAAAATTAGTTAGATTTTATTTCTACATATAGCTTAGATTCTCATTCCTACAAGTGTGTTTATTTCTACAAGTGTGTTCCCTTTCAGTTGTGTGTTCACTTTCAGTTCTGTGTTTGCTTTCAGTTGTGTGTTTTGTTTTCAAAGTTGTGTCAGTCTTAGGGGGTAAAGTGTAATTGAGATTTTTTCTCAAGATTTTACTAACCACTCTTTGGTTTCCAATTTTAGGAAGAGGTATTTCTTTATCAGGACATTTGGACGATTGTGTTTCTTATACCAACTGAGCAATGGATATTTCTTGTGGAAATAAGGTATTTACAATCAAGAAATCAAAACTCTAGACCAACGAGTTCTCAACACTTTGAAAATTTTAAAATTTGATCATTTTTGGTGTTGTTGAATTCAATTCAAAGATGATAAGAGATTATCCAAACTTCAACTAGTTCAAACAAGAGAGGTCTCCTCGAAAGATTCCTAAGATCATTGATTGGTGTGAGAGTTTCTAAAAAAGTTCTAAAAGAGGAATGCAAGGGATGTTCACAAGAGATCAAATCCAAGAAATAATATCGGTGCCCTGACCACACAATCTAAGCATAGTTAGGATACATAAGATTTAAAAATAATAAAAAGAATACGGTGTTAAGGCTGAAGGATTCCAAAGATCTAAAATGGCAAAAGATACGTTCTCAAAATTGAATATCTTATATTTAAACTATTTCTTCATCAAAAGTAACATTCTAAATCACATGGAGCAATTATTCAAATTGCTAGAAAATTAAAATAACGTGACATCTTGCCAAGAGCCCTCGAATTGATTCTCTCATCTAGTCAAGGGATTGATTGATAAAAGTCTTCATGGAGATTATGAACGAATGAGCTAGGAGGAGTGAAAGATCATTTTCAAGTTATTAGAAAACTTTGATAAATTACATCCTAATATGTCAAAGAAAATGAATACACATTGCACACACTGAGCTTGAAGATTTCGGGTCCTGATGTTTTGACTGTGAAGTCATTCGAAATAAGCTCAAGATGTTCAAAGTTTGGTTGGTGTTTGACAGACATTGGAGGAATGTTTTTTGATGAAGAAATACCTTATTCATTTCTTCCTTTCATGGGGGCTATTTTTTGTGGTGTCCACAACACACAGCCCATTCCTCACTAGGAATGGGGACCCCCTACTTTTTTGGACTCTCGGGCTCATAGTTCGAGAGTCGGGAGAAGAAATTAGTATTAGTGTTTGAAATATTAGAGTTAAAAATAATAATAATAAATTTTTATTTTTTTTAAATCCTAATGCATAGGCATGCACGCGCCAAGCGAGATGCTTGCCTTGCACTGGTGCACACATCGAGGCGTGTCGTACACCTTGCCTGACATGGGGGAGGGTTATAAAACCCCCCACTCACCCCTTTTTTTTTTAACACATCACATTTTGTTGGTGATAAAAAGGTACGCACATGTGCATTACCACTCAACCCTCAGTGGCATTAGAATATCCACACCACACCATTCTAAGCTTGCACGATGGCATTGTTTGCAACCCTCTTTCATGGTGTTGTTGCGCTCCCACATGTTAGGCCCATGGGCTCTGATCCCCTCCACCACACAATGTTTCAATTCATTTTTTTTCTGAGATATACCCAAGCCCGTGGTTATTTGCATCACTACACATAGCACTCATCCCCATGCATGCCCTCTGCCAGTGCCACGTGGCACAGTGCCTTCAAAACCCACACCTGCAGTGCTTTGCGTGTTTGTGTGCCTCCTCCATTGCCACCACTTCTTGCACACAATGCTTTGTGTGCCCGCACACCAGCTAAACTGCACCCTCACAAAACCTTAACCAACGCCACCATTCTCGCATGCATGCATCCTACTATCGCCACGCACACTCACCCAACGTTGTATGCTCGTGCACACACATTCGCATCAAACACTAATCGCATCTTTAGCGTGCTTCTCATACCCATAGCACACTCATGCACTTTTAATTTTTTTTAAATAATAATAATAAATAAATAAATTTAAAATTTTAAAATTTTAAAAATATAATATAATAAAATACCTAAAAGGGATTTTTTTTTCCTTTATGCATATTTTAGTTTAATAGTTTTTACTTCTTATCTTTCGACTAATAAACGTTTTCCTCATTGTGTGCAGGTGATTAAATGACGTCCATGTCTGGAGTAGCACCCAAATTGGTAGTCTTCAAGTTCCAAGGCGTACCATCCAAATCAAGATTTAACAATGATTATGTCGAGATCTAAGATACAGATTTAGGGCACACTGACTTAGGGGAATTCTTGAAAACCTATAATAAACCAATCAAGAGATCAGACTTGGTATCCTCCTTGATATGTTCTAGGTTGGTGAATGCAACATCACATCCCATATCAGTGCAATTAGCAGAATTAGTAATGACATTGGCACAATATTTTGTTTCTGATGAGAGAGTGGTGAAAAGTGTGACAGGAGAAGTGGTCCTTGATCTTCAACCCGACAACATCAAGAGGTTCTTCCATATCTCGAGAGTGGATCAATTCATTAGGCTCTCCTATGAATCACTAGAGAGATGGTATAAGGAACATACGAAGCAAGCAGCAGATAATATACAGTCATCTTATCTCATTGAGAGACCTCCTCAAGGAAGGATAACAGGCAAAGTGGATATGACTCAGCAAGGGCAATAGATTATCCTGAATTGTATAGAAAGGTAAACATGCAGGATCCCAATGCCTAGCCTTACATAGTCTACCCTCAACTGGTGAAGAAGAAACTATCTACTCAAAGAAAGGAATATAGAATCGTGAATGATGCATTCATTTTTGCAATCATTCAATTCTTTGAAGGAGATTATGGAAATAGGCTATCTAATGAAGAAAAAGCATAGATAACTACTCTCAGGGCCTATTTCATTCAGTTTAAGATGTTCACATACCTGTGGGTAGGTGGTGCCACTATCCACCCCAAGAAGCTCCGTAGATATCTGAGTGACAAGCTAGTGCTATTGGAGATTTCTCGACAGATTGAATCAACATATGAGAGGGTGAAAAGACAAAGAAGACCTTGTTGGACATGGCCTCTTGTCATTGGACCATACCATGTAAAGCAAAAGCAAGACATTTTGACTTTTGAATGGGAATGGGAGAATTATCCCCTTGAGGAGTACAATTCCCCTAGGATAAATTTTAATAATGTCGGGAAGGTGGAGAGTATGGCAGGTAAAGAGTTTCATCATGTAGATGCTATTGAAGATCATTGGATGAATGCAACAAATGACTATGATATTTTCATATGGGATTATTGAGAGATGGCTTTGTATCTGGCAGAGAAGACCCTCAATCTCAATATTCTCGAGGAAATAAGGCAACAAGATTCTAAGGAGCTATTGGACCCCCTATTCAACCTAGACAAAATCAGAGAAAGACCCATTATGAATGCGAAAGTTGACAGGGAGGAGGGCGATGATATTAATCATTGGGCAAGACATGTGGTTAGAATGATGAAGGAATGGATCAAATAGCATTTTCCACTTGATCCCATGCCTGACACTATAGTCTTCCATGCTCAAGCCTGCCCTGAGAAAGGTAGAGGAAGGAAAGTTATAGTTCCTACTTTTGCACTCCAATCTCCTATCAGGCCAAAGAAAGTATATGAACTTGACCACCTGGTTGGATACTATCATCCTCCAAAGAGGATAGGAAAGAATAAAAGGAAGAGGACTTCCCTGCAAAGAATTCAAGCAGAATAGCATGAAGTGCAAGCACCTTCCCATTAGCAACAAGAAGAGGTACAAGGATCTAAGGATATCAGAGCTACTCAAGTCCAAGATAATCCTCCACTGCCTCCCTTTGTGCCTACCCAATCAAAAGAGGAAGAGAGTCAGCAAGTTTCTATCCCTCTAAAGCAAGAAGAACAACCTTCCCCTTTTGCCTCTATAAAACAAAAGAAGATTAAGATTCAACTGAAGAAAAGGTAAAGGGTGACTAAGAGAATGGTGCCTTTTCCTTATGTTCTTAAAACCGTCCCAAAAGAAGAAGAAGAGGAAGAAGAGGAGACAAATGAAGAGGAAGAAGTGCCCATACAAAGAAGAACCCAAATAGCTAGAGTCATGGAGGAAGAAAGGAGAAGGAGTACCTCGAGCATATCATAATCCACTCAGGCAATACCCTTACAAGTCTCTTCTTCATAAGATGAAGTGCAACAGTGGGTAGATGAGAAAAGTGAAGAAGGGGATGATGTATTTAAAATGTCTGATTTTGACTTCATTCTTGTGGGAATGATGTTAGTTGATGGCAAAATTAGGCGTACTCCTATGAACCAATCTCAATAGGAAGGTTGGATGCAGATACCACCAGGCACACAAGGTCCCAATCTTGCTAACCCATTTTCACCACAAGCTATAGTAGTAGATAAAGGTTTGGTTACTCCTCTACTTCCAAGATCAGAAGAACAATTTCAGAAGAAGCCATCACAAGAGGAGCAACCAGAACAAAGGGAAACTAATGAAGCATCAAAGGAGGGACAAATAGTCAAATATTCCCAATCACCTCCCCAAGACACTAAGGTGCAAGCTGCCAGATCCACTAAGATCGAGCAAATAGAAGGAGAGCCCTCACAGACAAAAACAACTCTCAGGAGGAGTGATAAGGGGAAGAAAGTTGCAGAACATACTTCCTCATCTTCAATAAGAAGACCTCTGGCTGAACACACTCCAAGGTGTCTGCAAAAGGAAGTAATAAGAAGCTCTAGACCCAGATTCCAAGCCTCAAAGGAAGACATTTATGAGATTGTGGAAATTTTGAATAAAGTTGAGTCTCCGACACATAAGGCAATACCATTGGCATTTGTTACAAGTACACGAAATAACCCAAAGTTGTTTGCATAGGTAGTTGTTCCTCCTAGAGATACAAACGTAAAAAGCATTGGTCCCAAGGATTATGAATTGAAAAATGTCATGTTGGGAAAACCCACATGAGATGCATCCCAATTAATGGTGACCATGGGAATTAAGGAAATCATGAAGAACATGGGGGAGGATGAGATGGAAATTCAAGCACTTCAAAGGCAGGTTGAGATCCTAAAGGGATATTTGGCCAAAGTTATTGGTCCTCTTGATCCTGAGCACCCTGAGGAGACCTTGAATATTGTTCTTAGAGAAGGGGGAACTGTCCATATGGATCCATTTTTGACAGCCTATCAGCAATGGCAGAAGATTTTTGAAGAAAAAGGAGTCATGATTATCATAGAAAACCTAAAGATGTTGCATGTTACACAAGAAAATGTGAATAAAATGGTGGTGATTTTGAAGTAGGACTTCAGCATTATTGATGAAGTACAGGCCTGGAGAAAAGATTTACAAACTCTACAAGCCATAAAGGGACAAAGGTACCGAGTTTTGATTGATGTATATATGGGAGATGAATTAGATATGATTAATGATTAGATAGAAAAGATAGTAGATAGCAATAAGGTAATGGAAACATTACATGATGAAATTCATCAGCTCAATGATCAGGCTCAAGAGCAAATTTTTGAAGCAGAGAGGCACTATAGTGATGCCTGTTTGGATATTTTTGAAGATGAGGAACATGAGAGATTGCTACCTATAGATACAATAGTGGATAATTTTAAGAAGATCTTTTTGGAAGTTGATGATGAGGAGGACATCTGAAAAGCCTTCAAAATCGAGGAAGCATTGTTAGAATTGGATAACCAAACTTGGGGATTTTGCTGATACCCAAATTGAGGTAGACAATTATAGATGAAAGGTCAAGGAAAAATATGAGGCTTTGGATTTTTTGGATGCAGAAAAAATCACTAAAATTATAGAGAAATTCAATGGTAAACATCCAAACATACATTTGGGATGAAGAAGAACAAAACCCATATGCCAGAATTTTAGTTTTGACACTTAGTGAAATTTTGAGATTTTGACTCTGTCAAGGTATGCAGCTCCACAAGTATGCAGCTACATAGGTATGCAGGTTCATAGTTTTGTAGCTCCCCAATTCTAGAGGTGTGCTGATAGTTAACTGCTAGCTCCAAAAATAGAGCTTTTCATGCATCGAAAATGCATTCTGGCAGTAGTTTAACTCCGACTAACACCCTGTGAAGGATCAGCTTCTAATTTTGGCATCTCTAGACACTTCCACTTTGACTCAGAGCTTTCACATGCTTTTCTCTCATAATTTCTTTATTTTTTGACTTGTAAAGGCTCATGCATCTGATTAATGAATATAAAATGGATGGAGTCCTACTAAGCACTAGTTAGATAGGTAGTTTGTATATAATTAGTTTGTTTTATTAGTTTAAAAGAATCTTATTGCATGAAGATATCTCTCACTCTCAATACAAATTGAGAAGACAATTTCTTATAAATACCCTATTGTAATATGTAAAGAGGGTCGTCATTATTTTGCAATAAGATTATGCTTTTGGTGCTCGCATTTGGAGTGTAGTTATTCTTGCCTGAATGTGTCATTATTTTGTGGATTTTATTCATGAGATTGTGATTGAGCCAAAGGTTTATTGCATTATTTCTGGTTGTGCAATCTTTTAGTTCTGGTGTTTGCTACAGATTTATGAATTCCGCTAACGTACCAAGCTCAAGGAGAAATCACCAAATTGTGCCTGCATAATTCTTTGTCTCGCATGAGCACACTTTTCATGGCCTTGCGATTTGATCAAGAGTGAAACATCATTCTATTATTGAAAGTTCCCATCGACGATTGCATCAGTGGAATCTAGGAAGTGTTGCTCCTGTTTTCATTGTTACCTACCGATTTCTTCAAAAGCTTAACTTGCAGCATGTTATTTTTTGCAGTTTATGTCCGTTAGGATTTCAATTTCAAGTTATTTTCTTTCAAATTCAAGTTATTTGCTTTCAGTTCTCATTACTTGCTTTATTAACCCTCCCCCCCCCCCCCCCTTGTTAGAATAGGATTGCATATTAGTTGCACAGTTAGATTGCATTCAAAGATAAAACATAAATTACAAAAACATAGTTCTTTTTTAGTGTTATTTTGAAACAGCATGCAAATTCTTCATTTCTTCCAAAGTCAGAATGAACCAGCAAAGGCCTCCTCATGAAAAATCATATTTATCTTCAATTGAGCAGATTTTAGTGCATCATAAGACAACTCAGAACCTTGGATTTGATTCACAAAGATCAGCTTTTCAAGAGAGGAATTTGCAAGAATTCTTGCCATTTAGCATCATGTAAAACAATAGCTCAACAATGAGCTTGCATAATCAAAGCTCCATCCGCTCCAACACACACCAAATTTTTTGCAATCTCCATGTTATCCAAACCTCCCCATTCAATTAGAGTAGTCTTTAATAATTCATATAAATTTTCAGTTGTCGCACTAAAATTCAATTTAGCAATAGATAGTAGAAAGGGTTGATGACAAAGATCATTTACAGTATAAACATGCATGCACACCCAAGAAGTATTATCAATTTTTATAACTTCATTGAGATATAATGCAATGAAATTTTTTCAACCTATGCAAGACATCTAGCCCATTCCCACCCGCTATTTACTAACCAGTGGCTATTCAGATAGTTTTTAACTTTGAAAAAGTGCATTAAAGTAGTACTTGAAGGCTAGTCTATCATAAGATGTCCTCTACTCAAAATATAAAAGACCACACTTAATTGAACTATTTTTCCCATATTTTGCAATTCCATTGCATTCTCAATGAAATCTTCAATGGAACCTTTTACTATAGAATGCTTCTCCCATAATTGCTAGTGTAACTCATATTTTTAACATTCCTAATATGCAAACAATTGTCCTTTGTTTTCCAAGTTAGCATGGATTTTCTAACTCCATCTATAGTTTCCTTTTTGTAAACTTTATCGACATGCTTTTCTATGGTATCAAGTTTAAGCTGCAACATCTTCTCCTTCTTTGTTATCTTTGTGCAAATCTTACATCTACATTCTACAAGAGGCTCACCATCAATTGGATTGGCCATTGGTTCAATGAACTAGTACTTTTCTACCCATTCTAAACAAAAATTATTTTTGAATAGATCCCAACAAGATCGATCTTTCTTTGATTCCAATTTTTTTTCCCATTTTTTGCATGAACATGATTTATGGAATCACTTTTGGTTTTCTCACCTGACTGGTCTAGGATCGACTCCAACTCTATAATATCAGCTTGTGAATCCCTACTTAGGGGATGTGTCTCCAAATCATGTTCAAGTTCATCCTCAACTGAGATATCAGGTTCACCAACTTGAACTTCTTCAATACAGTCTGAGTCTCCAACTTGTAATGAATCTCCTTTTTTAATAAGCATTGGAGATCTAACTTGTGAATCTTGTAGGTTGCCAACATTTCCACCACCAAAATATGCCACTATGGTTCTACATTTTGGTAATGGTGGCCTCTCTTTTCTTTTAGGGATCCTACCAGAATCCCTATTACCCTCTTGTTTGACATTGCAAATCGATAAAGGCTGCAAAAAATAAATCAACATAGTTGTTGAACAAAAGACTCAAACAGTGATGACTCAAAGACTATGAACAATGACAATAGACTACTTAGACTACATATAATAATAATATGATTCATTCCCCAATAAAGGGTACTACTGCTATGGTACTACAATCTACAGTACTAGCCAATATAACTTGCAAACCTATAGGCTATCTTAGCATGTGAGATGTCCAGTCACCAATAGACACTAGATAGTAAAACTTAAAAAAATAGTACCACTGTACCAGTATGGTAGTACCATTGTCAATAAAAATAATAATAATAACTATCCTTTTATGAAAACCAAGGTCCATGAGTCAATGGGCAATGCACTCAACACTCTAAAACTTTGGCAGGATTAAGAAATGCTAGTTTATAGACCAAACAAGAGCAAATTACATAGAATAATAGTGTCTTATAGTCCAATCTAGGTTGGAAAATTATGTAGGATTAACAAGTATGAATGTCAAATGTAGCACAATACACACCTTCCTATTCAAGCCCATAGTAGGAAACAATTGGCTAAATGGGGCTGGTAGTCGACACACATTGGGAAAATGGTAGGCGACGCCCAACCCAAGGGAAAATTATTTGGTTGTAGTAATGGCGAAAGAATGTGGACCAATAAGAAACATGCAAAGGATGGTGAAATGTTTGAAATAAATGTATCCAAAATGTATATTGCATTGGTGATTGGACCAATATTTTTGACCAATCATGTGATAACTAATGGGCAACTACCATGGGCATTGGACCCAAATCTAATAAATATCCAGTGACATGATTGACCTACATTGCATGCGCTATTTTCCAAATGACGATCGACCCATGAGAAAGGATGGAAAAATGGAAAATATTTACTATTAAAGTAATCTCTTCCAAGGACTACTAGTTTATCTAAATCAAAATTCCAAATATTTCCATGTGGGGCAAAAAAAATTCTCTCTGAGAACAATTTCTTAAAAATCCAAAGCCCTATTTTTGAAGTATTAGTATCCCTAATCCAATTCCCTTTATCATATAAACCATTTTCAATCTTGATTCTATGATTCACAAGAATTAGCTTTTTAATCTGTGCTAACTCATTCATGGACTCAATTAATTGTTCCAGAAAATCATCATGTATATTCCTACTAGCATATTCTATTTTTCCAAAAAAACCCTTCTTTGGAGGCATATTTAATGATAGTAATATAGAAAAACAAAAATTCTCTAAGTGATATACGGGCTAAGGTACTTCCTTGCTTCTCCTATTCCTTCTTTGAAACTTGCAGTAAGTCATTGATAAAAAAATTTCTTTCACAATTCTACTGGGCGGAGAAGGCTACCTCAATAGGTTCTTGCTCTTTGAAAATTAGAAGTATGTTTGTGTAAAGAAAATCTTTGAGTTTTGCAATATATCCCTAGTTTTTATTTTGCATGGGGAGCCTTAATTCTTATAGATGGATTGTAGAGGAAAATAGAGTGGCACCACCTTCCAAATTTAAAAACAAACCATTGATTTTTGAAAAATCCTATGATTGAGGAATTAAATCTTATTTGACTCAGCTTTTACCTTCCAAGTTGGTGGTCAAAACAATTGAATCCATTCACATAAGCCTTTCCTTTCACTGCTGGTGAATTAAACTAGACACACTTGAGCCTTTGGACACATGTCATGCTCTCACTATGTTTCTAAGGATAAACATCGAGCAAATTCCCATGGCGACATAGCGACCATTGTTGATGATGCTTTGATCTAATGGTTAATACTTTATTTATTATTCCATCATAATTTTGGTGGGCCTATAGAACTAATTCCCTTTGGTCACCATGTCATGAGTAGTAAAGCTTGAGCAAGTTTTCATAGAGACAATGTGACCACCATCGATCTTGAAGAGATTTGACAATGCAAATCAACAATACCTTTCTGTTAGTGCACATCCTTAGTGGTAACTGAAATTTCTAACAAACTAACATGTTGGTGAGGATATTAATTGTAGGTAAATTCTCAGTGTCACCTTTAAGATTGGTCCCATCATATTTTCTTTTTCATGGGCGGTCACTATGTCTCTAGCATTAAAGTTTATGCAACTTCCCATAATGACAAAGTGACCACCATCGATCTCAAGGAGATCTGATAGTGTGGGTAACTCAACTTGAAACCATGTTTACTTACCAACTGGGTTCTACATTTAACCATTCTTTGGTCACCATGTCACTAGTGATAAAAGGCAAGCTATTTCTTATGTCGACATAGCGACCATCATTGATCTTAAAGAAATATGATGGTTAAAGATCATTTTGGGAACTTTAGGATATGATGCAAATAACCATATAAAAGGTTCCCATAAACATAAAGGAATACTTTAAAAAGATTTCTCCCTCTTGAAATAAAATGAAGAGGCACCTAACCAAAAAGTTTATCCAGGGAAAAATATTTCTAATGAAATAGAATTAGGGTTTTTCTTGGGTTAGGAAAAATTAAGAGCATCAAACCCTAATTTTTACAAAGAAAATTGGAACATTCACTTTGAGATATATTTAGATGGGCACAAAGTGAAAATGTGACCAACACCTTCTTCATCTAATCTAGGAGAGTACTCATGAACCTAATGCAAGATAGAATAAAAGTATGACTGTTGAAAAGGAAATTTTCTTCCTATGAATTTTTTGGAACAAAAAATAATTCCAAAATAGAATCCAGACAAGTACATGCAATCAACAGAGTTCCTGACAAAATTGTCATCATTCCTTAAATTCAACGTGTGAGTGCAAAAATAGCACTATTGTTTCCTCAGGGATACACAAATTTAACTAGAGCCAAGAAGTTCATGATGAAAGTCTAAACAACTAGATCATCTAATTTAATGCCTCATTAATTGATTGAGAAATCATGGTCAAAACTTTTGAGATGATTGTATGTCAAATTGATCAACATTCTAAATTGGAACACTGATTAAAATATTAATTAACTTACAGTTTGACATAAAAATTGAAATCAAGGTTGAGGTAGATCTTTATTAGAACATGGAATGTGTATAGTATTCTTATACATCTTTCCTTAATTTTATAAAAATCCATATAATATTAACTATTGCTAATCTATTGATTAATGCAAGTGAAAAAAACTGATCAGAAAGAGCTCACATTTAGATTTCCTTCCACAAGATTAAAACAATCATTGGGCTAAGACATGGCATATGTTTATGCTTATCCTATAGAGGAAAAAAATTTAGTGATTGATACCACTTAACAAACACAAATCACCTATGTGGATAAATGTATTTCAAAAGCATTAGGGACTAGGGAGACTCCAAATGATGAAGTTTTATGAAAAAATACACATGCCCTAGCCACCAAAATGTAAAGACTAGACTGGGTTTGCAGACAAAGTCCATCATACTAAGCTTCACATACATTCATATTCATGTGATATCATAATTTGGGCATGTCAAGAAAAAGTAAACTTGAAATTGAAAATAAATTCATGTCCATAGAAGACCAAAGTAGGTTATTTGAATGCTTGTAAATACTAAGGAGTGAAATTCCACAAGAACAACCACAAACAAGAGAGTAGCTTCACAAACAGAAGAAAGAAACTAGGAATGAATCAAATAAGGATTTATCTCTCTGAAAAAAATATCCATATAAACTTTTGATATACCAATTTGGATAGCATTTGTAAGGTGTCTAAATCTTTGAGAATATTGCTCTGCTTGGTGGTGATGTGAAAAAAATAAAATGACTCCATTGGCTGGTAGACATAGCGAACATTTTCTATCTCAACATAAATATGTTTTTTCCCACTTCCCACCAACTTAGGGAAGGTAGCTAGCAACCCTTCAATCCTAATTTTTGTCATATCAATGAACTGCCTCGAAACCAAGGTTGCATATCCCAAAAATCAAATAATTTCATACCTATAAAAAGATTGATTCAATATAACCACACAAATAATATCCAATTCCTTGAATATGGATCCCAACATAAATAGAAAGATCTATAAACCTTTTCCCAACTTGGTGATAATAGAAGCTACCAAGACCACCCAAAAACCAAATAATAGATAAAGATAATCAACCCCAATGCAAAAATAACTTTAAAAACATAAACCCAATCTACAACAACTTAGAATTCATAAACCAATATAGAGATATCAAATTTATTTAATGGCCAACATATAAATGATTTAGGCCATAACCAATATACATACAAATTGCTTAGATCATCACCAGAATGTAGTAACATGAACTAGTTCAAAATCAATATGCACGCAAATGTTTTAAGATCATATTTGATGTGCATATAAAGTTTGTTGGCCTTCATAAAATGTAGTTCTTAATTGTTTTTGTGAATGCAACAATTTGGAGGCTTAAGCACCTTGATAGCTTGATACGGATGATTTATTAGAGAAAATGAGTAACAATATATACATGTATGCATGCAAATCTAATGAGTGGCAATACATTGTCAATGACATTCATATTTGTAAACAAAAACCCTATATTGATAATTTATTCAATGAAACCATATTTCCTTTTTCTCCTATCAATAACAAACATATTTCAAAAATTGAGATTTAGACAACCCTATTATTTTTGAGACATCAAGAGCAAGTGAGAGTAATGACGGTCCGCTCTGATACCACTAATGTAGGTACGACTCTGATACCACTTGATGAAGGTACGCACTGATACCACTAACGAAGGACCACTCCACCCTTACCCACTCACAATCAAGAAAGCAACAATATAGAGACCAAGAAAAAAAAAATGCTTCACAAATAATTTTATTATACTTGAAAAATTCTTACAACACCCACAAGATGATATCAAGCTTCCCCCTTGAGCTTCTACTCCTCAAGCTTCCCCCTTGAGCTTGATTACAAATGATAATAAGCCTTGCTTAAATAGGCACTTCTAACCCAAGACATTACAAACACAACCAATGTGGGATAAAAGGTAAATACAACTATCTTTAAATAAATATTAAATTCTCACCCAAATACAACTAAGCACACAACAAATATTAAATACATGATTTATCCAAAACATTCTAGAATTTCCACCTACACACCTCGATTAATGGAATGACAACTATTTTTCTTATTTTTCTATTTTATGCCACCTATGCACCTCAAAAATAAAAATCCTCTTTTCCTTTCTTTTCTCCTTTTTATTTTTTTTATTATTTCTCCTCTAATTTTCGTCACTTTTCTCTCTCCTCCAGAATTTTTTTTTTTTTTTTTTTGCCATTTTTTCTTTTTCAATTTTTTTTTTTTTTTGTTTCCAATAATTTTCCAATGCAAGATGCTCCTGCATCAGACTCCCCTGGTAGATAGAAAAGTGTGTCCCACACTTGGATGCCAAAAAGAAAATCTACAACCATCTTCATCTTCACCAAAGGCTTCCACCTCAATAGGGACAACAAAATCACCATGCAAATCTTCCACATCTGCATTACTCTATCAAACACTAGAATCTCAACCATCCAATCAACATGCTCATTCCCAAGAACAAACTGAACATAATGATGCATTAGCAAACTCCCATTCACATCAACAACTAGTGAATCCACACCAGCAACAACAAACCTCGCATTAGCAACAACAAACTCCATATCAACACCAACATGTAGATCTCCATCAATACATGCCAAACTCTCAACACCAACAACCTCATTGCTCACAACAAGATGCTCCGCAATACATAACTCACCTCCAACAACTGGATCATCCACCTCCAAGTGCTCCATAATCTCCATGTAAGATTCAACCAATTGATCATGAAAACCAATCTTGGTCCCAACATCAACAACATTAGGAATATCTTCAGCAACAACCTCTAGTTGCTCTGTAGGTTTTGCATCAAGCTCCACAAACTGATCAGCAAAACCATCCTCTTCCACCTTGACCTTCTTAGCTTTAGCATCCAACTGAGCAAACATCTTAGAAAAATTCCTCTCCACTATATCATGGATTTTTGCAATCATCTTAGGGTCCAATCCTCTTGGAGCCATCTCCCAAGATCTTCGCAAAACCTCTGCAACAAATCCTTCCTACGCTCCTCGTGACAACTAAATTGTTTGCAAGTCAGATCGCAACCTGCCACCTCGCACAAACAATTAGGAACCACATCACAAGTCTAGGACAACGGATTTGCAAACCACAAGCTCTGATAAACTTTGCCCAACCAAGGTCCTGGTACAAACTGCCTCACACTTCGGCGATCTGCTTGTACACTCAGGAACTCCTGCTCTAATACCACTAATGACGGTCTACTCTGATACCACTAATGTAGGTACAGCTCAATGAAGGTACACACTAATACCACTGATGAAGGACCACTCCACCCTTACCCACTCACAATCAAGAAAGCAACAATATAGAGACCAAGAAAAAAAAATGCTTCACAAATAATTTTATTATACTTGAAAAATTCTTACAACACCCACAAGATGATATCAAGCTTCTCCTTGAGCTTCTACTCCTCAAGCTTCCCCCTTGAGCTTGATTACAAATGATAATAAGCCTTGCTTAAATAGGCACTTCTAACCCAAGACATTACAAAAACAACCAATGTGGGATAAAAGGTAAATACAACTATCTTTAAATAAATATTAAATTCTCACCCAAATACAACTAAGCACAACAAATATTAAATACATGATTTATCCAAAACATTCTAGAATTTCCACCTACACACCTCGATTAATGGAATGACAACTATTTTTCTTATTTTTTTATTTTATGCCACCTATGCACCTCGAAAATAAAAATCCTCTTTTCCTTTCTTTTCTCCTTTTTATTTTTTTTATTATTTCTCCTCTAATTTTCGTCACTTTTCTCTCTCCTCCAGGATTTTTTTTTTTTTTTTTTTTTTTGCCATTTTTTCTTTTTCAATTTTTTTTTTTTTTTTTTGTTTCCAATAATTTTCCATTGCAAGATGCTCCTGCATCAGAGAGTTGGTTTTCTCATTTTTTTAACAAGTTAACAACTTGGTTGTCTATGACTATTACCAAAGCATAGTTGATGTATTTTTATCAATTACTACATTTTTTTACTGGAGTTTCTTCCTTTCTATTGTATCAATTCAATATTGTCTCATCCAAGTCATCAACATTTCAAAAAACATGTCTTTTTGACCTTTTTTATTTTGGTTATTGTTAACTGCTTAGTGTTACACATATTTGAGAATTTTTCTACAACTGATCTTTGAGCTTAACATGGGTCTTGATAAGTGAGTAATAGAGTTAAAACCCTTTGTCTCACCACCTCAAAATTATTTTGAATATATACACTTAGTGTATGGTGTAATATCTAATACTTATTAGATTGGACAATATAAATAATTCCATAAGTTTTTTTTATTGAGATTACAAATAATTCAAAGAAAAGAAGACATAATTCATATTCTTTGGTGTAAGGGTTGATCTGTTTAACTATTTCAACTTCGCTGCAATTTCTTAAGCAATACCCAATTGAGCATAGATCATATTCATGCCCCAGAGCTGCATCATTTCAAGTGGTTTTATTTTTCATTTCATTGTACTCAATTTCTCTGGGCCAAGGAGGCAACATACCTTGCTTACAAGCATTTGGAGCAAGACCAATTTGTTGAGACAGACCCAATAGAGAGGAAGAGCAAGAGCTCATTCTTTAATTGGTGGTATTTTGATTTATTTAGTGGTGTATTTGTGGTTGTTCCTGTAATCATGTACATTCAAGAAAATGTTGAGTAGGTTTTGCATTTTTCTCTCCCATCTACAGCCATGCCTATTTCTCTTTCTCTATTCCTCCACAAAACAAAGATGCACCGACATAAAATACCTTCTACTAGTCCAATAACTCAAATTATCCAAGTTTTTTCTACAACAATTTGCAAGTGGAATGTCTCTATTCATTCTCAATAAGGCTACTTATATGGTATTCAAGGATGAAAAGAGAAGACTTCTACCCTCTATTCAATTCAAGAAAACCTCATTTCTACCTATTTACCTGAATCTTCTTACTGTTCATGTAATTTAGAAGAGTTGATTCATAAACAATTAGATTTCTATTTAGTTTTAGGTTTGATCAACATTTCTTCTTTCTAAAATGCATTTAAGAAGCTTAGAAAAATGCCCCTAAGGACATTTAGTGTTGTTTTGTAGGTTTCTTGACAAAGCGACAATTGCAACTGATTGAGACCATGAGAATAAAATAATTATTGATTGGAGGGTATGCACAACCACACATGTTGAGGAGGTCAACCTTGTTCTAAAATTGATGCCCATTTGGGTGACTTAATTGATATATGGTGTTATTTGTACACAAAGACCAAAATTCTTTACAAAAAAGAGGAGCACAATGGATAGAAGGATCATTGGAAACTTAATATATCTGCAATAAACTTGCAATGCTTAATCAATCTGACTATTCTAGTGCTTGTGCCTATGTATGATAAAATCTTTATCCCACTGGCCAGAAGCATAAGTGGAAATGAAAGTTCTATAACATATCTACAGAGAATAGGGTTTGGTATTTTTATTTCTATCATTTATGTGATAGTTGTAGCAATAAAAAAATGAAAAGGCTTCAAGCAGCAAGAGAATATGGATTGATAGACCTACCTCAAGTGACAATTCCTCTAAGTATTTTTTGGTTTCTTCCTCAATACATCCTATTTGGTATTTTAGATATGTTTACCTATTTAGGCTTGCAAGAGTTTTTTAATGATCATATGCCTCAATTAGAAGCCTAGGGGTGGCTCTCTATTTCAATATTATTGGAGTTGGTAGCTTCCTGAGCAGCATTCTTATTTCTATTATTAACTAAGTACCAGAGTTATGGGATAAAAATGGTTTATAGACAACTTAAACAGAGCTTATTTAGACTATTTCTTCTGGCTTTCAGCTGCACTCAATGCACTATTGTTATCTATCTCTCTTTTTCTAGGAGATTCATTTACAAGCAAGGAAAAAATAATGTTTTTAAAGATGAAGAATTATCCTGATCAATGAATATCACTTATTTTGGAAAGATGAAGAAATATCCTAATCATTTAACATCACATATAGAAATATTTTGTGATAACAACTTCAACTTTTTCAAATGTCAATACATAAGTTTCTATTTAGAACTACATGTGTAGTGCATAAAGACTCCATGGTCAAGAAAAGAAAAAGAAACTCTACCTTCATTTGAAATCCCCATTCTGTGAATTTTTGTATAGAACATAACTATGCTAGCCTTTAAAACTATGTTTACAGAACATAAATACACCATGCTTCAAGAAATGAGAAATAAATTATACTTTCATTTCAAAGCTTAATTTTGAAAGCTTTTGTATTGTATGTAATAGAAAAAGAAAGCATCAAAGTTTAGACCTTTATATCATCAATTGGTTGCACTTTTGTAGACATAGAAGATGGATGAATCAAAGTCTACAAATACCTATAAAATATCATTCCCTTACTTTAAATTAGTTGACAATAAATTCAACTGATCAATTGTAATTATGCTAGAGCTCAAATAAAGCTAAAGAGTTTTTGGCAAAAAGTATCAAACAAAATTCTAAGTTGTCTAAAACTATGTACCCATGAAGGTGGGTGGATCAAAATTTCTTAGGTAGTGTTGGAAGGAAAACCATGACAACTGAGTAAGGAGACTTGTGGATTTATCTTTTTACCTTAAGATATTTTTAAGGTTGAATTTAATATTTTTATATGAGAAATTATAATAATTAGATGAAAATGGAAGTTCAAATTTTATAAATTGTAATAGAAACTCTTTGGTTTCATTTATTAATACCACATTTTTGTAATTGTATCACTCCACCCTATGTAAACAGACCCCCATTGTCTACCTCTTTCTATATGGTACTCTTTAAATAAACCAAAACCATTTTTATTAGATTACAAAGCAATCCTTCTTATGAACCACTACATAATTTTTTTGGTAATGGACTATGATTATTTTTCTATTTGAGACTCTTCGACATACCCCATTGCACCCTAAAGTGCAATTGCTAGTAAATAAAATTATAAATAGTGGAAAGTCCCATTGTTTGGCATGATGAAATGGTAAAATTTTAAAATGAACTGAATTTTTGATATTTTTTGTATGCTCTAAAAACCTATATATATTTTCCTCGTTTACATAGATATCTTTTCTTTATGGTCCATCATGGTAGAATGATCAATATCTCATTTGTAGTGGGGTTTGATGGGCAAAATAGGACAAGCAAACTATAGTGCAACCAAAGTCAAAGTAATAGACCTAATAAATTTTGTTACAAGGGAATATGCTAGCAAGAATATCACAGTGTACCTCTCAACTTTATTGATCTTTAATTTATTATTATAAGGTTTCATTTAGCCATTTTTTTGTAGATACGGAAAACATTTATGCTAATTGTAAAGTAATTTGTAAGAATAATAAATCAATTCTATTATAAGGTTAAATTTAGCCATTTTCTTTGTACATACGGAAAACATTTATGCTAATTTCAAAGTAATTTGTAAGAATAATAAATTGATGCTTATACGTTTATAACTAGATAGATCAAATTTTCACAATCTATTGTATTACATTGGTTTGTTTCTAGATTCAATTGTGTAAATATTTTTAAAATCAATATTTCAAACCACACTACTAATCCATCGTCAAAATGAAAGAGAGAAAGAGATGCAAAATCAAATCAATGTAAGTTAATAATTAGTGTGATTTGAAACGTTGATGGTAAAAATCTTTACAAAATCGAATCTAGAAACAAAACAATGTAAGTTTATAATTAATATATTTTTTATTCAAACAAATGTTGTTTCTCTTGGATTTATTTTATTTGATATGACAACAACACTTTATGATGAAAGTGAGATGAAAATTCTTCAAACCATACATTCCCATAAGTATTTTGAACAAGTTATGACGAAAATCAATCAAATATTCTCATTATTTTAGGGAATGAAAAATAATGTTCATGCATTTTATTTAGAGATGATGTAATCTCAATTACAATTATTCTTGTATAATTTAGGATCCAAATCCAATCTATACTTGCTTCTATGAAGGAAAATTACACAGATAAGGAGTCATTAAGGAATAAAATCTGACTTGTTAATTTATTGTTTATCTCTTTCTGTTTAGACTTTTATGTTTTAAGATCTATATATTTTTCTTGAGGTCTTGCCCCATAATATAGCCTTCAATTTTTTATGTTTGAACAACTTTGATTCATTTATTCAAGTGGATAAGAAGTAAATAGACATAAAAGACTATTTGTAAACCTTCACAGGAGATGATTAGTCTTGATTCTCATCACAATGCATTGCATAATTATCTTGAACTTGTGAACTTTATTTCATGTCCCACTCGAAAATGTCACCTAAATTTGAAGAAGTGTTTGATAGACTTTGAGGAGGGCTCAAGAAGTGCACATACTTGACATACATTTGGTCTCTATTTTTTGCTTGCTGGATTTAATTGAGAGACTATTATCAGTTGACCGTGTATCTCATTCTTACAAAAAGTAACTACGAAAATATTTTTAGAATGTAATCTCTTTTCTTTTTGTCCCAACATACCTTCTATTCCATTTGAGAATGCAATCGATTTTTCATTTTGTCCCAACATTATTCTCAATTCATGGAAAAGCACCTCGCTAAGATTATTGATTTTTTTTTGAAAAAAAATTAAGTCCATAAAGACTTAGTGTTCAAATTGCTAAACTAGAACTATTGGAGTTTACACATTTGATCTTGGTTGTATGAGGTATTCTAGATTATCAAGCTTAAGATGATAGACATAAGAAGGCAGTCTTGATGATCTTAGGATTAAAATTAATATGAGGAAGAATCCCTCCATCCCTTCCAATTGTGTATACCTATTTGTCTTCCCCCTACGTATCTAAATAAATTGATTTCCCCTCCCCACATTCTCCCAAGAAGCCATAATAAGTGATTATCTATATCCTGATGCATCAAGCTTAGTAATGAATTGTACTTAGCACAGAGAGACCACTTGATACTAGGGTAGCTCCATAAAATTTCAACTTGTGAAGAATCTTTAAATTCTTTTAACTCCATCAGTGAAACAAAACCTTACTTTTGACCTCACAAGTAAAATGGCATCTAATTTCTAAACTTATAGTTTGATAATAACAAGATGCCATTATGTGAGTCAATTGTAAGTTGTAATATATCATTTATATCATCTCATGCAATCATTTAGCCTATCAACATTTGCATAGAAGAATTTAAGGGAAAATAAAAATTATTTTTTATGCTTAAAAAATAATTATGAACTTTTAATAAAAGTTTCTCATCAGGATTGAAGTCATTTTTGTTTGCAAATGAGTCATTTAACTAAGTCAAAGCTTAGAACTATTTATTTAAGCTTACCCATGAAGATCCAGTGATAAATATTCTGTTAAGAATTGCACTTGTTAATCTCATATTGGTTTTGACATATGAGTGACAACACAATTAAGTCATTTGCTTAGTTCATCCCAAACAGGTAGTGTATGTCGAGTGTAAGTTGTCAGATATACAATATGTGCCAAGTAACTAGTAAGTGTTGAGTCACTTAAGCACTGAGCAGATAGTATATGCCAAGTTATTCAGATGCGAAGTGATTAATGGATGTCGAGTCATTTAGAGACTAAGTTACAACATTGAAGATACAATGGATTCTAAGCATTAGACACTTCAATTGTTGAGTAAAAAGTTTTGGACATAGTTGTTTTTAATGGCACAAACTTCTATGCAAACCATTTTTTAACCAACTTAAGGATTGTTTTGCAATTTCAAGATGATAATGGCAAATTTATATTATAGATCCCTATGCAGTACATGCAACCAATCAATTGAAGGGATTTTTTAAGTGGAAAAATGGATAAATCACAATTGTTTATTCATACCTAACCCTGAGTCACCTAAGTATTCATAAGGAGGAAAACCACTAAAAAATGCAAGAGTGGAATGTGAGAAGAGAGAGGTTTTCATGTGCAAACAAAGCATTCATGGTGGCTAAGGAGTTGTGAATTGAAATACATTGCAGAATCCATTAGAGGAGAATAGAGGAAAGGAGTTAGAGGACATAAAGTGATACGTTTGATTAGAGATGATCAAGTACACATCATTAAAGAGGTGATTTGTTATCAGGTAGCAAAGTGCTAACCACAAGATCATTGCTGAGGCATTCTAGGAGGAAAATTAGTTAAATCTCTTAACAAAGCAATCCTAACAAGCTATTATAAACCCTTTAACATGGTCCTTACTTCATTGTAAGTTTGAAGTCCTTTAATCAAGCACACTTCTAATAGGGTGTTCAAATCCTTTAACAAGGCATATCTTTCATAGGAAAGATCATAGTTTTTTATCAAACATTGTAGCCTTCATTAGATACACTTCATTACTATAGTAGTGAAGATTTATGGGTGTCATCCTCACCCCAATTTTACCTTCTCATTGGAGGGTTTCTAGGTAACTAAAGATCTTGTGTCATATATGTGTTGAATGTTATTTTCTTTCATGCTATGGATGAATATGTTTAGCTAGCTATTTCAATTTACATGCAAATTGTGAGGCAGATGTGTGGTGAATTATTTATAGTTAAATTTTTGAAGGACTAATTCACCCCCCTCTCAAAGTTTACTTTTCCTATTGTATTTCCAAAAATTAGTACTAGAGAATTGGTTCTCTACAAAGGAAAGCTTTGCAACTTTGAGGAAAGATCTTGAAGATGGAAGTCTACAAGTTGAGAAAGGTTATTGATAATTAGGTGATTAAAATCTAGCTTTCCCTACATCAATTGAATGAAGAGAGAGATGAGTTGAAGTGATCATTGAAGAGAAGGAAAGATATAGCTATTGAAGATAATGACACACATTACCAAGAGATTGATACTACTGAATTTTTTGCAGATGGAAACTCAAGTGAATTTGATGTAGTAGTTACAGATCTGATGGAAAAGAGTGGGGCCCTAATTAAAGAGGTCAAAAATCTTAAGATAGAATAAGAAGTCCAATCAGTATTTCTAAGGTGACCGAGCAAAAAAAGAAAGTGGAAGAGGACAAAGTCATGATTGAAGATGACAAAAGGATACTAACCAAAATATTGGAAGAGAAGACATCAAAGGTGAATATGATTTCTCACATGCAACTAGAAACATTGAATCAAATGATGATTGCCAATCATGAATTGAATGGAAAGGATATTGAGATCACAACACTGAAGTTGCAAAATGAGCAACAGATAAATGAGTTGAAAAGAGAAAAAGAATTTGCTGAAAGTTTCAATAGACCTAGCGAAGCCATCAAGTATTTTGAGAAATTGATGAAATCTCCTAGATCTAATAGTGATACTACTAGATTGGGTTACACCAACACCGAATAAGGAGAATCATCTAAAAGTGGTGAACAAAGAATAAACAAAGGTAAGAATAAATGTTTGTAGGAGAAGAATGCAAATCATAACCCTAAGAAGAAATTCATGTATAACTATCACAAGTACAACAATCAAGGACATCATGCACATGAATGCAAGAGAAATACATAAAGTATACAAAGATTTGAAAGTTATTGCTACAATTGTAAGAAGCATGGACATAGAGCATATGAGTGTAGATCAAAACCTAACTGGTCATTAAACAAGCAAGCCAAGCTAACCATACTAAAAAATCCTACAATTGGGATTACAATACAAGGTATAGTTGTCACTATTGTCAAGAGTATGGACATGTTTCTAAAATTTACATTAGAACACACTTCAAAAGTGATTATAGTAGATGGTTGAGTAAAACTACATGTTTTAGCTATTTGAAGACTGGTCACACTAGCAAAAATTATCCAACAAGGTCAAGATAACCTAGTAGTGAATTAAATAAAGGCAAAGGAAAGGTTGATGTTGAAGAAGTAAGAGTGCAGATGAAGAAGACATGGAAGAAAAATGAAGATTACAGTATCACTTCATCCAATGGATCAAGTGATCACCACCCCCAATTAGGCAATAAAAAGGTATGTGTGGGATTGATATTTCAAAGTTCATTTATACATTAGTTCCAAGGATTAAGTTATGAAAAGATCATACAAGCATGAAGTAAGATGCAAAGAATTGGTTAGAACTTAGAAGAAATCTATAAGTTTTCATGTTACTGCCATGCATGAAAAGTTTTACTATTCTTGCCAAGTCAAAATTTAGTAGTTGTTGAGATATCAAAGGTGATAGTGTTGGCCAAGCTTGTTGTGGTTTCCGAGCATAGTAAGAATTACATGGAAGCTAAGTGAGTCAAAATTTCTATTGGAGCTGAGCTTACAACTATATAAGCATTGAGCATTTATTGCAAAGTTTCAAGGGCTAAATGGTCAATTTTTGACTCATTTGCTATATTCAAGATTGAAGAAAGCATGAAGAGTTCAAGGTGAATTGGAGAAATTGATTTAGGTGCTTGCAAAATGAATTCAACTGCTACTTGACACTAGAAATCAAAATTTTCAAGGCATTTATCACGTGCCAAGCTACGTTATTTGAATTATGTAAACCCTAGTTAGTTGTTATGGCATCTAGCTCTTCTATTGTTGTGGTTAAGGAAGGAAAGGAAGTTTTAAATGTTCAATTGATAAGTAATGACATAAAATAACATATTTTTAGTCAATTCTTGACATTGCATATAAAGGAGACCCCCGTCTAGTGCATTATCTATGATACCACTACAGGTTTTAATGATACAAGATGTAAGGTTTTGCTACACTTATAAGGTTGGAAGCATTGAAGACATGAAAATAAGATGTTTATATAGAAAATTGTGTGAGAATAGAGTATTGAAGCAGGAATACAAGGTTGTAGAGAGAAAAGGGTTAACCTATGCCCTAGATTTTTTGAATGTATTCAAGACAAAATGGATTAAGATTGTGCTTAGTAGAATACATGATAATTTTGTATGGTTGGAGGATGGCCCTATCAAAATTACAAAGAGGATTATTTATAGAGTGATAGGCTATCCAACCCTAGATAGACCAAAGACTATGAGGAGTGATGCAAAGGAGGAAATTGAGAAGAATATAGGGGCACTATGGAACAAGGGAGAGATGACCATAGATACAATTACTAATCCCCAATTGCATTTGTAGTGAGAGTGATTACACATAAATTCTTTCAATCTAGAAAATTGAATAGTGTACCTTATACGGCTATGGATTTAGGTTACAAGATAGTAAAGAAAGACCATTCTTATGACCTCAGTAGTTATTTAAAAACTTAGGAGTCATAAGAAAGACAAAAAGTACACAAAGAAAAATTGGTTCAATACTTGTTTGTATATTTTTCTATGTGTAGAACACATTTCCCACATTTGGGAAAATAGCTTGGAAGACTAATAGGTTAGTTGCAGTTCAGATTGGTGAATTTACAGAGCAACTTGGAGATAATTTTGAGTTTGTGATGACTAGATACTTTGAAGACTTTAAGAAGTCAATGAAACAAAGATAGAGGATTCTAGTATCACTAGTAGAGAATCACTCCAATGATGTTTATTTTCTAGTTGATGTTGATTTCACATATGTACAAGCTACTGCTCTAAGGGTGAGATGGATCAGACCATTAACTTACAAGATTAATGTTGATGAGGCATCTACAACCATCACTGCTTTACTATAAGAGGATGTAGATAAGGATGCTACTACTTTTGGAAATCATGATGTAGCTAAGTCAAAGATAAAAATGGATTTGAAGAGACCCATATACATTGAGGAAGAAGAATAAGATTGTGAAGAAACTCAAAGAACAATCTAGTGAAGAGGTAGAAGGAGATGAAGAAGAAAATGAAGATGATGAAGATACACCTACCCAAGCACCACTAGCTCTTTCACAAGGTCAAGGTGAGGACCGAGGAGAAGAAGAAGAAAAAATTGATGAAGGTGTCGAGGGAGAAGAAGCTAATGAAGCACCTATTACCATAGAAGAGAAGAAAAGGAAAGAAAAGAAGCTAGTAGCAAGAAAACCTAAAAATTTTGTGAAACATACACAAAAAAAGCCTACAGTTCCTATTACCAGGGCTAGCACAAGAGTTACTGCCAAGAAGACTCAAGAAGTTCAAAAGCCTAAAGGAAAAAGAGCTAGCACAACTGTAGACACCTAAAAACCTTTAGAAAATAAAGTATTTTTATTTTTTGAAAAATTCCTAATGACATCATCATTTATTAATTAATTAATTATTTTATTTATTTATTTCTTTTTATGCCATTAAATCCCTTTATCTTAATTAAAAATATTTAATTAAGGAATCCCTCCCAAAAATGTTTAAATCTTATTTAAACATTATTTCCTTATTTATTAATTATTTAATTAATAAATTGACCAAAAAACCCAAAAAAAAATTTTAAAAAATTTTTGCCCAAAACTTGGCCAATTTCCTTAAGACCACTAACCTCTTCCAAAATCTTCTAATCCTTCTTTAATTTTGATTAAAGGCTAATCCCATCATTTCCTACCCCTAATCCCAACTCAAAATATTTAATTAAGACTAAATATTAATCCTCATGTTTATTAAAAAAGTTTTAATAAATATCTCCTCAACCCAAACCCTTGAAATAAATAAAACTTTATTTATTTCCTAAAAATCTAATTTATCCTCATCCTAAGAAGTTCTAGACTCTTCTAGAAAGTCTTCATCCTCATCCTAGGAAATTCTAGACTATTCTAGAAAGTCTTTATCCTCATCCAATGTCTAGACTCTTCTAGAAGATGTCTTTAAACCTAATCCTAATCCCCTCCTAACCTTGTCACATTCCCTAAACATGGGTTAAGACTTACTAACCCAAGCCAAAGTTAACAAATATCTCCTCCTTCACCCACCCTCATTAAATCTCATCCACTTGCCTATTCCTAAGCTAATCCTAAACCATCCTAATCCATCCTCTAATCATTTTCACAATCATAAGCAAGCTTAAAACCCTCCTAATCAATCCCAAGTCGAAATTGCTCTCATCTCCCTCAAAATATCTCAACCATAAAACTTTATGAAGCCCACAAGGTCATAAATGACTCTTCCAAGCCCTTTTATTGCTCTTACAAGCCATTATGAGGGTCTTTATGAAGATTTTATCCCTTGAGCCTCCTTTGTTGACTCATCCTTCCCCTTTCCTCCATCCTCTCACCTTGTGACATGTGTCACTCCCTGATTGGTTGTAAGGAAGCACAATCCATGTGCTTTCTTCTCATGCAATCTGAGCCCTCCATGAGCTTTTTCCCATCCTTGCATCTTAGCCCTCAATCCCTCAAGCCTCTTGCCTATAAATTGGATCCTTCCCCTTTGCAAAACAACACAATCCATGAAGTAAAGTCATAATGCCATTTTAAGAATCCATTTTACATCAAAACCATACACTCACACCCAAATTATAACTCCATTTGAAGCCCTTTTTGAAGCATAAAGCTTGAGCATACATCCTATCTACTTAGACAAAGCTACTCAACAAGAGAGCTTCTCATTGAGAGAGCCCATTAATGGCTCATATTCTCAATTAAGAGATCATCTTAGTCTATCTTGAAGTTTATAAAAAAAAATTAGTTTGTAGAAACTTTATTTAAATTTGGTTTCTATTAGCATACTAACATTGCTCATATACAGCAACTACAAAAGAAGATGAACCTGAGTAGAAGCAATAAAGGAAATATATTGCCCCAGCTAAATCAAATGAGGAGAGGACTAAGTCAGATGATAAAAACCAATTCAAAGTGGTAAGTCATATTCCCTCTTTTGATTTGAACAACTTGTGTGAAAATATCAAGAATAATGCTAATTTAAGTGGATTTACACATGTTGAGTTTGATAAACTTGGTAAGTTAGATGTGGATAAAGTAGAAGAGTATATATATGCCATGATGGAATCTTTTAATTGAGAATGCTAGCTCTTTACCCAAAGCATATATGATAGAGTTGAGTGAAGGTGGAAATATAGTCTCACAATAGAGAGAAACATTAGAGAGACTACACTTACAAGAGTGATACTAGGCTTGAAAAAATCTAAGATGAAAAAGGATATTAACAAGTATAAGGGAAGATTTTCTCCAAAGTACTGAGCCTTTAATATTTTACAGAACAAAATTGAAGTTGTTGTTCAACAAAGCAAAAAAATATGGAAGGTGATCTATGGGCTAACAACATAAAAGGATATTGAGCAGGCACCTATGGAAGTAGGTGAAGACAAAGAACAACAAGAGGTAATTGAAGCAACTAATGATGAATCTATAAAGGAAGTACATGGGGGAAGGCACTATGGAGCCAACAATTGAGGAAGAGAAACAACAAGACCAAAGTGTACCAAAAGTACAAATGTTGAGTGCTAGTCCACAAGCAGATATAATAAAGATTAAGGATGTCTCTGATAGAAATTTTGAAAAAATCAATCCCCTAATAGAGGAGGATATGCAAAAAATATTGACTAATTCCACCACCAAGGCACAACTATGTAGCCATCCTATTTTGGTGAGTGTGGATGAGATTGAGAAGGTAGAATTGGCATCTACAAGGGAAAAAACACAAGCATTATCCATTGCCCCCCTCAATCTACAAAGGTGAATCCTACAATGTCTATTGTAATATACCAAAGGAAGGACACAATATCCTCACATATCAGCACCAAGGTACACAAGGTTTCATTACCAAAAATTATAATAATTGAGAAAGAAGGGACACCAATCCAAATAGGTTAGGAAGCCAGTCCTGTAAAAACTAAAATAAAGGAGAAGGATAGGACCAAAGATTCATTCTTGACTACAAAACTAGAGGAAGTAATAGTTATTTAGATAATGGTTACCTTACTAGATACTGCTACACCTACTCCTAGTCAAGCACTTCATAGGTCGAGTACAATAGCTACCTCATTGCAAGCATCAAGTCCTAGTCTTAGAACATCTAAGGTTGATGAGGTGACACCATATGGTGATATCAACTTAGATGAGGTGATTGAGTTACCAAAGTTCAATCTTATATCAATCATAATAGATCAAATGAGCATATTGCAGGATGCTTTGGCAAGGAAGAAACACAAGAACTTCTCAAAAGGGAGCATAGGTAGAAACAAGAACTTCATGACATCAATGACATATTTCTTGATGTATTCAACCTCCCCACACTTGATGAAGCCAAGAAAATCATTTAGAATTTGGAAAATATTTTGGAAAAGATCAATGATGAAGACCTAGATACTAATGCTAAATTACTAGAGTGGTCTGAGAAGAAATTTTAAACAAAGGTGAATGACTAGATATCAAGTGTTATTACACTCCACAAAGTTGAGTTAGTAACCAAAATTGAGGCTGTAAAGAAGATTTTGGAGAACATTTTCTCCCTTGAAACCAAGTTGCGTGATTTTCCCTTGTTCACATAAGAAGTGCAGAGATATGTTGACCTTCTAAAGGGAGATTTGAAGAAAACAGGTAACATTCTACAATAATCTTTTGGTCAAGGTCAGTCTCATTTTAGAAATGTGTTATTAGTGCAAGGTTAGTTAGCAACTTTACAAGCTCAAGATGTAAATATTAGGGCTATATTGATCAACATCCACTCCATGTTAACCCCTCACATGGAGGTGTAACACAAGGAACTAGCCTATGTAGAGGCATAGATGAAGAGAAATCCCCATCTTCCTACTCATGGAGGCCTAGTCACCCTTATTACTGAGTTAAACATTCATGTCAAATCTATGGAGGTAGCATGTGAAAACTGGAATGCGACACTAAAAATTATAATGGAGGTCCATAAACCATTCTTGGACAAACACACAATTCATGTACCACCCATGACATAAGTTTCAAAAGGGGGAGAAGGAACCAAAGAAGAACATAAGTTTTGGGGCAGACCAAACATAGATGGAGACTATAGTACAGAACCAAAAATAGAGTGATCTACTTAGAAAGAGTATTCGGTTTCAAAATCAGGACAGAACAATCAACTTAGATGGAGCTATAGAATTTTTGAGGTATGACTGTCAAGTCATAAGTGTTTTGAAAAATTTTGAAATTTTGTTCATAAGCCAAGTACTAAAATGGATATTATCTGAGTTATGCTCAAGGGCTAAGATTATTCATGCATAACCAAGTGATTTTTCCACTCATGTCAAATGGGGAGATTGTTAATCGTAGATTAGCTTTGACATGTGAGTGACAACACACTTAAGTCATTTTCTTAGTTCATGTCAAACAAGTAGTGTATATTGAGCATAAGTTGTCAAATATACAATATGTATCGAGTAACTGGGAAGTTTTGAGCAGATGGTATATGCCAAGTTATTCAAATGTAAAGTGATTAATGGATGTCGATTCATTCAAAGGTTGAGTTAGAACATTGAAGATATAGTGGATGCTAAGCATCAAACACTTCAAATGTTGAGTAAATAGTTTTGGACATAGTTGTTTGTAATGGCACAAACTTCCATGTAAATCATTTTTTAGTCAACTTAAGGATTTTTTTGTGATTCTATGATGATAAGGATGAATCTATATTGTAGATCCCTATGTAGTACATGCAACCAATCAATTGAAGGGATGTTTTAAGTGGAAAAATAGGTGAATCACAATCATTGATTCTTTTGGGTGTTCATTTTGCATGAGGTCAACAATAGGAATCCATAGTGTAATTCCTCTCTTGAAAAGAAAATCTTTTTAAGGACCCACTCCAAGGTTCAGTGTTTGTCTTGCAATGTACCAAAATTCGTTTAGTAGAAGATAAATGTGAATGTTCATGAGGAGGCCTTTGTTGGTTCCAAAAACTCTTTTACCTTGGAATCAAGTAAAATCTTTTTGCTGTCTCAAAAATATCACAACAAAAGAACAATATTTTTGTATTTTCTATTTTTCAATGAATGCAACTCTAACAATGCAGCTACTATGAGGTCCTATTCTAACAGGGGGTTAGCAAAGCAAATAACGAAACTGAAAGAAAATAACTTGAAATTGAAATTTCTAAATGGACATAAGCTACAAAACACAACACGCTGCGAGTTAAACCTTTGAAGAAATTGATAGGTAACCAATGAAAATAGGAGTAGCACTTTCTAGAATCCACTGATGCAATCGTCGGTGAGAATCTTTAACAAATCAAATGATGTTTCACTCTTCATCAAATTGCAAGGCCACAGAAAGTGCGCTCATGCAAGACAAAAAGCTATGTAGACACAATCGGATGATCTCTTCTCAAGATTGTTACGTCAACAGAATTCATATATCTATAGCAAACACCAGAACTAAAAGATCACACAACCAAAAAAAATGCAATAAACCTTTGGCTCAATCATAATCTCATGAATAAAATCCACAAAACAATGACACATCTAGGCAAGAATAACTACACTCTGAATGCTAGCACCAAAAGCATAACTTTATTGCATAATAACAGTGGCCTTTTTTACATTTTACAATGGGGTATTTATAAGAAATCATCTCCTCAATTTGTGTTGAGAGTGAGAGATATCTTGATACAATAAAATGCTTTTAAAACATTAAAACAAACTAAATATATACAAACTAATAATCTAACTAGTGCTTAGAGGGACTCCATCCATATTTTATTCATTAATTGGATGCATGAGCCCTTTACATGTCAAAAATAATGAAAGCATGAGAGAGAAAGTAGGAGGAAGCCATCAGTCAAAGTAGAAGTGCATGGAGACACCAAAAATAGAAGTTGGCCCTTCACTTGATGTGTGTCAGAGTTAACTTGCCATCAAAATGCATTTCCAATGCATGGAAAGTGTTATTTTTGGAATTGGCAGTCAACTATTGGTGCACCTTTGAATTGCAGAGTTGTGGATCTACAGACCTGCAGATCTGCGGACCTCGACTGGTTCAAAATCTCAAAATTTTGATAAGTGTCAAAATTGAAATTCTAGAATCTAGGTTTTGCTCATCTCTATCCTAAAGATATGTTTGGATGTTTTCCCTTGAATTTCTCTATAATCTCAATAATCTTAGTAGCATCGAGAAGATCCAAAGCCTCATACTTATCTTTGACCTTCTATCTGTAGTTGTCCACCTCAATTCAAGTTTTTGCAAAATCTTCGAGTTTGGTATCCAACTCTAACAATGCTTCTTCTATCTTGAAGGCTTGTCTGATGTCTTCATCAATGGATGCTTCCTCTAAATTCTTTTTGAAGTTTTCCACAACTACCTCAATTGGTAAAAGCTTCTCTCATTCTTCATCTTCAAAAATATCCAAGCATGCATCACTGTACAACTTTTCTGCTTCCAAAATTTGCTCTCAGGCTTGGTCCTTGAACCTATGTATCTCATCATGCAATGTTTTCATCACTTTATTTCCCTCTGCAATCTTTTCTATCCAATCATCTATCATGTCTAGCTCTTCTCCAATGTATACATCAATTAGAATGTGGTACCTTTGTCCTTTTATGGCCTATAGAGTTTGCAAATCCTTGCTCCAAACCCGTACCTCATCCATAATACTGAAGTCCTGCCTCAAAATTGCCACGATTTTATCAACATTCACTTGTGTAGCATGTAATAACTTTAGACTTCTTGTAATTATAGTGACACCCCTATCCTCAAGGTTATCTTGCCAATCCTGACAAGCTCTCAAAAATGGACTGAGCCATACACCTTTCCCTTCTTTAAGAATGGTAGTCAAAGTCTCCTTAGGGTGTTCAGAATCAAGAGGACCAATAACTTTAGCTAAATATCCTTTCAAGATCTCAATTTGCCTTTGAAGTGCTCTGATTTCAATCTCATCATGTTCTATATGGTTAAAAACCTCCTTGACTCCCATAGTCATCATCTGTCAAGAAGTATCCCATGTAGGCTTTCCTAACATGATATCCTTCACTTCATAGTCCTGAAGGCTAATACCTTCTTCATCTATATCTTTCGGAGGGTGAGCCACCTATGCAAATAAGTCCTAGTTATGAGTAGTAGTAATGAATGCAAATGGTGTTGCATCCTGTAATGGAGAGTCAGGCTTGTTCAAAATCTCTAAAATGTCACAAATATCATCCTTTGAAGCAAGGAATTTGTCATAAGCACTCCTCATTATTTCCTTTCAAAACCATCTCAGGATATGTCTTTCTATAACCTTGGCTCTAGATGATGAAGGGATGTGTTCAACTACCTCCTTCCCTTTGTTGCTCTTACTTGGAGTCTCTTGTTGTGAGGGTTCTTCTTCTATAGTCTCAATTTTTGTAGATCCTGTAGTTTGATCCTCAACTTCCTAGGGAGGTTGTTGTATACATTCTACTACCTGTGCCTCTTTTGAGGGCTCATCAATAACCCTTGGTTCTGGTTCTCCTTGTAATGATAATTCCTTCTGAACATGTTCTTCTAAACTTGGAGGTGGAAGTGTCACTGAAACCTTATCTACCATCATAACTTGAGGTGAAGATGGGGGCGTTGGATGAGGACCTTGTGTCTTAGGTGGCATTTGCATCCAATCTTGCTATTGAAATTCATCTATAGGAGTATCTCTAATCTTATCTCCAACCAATTTTGTACTCGCTGGCATGAAATCAAAATCTGGAATGGAGAGAACATCATCACCTAGCTCCCTTTGCTCATTCACCCATCGTTATACTTCGTCTTTTAAAGAAGAGAGTTCTACCATTTCAGCTTTGGTGGGTGGTGGGGTATTTTTGACATTCTTCTTTCTTTCCAATTATGTGGCTTTGGCCAGTTGGGTTCTCCCTTGTAGAGGCACTTGCTCTTCCTCCCCATCTAACTCTGTTTCATCCTCATCTGATTCTTCCTCAGGAATGGTTTTAGGAACAGATGGATTAGGCACTAATCTTTTACAAACTCTTTGCCTCTTGTTCATTCTAACCTTGAACCTCTTTTGCTTCTGTGGAACCATAGGAGAAGCAGGCTCTTCATGCATCGGATGAATGGATGTCTTTGGAATCTCTCTCTCTTCTTGTTAGCTTGAAAAAATAGGAGGCAATAGAAAATCAACCTGGATATGAGAAATTCTAGGTTCTCGGGGGTCCTAGGGAGTAGATTCATGTTGCTATGAAGGGGCCTATTCTTCAACATGCTCTGTCTAGATTCTCTGAGGAGAGGCTCTCTTCCTCTTTTCTTTCTTCTTCTCTGAAGGATGGTAGTATCCCACTAGATGATCAAGCTAGTAGACTATTTCTGGCCTGATAGGAGACTGGAGCACAAAGATAGGAACTGTGACTTTCCTCCCCTTTACCCTTTTTGGGTGAGCATGTGCATGGAATATCATTGTGTCCGAAATTGGATCAAGTGGAAAGGGTTTCTTGATCCAACTCTTTGTCATTCTGATGACATGTCTTGCTGAATGATTAATATCATCTCCTTCCTCTCTATCAATTTTTGCATTTAGGATGGACCTTTCACCAACTTTATCTATATTGAATAAGGGATCCAATAGCTCTTGTGAATCCTGTAACCTTATCTCATTTGGGATGGTCAAATTGAGAGCCTTCTTTGCTAAATACAAAGTTATTCTATAATAGTCCCTGATATGAACATCATAGTTATTTGTGGCATTCATCCAATGATCTTCAATGGCATCTTCATGGTAGAACTCTTTTCCTTAATGATTTTCCACTTTACCAACATTGTCAAAGAATGGTCGAGGAGAGTTATATTCTTCAAGAGGCTAATTTTTCCATTCCCATTCAAAAGTTAGGATATCCTACTTTCTCTTTACCTGGTATGCTCCTATTACAAAAGGCCAATCCCAACAAGGCCTTAATTGTTTCTTGATCCTCTCATAAGCTGACTCAATTTGTCAAGAAATTTCCATTATAACTAACTTTTCACTTGGGTATCTTGGGAGCTTCTTTGGATGGATGGATGCACTACCAACCCAAATGTATGTGAATGTTTGGAACTGGATGAAATATGCACCAAGAGCTGTGATCTGTGCCTTGGCCTCATCAGACAATCTCTTCCCATAATCCCCTTCAATGAATCGAATGATGGCAAAGATGAAGGCATCATTCACAATCCTGTACTCTTTGCATTGCGGCAAGAGCTTCTTCTTAACTAGCTGAGGATAAAATATTATGGCCATGCATTAGGATCCTACATACTGCCCTTCTTGTACAACCCGAGATAGTCGATGGCTCTTGCTACAAGTAGATATACCACATAAGAAGTCATATAGAACTTCTTCTTGTCCTTTACTGTCCACAACTAATCACACAAGTTCTCACTAAGTGTGGTGGCCCAATCCAGTGGCATCTTTGCATGTCTGATGGTCTCAATGAAGTTAACCATGAATGGAGCGAGATGACCTGTTGCAGGCAATCCCATAACTCTTCTCAGGAGAATGATTGAATATCCAATGTCATCCTTCATGTATCCTCGAGTCATATCTACTTTACTGATTGTCTTTCCCTGAGATGGCTTCTCAATGAAGTATGAAGAATATATGATGTCGATGGCCTCTTGGTGATGATCCTTATGCCACCTCTCAGCTGCTTCATATGAAAGCCTGATAAACTGATTAGCTATGGGTGGGTTAAAAACCCTCTCAATATTATGAGGTTGTAGATCTAAGACCACTTCCCCAGTGACACTCTTTACCACCCTTTCCTCAAAAAAAAAATGTTGAGATAAGGTCATAATCAATTCAGCTGACTGAACGGTCCCAAGATGTGATGCTGCATTTACCAATTCAAACCAGATTAAGGTGGATCTCAAAGAAGATCTTTCAATTGGGTTGTTACAAACCCTCAAAAACTCTCCCAAGTTTGTGTGTCCAAGTTCTGTGTCTTTGATCTCAGAGTGTTCATCGTGCAACCATGACTTCGGGGTTACACCCTTGAACTTGTACACAACTGGTTTTGCTATTGATCCGGATGTGGACGTCATTTGATTATATTACCTACATGTCACAAAGAGAAAAAGAATGATTAATTATTGGATATATATATATAACTTTTTTTTTTTTAAATGATCTCCTAGAACTTATTTAATTTGTTGTGGTTTTTTTTTTTTCTGGGTTTTTTGACTTTATAAAAAAAAAACTAAATTTAAAAACAAAACAAAAATGGGGGTGTTAAAGCATGCTAGTGGCCACCCAAAGGGCGTGGTGGCATGGTGACCGCGCATGCATGTCTTAGAGGGCGCATGGCCACCCAAAGGGTGTGCACAATGCTATGTTAGGTGTGACAGCGACGACCGCGCGCAGCCCAGAGGGTGCACGCAGCGGCACGTCGCATGTAGCCTAGAGGGTGCACACAGCATGTAGCCCAGAAGGGCATTGCGGCAATGTGCACATGTCCAAAAGGGCACGTGCAGCGCTGCACCATGCACTTCCTCTTTTGGTCGCACGCGCACGAGTGCTAGGGCTGCATGGAGGTGGAGGAGGAAAGTTTCCATGCCTTTCCCTCCTCAACTCTTCTTCTTCAAAACAATGAGGTAAAAAAAAAGGGGGAAGGGGGGTTTTATAACCTCCCTTCCCTTTTTTTTCTTGCTTTTGCAAAAGTGTGCACACCTCGATGAGCGCACGTGCGCAAAAAAAAAAAAAAAAAATTTAAATAATTTTTTCTTCTTTTTTTCCTTTTTTTTCTTTTTTCTTTTAAAAAAAAATTCTAACTTATTTAACCGATTTTTCTTCTCCCGACTCCAAAAGTATGAGCTTGGGAGTCAAAAAAATGTAGGGGGTCCCCATTCCTAGTAAGGAATGGGGCGTGTGTTGTGGAGACCACAACGGATTCATACCTAACCCTAAGTCACCTAAGTCTTCATAAGGAGGAAAACCCTAAAAGATGCAAGAGTGGAATGAAAGAAGAGAGAGGTTTGCATGAGTAAATAGGGCATTCATGGTGGCTAAGGAGTTGTTAATTGAAATACATTACAGAATCACTTAGAGGAGAATAGAGGAAAGGAGTTAGAGGACATAAGTAATACACCTGATCAGAGAGGATCAAGTACACATTAGTAAAGAGGTTATATGTTATCAAGCAGTAGAGTGCTAACTGTTGGATCATTGTTGAGACATTCTAGCAAGTGAATCAGTTAAATCTCTTAACAAAATAGTCCTAATAGGTTGTTGTAAATCCTTTAATAGGGTTTTTACTTCATTGTAAGTTTGAATTCCTTTAATTAGGCACACTTCTAATAGGGTGTTACAATCCTTTAATAGGGTAAGATCTAACAATCTTGTAAGCCTTTAACAGGGAAGACCTTTCATAGGGTAGATCATAGTTTATGATCAAAGTATCCTTCGTTAGATACACTTTATTACTATAGTAGTGAAGATTTCTAGGTGTCATCCCCACCCCATTTTTACTTTCTCATTGGAGGGTTTCTAGGTAACAAAATATCTTGTGTCATATATGTGTTGAATATTTTTTGCTTTCATACTATTGATGAATATGTTTAGCTAGCTATTTTAGTTTACATGCAAATTGTGAGATGGATGTGTGGTGAATTATTTTATGGTTAAATTTTTGAAGGACCGATTCACCCCCCCTCTCAGACCTTATTTTCCTTATTGTATTTCCAACACTTGTGACTTTCCATTCAAAACATAGATAAGACTAGTTTTTTAACATATCCACGAAATGATATGAAAACAAATTGATCATAGATCAATCAAAAGTTGTAAGAGTTAATATGAACCTACCATTAAGATGAAAGAGATACAATAGAGACATTTAAATTTTGATAACAAGACTTAAGACATAAAATCTTAAACCAAGATGCTTATTGGTGAATAGATTTTTCTTTTAAACTAAAGAAAAAGAATAAAATATTTCATTCCCAAGTTCATAAGACAAATACAATTTCCCAATAGTTGAGGAATTTTCAAATTCACAATTCCTCTCCGAATTTTATTAAGGTTAAGCTTCCTTATTGTATTTTCAATCAAAACCACTTTTCAATAGAAGATTACTTTTAATCTAAAAGCAATAAGGCTTCCCATATATTCTTGGATAGGGGGAACAATCTAATTAATAATAATATGATAAAAATAAACACGCATAAAGGAGAGAACACACAGTTTCTCTATCAATCACATTCTAGAACATAAACAAACTTGAAAGATAATCACCACAAGGAAAGAAACATCCAACACAAGAGGAATCATTCAATAATTCAATATTGATTCAATACTAAATCAATAATGAACTAATTCAAATCATACATCTTTTAAAATTCAACCATTTCCTTCCAAAAGAACAATACTATTCATATATGACATTGGAAAAACTTAGAAGATTTGCATAAAAATAAAGTTTCAAGTAAATTGGTTACAAAATGATATCCATCAAAAACTACCAACCCTTAGCAGTACTGAGTTTCAAACTTAAATAGCAAGTTGTCCAAGAATCTCCTTGAAAGCTCGATTCTCAGATAGTTAGAATTAATTATGAAAAATAACATTAAACTAGGGCACACGGACCCAAAGTTTAACTAATAAAAACCATAACTAAAAAGTTTTTCAAGTAATTTAAAAGAAAACATAAAATAACCACTGATTGGTCAAGCGGTTTCCTCCTCCTCATCTTCAACATCTTTAACCTCACCTTGCCCACACACTAGCTTCTACATCCTAAATGTATTCATGAATTCAGTCATGGTGGTCATGTTTGGATTCTTAATGCTTTGAATGCTATTTTTCCAAATGTCTTTGTCCAGCTTCATTTTTTTCACAATGTCCACATAACTTGGTAGTCGCAAGGTATAGGTTCCTGCCATCACTTCACTTTTGGCTACTTTGGAGAAGCCAAATGATGTGAGATCCATTTTGTCTTTACTAGATTTCGTATGTTCTTCATGCTACTTGACCATTGTCTCCACATCAAAACCTCCTTCTTTAAGGGGGTTAGGCAAAGGTGAACCAATAGATTGGAAATCCCTTTCTACCTACTCTAGTAACACCTTAAAATCCCTTTCACAAGATTACAGTCTTGAAATTGTAGAAGTGTAGTTGGACACTCTCCAAGCAATGTTTTTCTTCAGAACTTGAATTAGATGTATGTCTACATGTTGCAATAGGTTCTCTTGGAGGAACTTTTCTGGTCCTAACTCTTCTACTTCCACCAGTTGAGACACCATGGCTGATAGTTTTTCAATTTCTATTTTCCATGTCCTAGATTGAACTCAAGATTCATCCAAAGTAACCCCTACTAGGGAAATAGTCTCATGCAAATTTTGCATAAGTTGGGCAACTTGACTCGTTACCTAGATGATACAACTAGATATTGTGAACATCATCATTTTTCCTTTCTTTAAATCTTCTAACAGCTACTAATTTTTAGGGGCATTGGAATCAAAGGCATTTTTTGACTGATTACCAAGAATTGAGCTTTGTTCCTTCAATGATTTTATGTATTTATCCATTGCATTATTTTCAGCTTTTAGCCTTTTCTTCTCAATTCCATCTTTTTGTAATTGTAGCACAATTTTTTTTGTGGATGCTTCTACCCAGTGCTCATTTATCTCATGGTTCATTACCCCTAGATCTGTACATGTAACCTCAAAGTTTCTCAAATCGAATTTGTCAACTCCTTTTTTATGGTTATAAATAGCTACTTCAACAATGCTCCTCCAAGTTGCACTATCAAAAGTTATCCTAGCAATACTTTTGGTCCTCTTGGGTTTGGGAGCCTTATTAGTGTATTTATTCACAATATCATCAATATTAAAAGAAACTGGAACCAAAATCCTTTTCCTATTTATCGAGGCCACAAGCCAGTTAGGAGTGACAATTTCCCATTGTGATCTAGCAACCCCTTCCAGAGTAGTTACTATTTGTACCCTTGGAGGAGATGAACCCACAATCATTTGAACTCTCTAGCTATTATCAATGAGTTCTCCACCTTGATCTTTGTCTTGCTCACTGTCAACTTGAATAACTTGGTGAGGGCTTGCTGGAGTTGACATTTTGGTCTTCCTACTAGAATGAGTTTTCTACAAAAGGGGAGGATTGTGAACCTTTTTCTCATAAATTCTTAACAACCTTCTACTACTTGCAATGGGGAGACTAATATTAGAAACAAAATCAACCCTAACATTAGCACAGGTGCCCTTTTTCAATTTCAACCAAGACTTTTTCTTTTTAAACATGTTAGCTATTTTTTTCAAGAATATCATCTTCTTCCTTAGAATCCCAATCTATGGCAAGGTTTATAGGTTCAATTTCCTAGGAAGTTGGAATGTTTGTCCCATCCTCCTCTATATCTGTAATATATATTCCCAACTTCAATTAAAAAAGGATAATTTGGGAAATGGTAAATCTAGATAAACCTCTTCTTTTCACTTCTAATTCATCAATACAATCTTCCCAGAAATCTTCCATAGTGGGAACATGTGTAATTTTAACTTGACTATCAAACAAGCTATGGATGATTCCTTTATTGTCAAAGTTTGGTCTTGCTTGATAAGTACCAAAACCAAACTTAACCAAATTAGAGCTTATATATTTTACATCTTCCACGCTTCCACATGTTATCTTGCCTAATTTAAGTGGGAAAATGATATCACAAGCTTCTTCAACTAAGAAATTATTTATCACAAAAATTAATTTCCACACTACTTCTGCCAAGATAAAACAATCAAATGAAAATATGGGAAGACACATAGGTTCTTCATCAAAACCTCCTATTCTCAAATAAGTAAACCTTGGGAATTGAGTATGTAGGCTACCAAAAGATTGGACAATTCTTTGAGACTCAGGTGAAACTCTATGTTGCAAAAAACTTTTCATCTCAAAACACAATTTCCCAAAGAAAACATCATGAACCCTTCTAAAATCATCTAAGACTTTATCTTTATGTAACAAAGGGAAATAACTATATATTTTGATATCCTCAATCCAAGGTTCATGTGGAAATTGTTACAAATCTTGAGTGGTAGCTAACACGTACATTAAGTAAGATGACATGAAGAAATCTTTCTTTAGATTTAGGGCACCTTTCAACTGATCTTTGAGAGAACTGGCAATTAGTTCCACCCAATCTAGAAATTGTGAACATATTAACACAATTTTAATATAGAAGTACATCCAATTTTCAAAAACAAAGACATCAGGAGAACCAAAAATTTTGTGTAAAAGAAATATTATGTCTTGAACCTAAGCAATCATTAGGTTTTTCTTTAAAGTTTTAGGTAACCTCAAACCACCTTTATAGAATGCTTTTGTCCAACTTTTTGTCATGAAATTCTTATATTCACTTTCCTTTTCAGAAAACCTAGCTATAGATAAGGCCAGGGTAAGATTAGAAAATTGTTGCTCTTCTAGGTGAAACAAGCTAGACACGATCTCTCTATTTACATCCAATAAAACACTTCCATCTTTCTTCAATATATGGCCTTTAAACACATTGTACATATGTATGCATTCCTAAATTAACTCTAGGCAAGGATAAGGTGGAGAGAAAGTGGAAGCCATGAGCAAGTTTGTGTCTAACACTTATAGTGGAAAAAGGTTGGGCTAGTGTTTCACACAATATTTTTGAAACCCCTCCCAAATCAACCCCTAGCAAGTCTATATTAGTTATAATAGGGGACCTACATTTTAGACTACAAGTGTTTCCAAATATGTGTAATGTAGACTTCATGATTTTAAGAGCCCTATTTTGAATGCAAAAGCAAGGAAACAACCACGAATATGATTCACCCCATGGGTGAGAGGAAGAAACAACTAGAAGATGTAAGGATTACCTAGAAGACGATGACCATTTCAACTATGAAAGAAGGTTGGTTTTCTTCATTTCTCTCTTGTGACTGCTTGTTTTGAGAAGAAAAAGAAAATTAATATTTTTCTTTTAAACAAGAAAAATTTCCTTTAAATGCATTTTGAAAAGGAGGCCATGATCATTAATTGCATAGAGGATGAAAGTGATTTTTGGCATGTCGTGAAGGAAAGATGACAAGATGATCATTAATCTTTGCTTTTGCACCCTTAAATCAAAACTCCAACACAGTTATTAATGGAAATTTTGCTTGATCATTAATTTCCTATACTTACCTTTCAAGTCATGATGTCACCTACAACCATGTTAATCATGATGAGGCAACTAGTTGTTGCATGTCTCATGCACCATGTGTGTGTGCGACATGTCAAGTGGGCCCTCCAAGGAAAGTTGCTTTATGGAATGCAAGAAATATTGAACTCGTGAACTAGTTCCTTTGATACAAGAGGTTCAATGTAGCTTAGTTCTCTTTAAACTTGGTACAAAGGGTACAAAAGGTTCAAGGATTACAAGAAACTTGTCTATTATACCAAGAAACCTTTTGAACTGCAACAAGATGACGTTTTGAAATAAAACACTTTCGGTTCAAGATGGTTGTAAGGGAGGACTTGGTTAACAATTTAGCTTGAGGGGGAAGGTTGGTCAAAAAAAAAGTTTAATAGATGTGAAAATGTCAATAAAACTTCATTTTCAAGTTTGACAATTTGACAGAACCAATGGTTCAAACTAAAAACAAGAAAACACAAGTAAACCAAAAATAACAAGTAAAAATGGTGACTCTGAAAAACATGAACTAACAATGCTCAAATAAATTTTGAAAGTAAGTTTGAAACTTAGCAAAAAAATTTACTAAGCAAGTGCATTTACTTTAAAAGTTTAATAACATGCTATTTTGGTCTAAAAGGACACTAGTACAAAAGTAAGCTCTTTAACAACTAAGACTGCATGAAGCTTATGTTACTATGTTGAAATCAAATAAAAATAAAAATTCAAGCTTGAAAGATGACCTATAATGGTGAAGAAGGAGAAGCCAAAGGGTGTAGGGGATGCCTTGAATCCTTAATAGAAGTTAATGAAGTCCAAACAACCATACATAAGTTTATTGAAAAAATCAATGACCTAATCCACACTGTCTTCTTATAACAACAAGAATTGCATTCTATGTGAATACACCCACCATCATTGTGTGTCCTCTGTGTTAAGGTTTCACAATGCACACCTCATTTCTCCTAGAAACGAGGACTCCCTAGTAATTTTTTTGTCTCCTAGACCCCTATTCTAGGGCCTAGGTCATTTTAGAAATTCTTCTCAAGTCTAGACCAAGTTTGTGTCTCTAACTGAGAAGCCCTGGAATGTCAAAACTAAAAAAATTTGGGCGAATAAGTATTTTTTTGCATAAGTGCACACATGAGTACCTTTGAAGGTGCACAAACTAGTACACAAACATAAACCAAGTTAAATTACACCAAAAGGGGCACACAAGCATTCCTGTCCAAAGTTATTCATGAAAAAACATAAAAGAAACCTAGTAACTTAAGTTTAACCTAACATGTAAGGAAAGGTGTGCATTTGTGCACCTCCCCATGGTGCAAACATGCACAATTTTCTTAACATTCAATTCCCAAGCTAATTGTGTGCAAATGCACACCTTGCTAAGGTATGCATCTGCACACCATTTTTCACATTAATAATCCTAAGGAAAAACATAAGGGCTGCACATTAACATGATTATAACTTCTTCCCCCCTTTATTTTGCACATGTAAATGCATGTGCGCAATAGTGCATATGAGCATGTGCACACCCCATAAGGGTGCGCACCCATATAGGTGCATAACTACACATAATATGACCATTTAGGGGTCATAAAGTGCACCTACCACATCATGAAGGTGCACTAATATGCATTTCAGGGCTTAAAAGGGGGATTTTAAGTGGTTTTTTAAGGTTTTGATGTTCTGGGTTAGTTTTTTGTTGATAGTTAAGGTTTTTTTTGGGTTAGATTTTTTAGCCTTTCAGACTCATGTTTTCTTCTTTGTGTAGGTAAAAAGGCATCTTTAACTTTTCAAGGTCATAACTTTTGACCTAGAGCTCGAAATTCAAAACTATTTACACTATTAGAAAGAAGAACTAAAAATCTAATTTCAGTCCCTAAAATAAGAAGCCTTCAGCTACCCATTTTTAGGGAACGATGAGAGTTTCAACTTGAGAAAAAGACCTTTGAAAAAGATAGTTAAAAGACTTGGAAAATCTTGTTAAAAAAGATATAGAAAAGTTTCAAACATTTGATCATTCTGGATGATCTGGATCACCTAGTCTCTGACCCAGAAGGACCAGGTAGTTGGAGAGAAGAAAAGATCAAGGATATAGAGGTTAGACACATGAACTAGATTAGTTTCCTCATCTTATGAAACTATTAATGACAAGATTCAACATGGGTGCCTTGGACTTTCAGGTAGAAGAAGCAAAACAAGTTTAAATCTATGAAAATGTTTTGCTATAAAGAGGGTATAAATCATCAAAAAAGGGAAAAATGAATACACTAGAGTGCTCCTAGATCTCATATGAGAAAAATCCAAAAATTATTTTCAAAACTGAGAACTTAGATTTTTTGGCAAATTCAGCACCTTGCACAAATTTCACTAAGGTGCACTCCTCCCAAGGTGTGCAAGGTGCACTTCTCCAAAGGTCTCCCAAAATTTTTTGAAGAAGTTAGAGGCGCACTGACAGTTAACTACCAGTTCCAAATTTAGAGCTTTCCATGCACTGCAAACACATTCTAATGGTAGTTTAATTCCTACAAACCTCTAGAGAAGGTTGAGCTCTATTTTTGGCATCTCCAAAGACTCCCACATCATCTGATAGCTTCCTTCTTCTTATTTTCTCATTCTTTCTTTGTTTTAAAACATGTAAAGGCTCATGCACCCTTTAATTGATATAAACAAGGGTGGAGTCCTACTTAGCACCTCTTAGAGAGTTAGTTTGTATATATTTAGTTTTATTTTATTAGTTTAGAAGCATTTTTTTCATAAAGAGATCTCTCACTCTCAACACCAATTGAGGAGATAATTTTTTATAAATTTAGGAATGTAACATGTATTCTAGGTTGTTATTTTGATGCAATAACATATGTTATTGGGCTCTCATTCGGAGTGTATTTATTCTTTCCTGAATGTGTTATATTTTGTGAATGTATGTTCATGGAGTATAATGGAGCTAATACTTTTATTGTGTCATTTTTATTGAGTGATCTTTTAATTTTGGTGTTTTCCACATGTTTGCAAATTCCACTGATATACTTAGATGGAGAAGAGATCACCCATTGCACTTTTTGTGGCCTTGCGATCTGATAAAAAGTGAAACATCTTATAGTTACTGAATTCCCATCAATGATTGCATTAGTGGAATTAAGGAAGCATTGTTCCTATTTTCATCGGTTACCTACCGATCTTTGCAAAGGCTTAACTCGCAGTCATGCTGTTTTCGTGGCTTATGTCTATTAGAGATTTTATTTTTCAAGTCATTTTCTTAAACTTCTTGTTACCCTATCTTTGTTATTTTCTTTTACAAACATTTGGTTAATTTAGGAATCCATATAGTTGCATAGTTAAAATTGTATTCATTATAAACAGAAAAATATAAAAATATATTTCTTTTTGTGTGGTTACTTTTTTTGAGATAAAAAGTAGATTGAACATTTTATCTGAAATTTGTCAGAACCAGCAAAGGCCTCCTCATGAACACTCAAATTTATCTTCTACTAAGCAGATTCTAGCAGGTTGCAAGATCGCCCAAAACCTTGGAGTTGATCCCAGATTAGCTTTTCAAGAGAGGAGTTTGAGAGAATTCTTGTCATTAAGCATCATGCAAAATGACAGCTCAACACTATGTCAAAATGGTCTCTTCTATCCATACCCTTAAAATCACATAGTTTACACTATGTTCATGTAGTAGGGTTAAAATTCTAAATGTATTTTTTATTTTCATGGTATGTTTACAAGACCTTAAAAGATAGATTATTAATATTTTGTATAATAATAGAAGCATAAATTTTTATTTTTAGGGCACATTTCTAGAAAACCTAGAAAACAATTATTATAATTTTCATAAATGAAGAAACAAATTAATCGACCTCATGATTGAAGTCAATCAATTATTGTTCACTTATTCACCAAATTTTTAGTCTTTAGAAAAATTTCTCTTTTCAAGGCCTCATCATCCAAAATGCCCAACACAACCCACATGAACCCTATGAAATTGACACCTATCAAGAAAGTGAAAAAAATTGTGTAGAAATTAAAATTATGATTCACAAAATATAAACAAACAATTTCTCACCTCAATATTTGTGATGCCCCATTTTTTCTAGCCAGATTTGTTGCAGAGATCGTTTGTGCTTGAGAGACCTAGGAAGATTTCCTTTAGATACTCCAATTTGATTAGTATGCTACTTTGACGTGAGTAGTTCTTCTCAAATCTTCTGACAAAGCTAGAAAAATGTAGCTCTTAATTTAAAAATGACATTTTGGCATCAAATTTGTCAACACTCGCTCCACTTTCATCACTTGGTGGCTAATATTTGGTTGCAGTTGTATCATTGTACAATTTAATTTTTTGTTTTGGTAATTAAATTATTCCATTTTTTTCTTATTACTGGTAGTATCAACCAATATGAAAATAGATAAATAAATTTATATAAATTATTGTTATAAATTGCACCTAAAAGAACTAATATTCTTATGGATGAAATAACATCCTAAATCATTACAAATTGTAATGCTTTATAATTTAATAAATATAGATAAATTATTATTTTTTGATTAAATTAATATTTTTTATTATTAGTAATATTAATATTTATTTTACAAGAAATATATTTGGATGGGTTTTTTTCATTAATATGCATTCTATAAGATGCATCATTCACATTAACTAAACTATATGAAACATGTTTTAATGTAAAACATCATCATATGTCAAAAAAAAACTAAAATAATGACAAATAGTAAGAGAAAAATGGAAATTTAGAAATGTAAGATTGTTGTCATCATAAAAAAATGTAAGTTTGCAAAAAATAAGGTCATAGAGGTACCATGATTCCTTTTGATCCACTGGAATCATTATATATGTAATTAGGAGTCTGAGAACCCCTAAAGATACACATAACGTAAACCAATGGGTTGAAAGGGGTCATAGGGTAACCCTTTGGAAATGTTATATGTGCGATCATGTGTCCTTAGACACCTAAAGACATATAATGTGAACTAATGGGTCAAATGGGGTCATAGGTACAAAAAAAGAAAAATATTGGGCATATCGAGTACCTAATTTGTTGAAAAAAATACACACTCAAACATATCAGGTATTCGATATAATAGGTACTTGATATGGATCAATTTTTATTTTTTGGTTTGGTACTAGACTTGGTGGGGAAAATCTCAACATGAATATTTTAGCACTTTTGGACATTTCAAAACTTCTTTTTTATATCGCCATTTTTGACCCCTCATGATCCAACACATACCCTTCCAATTCCTTCTTATTCTTATTATAATTTATAAATGGTATTTATCAATATTTGATTTTGAAATCACCTAAAATCTAGATTTTTGGCATAAGTCATGCGTAGATGGATTTCTCATGTAATAATCTTATTAGCAAATAAATATCTCTTATGAAATGGAACTTCTAATTTATATGTTAGTCTATGCAATTTGTACCAAATATTATTGTTAAATGAGTAATAATATTTTATTCATTCATTTTTGTTTGGGCAACTAATTATAAGTGACTAACTATTCATTCATTAGTTTAGTAGTCTATTTAATCATTTTTTGTTTAGGTGACTAATTATTAGTGACTAATTTTTCAGTCATCAATTTAGTCAATTATTTAGCAGTTTGTTAAGTCACTTTTATTTGGTTGGTCTTGTGATTTTATCCAATGAATAAATTAGTCACCTATAGTTGTAAATTAAAGACATAGTATAATGTGATCAGTTTTAGTCATTTGACTAAAATGTTTAGTGGTGTGACTCAAAGTTTTAGTCATGTAGTCACATATTTACCAAAATGTACTAGTGAAAAGCCAAAATCTATTTTTAATGATGATATTGTTGACAATAATGATCACAAGAAGTCAACAAATAATTCTATTTTAAGATTTCCAAGTCCACCAAGTAGACCCTAATCAATTCCAAGTGCAAGTCCATCGTCAAGTCCAAGTTCTACAAGAAAGGTAAGAAGAATAAGTGACATTTACCAAAGGTGTCAAAATCAAGCACATGGAGAAGATCCAATAGGTGAGACAGTAGATTTTGCATTACTTGATAATGCTGATTTTGAACCATTATATTTTTAAGATCCATGTATTAATGAGGTTTGGATGCAAACATTGAAAGAAGAGATGGATACAATTCATAGGATTGAGACATGAGAGCTTGTAGAGTTTCCACATGAGAAGAATAAGATTGGCATGAAATGTGTCTACAAGATCAAGTACAATAGTCAAAAGAGTGTTGAAAGATAGAAGGAAAGATTGGTTGCTAAAGGTTTCACTTAAAGGTATGATATTGATTATGAAGAAAAATTTTCTCCACTAACAAGACAAGAGACTGAACATTAGGATGCTAGTCTCTCTTGCAACTCAAAGAAAATGGAGTATTCATTACATGGATTTGAAAAGTGCCTTCTTGAATGTGTAGCTAGAGGAGGAAGCATATGTGATACAACCATAAGATCTTGAAGTTCAAAGAAAAGAAGATCATGTCCATAAATTGAAGAAGGCTTTATATGCCCCCAAGGAAGAACCACGTGCATGGTATACATGTGTTAATGGATATTTTCAGCAGAATAGATTCCAAAGAAATAAGAATGAACCTATCCTTTATTACAAGAAAGAAGATAATGATATTCTCATTGTGAGTTTTTATGTTGATGATTTTTTCTATATGGGTAGGTATTATAAGATGAAAGACGAATTCAAAATTTCTATGATGAATGAATTTGAGATGAAACATTTAGGTCTCATAAAGTGTTTTCTTGGCATGGAGGTTTATCAAGGTAAACATACATTTTTTATTTATCTTGAGAAAAGTATGCAAAAGATGTGTTGAAGAAATTTGATATGGTTGATTGTGAACCTCTTTCCACTCCAATTTCCCATGGAGTTATATTATGTATAGATGATGGTGCTAAAGTTGTTGATGAGTCATCATACATAAACATTGTTGGGAGTTTGATGTTTCTAACTCACACAAGGCCTGATATTGCATATATTTATTTTCATTGATTTTAAATTATATGCCAAATTCATCAGAGTTACATATGTAGGAAGCCAAGATAGTTGTGAGGTATGTAAAAAGTATTGTAGATTTTGGTAATTAACTATTCTTCTAAAAAATTTAACCTACTTGACTTTAGTGAATCAAACTAGGGAGGTAGTTTGGATGACCAGAAATCTACACTTGGTAATTATTTTTATTTGAGTTGTGGTTTATCATATGGAGTTCAAAGAATCAAAGTATGGTTTTCCTCTCTTCTACAGAAGTAGAGTATGCTACAGTTACTTCAATAGACACACAAGCTTTATAAATTAAAAAGATTCTTAAAGAAATTGGAGAGGTACAAGTTCAGCCTACTATGATTTATTGTGACAAAATTAGTGCCATTAAATTGACCAACAATCCAATTCATTACAATAGGACCAAACACTTCAAAACAATATTTTATCATAGATTTGGTATAAAAGATAGTATTCAATTTGAAGGGAATTGCAAACATCTACATTAAAGGTAACTTTCAAGTCATTGCAAATACTTCCATATCTAAAGACATTAGTCAATTAGAAACTACAATATCTGTTAGCATAAATATGGAGTCTTCTTACAATATTCTCTAGCTTCAAAGTTGGACAATTTTATAGAGAGGCTAATCAAATGGATGGTTTTGTAGAAAATTTAGTTATTGATATGGAAGAGGAAGAGTGTATTCTTCAAGCTCCTCATCTTATTCATATATGACATTATATAAGTGACCCATCTTTATATGAGTCTATTTCAGGTTTAAATTTCCCTCACATGCCCTTGTGTTTAAAAACACAAATTATAGGAGAAATGAGTCTACATCTAGCTATATATTTCAAGCAATAAAGAAAATCTTGCTTGCTGACTCTCCCTTTCTTTTTCTCTCATAGAATAATTTTGAATAATATTTTTCTCCCTCACTCTTGAATTTATATTGCTTATTGTAGATCTTAAAAACATCATCTCTCTTCAATTTCCAATCCTTATTAATATTTGTGTGGGTAGTTATATATGTATATGCACGTATACTTCTATCAAGATGCATTTTCCTGCTCTTCTTTAGCACAAAACAAGGTTTTGAAGTTTCTTTATTTGGAAGGTTGCAAGGATAGTTGAGTGATTGAGCCCTTGTGTGAATGTATGACCCTTTATTTATTTTTGGATCTAGTTAGGATAAGAAGAGATTCTAATATTAGGATAAGAAGAGATTCTAATATGTTACAAACCTTCAAGTACTAATTGGTAAGGAAATGTTCATTTTACATCATAACTTTCATGTTCAATGTTGTCGGTTATACTATAAAGAGAAATTCCTACATGTGCATATTCTCATTTGTAAGTTTGTCTATTCAACCACATTGATAAAGAATATCTCAATGGCTCATTGAGGTGGTGAAACAAAATAAATCAGTATCCCATTTCCATGTGGAGGGAGAATGAACTAATTTCCTAAATTAAAATTAAGATAATATTCATAACATGTTTAAACATAACTAAATTAACCATAAGAAACTGTTAGCAAAACAAATTAGCTATTAAATTACATTACTAGGTGGAATGAATCTCAAGGGAAGAGGGGGGAAAGTTGCCTCTTTGTAGGATATTTGAGCTCCACTGAACACACACCATTTTTGGTAGTTGGATAACTAAATATTTACAAGAAAGAAAATTGTTATGGAATTTAAGGTTCCACTTCAAGTACAGTTTGGGTATTAAGTGAAATCTTGAAAAAAATATTGGATGTTCAGGTTCTAGACAAAAAAAGGGGGAAATTATTAATCATTGAGTAGAAACATAAAATAATAGATCTTTGGGATTTACCATTCTTTGATTTTGTATAATTTTCTTCATTATATCTTGCTACAATAGTCAGGAATAAGGAAGTTGAATACCAAGCTAGACTAAGAAGAAGCAATCAAGAAAGAAGGTGGGGAGTTGGCCATTTCTATCAACCAACGAGTTCTTGACTATGTCTAAATTCTTTGAGAGGATCAAGGGATTGTAATGGAAAGAGAAAGACAAGATCCCCAACATGCTAGGAAAATAATAGTCTGCAAACTTTTAGATGATACCACAGAAGAGATGGTTGGGAGCTAGAAAACCAAGAAAAGAAGAGCGAAGTCTAGTTGAGAAAATAGGGGAATGAATTTAGGCCACAACATTGCTTCATGTCCCCATCCTTTCTATTATCTTATTTTTTCCTTAAGAATGGTGACATTACTTGGCTCATTGTATTTTACCATTCTAAATATTGAAAAAAAAAAATTACTATTTTAATGTCTGTAACAGATGTCAGATAAACTCAAAATTATAGGGAAATATGGTGATTGATAAAAAATATGAAATTCTTATTAATCTAACCATTGAAGGGCTTATGTTGAATCACACACACCATCGATTATTACTTGCACATTTCATCTATAAAGTAGAAAATCACTATGAACACTAAAATGTCATCTTGAAGATAATAAGAACTCATTATGGTCTAGAAAACATGATACTTAGAAGAATGTGCAGTATGTCCTATCCCTCCTTACAAAAGGTTGAGATCAGAAAGCCCATCTATCACAAATACCCCCAAAAAATAGAGGTTAGAACAAGGACCATCCTCTCAATCAGGAGAATACTCACCATCCCAGACTCCACTTAGAATAGATGATGAGGCATCTTTGAGAGAACAACTAAGACAAATCAGAGGGGAGGGAGACATAATTGCCACAACTACTAATATTGAAGGAGGAGTGCCTAAGGAGCCTCCTATGCCATCCTTTGACCTTATTGTTGTTGATTATATATGTAGGGGGATAGATCCAATAATTGCACAAGCATCTCAAAAGTTTATTGATGATGAAATTTTTGTAAAGTCTAGGGCCTTTGCACAATTCTTATGGAGAAGAAACATTGTCAATTTTGAGGCAAAATGTAAAACAATAAAAGTAGAGCAACCAAATAAGTTGGACTCAAAGATTGAGGAAGAGGTTAAGGCTAATGTCTTAGATGAATTTTCACAATTGACCTCTAAGAGGGGAAGACAATTATTGAAAGAGTTGGGTGTTTTGATATTACCTAAGTGGGACATAGCTAATGCTATGATCTTTGACTCTGTTAGAAAAGAAAAAGATGTTTAGTATAAGATTGAAGAGGAAATCCTACAAGCACATAGAGGAGTGAAATAAAACAATGATCACCAAGCCTTGGTGATTTGGTCTATTGATAAGAGAGATAAAACTAGGATACAATAAATTTCAAATGTTGAGCATACAGGAACTCTAACAGTCTATAGAGAAGATGAATTTGACAATGAAGAGATGAGTAAAATGACTCAAGAAATGGTGAATTTTGGGGCGATGGTTGCTGGAAAAGAGAAAAGTAGATTCCTAGAGCTCAATGCCAAGTTTGAAGAAATATTAAAGGCATATGAGGAAAGAGGCAAGAGAATACAACTGTTGGAGAATCAAGTATCCCAGATGGATAGTAGCTAGGAAAGAGGAAAGTAGGAGAATCTAGCAGGCCTAGGACTATCTATCCTCACCCCCCAATTGAACCATTCAAATCTACTCCAATTGTAGAGCTTCCTAATACTCTGTAGAGGCCTAAATTTTATACTACATAGGATTTGGAAGAAGAAAAGAATAAGCTATGGGAATTACATGTTGCATTGAATAATCAGTATAAAGAAAAATTCAGAAAAACAATCTTATACTTAGTAGATAAGATTGACTAGCCAGCATTCTATTACCAATTGGTGGGAATCCTAGATATGTGGAATGAGATAAGAAGAGATGAAGACACCCTGAAGCTCATTGTTCAAAAATGGAGTGAAAGAGATAAAGATATTACTCTTATATGCATCTCAGTCATCAATCTATCTTGTGAACAAATAGATAAGACTTTTGGTATAACCAACATTCTAATAGAATTTGATGAGAAAATGGTTGTTGTTCAAAAGAAAATAATGATTTTCCTTTCTAACTATATAGGAGAGAAATTTGATCTTTTTCCTGGTGCACTCAAAAATATTGATAAAATAAAAGAAAATGTGGAATGGGGCAAAGAATTGGATGATCTATTATGCCACTAAATGAATGAAGTCATTAATGAAAAGAGGCATGTGTTGTGGGCAATGACCAATGAAGAATTTTTCAAAGTACAACTATTTTATAATGCCATCAAAAAAGAATTTTCTGAAATAGAAAAAATAGGAGGCTTTGTGATCAAAAAGCAGCATGAAATCATAAATTTTGATTGGCCTAATGATATAGTTTTCAACAAATGGAGGGAAGATTTTGTGTCTTCAACATAGATGGAAGCAAAAGAAGAATGTGTGGACTAGGAAGAGAGTCACATAAATGACACCTCAATAGAAGAAGGCAAAATAGAACCATCACCCTCAATGATAAGAACAACAATTCCAACTAATGACATGGCAACTAGAGAGTCACATACAATGATTGTATTATCATTAAATGATGATTTAAATGAAGAGCCACAAATTGAAGTAAAAGTGTAGCAATCAAAGCTAGACACATCATTAACAAACCTAATGGCTATATATTTTGAATAGTCAAAATAACAAAAGGTATAACAGAAAGTGGTCCCACCAAAGGAATATTATGATGTAAAGCTTTCTTGTTGCACAAATTTTGTCTTTTATGACAGCAACAAATGTAAATATCTTTTGTCTAAAGGACATCTATCAATTCTCTATGTTTGAAGCTTGTTGCATCTCACCCTATATAAGTGAGATTCTAGGGCTAGAGAAAGGATCTAAGTCATTTGCAATTTTAGTTCTACTAAGTATTGTTCAGTCCAGTTTCTTGGTGCAAACTTTATAATGTATTTCCCAGTAAATATCTGAGAATACATTAATCTTATAGGATCTTAATGTCTTATCTTGAGTCATTCTAAGTCCTTGTTCAATTGTTATATAATTTTCAAAGGAAATTAATATAAAGATGTACTGTCCCCATATCTTTTCTGTTTAAAATCTTGTCTCCTTTCTTATCACATGGTTATTTTGAAATCATATGAGCAAGGCTTGTTCAATGGAATGAAATTAGGATAAATTATATGTCATTTCACTTATGCTATTAATTCAATGAATTATATAAATGCTTCAGTGAGATTGATGGGGTTTCTATGGTAATAGGAAGGATGTGTGTAAGAATTAGTTTTAGTGAGAATTGTTGATAATATTGATTGTAATGAAATCAATTAGGTCTAGAAATTGAATGGACTCTGAATCCCAATGGATGAAGCATTGATCTATTATTTCAATCTACAAATGGAGAAATCATGAACAAGCATCAAGCTTAAAATCAAAATCAATTTTACTTTACTATTTGAAGAGTGTCGGTGTTGGTCAACACTTGTTTACATTTAGCCCCTAAGTTTTAGTTAGCTGCTATTTCCTAGAATTATTTGTAGATCAAAGAAGAATTGTGGGATGTGTATTGTTGTAAAGTGTCATGGAATGAGTAAACTATGTATGAAATATCAAATTGAAAATCTTTCATCCCTCAAGTGCACCTACCTTGGTTTTGTAGAGCCTAAAGAGCAGAAAGTCTTTTATGATTTTGTTGAAGTTGCGCCTAGATATGAAGAACAAGTAACTATTTATGGGAAGTAGTTGATCCTTAGGTTATTATAATCTTCATTATCTTGGTATTTGTTATAATTCTTTAGAATAACTGAGAGGGGGGGTGAATCAGTTATTCAAGGTCTAATAATGTCCAATACAACTTTTTCTTCTAATCCTTAATGGCACATAACTAAAATTATCATGCATGCAATTGAACATTAAAAAACCATGAAAGATAACATGCATCACACCATAACACTAAGGATTTTGATGACCCAGAAACCCTCCAAGAATAAGAAGGTAAAACTGGGGTGGGGATGATACCCACAAAATAACTGCGCAATTGATTTCAACCACTTCTGATGGTCTGCCCTGTTAAAGGCTATAGAACATTGTTAAATGTGACCCTGTTAAAGGATTTCTACACCCTCTTAGGAGTGTTCCATGTTAGAGGACTTAAGAACATTCAACTTGGAATGTCACCCTATTAAAGGATTTACATAGAGTTGTTAGGCTCACCCAAGTCCATGGGACTTACAGTCACCTTCTCAAAAGAATCTTTCATCCATCTCTAAGGATCTCCTATCCTCCTCCTAAGGATCTCTTTATCCTTCTCCTAGGGATCTCTTTATCTTTCTCCTGGGGATCTCTTTATCCTTTTCCTAAAGCTTATCCACCTAGCTGTTAAGCTAACCTAACAATGTAGAATTTCAATATCTAATACAATGGTAAGAGAGTATTAGAAGGGTTTTGACCTGGTTCAGATTGCAACTCTAACCTTACAAATTTAATATCACTCTTTAGTTCTTTTCTTTGCTTGGCTTTCCTCCCTTGTAGTGTTGATAGCTTGTTCACCCTTCAAGATCTATCTCCTTGAGTTCTTCCACTTGTTATGCCAATGCACTCCATGATCACTTGATCAACTCAGAGTCTTGATGCTCTGTACTTACACCCCTTGGCTTCTTCGCACAACCATACTTATGACCAACTCCCTCTCATACATGTGTGCTTGATCTCTGACGTGTAACTCCTTATATAGAAGTTATGTTCTTCATTTCCCACTCAAATCTTAATTTGATCTTGACAAAACGGTATTATTTTCCCTCCAAATTGTTTCTTCTAGAAACTTCATGATAAGTCCACTAGAATTCACCTTGAATTGGTTTGCACGGTTTACATAAAATTTTGTGACATCTACTCATCATCTTATCATCCAACTAATTCACAAAATTTGATGTAAAAACCTTATCGCTACTGATCTGCGAATCTTTGACTTAACAAATAATATAGTAACTCGGCATCATTGGTTTACTGATGCTTAGCACCTGACCAATTCTATGTTACTTGGCACCTAAATATCACTCGGCTCATGTATCATGCTCAGCACCCAAAGTCACTTGGTACTTGATCTTCACTTGGCACCTAAAGGCTACTCGACACTTGAAGATCACTCGACACTTGATCTTCACTTGGCACCTGAAGATCACTCAGCACTTGATCTTCACTCAGCACCTGAAGATCACTCGGCACACACTAAAGTTGAACTTTCTCAGCTTTAACTAAGAATCTGTTTGGCTCTAACTACCTTGCTCGACTCTCTTCAATAAACTTAATTAGGCTTTACAAATGACTTAGTTAAACCTTACATCTTTGATGTGTCTTAGTGTGTCCAACCTCTTAGAGTATGTCATCAATACACTATTTCATCAATGGCTTAGCTGATCCTTATACTTCATTACAACATCATAACTTCAACCTTTCTCTAGGTACTCTAGTTACATCTTATTGATTGCTACCTCCTTGACAATCAACCAATTGATAGTATTTGGATCACTTAAGCAATTGTCATTCCTACAAGTAGCAAGTTTGACATCAATGACAAAATAATGATTGAAAACATTCTTTACCAGTTCCATTATTCTTTATTCATGATCATTTCAATCATTTCCAATAATCTCCCTCTTTGGCATTGATGGCAAACCAAACTGATCAATTGATCAACTTAGTTACCACCAAAATTACATACGTTGTCTCCTTGGTATATAACTCCTTATTTTGCTGATACAAATTGAATCCTTTGTTCTACTTCTCCCTCTGGACTGTTGCAACCTTACTTTGTATTCCTAATCCTTCATAGCTTCTTGTTGATTCTTATCTCTTCTAAATCTCCCTCTTTGATATACATCTCTCATATATATATCTCCCTCTTACTTTGTATTGATTAGTTTCTCATATATCTCCCTCTTTGACATAAATTCCAAAGATGTAGCATCTTCAACATGCTAAATATAAGCTTTGCATCTCATGTTTTCTCCCTGTGTCACCATGCTTGTGACTGATCTGGAATTTTTGTTCATGTTGATATCCTCTGCATCACTCTTATGATATTTCAATGATTTGTTCCTATTGATGCAGAGAAACTTCTATGTTGCTTTAGACTGCTTGACTTAGGGATATTACCCCCAACTTGCCTCTAAGATATTCATAAGCATCCTTGGGCAATGGTTTGGTGAAGATATATGTAGTTTGTTCCTTTGTGTGAATGTACTCCATCTTCACTTGTTTGTCTTCCACCAATTCTCTGACATAGTGATAATTGATTGCAATATGCTTGGTTTTTGCATGCATTAGTGGATTCTTGGATATGTTTATAGCACTTGTATTATCACAATACATTATCACAAGTTTGGTTGCCTCTTCTTTCATTCCTTTCAATAGATGTTTGAGCCACACAATGTTTGTGCAATTGAATGCTACTACCACATATTCTACTTCTGCAGTGGACTAAGATGTGCATGTTTGTTTCTAGCTAGTCCAAGTAACTAGCCTTTTACCTAAGAATAATATTCCTCCACTTGTGCTTTTCCTGTCATCAATGTTGCCTCCCCAATTTGCATTTGTGTATGCATTGAGCTCAAACTTCTCATTCTTTTTGTAATATAGGCCAAAATCATCAGTTCCTTTGAGATACCTCATTATCCTTTTTACTACCATGAGATGATTTTCTCTAGGATTAGAAAATAATCTAGCCACTGTTCCAACTGCTAGTTCTATGTTTGGTCTACTATGTACAACATATTTTAGTTTTCCAATCATGGATCTATACATTGTTTGATTGACTTCAGCTGATTCATCATTTTTAGATAGCTTATGTCATGTTACCATTCGTGTGTTGACTGGTTTGGAGTCTTCCAATCCAAACTTCTTAAGTATCTCCTTGATGTATTTTGATTGTGTCACAAATATGCCATGTTTTAGTTGATGTACTTGCAATCCTATAAAGAACTTGATTTCTCCAAACATTGACATCTCAAACTCATGTTTCATTTTGTCAGCAAAACTTTTGCAAAGCACTTCCTTTCCTCCAAAAACTATATCATCCACAAAGATTTTAGATACAATGATATCCTTACCTTCTTCTGATTTGATGTACATGTTGTTGTTATCATCTGTTCTTTCAAATCCTATTTGCACTAGATACTTGTGAAGTCTCTCATACTAAGCTCTAGGGGATTTCTTTAATCCATATAGAGCCTTATGCAATCTACATACTTTTCTTTTGTTATTTTCATCAAAAAAACCTTCTAGTTGCTCTATGTAGACTTCTTCTTCAAGTATACCATTCAGAAATGATGACTTAACATCCATTTGATAGACTTTAAATCCTTTGAAGGTTGCATATGACAGTAAGGTCCTTACTCCCATTTTGGCAACTGGAGAAAAAGTTTCTCCATAGTCTAGTCCTTCTTCTTGTGCATACCCTTTACAGACTAGTCTTGCCTTGTTCCTTGTGATTTCACCATTCTCATCTAACTTATTTCTGAACACCCACTTGGTTCCAATCACATTCTTATCAATTGGTCTTGAGACTAAGGTCCATGTCTTGTTCTTCTCAATTTGTTATATTTCTTCTTTCATAGCATTGTACTAGTCATCATCTTTTAAAGCTTCACTTACTATTTTTGGTTCCATTTTGCTGAGCAGACATGTTTCACTTTTGAGTCTATTCCTTTTCATTGGTCCTGCCTCTTTATTTCCAATAATTTGATCTACAGGATGATTTCTTCTTACATACTTTGCCAATACTGGTTCTTTCCTTGTTTGCATGTTGTCTCTTTCAGAATCTGAACCTTCATTCATATTTTCATCAAGTATTTGTTCATTTTATTCATGTTGGTTGTTCTCAAAATCTAAATGAACATTTTTTGTATTCTACAACTTGGCTTCTAAATGTGTCTACTATTCGGCATTCACCGTCTGTGACTCGACAGATGTTGGATTTTGTTGTTGATTGTCATTCTAAGTTGCAACTTCACCATTATTAGGTGTGCCTTCATAAAAGTATACAAAGGTCTTGTATTCTTCTACTTTTTTAGTGTTCTCAACACTTTGAACTTCTACAAGCTTATCAAATTTCACATTTGTGCTTTCTACTACTTTGTTACTATTTAAATTCAAGCACTTATAAGCTTTGTTTCTAGTAGAATAACTTAGAAATGTGTCTTTCTTACTCTTTGCATCAAACTTTCCATTTCTAGACTCTTTATATATATATAGCATTTGCATCCAAATATTTTGAAATGTTTCACATTAGGAGAATGCCCATACCATAATTCAAAAGGTGTTGCATTAGTACCTTTCTTGACTTGAACTATGTTGAGTGTGTAGGTTGCAGTACTTACAGCTTCTCTCTAGTACTTGAGTGCAACATTTTTCTCCATCATCAAGATCCTGGCATAGTCAATAACTGATCTATTCCTTCTCTCTGCTTTACCATTCTAAGGTGGAGTCCTAGGTGCTGATGTCTACCTTTTGATTCCTCTTTCATTGCAAAATTTTTCAAATTCTCTTGATGTGAATTCACCTCCTCTATCAGATCTAAGACATTTTAGACTCTTCCCAATCTCTTTCTCAACTCTGGCCAAGTACCATTTGAACATTTGAAATGCATCTGATTTTAGTTTTAGGAATATGGCTGTCATCATCCTTGAATAGTCATCTACAAATAGCATTATGTATCTATCACCTTTGTAGCTTTGTACTTCAATAGGACCACACAAGTCAGTATGAACTAGCTCTAATACTTCATTAGAAGTATAAGTCTTGCTTTTGAAAGTTGACTTGGTCATCTTCACTAGTTGGCATTGTTTGCACATGGTGTTATCAAGTTTTTTTAACTTTCGTAGACCTCTGACTTTCTTCATTTTGTTGATGCTTATCAGATTGTCAAAATTTACATGACATAGCCTCTTGTGCCATAACCATACATCATCAGTTTGAACAATGAGGCAAGAAGAATCTTCCATGTCTAGGTAGAACAAATTACTCCTAGTCTAATCACCTTATCCTATTAGACTTCCTTGAGAATCATAGATCTTGGCAATTCCATTTTCAAATTCAACCTTGTATCCTATGTTGCCTAACTGTGAGACACTTAACAGGTTATAATTTAGGCCTTCAACATAGTATGCATTATCACATGATATCCTTTCAATACGCTTGATACTACCTTTCCCTTTGATCTTACATGGTGCATTGTTACCAAATCTAACACTATTTCCTTCATATTGAGTAAAGGAAATGAACTTACTTTTATCTCCAGTCATGTGATGAGAGCATCCGTTGTCTATGATCCATTTTTCATTCTTGTTCATGCAGGTTACCAAGGCAATTGCTTCATCTTCATCTGATTCATCTTTCATAACCACATAGACTACTTCATCATCATTCTCGTCAGAGTCTTCTTTAACAATGTAGCATATTTTTCCTTTACCTTTGTAGTCCTTGTTGTCCTCTTTCTTGTTCTCGAAGTTGCCTCCATCGTTGTAATTTTTATTTTGTGTGCATCTGGCTACAATGTGACCAACTTCATTACAATTGAAACAAATGATTGGTAGCTTACCTTTGAATTTGCCTCTTCCTCTGTGAAATCTTCTTGCTAGTAATGCCTCCAATTGGTCCACATCATCTTCATCAGTGTTGCTATCACTGGATACATACTTTCCTTTTCCACTCTTTTTCTTTGTTTGCACCTCCTCGTTGTCTTTTATTGTCATCCTGGCTTTGAATGTAGATTCAAAGTTTTCTGGCTTGTAGTTGTCAAAGTTGGATAGCCCAAAAGCAGTGAGTCTTCCAATTATTCCTTCAAATGACAATGTGTTTCATGGTACACACCTTAGCTCCTGGATGGTGGATACTCTTATAGAATAGATAGGAAGCAAAGTTGTCAAGTATTTGCTACATATTGTTTCTTCTGCTAACTATCCTCCTAGGCTTCTTATAGCACTTACTACTTCCTTCATCCTTGCACCATATTGAGTAGCATTCTCTCCTTCTTCCATTTTCATGTCATCAAACTTTTCTCTTAGGCTCTCTCTTTTGGCTCTCTTGACATTTTCATCTCCTCCATAGATTCTTGATAATGTTTCCCACATTTGATGTGCAGTACCACATTCTTTGATGTCATCATACTTAGCATAGCTTAATGTTGAAGAAATATCTAACATCACTTGATTGTGCTCCTTCTTCTTGCTCATGTCATCTATAGTGAGAGGTCCTGCAGGGTCTACATGATCAACTGTGATTGAGGTCTGTGCATAGTCACCTATTGATCCAAGGTGTAGCTTCATTAGACTTTGCCATGCAGCAAAGTTGTCTTTGTTTAGCTTGGGAACTTCTCTCTTGGACATCTTGATCTTTCTGTTGCTAGTACCTTGAACTAAATCAGCAATGGGTTATGATACCAATTTTTAGAATTCTTTAGAATAACTGAGAGGGGGGGTGAATCAGTTATTCAAGGTCCAATAATGTCCAATACAACTTTTTCTTCTAATCCTTAATGGAACATAACTGAAATTATCATGCATGCAATTAAACATTAAACAACCATGAAAAATAACATGCATCACACCATAACACTAAGGATTTTGATGACCCAGAAACCCTCTAGGAATAAGAAGGTAAAACTGGGGTGGGGATGATACCCACAAAATAACTGTGCAATTGATTTCAACCACTTCTAATGGTCTGCCCTGTTAAAGGCTACAACACATTGTTAAATGTGACCCTATTAAAGGATATCTACACCCTGTTAGGAGTGTGCCCTGTTAGAGGACTTAAGAACATTCAACTTGGAATGTCACCATGTTAAAGGATTTACATAGAGTTGTTAGGCTCACACAAGTCCATTGGATTTACAGTCACCTTCTCAAAAGAATCTTTCATCTCTCTCTAAGGATCTCCTATCCTCCTCCTAGGGATCTCTTTATCCTTCTCCTAGGGATCTCTTTATCCTTTTCCTGAGGCTTATCCACCTAGCTGTTAAGCTAACCTAGCAATATAGGATTTCAATATCTAATACAATGGTAAGAGAGTATTAGAAGGGTTTTGACCTAGTTTAGATTGCAACTCTAACCTTGCAAATTTTAGATCACTCTTCAGTTCTTTTCTTTGCTTGGCTTTCCTCCCTTGTAGTGTTGATAGCTTGTTCACCCTTCAAGATCTATCTCCTTGAGTTCTTCCACTTGTTATGCCAATGCACTCCATGATCACTTGATCAACTTAGAGTCTTGATTTTTTGTACTTACACCCCTTGGCTTCTTCGCACGACCATACTTATGACCAACTCCCTCTCATACATGCACACTTGATCTCTGACCTGTAACTCCTTATATAGAAGTTTTGTTCTTCATTTCCCGCTCAAATCTTAATTTGATCTTGAGAAAACAGTATTGTTTTCCCTCCAAATTATTTCTTCTAGAAACTTCATGATAAGTCCACTAGCATTCACCTTGAATTGGTTTGCATGGTTTACATAAAATTTTGTGACATCTACTCATCATCCTTATCATCCAACTAATTCACAAAATTTGATGTAACAACCTTATCACTACTGATCTAGTGAATCTTTGACTTAACAAATAATGCAACAACTTGACATTATTGGTTTACTAATGCTCGACACCTAACCAATTATGTGTTACTCGGCACATGAATATCACTCAGCTCCTATATCATGCTTAGCACCCGAAGTCACTCGGCACTTGATCTTCACTCGGCACTTGAAGGTTGCTAGGCACTTGATCTTCACTTGGCACCTAAAGATCACTCGGCACACACTAAATTTGAACTTGCTTAGCTTCAACTGAGAATCTATTTGGCTCTAACTAGCTTGCTTGGCTCTCTCCAATAAACTTAGTTAGGCTTTACAAATGACTTAGTTAAACCTTACATCTTTGATGTGTCTTAGTGTGTCCAACCTCTTAGAGTATGTCATCAATACACTATTTTATCAATTTCTTAGTTGATCCTTATACTTCATTACAACATCATAACTTCAACCTTTCTCTAGGTACTCTAGTTACATCTTATTGATTGCCACCTCCTTGATAATCAACCAATTGATAGTATTTGGATCACTTAAGCAATTGTCATTCCTCCAAGTAGCAAGTTTGACATCAATGACAAAACAATGATTGAAAGCATTCTTTACCAGTTTCATTATTCTTCATTCATGATCATTTCAATCATTTCCAACAGTATTAAGTATTTTGTTGCTTAATAGTTGAAAAACACCAACAAAGCCTATGAATAAATAGATAATTTTCTCACGAAATTTTAATAGAATTATATTTTGTTTTCAAATAGTTTGATTTGAATAGTTCTCAATAAATGTATTATAAATTAAATCTCATTTCTTGTTAGAGTGCTTGTATTTTAAAAGAATTAATTTTTTTTAATTACATATATTATGATATTATTATAATATTTATTTGAGATTTCAAGTTTGTTGTCAATCAAGACTAGTGAGTTGATGTAAACCTTTGATTCTGACATAATAATACCTATTTAAAAAATCAAAGAAATAAATTTACTAATTTCAATAAATTTTTTAAGAATGTACAAACTTTATTGGGAATACCCCAAGCCCCCAATCCTACCAATAAAACTTAGGATCCGAAACTATACCAAAATAAATTATACATTTCAACTTATAAATAGAACTATACTAAATACTACAAGAATACTTGCATTCACTGAAATTTTAAATAAAGATGAGGAAACATAGAGATATTCCAAATCAAATATTATTAATAGATAAGCTTATATCTTCATTAAAAAAAATCTTATATTGCAAGATTTTTGTCTCTAGATTCTATTATGTGTATATTTTTGTTATCAACATTTGGGATCACACTACATGATCCATCATCAGAATGAGAGAGAAGGATATGTAGAGGAAGATAAATATCCAGACTGGCCTCTCAAAAGAGAAAAAAAGATCAGGGGATTGTGACTAGATTGTGTTGTTCTTTCTTTTCTCTCTTTTTTCCCTCTTCTAAGAGGCTACTCTACATATTTATCCTTTTCTACTTTTCCTTCTTGCTCATCCTGATGATAAACCACAAAGAGTGATCTCAAATTTTGATGACAAAAACATACATAATTGAATCTAGAAATTAAAAATTTGTACTAGAAACAAATTGTAAAAATCTGACAATGTTCATTTTTTTATATTTATAACTGATTATTGTTGAGACTATAAATTTAAGATTTATAAATTAACTGAAGTAGACAATTCATAGCTTTCTCTATCTCTGCCAACAACATAGACAATTGAATCTAGAAATAAAAATCTTGTACTAGAAATGGATTGTAAAAATCTGACAATGTTCATTTTTATTTATTTATAATTAATTATTATTGAGATTATAAATTTAAGATTTATAAATTAACTAAAGTAGACAATTCATAGCTTTCTCTATCTCTATATACTCCTTATAGATCTTTGGTTGTTTTCTTATGATATATATTCAACTCATCTTACACTCATAATCATCAACATTTAATTCATACACTGATATGGGTGCTTCATTGTAGCTTCCACAAATATCATTCACTTTAGAAGCTTCAAATTCAACAAGAAAACTAATGCCTTTCTTTGTAGGTTGTAAAGACTGGTCCTGAAAAACCAATGCCACATCAATAATCTCCAGAAAACGTGGAAGTCAAGGAGAGTCAAAGTTATTTGAATATTGATTAGTCAACATTAGTTGATTAACTATGGATCAAAAGTAGTTTTGATAGAAACTTTTATAGTTTCTGTCGAAACTAGATGATTACATTCTATCGAAAGTTTTTGGGCAAAAAATCTGACTTTTGTGATTTTGGAGGAATTTCTTCCTCCAAAAAAGTGTAACCCACTATTGTGGGTTCACCCATCATTAATTTTAACAAAAATTATACATAAACATACATATGCAAATCTAAAAGAAAATATAATTTCATTACCATAATACCAAGATGTATCGATTGTGTTGACCATTTTTACAAAAGCTCTAGAACCTGTCTAAGAACATAAGGGTAAGAATATTGTAGGAGGGCTTTATCTTCCTATCACAAAGTTGTTAAGCTTCCCCAAAATCTTTCCTGACATGAAAGATACCCAAATCAACATCGAGGAAGACTAAACAAGCAAAACTAAGAGGAGAGTAATAGAATTGTGTACACATTTTCTATAATGTAATTAGAAATTTATATTCATAGTTTAACAAGGAAAGTAATGCAACCTATTAAAGCCAATGCAAGATAACACATTTTAGTTAATTACATAAGAATAACATTTTTGACTCAATAGTTTTCTTCTCATGTGTTCATCAATAAGCATATCACAAGATATTAAAAAACCCATTCCAATATAAGAATTTCATCAGGTATTTCATTCACTCTTATAGTGACTCATAGTTCAAATCAATGTAATCATGTGACAATAGACCTAAATGATGACCACACTATCAAGAAGCTTTACAAGGCTAAATTTTGTGAGCATTATTTCTAGTTATCTTATTCAATGAAGACAAACACTGCTACAGGTGCAAACAATAGCATCCATTAATTAGAACTATGCAAATCGCATTCTTATAAATTGGACCTTTACTTTACAAGAGCACAAGTTTTAAAAAAAAATATTTCTCTTTAAATTCCATATTCTACACAAAATTTCTCACACAAGAAAAATTTAATGAGTAATGAAGACACATCTCATAATCCTTGATTTGCAAGAATACGTACTTCTAAAATGCAACATTCGTTAGGTCCATAGAATATCACAGTTTCATTTAAGATTTAAAAGTTATACACGGGTGTTTCTTGAATGCATATATAAGATACTTTAGGAATAAGTCAACTCATCAACACCACTCTATAAGGTAGCAAGAAAGTTGTCAATTTCTCCATTTCAAATGAACTAATTGAAAGAAAATCTCCTACTTATGCACAGTCTAATAGATCATATTCTAACCATTCATTTTCAAGCTACGTGAATAATATAACCAAATTACAAGATTTCAAAACCTTTTCATTAGTCCTAGTGTATTCATCCAAGGAAATTACAAAAGGATGTTAAATTTCAAAGAGACTCTAATGAAGAGACCCAATATTTCCAATCGGCATCCCTATAGATCTCAGTAAAGAAATATATAACCAGACATAGTCCACTACTTCTTCCTTTTCTACTATAGATCATGATGGTTAAGAGGACAATAAACATCCATTCGAACAATAATACAAAAATGAGAATTTCACTTATGGTTACTGCACTATGTGAATAGCTAGGAGCTGTATCAAATTTCCATCTAGCAAAGGAATGTAATAACAACATAGCATAAATATAGAATTAACATCAAAATGCTCTAGGTTAATAGTAGCTATGGAGAAGTGTGTCTACAAAAGTGATAAATTCCACACATAATTTAGTGCCTCTCCCATTTGACTTTTGTAAGTCGTCCTGATGGATGCAACCTTGCTGATCTTTTGTTGTGATGGATCATGATTGTGACCCTAAGTGGTCTACATCGTTGAGGTGTTTGGATTTATGTTTCTTTATCAGTTGCGTTGATTATGCTTTTGTTTGATCTTTGAGATTATGATGTGATTTTTGGTTCACTGAGGTTTGTGCCAGTGGTTACCAGGATCAATGTGGTATCATGAGGTTGTTCTGTGATTACCTTGAGATGTGTGCAGAGATTGCACTATGTTCTTTTACCATGCTACACTGGACTAGGTTCCTATAGTAGTGGTTAGTCATGTTTATGATTGTGTTTGCTTATGTGTTTTAAATGCCTTTTTAATGTAGAGTAATCAATCATTATTAAATGCTTAAGTAATTAGAATGGATTGTTCTTGTTGGATTATTTGGTTATGTGCTGCGGACATTTACCTTGTTTTATTTTGATCTGAGAGATATCTGTTCTTATGTGATGTTTTACATTTGAGATGACCTGAGGGTCAAATGTTACTCTTTGATTCCAGTATCATAGGTATTAGACTACTATGTTGTTCAGTTAATCATATTGCATGATGATGCCATTTTGAGATGATAGTGTATTTTATGATGATATTTGGTTATCTGGTATTTGGACATACCTCTGATTATGTTATGTGATAGATTTAATGCTATGGTTATTTACTTCATTCCTGCGTTGTTATGCTTTATGTGAACGTGAGTGATGTAAATAGATTATTTTAATATAATTAAATAAATGGTTAAATTAGGTGATTTAATGCATTTATTGCTTCGGCTATGTTATTATATGCAATTGCACTTGATCATGTTGTTTAGTGTGCAAGATTTATATCCCTGGCAGTGGCACATGGAGTTAGTGATTCAGCCTTTCATATTTTACCAATGTTGTCCTTGTATGGTTGACGTATCCTTTATTAAAATGTGTAATTTAAACCTTTCGGTGATTATTAAATCCAAACTCATTTGCATTATGTGATTAGACCAGTAAGCATGTCTGTGCATTTAGAGTTTCACTTTGTCGCGAAAGTTGTTTAGGAGATTTATGTATTTTTGGGTTTTTGGACTTTTTAATTGATTTATTTTAATTTTTGGCAGCTTTGCCATAGATGAATTCCTATTTATAGGAATAGCCTGTTTTCGTTTGGGTCGATTCGGGATTTAACTAGGTTGGCTGGTTATTTGCCCTAATCGATTATTCACCTGAAAAGTGAATAAGTATCCAAAGAGGAATTTAATTCCTCACTTCTCACTTTTGAATTGGAAAGTTGGAGAGTAAAACCCAAAATCCTCTTCATGAGGATTTACTGTTTTGTTCGTTGTGGGAGCTACGAGCGTGGGATCGTCGCGAGGTTGGGCTCGTTGGATCCAGCTCAGGGAAACCTTGGATTGCCGTGATTTTTAGCTACTTCTGTGAGATATTTATTTTATGGTTCAGATTCCCGTTTTGCCTTTTGGCTGTGAGGTAGGGCTTTCTCGTTTTATTGTTTTTGCTCGATTTATGCTTCTATTTTTGGTAGCCGTTTGTTTGGAGACTGAGAACTAGTGTTCCCCTCCGTTTCTATATGCTAGTTCTACCTGGTTGGGTGGGTATGAACATTTTCCTATTTTTTGGGGTGAGGGTTTGGAATTTTACGCCGTTATGCTGGCCATTTTTGCATACGGTGTCCGATTTCATTTATTTTTGGATTTTTTGGGTTTTTGAACCCAAAGGCCGAATGGGTTTTAATTTTGAAGTTTTCCAAATTTTTGGAGTTTTTACCTCGTTTTGCGTGTTGCCTTGTTTTCTCAAGATTTCTTGGCACAATGTGGGTTGTGGACCTTGATGATCCATTTGGATATCAGTCAAACCACTTTTGCACTTTTATGTTGCATTGGGATGCGTGTTGCATCCGTACTCCCGACGTCGTGTTTGGTTGAGTGATTTTACACTTGTTATGGTTTTGTTGGACCTTTGCTTTTGTTTTGTGAATGCTAGGATTCGTGTAGAATCCATACTCTCGGATTGAGGCCAGTTGAGTGAGTTCATGATGTTTGGTCTTGTTGCATCATTGGGATTTGTGTAGAATCCATACTCTCGGATTGAGGCCGATTGAGTGATTTAATGATGTATGGTTTTATTGGCTTTGGGATCCGTGTAGAATTTGTCCTTCCCGTGTTGCTTTTAGTTGGGTTTTTTCCTTGCATTGTGTTCTCATTCCTGTCCTTGTGTTATGATCTTCGTGATGGTGGTGCGCCACACACAAGTACGTGCGCGTACATTTGTTGGGTGACTTGCGAGGCTCGATCTTTCGTGAATTTGCCAAAAGTTATGATCATTAGGGTTGGGATGGGAGTATGCATGCCCACGGGCACTTGTCATAGGATGAGCATGGGTAGGGTAGGGTAGGGTAGCATATGGAGGGGGCTTCTACCTCGCAGCCTGGTGATCATTGTGCCTAGAGGGTTGGCGAAGGAAGCTTTAATTAAGTGAAAATTAAATAAAATGTGTGGCTGGTAATAAAACTTAAGATAATAAAAAGGTTTGGGGTGCAAGAGCCTTTCCGTTGAGGGATGTTGAATCTGCGCAAGTCCTAGCTTGGGATTTTTGATGCCAAGCGACTCTCCATGATGTTAGTCCCTACATAGTAGCCTATTGAGTGTCTGACCAGGACCTGTACTCCTTGCATTGTCTTAGGTTCTTGGTTGCAGCCATCATACTGTCTGGCGTGAGTGTTAGCCATGGATGTTGTGATTTTTGTGTGTTTGTGGTTGGATCATTATCTCCATCAGCATGGCGGGTGTGGACCTATGGGTGCCACGTGGTTGGGAGGCGTAGCTACCTTCACAACTGCTAGGGATCGGTGTACAGAGACGATCTTTTGTCCTAGTGCGATTGTTGTTGGATGTCTTCACTTGGTACTTCGGGTTCCAGAGTATGCTTTCTTGTGATTTATGCTTTCTTTGGGATGCTTGTATATCATTTTTAGATGATGTTATTTTATTTGGCACATTTCCTTATTATGATGTTTACCATATGATTAGATGATGTGATTTGCTTTAGTAGTTTATATGTTGCTTACTGTTGTTTAGCATGTGATAGGTGATGTTATCTACTGTAGAATTATCTTATGCGTTATCACTAGCATGTTAGATTTTCTTATGCTTTTATTGTGCATGTTTTAGTAGTGGCGTCCCTATTACGACAGTACTGACGATTTGGTCAGTGGCTTGGGATGTTACGCGTGGGGGATGGCTAGGACCCATGATGGTCTTATGATGCTATTGACGGTTGGGAGGAACCGCGTACTTAGTTTGGTTGTTTTATTCCTGAGATGCATTTTCGTTCATTGCGATGTTGCTTTTGTTCTCTGCAATGCTTATTTTCAGTGTGTTCTTTGCTGCTGTAGTTTAGATGGTTTGGTGTTCTTCATTCTGTGTTGTTCTTGCACTCGAGTGTTTTTACTTTCTATGGGCGACATTTGTTCAGCATTGTGCGACACTGATAAAGTATTGCACACCCATAGAAAGAATGTCATACGATACTATAAAGTGTCGCACGCATTACTGGAGAAGTGTCGTACGACACTGGAAGAGTGTCGCATGGCTTTATGAGAAATGTCGTGTGATACTTTTCCAGTATCGCACGCCTTCTTGAGAAGTGTCGCTCACAGTAAGGGAGAAGTGTCGCCCTCCCTTAGTGAAAAGCGTTGCACGCCCTTTGGTTAAAACTTGCGCGTGCCAATAGCGGGCACTTTTTGTAGTGTTCTAATCTTTTTGAGAGTTGATCTGGATACCCTTTTGGGTGTTCTTTGACCCTATGTTGTTGCTTTTTGAATTCAGGAGGTTTCTTTTGAAATTCAGTTTTTGGGTTTCTGTTGTAATCCTTCGGGGTTTAAAATATATTGTTAAAGTATAAGTTGACGTATATTTAATTCCTTATACTTAAGATATATTTTAATATATGCGACAAATCATTTGAGATAGGTTTCAGACCTCTCAAAGATAAGTTATGGATTCTAGGAAATTTCAGGGCTTCAGAAATCTAGACTTAGCCAATTTTTAGGGCTTCAGGTTTCAGGCTTAGCCAAATTTTGGGATTCTGCATTTTACCCTAGCTTGGTGTTATGTTGATGAGTGGTCATTTTTGGTGCCCTCATCTTGTTGTGGTTTGTTGGCTTTTGTTTGGGTGTGTCATTTGGGTAGTGGCGTTCGAAGATTCGTTGGTTGTCGGGATTGTGTTGAAGTCTTCCGTTGCGATCTTTGTGATCCCTGTATGATGTTGTCTTGTGCATTCATACTTGTCAAATATATATATATATATATATATATATATATATATATATATATATATATATATATATCTTGGCTTGATTTGAATCCTCGTTTCCAAGGATCTCCAGGCGGGGAATTACACATAATCAAGCTTTTTGTCATTATTTATGTAATATTTTGCAACCTAAAGTTACAAAATAAATTAAGAATTTGCTAAAAGAATGAAGATAAATTGTGGATCAAAAAAGAAGAGTAAATAGAGCTACTAAAACAAAAAATCCCTTTCTCATTGATCAATATTAATCTACATTCATATGCATGATTTGTACAATATTAGCTACCATTTCATTTAAGAAATCATAGTGAATAACTTTGAATAAGACTGGGTTGATCTATTTTTCTCAATAGAGAGTTACGCATGTGGGTAATCATCTGTCGTTAAAGCTAAAGTTAAACAACTACCTATCTGTAAATTATGGAAAGAAACAGACTTAGCATAAAGTTGGAAACATATATCATGCAATCACATGTAGATAGAATCAGTCACCAACATCCCCCTTAATTCTAATTGAGGAGAAAAGAAAAATCTAAGAAAAATAAAGAGGAAAGAGGGAAAACCCAATGGGAATTAAAACCCCCTAAAGCTATATGCTAATAAAGTTTTAAAACTACCATACTACAATTCCCTTGACCCCAAGAAGATCTCCGAGAAAGTGAAATAGAAGAAAAGATAGATCCCTCCATGGTGTATAGTGAATGGTAGATGCTTGACATTGCATGCAGAAGGTAGTCCATGATCTTTGAACAACATTCTTCCCTTTAGGAAGAAACATAACTGAAGATGTATGAACGAAGTTTCCCCAATCCTAAAAGGAATATGTAGGAAGAAATCTCAAGATGTATGATGCCTCTGAAAACTTCTAATATTTTAGAAACTATTGTAGAACATAATCAAAAGACACATTTTTCACCTCAAAAGGCAAATAGATCTCCTCAAAATATTGTGCAAATGTATCCAAACTCGTATCAATCTATGAAGAATGACTATGTAGAGAAGGAAAAAGAGGGTCAAGACTCCCTCACAACAAGTAAAGAAGAGTCACCTTCACCAAAGAGAAGATGAATAAAATCAATTTTTTCATCTAGATCTGAAATGAGGGATTCTACAAACAAAAATGATATGTCTAATAGAAGTCTATCCTAGTGAACTGAATCTGAAAGACACAAAAGATCCTACTATAAAGAAACATTGGAAGCTTTTGATGAAGCAACTCTAATCTCTAAAGAAACAAAAAGAGCACCAGGGTTATCAATAAATTGATCATCCAAGAAGGATGTGTCCATACAAGATGGAGGAATTAAAATCTTAGCATCATCCATAGAAGCTTGGTTATCCAAGGAATCATCACTTTCAGATGAAGAGTCAATGTCTCCATACAATTGTCAGATGATGGTCCAAGCTATGAAAGGGCACTCTATGTGCTCTATATGATATAAAATATCCTCAAAAATAGTAAGACATATTAGTCCATAGACAATATCATTACTATTAAACCATACAATTTTCTGTTCATAATCGATGGGCTCAAAAATGTGTCCAAGGAGATAGGGTAAAAGATCTTGCTCAAGGCAGTGATTTTCTATCTATTTTTCTAAGACAAATAATTCTTTGAAGTTAGCATGATAATAGAAAGATGAAAATAAATACTAGACATCATTTATCTCTCCCAAAAATGAAACTTTATCTCAATTTGTGATTACAAAAAGAAAAACATTAACAACCCCCAATCTAATGGAAAAAATTCATTCTAAACAAGCTCTAGAAGCTCTAGTCTGAAATTCTTGCAAATAACATAGATACTTCTTCTTCCAACTCCCTAATGTCCAATGTTCTCCTCACATGAATAATTCACCCTTGATAAAGGGGTAGGTACATCATGAATATCATCATCAATATTGATAAAATGTGCAAAAGAATACAAACATGATGTATGATCAACAACTCCCATAGCTATAACATCTCTAGTCTCCATGTCCCTAATATACACATAATCAAAAGTGAACAAAACAATTTTACCTTGTGCCCCGTGAGTAATTTGGTTGCCTCATGAGTCATTTGGTAAATGGAAAGGATATTAGTGGTCAAGGATGGTACACAAAGAACATCATTAAATGTACCTTGTCCCATAGGAATAGAACCTTTCCCACAAACCTTCATGTATGTATTATTATCCATCAATATAGGCAGAGAAGTACAAGGCTTAATAGAAGAAAACATATCCATAGAAGATGCCATATGATATGATGCACCTGAATCTAGAAGCCATTTACCTTGCTCAGGATGTGTGGAAGCAATGAGTGTTTGTCCTTTTCCTTTGGGTGATGATGTCGATGTAGAAGCTACCTGATGTTGAGAAGAAGAAGAAGACACTAATCAGGGCAACAAGATATTGTTCTTTTGAAGAATGTGAGTGAGCTCATCAATCTTCTTATGGAAACATGTATGCTCATCATGTCCTAGCTTTTTGTAGTAAGCACATTTATCTCTCTTTCTTCTATATTTTTCCTCTCTTGAAGAGGACTTGGATTCAATATTATGTTTTGAAGGAGATTCATCACCTTTTTCATGCTACTTAGGATCCTTGTGTTGTTTCTTTCCCTTTCCTTTGGGATCCTTTGGAGAGGATTCTTTTGCAACCAATGCTTGATGCTTTGAAGGCTTCAATTAACCCATGTGTGCTAACTTTTCTTGTTCCCTTGTGAGATGAGCTACAAATTCATCAAGAGAAGGCATTTTGTATGCACTACCAAGAGCATCCATAGTAGCCTAGAATGTGGAAACAAAGATTAAATATTTAGGACCTAGCTTGGAAAGAATAGATAATATCAATTGCTCGTCATCTTTAGTAATACCACAATTAGAAAGTTCTAATCTAATGGAATTGAACTTATAGAAAAAGTCTTGAATATTGTCAAAATCACACAGACTTAGGCCTATAAGCTCATTCTCCAATTTGAATTTTCTTATTCTATCAGGTTTACCAAAGATTCCTTCCAATATAGCCAAAATAAACCTATTTTTGAAAGTGATATGTCCACTCCAAATCACTAAAATCTGATTACAAATCTGGAAAGTAGAGGAAAATTCATGCACTTTCAAAAAAAATTGCACTTGAAAATGTTATCGGATGTGCCCAAATAGAGCCTTGAAAGTTGCAAAAAATGGGATTTGTGATTTTTCAAAAATATTCACAGAGAGAGATCCAAAATCACCTACACCAATGTGAAGATCATGAAATTCTACCTCAAAAAAAAAAAAAAAATTGCTCGAAAAAAGGAGTCCATATGAGGAAGATATTGTTGTTTGAAAGTGGCCTCTAAAATTATTTTTTCTAAATTGTCACCACCGCACCTTCAAAAATCAAATGACTCTAGATTTGGCCTCAAATGTCTGATCTGGATGAAAAAAAAAATTATTTAAGGGTTTTTGGACCTCCTCTATATGATTCCAACCTCTAATTTGCACCAACAATCTCTAATTTCCACCTGCAATAGAAGGTCACAAAATATGAATCTTGAAATCTCCTCCAAATTGTGATGTCCAAATTGCCAAATGTTGCACCAATAATGAGTCAAGCCAAGATTGTACTTCTTGAGAAGATATCTTCACACCATGAGAGCTCTAATACCATGTTAGTGTTTTAGGTGACTCTATAACACCCCCAGGATCAAATGAAAGACCAAGATAACTTCCACAAGAGATTGGCAAGACAACTGCATGAAGATGCAAGAATGCTATTATTGATAATGGACTTGATTGACATCTAATGGATCAATTTCAAATATACATATTATGCCTCCTTATATAGGAGAGGTGATAAGAGATGATGATAAGGAGAAGATAAGCTCTCACCCACAAAAGGTGGAATCACATGTCCACCAAAGATGGATTATCCTCCATTATGCAATGAACTATGTGCAATGGTGAGGGTGATAATGTGATAAGTATACTAAAGGTGGAATGAGAAAACAAATCTGACCACATAGAGTGGAACTCTCCTACACCATGTGTTTAATTGCAGTGTAAACTCCCAAGTATCTCAATCACGAATTAGTATGCAATGCATTATCTTAAGTAAGCTTAAGTAAGTGTAGTTAGTGAATATTTAATTACACCAACACATTCTTTAGAAAATTATTGCAACTTGCTGAACTAAAATATGAAATAAATAAGAAATAGGCTTACGCCTTAGTAAAATTTGTTAAGGCCTTTGGGTTCTATTTGGTAGGTGCCATTGTCATTGCATTTGTACCTAGTGCAGCTATTAAAGACATTTTTTCTCAGCAGGAGGTATCAAGTAGAAGATGCAGATGGATCAATAGGATCCAAGAATTTAACATTGAAATATAGATTAAAAAATTGGTAAGAGGTCAAGGGTTAGCTAAGCTTATGTCTTAGTCCAACTTGGATGCTAATCAAATAAATTTGGTAGTAGATGATTTGAGATCATATCTGTGTGATATGAATCACTGTGAATGGTATGCTAATATTATACATTATTTACAACATATGGAAGCTCCTTCCCATTTGATTGAAAATGAGAAAAGAAACACAAAGTTACAAGCCATTAGATATATCATTGTTGAGAGCAATTTATGGTGGAGAAAATTTGTAGGAGTGCTACAAAAATGTGTTGATCAAGAGAAATCAAAAGAGGTATTGAATGAAATGCATGCTAGAGTCTATGGACGACATTATATGGCCAAGACCACTGCACACAAAGTAATGAGAGCTAGATTCTAGTGGCCTTCCCCTTTCAAAGATGCTTAGGTGATGGTTAGAAAGTGTGATGCCTATCAAAGATTTGCAGATAAACTAAAATTTTCAAGTAATACTCCATTAAAACTAATTGAGGTCCAAGCACCATTCCAGCAATGGGGGATGGATTTTATAGATGAAATTTCCCCTAAGTCTAGCACTGGTTACTCATGGATTTTGGTTGCAACTGACTATTTTACAAAGTGGGTAGAGGCTATTCCAACAAGGAATGCAACCAACAAGGTTGTGAATAATTTTCTTCTCAAGATTTGGATGTCCTTAGAAGATTGTGACAGATAATGCAATGTGTTTTAGATATGAGGAATTTATAAAGTTTTGTGATAAATATGGAATAACAAGATTAGCATCTTCTTCTTATCATCCACAAGGAAATGGACAAGCTAAATCCACAAATAAGAGCTTGTTGAAAGTAATAAAAAGAACCTTGGATGATAACAAAAGGGCCTGGGATTCCAAATTGCAGTTAGCAATATGGGCTGACAGAGTAACTATGAAGAAAGCCATAGGTGTAGCACCTTTTGACATTGTGTATGGAATCCAAGTGAGGATGCTTGATAAAAAATTTGTGGGACTATATAGTTACATTCAAATGCATGATGAAGACATCATTAATGATATGCAAGAAAGGTTGGATGAGTTGGTAGGGTTGGCTAAGACTAGGAAAGGAGCATCTCTCATAAATCAAAAGTTGCAATTACAAGCCAAAGCCCTTTATGATAGAAAACAATAAATAAGAAGTTTGAAGTTGAAGATTTGGTCCTCATGTGGAATGTCAGGATTGAGGATAAGGGAAAACATGGTCAATTTGATTCTATATGGTTAGGTCCCTATCTTATTGAAGCCACATGGGGGGAGGACTCTTATATTTTGAAGGATCTATCAGGCAACACTCTTGAACTGCCAATTCATGGATAGTTCTTGAAGAGGTATTTTTGCTAAAGTACTTGTTTCTTCCATGAATAGTAGTCTAGGTTTTCCTATACATTATGTGAATTTTTTGTGTCTTTTGTATAGTCCTTGTATATTTTCTTTCTTGGTACTATTGCTCTCTCAGAAGTTGTCAAATAAGAAAGATGGTCAAGTTTGTGGTCTACTTCTCCCAAGGATTTTGAGCCCTCAAATGAATTATTACTTATTCATTATACCCAGACAGAGCCATTGTTGGCCTAGTTTTTCACCCTTTTTGATTTGTTATACCTCACAGTGAAAAACCCTAGGGTTGTGTTTAAATTTTTTTGAGTTTTTGTTAAAAGCCTAGATGAAATATTTTAAAATTTTATAAACCCTTGTTTAGATGCTCTAACCCTCAAAGTAATCGAAAGTAATATTTAAATGAAATTGTGTGGGACATGCTTATCCTAATGTTTTCATTTTCCAAAGTTATTTTATTACTTCTCACAAAAATAAACCTTTTCATTATACTTAATGCCCTACTTGTGGTTTTTTTTAAAGCATCTGGTGAGGTATCTTAACTATGGTCAATTATTTGAGATGACTGTTGATCTCTCCAAGATCAACGGTAGGCGCATGCCCACAAGATAAATTTTTTTGAAGTTTAAGCAAAGTGAACAAGTGCCTTTGAGACACGTAGCACTTAGTGACCTGGGGTTATTACTATGCCACAAAGACTAGAGCTTGTCAGTACTTTCCAAAACTTTTGTACAATTGTCAATGCATATTCCATTTTTCAGCAATATCATTGGTTAATCCATGTAGTGGGGTTGCTTTTGCTATCATGTCGTTGAGCCATTGATCTTTGGAAGATCAACGACAAGCATATGACCACTTCATTTTAACCAAAGTAGGGAAGCACCTTGGTGACACATGTCCCTAATAATGTCATGAAGGATATTTGACACAGTTCAAAGGACATAGGTTGTACACCATTGATCTTGAGAATATCAACGGGTAGCACATTCCTGCAATATGAAAGTAAATGATGTTTATATAATGTGAGCAAGCACCTGTTTGGCATGTGGCATATGATGAAGTCATGGACTCAGGGCTCTGAAAGGTAATAATGCAGTCTATACTATTGGTAGTTTTCATTCATGCTTGCACAAATGCAATGCATTTATTGGTTAATATAGCTTACTGGATCTTAAAAGCGTAGCATTTATCACACTGTTGATCTTGGATAGATCAATAGATAGCGCTTATGCACAATATCAAAATGAAGGAACTTTAAGAAAAGTGGGGAAGCACCTGCATGCCATGTGACAAGGTGGGACCTATCATAAAGAATTTGTCAAGTCATGATAGGGTGGAAAAGTGTGATGAATTGGAGCATAGTAATTGGTAAAGTATTACATATACTTGCTAGGCTGGAGATGAATGTACCAGTGGGGACATATTTTAAAATATTCATTTGTAAAGTTATAATGATCTTTCGTAATCATTGATCTTTGGAAGATTGATGATCAGTGCTTCACCACATTATGAAAGTGCTCAAAGTTTAAGTAATGTGGGAATGTACCTATTCGACATGTGGCATGTTTTATAAAGCTATAATGTAGCTTTTTTGTTTTTAAAGAAGATCGTCTGATGCTTGAGGATCAATGGGTAGAATTCAAATTTCCTAATATGGCACAAATTTTTGACTGTGCAGTATTCATTTTGATCAATGCTACTTCAAGTGAGTTTAATGCTACAATACAATTCAAAATTCACCATTATTGAGCCACAAAATTGTAAAATTATCAAAGCCCAAGTCTTTCCAAAGCTAGGTCACAAAATTCTCCAGGGTTTTTAGTGACTTGCAGAGTGATTCATAGAGAAAAATAAGTAGAAATAGGTGGGTAAGTGGTTTGAAACCCTTGAAAATTGAGAAATTATAATTATGCTAGGTTAAATTGAGAAGATTCCTCCTCGTAAGGATTTTTCTGGTAAGGTGGATTACCTAAAAAGATTCATTCATGATGACTTTCTTGAACAAATGCCTCCATCTGTAAATTTAACTAAGGGTAGAGACTTAATTCCAAAAATCCCTAGGTTGTTGGTCAGTGAGGGTTTTTATGACAAGGCTAATTATTAGAGAGATGTAGAAGTCTCAGTGGGAGGTTTAGAACTATTTTTAAAATGGTTTGCAGAATAAAATTTGGATACCCCGAAAAGCAATGTGTGGGAGTTTGATATAGGCAAACTGGTCATTCTTGGAGTGTTTTTTGATAGTGACCTATTAGCAGATATGGCTAGAAAATATGATCTAATTACCAAGATTGTTAAAAATCATGTAGGTGATAATCTTTTTAGGGCTTCACCTAAATTAATCAGAGAAGTGTTCAAGCTAAACCCTAACCATTCTATACATGAGAAAATTGATATGAGATAATTTCAAGCTAGGTATGATGTACAAAGAGTATACTTAAAGGGAGGGCCATGACAACAACATTTTGTCAAAATTGGGTTGCTGCCCTTAGTCACATAGAATACCCCAAAGCCCTTGCTAAATAAATATTTTAATCCTAGGGCACAGACCTTATATTTTTCTCTCAACAAAATATTTGGAATGGATGAGCAAGATTATTCAAGGCTCTATTGTTCTTATCATAGCTCAGACTCTACAGTTTGGAATGAGCTCAATTCTTGATTTTGCCACCTACTTGGCTGAGGAAATTCATGATGGTTTGATTCGAATAGCTCAAGCTAAGATTAATAGGCCTTTTTGTTGGTATTCTTTACTGATGTATATATGTTTGTATAAAGGCATTACTTTCTTCTCCAAAAAAATGAAATTAGAATTGGAGAGAGATGGAGAGAAACTCCTATATCAATTATGGAGCGCAGACATGACATTGGAGGTCACAGATGCTAGTTTTGTTAGATTTAACAAACATTTTACGTCAAGGCTTAGATTGTTGTTCAGAGGGGATAGCCTAGAATACCACAACCCTTGTTAGAATCGATAAGACCTAAAGATCATGCCAAAGGCCTATTGGTCAGTCATAATTAGGGGGATATCATCCCATATGTTGTCTCTATTATTTTCAAAATTTATGGCTTCTTGGGAAAACCCAATGTATTACTATATTAGGTGTTTTTAAAGGTAGGAATTGCAGAATTGTTATGGCAAATTGGTACAATTGATGAAAGGGATTTACTAGGTAAATCTAAAGGTACATTCTTCCTTGTTGTTACTATTGTGCATGAGTTTGTGTTTGTTAAGAAGGGATGGAGGAGTTTGGGAAAATTTCTAGATAGATATCAAATGGCCCAATCCCATGCCCATTATATTGATCCAGAGGGATTCTATGACCTCCTCAAGGAAAGAAGTAAGGCTAAGGCTCACATGCAAACTGTGTATTTCCCTAAGGATATAATCATTAAAAAAAAATTCATTGCAAGATCAGGAGGTCAAGAAAGAAAAATGGATAGTCTATAGCAAGGTTTTGCATTTCATAAATTCTTTTGAGCCTAAGTATGATCCTTTAGCAAACAAGAAATATTGGGGAGCTAAAATGGACATGTTAATGAACAACTCTATTGGAATAATGCAAACTTTAAATGAGAAGGACATATTGGAAAAAGCACATCCAAATAAAGCTATTGAAGTGGAGAGGAGATTAAGTAGCAGAATGGTTATGACTTCAGGTTAGTATACATTACAGAGGAAGGCTAGATATATTGTAGCTTAGAATGTGCAGTATGTCCTTCCTTACAAAAGGGTAAGATGAGAAAGCCCATTTGACACAAATATCCCCAAGAAATAGAGGTTAGAATAAGGATCATCCCCTCAAGAAGGAGAGTACTCACCATGCCAGACTCCATTAAGAATAGATGATGAGGCATCTCTGACAGAACAACTGAGGAAAATCATAGGGGAGGGAGACATAATTGTTACAACTACTGATATTGAAGGAGGAGTGCCTAAGGAGCTTCCTATGTTCTCCTTTGACCTTACTGTTGCTGATTATAGAGGTAGGGAGATAGATCTAATAATTGCACAAGGATCTCAAAAGTTTATTGATGATGAAAAATTTGTAAAGTCTAGGGCCTTTACACAATTCTTCTGGAGAAGAAACACTGGCAATTTTGAGGAAAATTGTAAAACAATAAAAGTAGAGCAACCAAATAAGTTGGACTCTGAGATTGAAGAAGAGATTAAGGCTAATTTCTTAGATGAATTTGCATGATTGACCTCTGAGCGGGGAAGACAATTATTGAAAGAGTCAAGTGTTTTGATAGTACCTAAGTGGGACATAGCTAATGCTATGATCTTTGACTCTATTAGAAAAGAAAAAGATGTTCAATATAAGATTGAAGAGGAAATCCTACAAGCACATAGAGGAGTGAAATTATAGCAATGATATTAATATAATGATCATCAATTAGGTCTAGAAATTGAATGGACTCTGAATCCCAATGGATGAGGCACTAATCTAGTATTTCAATCTATAGATGGAGAAATTATGAACAAGCATCAAGCTTAAAATCAAAATCAATTTTACTTTACTATTTGAAGAGTGTCAGTGTTGGTCAACACTTGTTTGCATTTAACCCCTGAGTTTTAGTTAGTTGTTATTGTCTAGAATTATTTGTAGATCTAAGAAGAATTGTGACCAAATCTACTATAAGGGATGTGTATTTTTGTAAAGTGTCATGGAATGAGTAAATTGTGTATGAAATATCAAATTGAAAATCTTTCATCCCTCAGGTGCACCCACCTTGGTTTTGCAAAGCCTAAAGAGTAGAAATTCTTTTATGATTTTTTTGAAGTTGGGCCCAAATATGAAGAACAAGTAACTATTTATGGGAAGTAGCTAATCCTTGGGTTATTATAATCTTCATTATCTTGGTATTAAGTATCTTGTTGCTTAATAGTTGAAAAACACCAACAGGTTCACAAGAAGCTTAGTCCATTCAAAATAGTGTTATTGGATGACCACTCTTAAATGTCACACACTAAGAAAAGATATACACTTGGAAAAAATAAGTCAACTTTGACTATTTAGCACTTTTAGTGTAAGAATCAAACCTTAATGTACAATGTTTAAATTGTCCATTTTTAGACTAACAAGATACAAACTAAATTAAATATATCTACATAGACTTAATTAAATATATCTCCATAAACTTGACAAAGCCCAAATAGGGCATGATCTTTAGCTTTGTAGGTATTGTTTATAGCTGAAGCAGGAAAATTTTTATTATTATTTACTTATCTAAATTATATATTTATGAATTTCTAAGTGAAGTCCAAAACAACAAGTTTAATTGCTTGTTAGTAACAATATTTTATAAAACTTACAATAATGATAAATAAATAATTGATGGGCATTTGCACAATTGCGACGTTATCTACAAGGGTTTATGCAGCTAGAGGGATTGGCTTATCAGTTGTAATAAAACTACTCTTCTTATAAGCCTGATAAAGAAAATAATAATATAAATTTATGTGAAGCATGATATATGAACAAAAATTATGGAAAACAACTTATGTAAGAGAATTATAAACTATTTGATAGAGCATAAAATAAATATCAATATCTAAGACCAGAGGAAAAATCTCTTTTCAAGATTGCACGTAGGGCTTGTTTCACCATTGAATATATTGGGGATATTTTTCATATTTTTTATATTAAAATAGAAATAATAATCAAAGCATTGAAAAAATATGTTAAGGCATTCCATATGCTAGGGACCTGCCTTTCTCTATTTGGGACAACTTCTTTTCAAATGTGCAATTTATAAAAGGAGTGATCTAACTCTTTACATTACTTCTTTTTTCCTATTGTATACTTGTGTGAACTCTATTTATAACATTTGCATTCTAATTTTGGTGTTAGATCTCCTTTGTATGTTTGTTCAATTTCATTTGTATTTATGGAGTCTACTAAATTAGATTTGTGTGTGATAACTTATGTTGTTATGTTTCTCCTTAATTCTCTTTATTAATTAGATGGATTATATCATACTTTCTTGCATTACATCATGCTTGTATTCCTTCATAGTGGAACTTGCATTTTCCATTATGAGAATTTCAAATATCATTCTTTTATATAAGGTATGTTTCAAAACTTTTATCAATATTACACGTAGTTTTCTCATTCATGTAGTTTTCTTTTGAAATATTATTGGGTCTACCTCATGTTTTATTGTAATATACATAAATCAATCCTTAAGTTGGCTTTAAAATGGTTTGCATAGTATTTTGTGTCAATACAAACAACTATGTTAAAATTTTGTTACTCGACATCTGAAGTTCCTGGTGCTCAACACTAACTATGACTTCAATGTTGTCACTCAGCATCTAAATAACTTGGCATGCACTACTTACTTGGCACCTAAATCACTCGGCACATACTATCATTAACGTAGTTTTCTTTTGAAATATTATTGGGTCTACCTCATGTTTTATTGTAATATACATAAATCAATCCTTAAGTTAGCTTTAAAATGGTTTGCATAGTAGTTTGTGCCAATACAAACAACTATGTTAAAATTTTGTTACTCGACATCTAAAGTTCTTGGTGCTCAGCACTAAATGTGACTTCAATGTTGTCACTCGACATCTAAATAACTCTGCATGCACTACTTACTCGACACATACTATCTGCTTGGCACTTGAATGATAGCACATGAATAACTCGATACTCATTGTTAACTCGGCATGTTCTAACTTATATGTTGTGCTCGGCATATTTTACTTGTTCATCATGAACTAAGTAAATGACTTAAGTGTGTAGATACTCGTTTGTCAAAACCAATCTGATCAGATTAACAATCTCCCCCTTTGACATGAGTGTCAAAAAAACTTGGTCATGCATTGATGATCTTATCCTTGTGAGCATAACATAGATATCTATTCGGCTTCTATACAAAATTTCAAAATATCAAAATTTTGCAATACATGACTTATACCTCAAATTTTCATAACTCCTCTTGAGTTGATTATTCTATTTTGTACTCTGTATCTGACTCAAAATTTCTCATGTAGAGTAGATTTGCATATATTGATACTCTTTCTTCGTTCCTATCTTAACTAATTGTTATTATGTTCTCTTACTCTCCCTTTGTTCTTTGTCTCTTTGCTCTACTTGCTTGCTCCCTCATTTTCTCCCCAATTACTCTTACTCCCCCTTTTTGACACTTATGTCAATGGATTATACACAAATAGTATATTTTTCCAAAAAAGATTTATGGACCTCAAGTAAAAACCTTTAGAGCTACATCCCAATTATCAGAAGCTGCCTCCAAAGACTTGATTTGGATGACCAGCTTGACAGCAAGGTGGACTAAGTCATCTAATGTAGAAAGATTAGGGTCTTTCTTAATAAGGGTTTCTACATAGCCTAGTTCCTTGTGTAATATCTCCATGTGAGGAGCCAATGTTGACTGGATGTTCATTAGTTTATCCTTGATGTTGGCTTCATCTGCTTGTAATGATGTTAACTGACGCTAGGATTGCAAGAGGTATCTAAAATGTTTCTCACTTTGAGCTGGAGACTTGGGAAAAGTAACACTAGATGACTACATATGGTTCTCCAAACTCAAGATGTGATTCCCTACTTCTTGTGTGAAGATTTTAAGATTACACAATTTGTTGTACAAAGAGAAAATGTTCTCTAGTACCTTCTTCACACTATCTATCTTGGTTTCTAGCTCAACTTATGTTAGTGCAATATCACTTGATATCCTCTCATTCACCTCATTTTGAAACTTTCGTTCAAACCATTCTAGTAGTTTTACATTAGTATAAAGGTCTGTGTCACTAGCCCTTTGCACTATATTTGTTATTTATTCAATGATGGGCTTGTTTTCATCTAGAGTTGGTAGACTAAATGCATCTAAGAAAATATCTTTGATGTCAATCAAAGCTTGCTTCTACCTATGCTCCCTTCTAAGCAGTTCTTGATTTTTTTTCCTTGCTAGGGCCTCTTGTAATATACCCATCTTTTCAATTGTGATTGTTGCCTAATTAAATTTAGGCAATACAATCTATTCATCTAGGCTGACATCACCATAAATAGTTACCTCTTCTGAATTAGATGAGCTAGGACTTAGCCTTGAGAATTACAATGGTATAGCATCTATGCTCGACCTATGAAGAGCTTGACTGGAAGGAGTGCCAAATTCTGGTAATGTCAGCAGTGCTTGAATAGCTAGTAGCTCCTTTGGCTTGGTTGTCAAACTTGACTCTTTAGTCTTCTCCTTTTCTCCCTCTGTAGTCATAGTTGTGCCTTGATCTTGTGTTGGAGGTGTAGGTGTATCTAGCTAACCTGTTTGACCTTGAGTGCCTTCATTCTCTGGTGTCTCTACTTTGTCTTCTCCAACTGTCTCAACCTTATCTTTTTCAGTTTCTTACACATTCACTGAGACTGGAGTTTCTTGCATAAGTGTATTGACAGTTAAAATTGTTGTCTCCTTCCTTTGATATACCACTATAGGTTGTGAAGGTTGTGAAGGTTGTACACTTGTGACTTGAGGAGTGATTATAGATGTGTCTAGTGTTTTCACTTCCTCCCCTGCAGTTATTATTTTTGTCTTCTAAATTTCATCTATAGTCACTAGTACAAGGTTGTCAAATAGTTTCGCCTGGAGAGTGGTCTTGAAAAGTATCCTTTTCAAACCATTTTCTATAAGGGGGTTGATGTTCGGAGCAATAGTCTTAGAAACATCATTAATTTTGACAATTTTAATATTTTCACTTGTCTCCTGTGGAAGACTGGCACTCAAAATTTGTGAATCTTGTACACTTTGTTCTATTTTTTGTTTATCCTCAGCTGGTGCCTGGGTGTCAATGTTCATATATGTGCCTCCCTTAACTGTTCCTTGTTCAGTGTTATCTTCTTCATTCTTTCCTACCTCAATAGGTGTCTTCTTGGCTTCCCTAGATGTTGACAATCCATATGTTTTCTTCCACATTTTCTTGGACTTTTGTACAACATCCTCTATGTTGTTTTGCAATATGTCAAATGCCCTGTATTTTGGCACAAATCTTATAGCATACTTTTTAATGGATTTAGACATGTCAGCCTTACTAAGTTCTAGCATAACTTGAGCAAGGGTTGTCTCCCTAATTTGTTTTTCAGTGTCTAAACAATAATGCCATTTTTGCTCAACTCTATCATATAAACTCTTATTATAGATTTGGCAAGTTCTAGAGGAATCTTTTTTAATATAGCCATCATGGCATATAATGTCTCTTCCACTTGGTTCTTTTCAATCTTCCTAAGATTGTCAAACTCAATGTGAGAGAATCTTGATAAATCAGAATTCTTCCTAATATCCTCACATAAATTGTCTAAATCTGAAGAGAGTCTATGACTTACCATTTGAAATTGGTTGTTGTCATCTGATTCAATCTTTTCTTCATTAGATTCAGCTTGAGAAACATACTTCCTCCTTGGTCTCTTATGTGTTTCAACTTTCTTCTCTTTAGGCTTGGCTACTTCTTTAGCCTTTTGTGTAGTGACTCTTATGCTAGCCCTTGTGGTAGGTGTTATAGGCTTGGTCTGATTAGGTTTAGCAACCTTCTTTGGTTTGTTCACTACTTGTGTCTATGCTTTCCTCTTTTTCTTAGTAGTTGTAGGTTGTTCATTGGCTTCTTATTCCTTGGCACCTTCTGTAGTTTCTACTTAATCTTCTTGTTGGTCTTCTCCCTGACCTTGTGTCAATACCAATGGTGCTTGAGCTTGTGTTTCCTCTTCTTCTTCATCATCTTCCTCTTCTTCTTCATCGGCTCCTTCCCCAAATATTTCATTTAGTTTCTTTACCAGTTTTTTCTTCTTCTTGATTACTGAAGCAATTTTCAATTCCATTATTATCTTTGATTTGGCCAATTCATAATTTCCAAATGTCGTAGCTTCTTTATCCACTTCTTTTGCAAGTAATGTTGTGATTGCTATAGAGGCCTCATCAACATTTATTTCATATCCTAATGGCCTTGGCCATCTCACCCTAGGAATTGATGCCTATACATATGTGAAATCAGTATCAACTAGGAAGAAAACATCATCAAAATGTTTCTCCACTAGTAAGACTGGTATCCTTAGCCTTTTCTTCATAGATTGTTTGAAACCTTCAAAATAACTTGACATGATAGATTCAAAGTTATCACCTAGTTGCTCAATAAATTCACCTATTTGAACTGCAATGCAGACGTTTGTTCACCATCCATGCAACCTTACCAAATGTAGGAAATGTGTTATGTACATAAAAGAAAATACATACAAGAATAGATTTGAATTTACATTGTGCACTTTTGGTCTTCCTTATAGCTCCCAAATTCTCAATCAATTGTTGCAACTATGATTCGGCAAGATCATAAGTATGATCCTTTTTCACAAATTTATAACCCATATCAACTACAATGCAAGGTACAATGTTTAATCTACTAAATTGATAAAACTTGTGTGTTATAACCCTCACTGCAAAAGCTATCAGCGGATCTATGATAGTATGAATTTTCATTCCTCTTTTATTCCACACAGCTCTTGTGTTCTTTTCAATTATTTCCTTAGCTTCACTTCTCATTGTCTCAGGCCAATCTAGGGTTGGATACCTTGTCACTATAAAAAATCTTCTTAATGATTTTTACTAGCCCATTTTCTAGCCATACAAAGTTGTCATGAATTCTACTCAAAACAATTTTGTATCCACTTATGTCTTAAATACGTTAGGGAAACCTAGGGCACGAGTTAACCCTTTCTTATCAACAATTTTAAACTCTTCCTTCAACACATTGTTCTCACATAGTTTTCCATATGTTTCCCTGATTTCTATATCACCTATGCTTCCAATTTTACATGTGTAACAATTTCTGACATCTTGAAACATCAAAACTTGCAGTGAGATCAAATTCTCTAGATTTCCTTTATCTCTTTGTGCTCTTCTTCAAATTCAAATGATGTTAAATGAGAAAAAATTGATCAAAAGCCCTTAAAATACTACATTTAATGCTAAGTGCTTACACAATATAAGCTCAGCTTCAATTGAATTTCTAGCTCACTCGACATCCATGTGTTTTTCTATACGCTCAATAACCACTACGAGCTTGGTCTTTAGTAACTACCTTTGCTAGCTCAACATCCACTAATATTTCACTTGGCAACCATAGTGAAACTTTTCATGCTCGGCAGTAACATGAAAACTAACAAAACTTAAAGATTTATTCTCGATTCCTAACAGCGCTTCGCATCTTTATTCATGCATATGCAATATTTTCAAAACTAAATCCTTGGAACTAATTTATAGTATATCTTTTCAAATATCAATCCCACATACCTCTTGATTTGTTAATTTGATAAGTTGTGATCACCTGACCCATTGGGTGAAGTGATCCCATCTATACTTGATGTATTGTAATCTTCCTTTCTCTTCCATGTTTTGTTCATCTCATCTCTAACATTTTCAACATTTTCCTTTCCTTTGCCTTTGTTGAACTCACAACTTGATGTCTTTGGCCTTGTTGAACAATATTTGCTTATGTAACCAGCCTTCAAACAACTAAAACATGTGGTTTGACTCAACCAGCTTTTGTAATCACTTATGAAATGTGTTCTAATACAATTCTCAGGAATATGTCCATACTCTTGACAGTAGTGACAACTATACCTTGTATTATAATCCCAATTATAAGAGTTTCCATTGTTCTTTACCTTTGTCTACTTGTTTAATGACCACTTGGGTTTGGATCTCCACTCAAAAGCTCTATGTTTATACTTCTGACAGTTATAGCAGTAACCTTCAAATATTTGAGTGTGCATGGTCTTGGTTCTGCATTCTTGTGCCTAATGACCTTGTTTGTTACACTTGTGGCAGTGACCCATGTTCTTCTACCTAACATTCTGATTTACAATCTTGCTTCTGCAAACATTAGTAGTATGGCCTATCTTATCACAATTATGACAAGTACGTTTGGAGTTCTACCTTTGTTACTTCTTTCTTCACCACTTTTGGATAATTCTCCTTCTTCAATACTAGTGTATCCCAATCCAAATGTATCATTGTTAGATCTAGGGGATCTCATCAATTGTTCAACGTACTTGATGGCTTCACTAAATTTATTGAAACTTTCAGCAAACTCATTTTCCCTTTTCAGATCATTGCTCATATGTTCATTATGCAACTTCAATGTTGTGATCTCAATTTCTTTAGTATTTATTTCTTGATTTGCAATCATGACTCGATTCATTGTTTCCAATTGCATGTGAGCAATCCTATTTATCTCTAATGATTTTTCTTCTAGTTTACTGGTCAAAACTCTTTTGACATCTTCAATCATGACTTTGTCTTCCACAGCTTTCTTTTCCTATTTGGTCACCTCACATAGCAATATGGCTTGTGATTCTTGCTCTATCTTTAGATTTCTAATCTCTTTAGCTATGGTTCTATTCTTTTCCATTAGATTTGCAACTAGTGCATCAACTTCATTGGAGTTTCCATTTGCAAATAGTTTAGTAGTGTCCATCTCTTGGTATTGGGTGCCATTCTTCTCAATAGAAATTTCCTTCCTTCTTCTCAATGATTTTTTTAGATCTTCTCTTGCTTCATTCAACTGATGTAGAATGAGTTGTATTTCAATCTCCTGGTTCTCAATAATCTTTTCAAACTTGTAGACTTCCATTTTCAAGATCTTTCCTCAAAGCTACAAAGCTTTACTTTTAGAGAACTAGGCTTTGATACCAATTGTTGGAAATACAATAGAAAAGGTCAATTCTGAGGGGGGGTGAATCAATGCTTCAAAATTTTACTAATAAAAACATTCATCATGCATCCATCTCACAATTTAACAAGTAAATTGAAATACCATATAAAGCATATACATCTAAAGTATTTAAACAAGTAAGCATTCACACATGTATGACACAAAATATGATTACCTAGAAACCCTCCAATGAGAAGGTAAAACTGGGGTGGGGATGACACCCACAAATCTTCACTACTGCAGTAATAAAGTGTATCCAATGAAGGTAACAATGTTTGATCATGAAACATGATCTACCTTGTGAAAGGTCTGCCCTGTTAAAAGCTTACAAATACTGTTAGGTTTTACCCAGGTAGACGATTTCAACACCCTGTAAGAAGTGTGTCCAATTAAAGGACTTTAACTCACAATTGAGTGAGCACCTTGTTAGAGGATTTCAATACAGCCTGTTAGGTCTACTTCGTTAAGAGATTTAATCGATATACATGTTAGAATGTATCAGCAATGATCCTGCGATTAGCACTCTATTGCTTGATGTCAGATCACCTCTTTACTAATGTGTACTTCATCCTTTAGGATCAAATGTTTCTCAATTGTCCATTGTTTTCTTTCCTCTGTTCTCCATTAACTGATTTTGCAATGTAACTCAAATCATAATACCTTGGTCACCATGAATGTCCTATTTGTGCATGCAAACTCTCCTTCTCTATTCTTCTTTATGTCTATAACATTTAGGGTTTGTCCTCCTTAAGAAGACCTAGGTTACTAAGGATTAGGTACAATTTGTCCTTATCAATAAAAGATCGTAAATCAATCCTTAAGTTGACTTTAAAATGATTTACATAGTAGTTTGTGCCAATAGAAACAACTATGTCAAAATTGTGTTACTCAGCATTTGAAGCCCCTGGTGATCGACCCTAATTGTGACTTCAATGTTGTCACTCAACATCTATATAACTTAGCATACACTGCTTGCTCGATACCTGAATCACTCGGCACATACTATCTACTCGGCACTTGAATGACTAGGCACATGAGTGGCTTGGCACTCATTGTTTACTCGGCATGCTCTAACTTATATGTTGTGCTTGGCATATGTTACTTGTTCGGCATGAACTAAGTAAATGACTTAAGTGTGTAGATACTCATTTGTCAAAACCAATCTAAGATTAACAACTCATTGATATAATACTTTTTCTTCCTGACTATCCCTTTACCCAATTCTTCTTATAAAATTTATCCAAAATAAAGGCCATAATTTCTTTACTATTAGTGGGACACGTATTGAAATGAATATTGCATTTTCTTGTCCATTTGATATTTTGTCGTATTCATGTCCTCTTCCTTTTGCACAAAATATCAGTAAATACAATCTTAGGTCATCTATCATTTTGCATTTGTTGGATTCTTTTAAGATAACATATGAGATGGATCATAGTGATATCCTCAATGGTGGCAACTCATGTTTCACTTAGCATGATATCATACGAGGCAGTATACTTGATTTTGAACTTGTTAGTGATCAAACACTTTTCAATACCCTCGATTTTCTTCCACTAGGAAATGGAAGTATTGCTAGCCCACACCTCACAACCATAAAGGACAATCAGCACCACCAAAAGACTAAAAAGGGTTTGATTAGTCTTCCAATCACAAACCTCAACCTCTCTAAACCTATTTTGATGAGGAAAATAGTCCTTCTAGCCACCCAAATGAATGTGAAAATAATCCAAGGAATCAAAATTACCATCTTTGACAATCTACCAACATCAAAAACACAATCAATGCCATGTTGGTTGGTCATTCTAAGAGATGTGGAAATGAAAATGAATTCCTAAGGAATCTTTAAAATAGTACTAAATTTCACAAACCATTATTTCTTGTCGATTGATTTGGTAACTGCATACATGGTAAAAGATAAAGTATTTGGTAAAATAGGGCCTAAGCTATGTCAAGAAGTGTTTCAATAACATTGCAAAGGACTTTTTTTTACTCTTGGATTTTTTTATAACCTTCTTATAATAATCCCCCCACATCATATTTTTTCTTTATGTCTCATATAGAAAAGACAATTGCCGAAACTAGTATAGTAGACCTACAATTTATATTCTAGACCTAATTTTCCACAAAAAAAATTGTTAGCGTAACTCTATCAAATCCTTGTTGGATGAATATAATATTACCCATGTACTAACTTATCTACATGTATTAAGAACAAAAAGGAGGTCATGAACTACTACACAAATTAGACAATTTATGAATGTGTTGGTTTTTTTGGTCATATGACTTATGTTCTAAAGGAACCAATATAGGTAACAAGACCACTTAAGACATTTCAATTGCTATTACATATGATAATGGTGTAGTCAAGATTGAAGAAGTCCTCAAAATGAGATGTCCAATCTTGCAACCAAAAACACCATAATAGAAATAACAACACAAAGCAACAATAACACCAATCAATAAGGAGAAAGAACTTCAGTTATCATATAGTTGGCCTCTACAAATGAAGATTATAGATTTAGAACTTAAGCCTTCTTACATTCGAGGCATGCATACCTAATTATTTACTAATTCAGATACTATACTAACAACTCTTACTCCTCTACTATCACTTTCTAGCACTACCTAAAACAAGGACTACTACGCTATTTATATACAAGGTCAAAGTCACAAGTCATCTTATTTGTTCAATAATCTCCAAGATAACGAAAAAGTATTACAAACAAATAGATCATGACCTAAATCCATAACACCCTCAAATAGATACATCATATTGTATGAACACACAAGAGGGTCAGCCATATGTATAATAATATAAAATAATACAACAATTAGCATCACATGTCATGAAACTCCATAGCAAGCCAAATCTTACAATCTTGGTCATTTGCTACATGAAACCAAATATAGGACAAGGTCAATCTAAAGATAACTTTATCTAGAAACATTGGAATGGGTTGTAAAGTTATACATAGGATCTTTATGATTCCTATACCAAGCCAAATGAATTGCATAATATAATAAGACAACTGGGACAATCGCTACCTAAAACAAAGAAACTATTCAATTGGAATAGGAAAAAGACAAACTATAAGGAAATCATTTGGGGTGATGCAAGATTGCCAACAACCCAAGAATACGACTCCATCATACACCCCATGTTAATAAGAAGATATTCCATAAGAGGAACTTATGAATATCTAACTAGATTCAGAACATAAACCCCATGTTCATTCTTGGTCCACATATCCTCTTCATTAGAAGGAAATGGTTGCATCGACTTTGCACATGACCACTCATACTATTGTTGATGCAAGTGTTCACCACAAGCCCGATAACATACTTCTCTATATCAGGTGTCATTTTTCTTTAATCAATCACCATACACCAATTGTTTATACCTTTTTCACCTCTGTAGAAAGAAACCAATGTCTACTTTATCATTTGTTTCTTGACTCCACCTTCGACATCATTCAACAAATTTTCATCTTCTAATCCACAAATAAGATCTTATTTCTCATCGGTGATCACTCCTTTGGTAACTTGATAAAACATCATTTGATTTCATAAGCTTTCAATCCCACTGGTTATAAAAAGTCCCAGAATTGAAAAGTCATGTGAAGTTGGACATACGATCTTTATGATGCCTAGACCACGCCAAAAGAATTGCATAAGATAACAAGACAACTGGGACAACCACTACCGTAAACAATAGGAAATTATCCAACAAGAACATCAAATAGACAAATTGAAAGGAATTCTTTCTGGGTTGATTGAAGTCAACTTGCTAAGATAATACTTTTTAATAGTAACATACATAACCCAATTGAATGTTGGGTGAAGCATTTTCATGGTATAGATTGAATGATCATATATAGTGCATAAAGTTTGTAAAAAAAATTCGTTAAATTATATTATAACCAAGATTAACTTTGCTTGACAACTACATTTGATAACATAGTTTGATAATCAATTATATTTGCAAATATCTTTTATAAGTCTCTAATCTCAATAATTTATTGAGCTCCATGGAATTTACTTGTGACCACTCTTGGATGCATTTGACCTTAGTTTAAGTCCACGTAAAATCTCATTAATTTATAATTTATTTTCATAAAATAAATTGCATAAGATAACAAGCCAAGACAATCACTACCGTAAAAAATAGGAAATTATCCGACAGGAATAGAAAATAGACAAACTTAAAGAAATTCTTTTTGGGGTTCCAATGATACAAGAATGTGGGTGATTCCTTATGGCTATAATGGATGCATTTTCATGGTATAGATTGAATGATCATATATACTGGATAAAGTTTGTAATTTTTTTCTTTAAATTATATTGCAACTAAGATTAACTCAGCTTGACAACTATATTTGGTAACATAGTTTGACAATCAAATATATTTGCAAATATCTTTTATAATTCTCTAATCTCAATAATTTATTGAGCTCCATGAAATGTAGTTATTAGCAATCTTGGGTGCATTTGACCTTAGTTTAAGTCCACATAAAATCTCATTAAATTATAATTTATCTTCATCACCATAACTCAATTTTTAAAAATGATTATTTTCTAATTTATGCATATAGCATGCTTTAACAAAGTGCTAAGCAATTTATTATGACATATATGTCCACCTATATTGTAACGCCCGCCAAGGAACCCAAAAGAAATTAACCTAATATGTCACTAAGATTGCCAATCATTTTTTTTTTTTTTGAAAGATTAAAAACAATAGATAAAATAGTGGAAGCAATAACTTACATACATAAAAAAACAATACATTGCAATTGCATCTTAAGGGTTCCTTGACATTGAATCACATACAAAGTTTTATTAAGATTAATTCTGATACATAACAAAATACACATCATTGAATAACCATAAGTACAAATCAAATGAAATAATATACAAATACATAAGATGTCACATGTCATAACCCGAATGCATACTCATCCTTTGTACAAGTCATAGGGTATGAAATGCTAAAAGAATATACATCATGAATAGATGCATCTCATAAAATCTTCAATAATCAAATACAGTATTTCAAAATATGACCAAAGAAGACAATCACAAAATCAGAAGAATAGAACAACTACACAAATACATCCAGCAATGGCATCCAGCTGTTGGATCTCAATGGTATAAGAAACACTACCGCCCAACCTCGTGGAACCTAAATGGCTTACTCCTACTGTGCTAAGGAGATAATCTTGAGTCCCATACGGATAACAATCTAAGAGTTATAACCATACTCTAAGTAAAGAAAACCTTAATAGCAATCTATCTCAAAAGTACCAAGTACACACAACATCCAATCTCAGAGCCAACAAAGACACGTAGAAAACCTACTATGTAAGTGGGAAAGTGTTATCGCATGAGTCAACTCTAAGGTTACACTAATAGCCTCTTTGGACTTCGGCGCCCTGGTAACTCTATGTGGCATCGATATCCTTTCTTACAAACCAAATATTCTCTCTACTCCCATCCTAGCCTGTACTAGCACTTGAGACATGGACAAGATAATCTACTGCTCTTATTAATTCATTCTAAACCCATTTAATGAAATGTTATTCCCTTTAGAATTTAGTGTGGTACAACCAAAAACCTCACACAATGGTTAAAGCCGGTCCGATATGAACCTTTTTTAAGTTCAAATACTTATAGACAATGACAAATGCCAGTTGTAGATCAAGAATACCATCACAAATGATTGTTTAACTCTTATAAAGTCAACATTTGGCACATTCAGATTGCAGAAACTCTATCCTAACTCACTGCAACGACAAAACAAATTCAAAGATCAGAGTATCAACCATTATCAATTTCAGTATAAACATAGACAAGGATGATTGGGAATGCATCACTCCGTTCCATGTCATTCAGCTTTTGATAAGTATACATGTCATTATTTTTTCTCTTAATTAAGATTAATGGAGCAATTATCCTACGATGCCTAAACCTGCTCATATTTATATTTGAAACAATAGTTTGTGAGTACGGTAAATATTGCAACATGGAACGAAATTCATCTAGAACAATTGAATCGGATAATTTATTATCATGCTCTTTTTAGGGAGTAAATGGTCACAACTTACTGTATACAAGGAAACAAGGCAATGACACTGGTTTTTTGAAAACCTTTGCAATGGAATACATTTGACTGGTTGCAACTTTTGAAGCCCTCTTATCAGGCATCTTTAAAACTCATGTCAAACTTCTGTCCTCAATTCAACACTCACAGAATCTAGCCATTACTGCTATTATAAATAAAGACCTCCACACGAACTACATTCCATGTGCATTTGAAATATACCGATAACAAAGATTCACTATGAATTACGGCAAACAGTTATACTGTCCTGATATCCATGTCCCACAGAAGATGATCCAAATATACCAGGTGCAAAGTTTGCTGCAAATAGCTTAGGCTTAGAAGCTTTTAATGGTATGGTGATTTTCCAAGGAAAAAATGGACATGAAATCATTGGCTACAGCACACTAATGAGCAAAAAGGATGTGAACTGGGTAGATTAGCAACTAGCTTGAAGGTTAGACGGTCCCTTTGAGCCATAACAAACCGGCTCTAGAATGTCATTCAATGAACAGATGCACCCTTAAGGCAGCCTTCATACACTCCATAGAAAAGGAAGAATGATTTCATTTGTGGAATCCAAACAACAAATGGAGGATGTTGAACTACAAATGAAATCGTTACTATAATCTTACACTCTCCACTCCAAAAAAACAATCAAGAACAAAGCATATTTTTTGAATACCTTTACAGCACCTTAACATAAAGTTTGCATTTGCAAATAGCAATTCCATTGCTCCAATAGAAAATATATACAAACTACTTTAGTCAACCCAGCAAGCTATATAACTTAACCAATGCAATTTGAAGTTCGCAGCAAATGCTTGTAGTAAACCTACAAAGTTGAAACTGATATTCAACACCTACAAAGTTGGTTAAAAATTGGTATTCCCTTGGAAGAGCTATTTAAAAATTGCTAATTTTTGTTGAATCGTTTTTCTTGGTATTAGAAATCAAGTAAACGAACTGAACAAAAGCTTAGCATTAGAAAGATGGTTGAGGTGGAAGCAAAGCTGCAATGTAGTGATTCAACAAGATGTTTTGACTCTGGTTATCTATGCAGCAAAGCCAGGTATGGAGCATGTATCTATACAATATAAATTGGAACCACATATAAGGTCAACACAACATGACTAAAGAATTTTTAAATAATGTACAGGTTGTACAATACAAACTCTGAAAGTCATCTTCCCATGTAAAAACTCAGATACGCAAGGACTGCAAAATATATGAACATTTGATATGGAACTGGCTTTTTAACAAAGCAAGAAAGAAGAAATTGAAAAACTCGTAGTAAAGACCAAATCTCAATTTCTATTCATAATTTAGCCCACATTTCTTTATATAGGGTAAGGCCTGCACAATTATGCAGTGCCATGATAGCAGTCATATATCATCCTTCAACACCGGAAGCAATGTCATAGTTCCCACCAAATGAATATGTCCAAAAGCGACAACCCAAACCCCAGATTCCTGATCCAATAGCAGTGCATTCCCTTGTGCAACAGTCATGGTTAGCAAACAATCAATGCTTTGAACATGATTTGACAGATACCACCCTGGCATGTACACTTTGGACATAATGATGTAATTAGTTAATACATCACTAATTACATCATGATCAGACACTATGGAATCAACACTACTGTACTAAAGCATGTGTGCAAGTAGACTGAAAGGACTTCAACATTGCTGTGATGGCTCTGAAATGGCCAGCATAATCCCTACCAGTTACAAGGATACAAGGATGTACCTGAAGCTATTTTACATGCTGTTTGGTTGGGCCAAATACAAGTGCAAAGACTCCTCATCCATGAAGGGTTATAAATTTGCTAGAGCACATTTCAACTGTCCAATATCCCAAGAGAAGGCAAAAACCCAAAATCTGAAGCCCAACAAAATAATTTGCCACAACTGGCACCAAAGGGAAGAACACTGTAGTTTCCTTCTTTATGTTTTAAAAAAAGATCAGAGACCCCCACTGCCTGAATGGTGCAGTCATACAATATAAGCAGTTGCAATCTAGCAAGTCCTGCTGCCCGAAATTGGTGAAAGCCCCATTCACAGGCACTCGAAGAAGGCCAAACACAAAGACCAATTGCTATTTCTTCAAGACATAGCATATAAATACCATTCTACCGATGCCTCTGATTCTGAGGACCTTGCTGCTGTGCCTGCTGCTGTGCCTGCTGGTTCAGTGGGTGAGCATACTGAGTAAATGGCTGTGAATACAGATTAAGTGGCCCCTGAAAATATAGGAAAAGATTACAATCGTCCTAAGCTCCCAGATTTTGTTGTTTATGCAGTATCAGACAAAGTTAACAAATAGAGAATGCTAACATTTGAAATCAAAGGCTTCTCAGTTCTTACCTGTGACTGAAGTGGTCCAGCCAAGCCAAAGTGAGACTGTGATGTCTCGTCCTGTGTACGATCATTAAAACCTACCTGCGTAAAGAGGCCCTGGGACCCATGTGGCATATAGTCCTGTACAAAATCATGTCAAAATTAGGACTTAACAGCACTGAGTTTTACATATTCAAAACTCAATGAACATTGGAAATCACTGAGCTGCTTAAAGCAAGAAATGCATGCAAACTAAATTAATATTTTGAAGATATAGCAAGTAGCAGATTGTATGAACATAAAGAATCACTATAAAAGAAATAACCTAAGGCTTAACCAAAGAGCTGCAAATATCAAAGTACATAAAGGAACTGACGATGGAACCACAGATAATCACGATACATATCAAGCAGCATCATAAGCCCGAAAATAATAGACATGCTACAAGAACCTCCAGGTACCCAAGGCATAAATCACTTATAAGTAAACTATTGAATTCTTCCTTGAAAGTGTAAAAGCCATGGCAGGTACAAAGCTATACCACATTACTTAGATCAAAATTTACAAAACATAGGTACAACGTTTAAAAAATTAAAGATTCAAAACCACCAGGTTTGATCAATTCAATGTTCAAAAACCATAGTTACCTGGTCCAAAAAATTGATTTGTTTGGGAGATCCATAAAAATTGCAAATCCAGAACCTAAGAAAGAATTCACTAAAATTCGTATAGGAATTGAAAAGCCAAGGATGAATTGGACAAATTTGCCTGGTACAAAAATCTGGATCAAGTTGAATTTGATTTAAAACTAACCAGATCTGGCAACTATGTAAAAAATTCCAACATCTGACACTTTAGCATGAAAAGTCAATCGAAATCAAAGACAACATGACATGAATACGACACACTTTGCACCAGGACATATCCCATAATTCAATTACCTATTTAACAGGCATTTCAACCTGAAGAAAGTGGAGAGAACAAAATAGAGCGATCATGCAAAAGATTGGAACCCTATCATGCAACTGCCTATAGAATTTCCATTTTCACTGCCACAAAACATTAGATTCCTACAACCAAAGAATATCTTCCTCGCTACTGACATCCACATCCCATAATATGATTTAATTTTGAAAAATGCAGGAGACAGGCAAACCACAAAAAATATGCACTAGCTTCAAAATAATGTCTCGCCTGACTCCCTCAACATATTAAAAAAAAAAAGACTGCCAAAAATATATCGAAACATATTAAAGCTGTTTTATAAGCAAACAACAGTGCGAGAACATTCTTGAGCTAAAAAAAATGAGTGAACATTCTTAAGCAAACAACAAGTGAACATTCTCCTTGGGGCACCCTATTGAAAAAAGCTACAAAAGGTAGTCTGCAGATTAAAAAAGTCAGATGTATATCCAATCAAAATCTATATCTGCAGATCAAGATATAGCCTGCACATACCCAAAAAAGAGATGTAAATCCAACCAAAATCTAAATTTAGTAATTTACAGATCAAGTTAATGACTCGCCTGAGAAATGAAGTCATTTCCAGTATTCGATACTGAGTAGCCACTTTGAGAATTCTGATTCAAAAAGTCTCCAGGGAAGGCACCTTGTGTGTTTTGGGTGACATACTCAACACCATATCCACCTTGGGATGCCTATGTAAAAACTTATACAGTAAGATTGCAATTCAAAATGAATATTCAATTAAAGTCTGTAAGTTCACACAATAATTCCGAACTAAAATCTAATAACCATCACCTGAGTATTGAAGTCAGCTACATTGTAAGCCACATGAGAGCCTTGACTCTTGAAATCTTCCCCAAGAAAATCCTGGACAGAAGGTTTTTACTTCAAATTTATAATTTTCAATTTGACAATATACAACACAGAAAATATATCTACTTGTTTTGTTACAAATCACTAGTTGACATCATAAATTTATGCCATGATACATATGCTCAAAGAGTACCTGAGACATTTCCCCAAGAGAAAAGCCATCTCGTAGGCTTTGACTCAATCCTTGATTAGGCAACTACCATAACACATTACTACAAACTTCAGTCAACCGTTCAAAAATCATTTCCCACAGCTTTCTACAACTGTTAGTATTTCCTACCTATCAAATAAAAGCCAGCAAATATACATGATTACCTGAGTCAATAAGCCAGTTTGAGACAGCGGACCCCCAACTAAAGTCTGGCTTGCTGGATTTTCAAGACCAGCAAAGTTGAAACCAGATCCTATACCTCCAATTGGTTGACGTGAACCTTGATGTGGTAAATGCCCCCCAATGGGACCACCAGCGCTTCCACGTCCTGCACCAAATCCTCTGTTACCTGTTTGTGGCCCTTGAGGAACACCTATTGCTCCATGGACACCACCTCGCGAAGGAATCGCATAAGGTTGACCAAGTGGTGCTCCAGGGTATGGTGGAACAGGAACCCGTGGAAAAGGAAAGCCAGCTGGGTGCACCCCAGATTTGTGATTGCCATTGGGTAACTGTCCAAATGGCATGAATGAATTGCCTGCATAGCATATGCACATGGTTGGATATAAAGATTGAAACATTTACAAATTTATGTAGTTAACAGGAACGGATAAATGATTAGATCTTTAGCAAATACTAGAACTGCTTATCTAACAACCTATATCTATCTTTAAAATGTTACCTCTTGCACGAGCATTCCTTTTATCGTTCACTACACCAGCATTGAAGTTGTCAGCAACATTAGTTGGCCCACCCCCAGGGAAAATTCTTCGGTCATTATAAACCTGTTGTTCATGATAAGGAGATCAGAAGCAAGATTAGTGTATTATAATAGATAATGGTATTTCTGAGTTAAACTATCATATTAGCATACCGCGCAATCAAACCGCATATATATGAGTGGGGCCCAAATCTAAATATACCTAACATCACAGTAATGAAAGATACTTCTAATGTAAAGTAATCAGATTTCCACAATCCATTAGAAATGCATATCAGTTTTCTGGAATTTTATTGTGTAAGAATTTTTAACATCAACGTTTCAGATCACATGCGATGATCCATCATCGGGATGAAGGCGAGTGCAAGAGAATAGAAAAATATTTTTCTATTCTCTTGCACTCTCCTCCATACCGATGATGGATCATCGTGTGTGATATTTTTCTATTCTCTTGCACTCTCCTTCATCCCGATGATGGATCATCGTGTGTGATCCAAAACTTTGATGTTAAAAATTGCTAGAGTCATTTTTCTATTCTCTTGCGCACTCCTTCATCCTGATGATGGATCACTGTGTGAGATCCGAAAAGTTGATGTTAAAAATTCTTAGTCAAATACCAGAAAACCGATACGCACTTTCAATGTAATCAAATCAGTAAAAAAGAAAACATCTTTACTAGATTGAGAAGTGTTTCTATTTATCGTACAAATTTTAAGCAATGGAATCCCTGCCCGAAATGAAAGTAAAACAAACATAAGCCACATTCTACCCAACATCTAAGGAAAAAGTTTCACAATCATCTTTTAATCACCATCAAACTAGAGTGAGTTAATCAATGGAAACATCTTTTACCTTCTTTGGTTTCTGAAACTGTACCATGCTCTGCTTCAGGTTGTTCAGTGGCCCTTCTACTAAGCACTCATATTCCTATAAAGAAACATAAATGACATCACAGAACTTCAGTAACTTGTATATACATCACAAAAACATGCATAACAGACCATGATTTCAGATCATAGAGAGTAAGCATTACCTTATAATGAGAGAGTAAACCATTCCAAAGTGGTTGTTTGCTTAAAACCTTTGGATTCCCCAAAACAACAATACCATAGCGAGCTCGTGTAAGTGCAACATTCAGCCTCCGGGGGTCATTCAAAAATCCAATACCCTAAAGCAATATGCAAAACAATCAAACTTCACATCATTAAGCCCAGTACCTTGGTAAACCAGTTAACAGTTCTAATAATATTTCCTGAAATGCAATCAATCCATTAGCCACAAGAAAGATATTTTAGGTTCCAATTTTCTCATCCAGAATGTCCAAAGGGTATACATCTTCATACCTGATGCTCATTACTTCTTACGCAAGACAATATTATATAATCTTTTTCACGACCCTGAAATGAATCCACACTTGCAACCTACAAAAAATGTTATAAAAATCAACACTCAAACATAAATGCTGTTAATAAATGGAGAAGGTAGAAAACAACCAATACCTCAATTTCCTTATAAAGCTGTTGACGCAATGCACCATGCCTGGCCATGTGATTAACAATGTAGGCCCGCTGTCCTTCATATGGTGTGATTACCCCAATCTATGAAAAGTAACGCAGTGAGTACAGAATATAGAAAAGAGCTTTACAAACCAAAAACATTCTTTGAAAAAAGCAAATAATACCTGGCCAGGAATTACACCACTTCTCAAAAAAGTTGTTACGATCTTCTCCACATTTGCAGATTCAGTTCTATTTAGATAAGATGTGCCACTTGCACTTATCTCTTCTTGTCCCATCTGAAACAAGAAATTTCCAATAAACATAACTTAGAATTTTGAACAGAAAATATTACTGATAACAGCAATTGTAATCTACTGAATTCACAAGGCACAAACATAAGAAATAATAACAATAATACATAAATTTGGTTGCCCACCTGCACATAAAAGAACATGGGCCTATTTGGCACTGGCCATGGAAAATCAATTCCAGTTAACTGTCTCTCAATTACAGTTACACCATTCTGAAGTGTGCCTTCGTAAAAGTTGTTTGAAGGGAATTCAGATAAAGATGGATGCATACGATATTGAACCTGCAAAGGACGCAAACTCAATCTGTAAATGAGTTTCAATGCATCCCAATTCATTAACAAAATCAGAATATTCAAATATCGTTAGCAGACAAAATTCAAATGAGCGCAGACCGCAAGATCATTTCCAAATGGCAGTTTCAATTCTATGAAGCTGCTGCAACATACATGCATGAACTTTCTATGGATGATAGAACAAAAACAAGCAGCATGCTAAGTAAAATGAACTTTGTTTGCAAGCTATAGAATTTTAGAATAAATGTTGAAATTGAGAGACATAACAACTAAGAAATAATCTTTATGCAATTTATAATAATGAGACATACAATAATACTCTGACCATTACATCTCTTGTGTATTGTACCATACAAGCGATAATTCCTCTGCCAGTACTTCATTGGAATATATAATAAGTGCTGGTTTATATGATCTTTATTTTGAACATACCAGAACACAAACAATAATCTAACCTCTAATCTGAAAGGCTTAACACCCAAGAGTACAAGTCGCTCGAACAAAGACTGTGCAAGACCAGCACGAGCTGCCTTCTTGCACATTATCACAGGACCAAGTTGGCAGTGATCTCCAACTAGTACCACCTAAATTTGACATAAGAAATATCAGTACTGTGCCGCCTATATTGAATAGGGAAAACAACTACTGATAAATCAAAATATAAATGGTTAGGAAACTGTTGGTGTTCAATATTCTAATTCAATTAAATGCAGGAAAATAAGAATCATGTAAACAATATGCACTTGTAACTCTGGCCTTATTACCTGCTTTGCTCCAAGAACTAATGGAATTAAGCACTCAGGTTCAGTGGCTTGTGTGGACTCATCAATGAGGACCTGCAGAATTAGCAAACTATATGTTAGAATGTCCACTGTGAGAATGTGAAGTCTGTTGTAAGTACGCACAGAATTTGTTATTTAATGAATGGAAGTCAATGGTGTTGACCAACCTGACGAAATCTGAAGTTTGACAGTCGAGGATCACCGGCACCAACACACGTAGAGCAAATGACATCAGCGCTTTGAGCTATCTCTCTCTCTGTTGCTCTTTTAAGTGCCTTGTACTTCTTTTCATCAGCACTTGATAGTTCCCCTATTACAATAGTTCAAAAGTAGGTATCATTCAACCTTAAGAAACAATGTACAGGGGTAGTTTCAAAAATGATTCATATCAAAAAGAGATATTAGACTACACCCACAACCACAGGAAATGTTGTTAACAGTATTCATCAATTATATACCACAGAATCTATTATATGTTTTGAAATTAACATTAACTTTAGTGAAAAACATATTGAGTCCCAACCAAGCAATAGGCATAATGGACCATGGTTGGGAACAAAGTATTTTTCTGCCTTACTAAATTTAGGTTTGAGTTGTATTTTTCAATTTTTATGTCATGGTTAAAAAACAAATCCTTGTTAAAATAGACACAAGTTTATATAAAAGGATATTTTAATGCTTCATAAAAAGTGAACAATGATCTTATGATATATGTCAAAAGGTTCGTGTTCATTTTCATTTTCAGCAGGGATAAAATATGAAAGAAGTTAAGTCAGCATTGTTTTATTATTATTAGTTTTATTTGTAAAAATGAATGCCAAATGATATTTCAGAAATATCAAAATGTCTCAGAAAATATTAGATCTTACCTTTAACCAATATTTTCATGAAACATATTTAGTAGACCATCATTTTTCCAATTACTTCTCGATATTATGTGATACTTTCTCTTTACTGTACGTTGTTTTGCTTGCTTAGACTTTTTTTCTGCTCTGATTTTTCAAAAATAAAACATCAGTTTTTCAGAGTTTGCCCAGTGCCAAATGACTTTAATATCATTAGGATGACCAAGGTATTTGATGAAGAGCAACTAAAATCAGATTATGCAAGGGCATTGAGCATATATCAGAATTTCTATTGTATTTCTTTATGTGATTATGTTCTGCCGAGTGGGTATTTTAAGCTTTGTATCATGCATTATGGTGAATGATCTCCTTCATCTTCATTTATTCCATAACATTAATCATTTCGTATGATATCTACCAGAATGCCAATTCATTACAGTTATAACCCATTTGGTCAAGTCAACAGCAAAAAACTTACTCTTTTTGACTATTTGCATTTTTTTCCATAGAAATTTGTCCTGCATCCTAAGCCATCAACCTAAAGATTGGGAGACATCTCCAGACCCACCCAAAACTTTGTGCAACTGACAGCATTACAGTTATTGAATATTCCAAACTAATTCAATTTTCAACAATTGTAGATAAAATGAATTAAAAGTATAAGTGACTTCTGTAACACACGGAATTTCAATCTGTGTATAACATGGTTCAGATTATGATCTACATCAAATGACATCAAAAATAGGGTAGCAAGTGAAATTGTATTTGAACTGCTTACCTTGCTCATCTTTCAATTGCTGAAGTTTATGCAATTCACTCTTGTCTGAAGTATCCAGGTGCCTAACCTGCATAAGGGAACAAGCAAAACAATATTACACAAGCTGCATGGAATGCTGGGGGATAATCTAGTGAAAAAAAAATTAAATACCACGTTCACAAATATACCTGGTAATGAAGTGTTAGGTGTTCAACTGGCGAACTAACTGCCTCCCTTGATTTGGCACATAGCCTGACAACCTTTAAAACCAAATAAATGAATATATTATAATAAGTTTTGAGTACATCTAAGCATGTAAGCATGGTACGACATATTGTCAAAAAATGAAAGACAAACCACTGTGAAATCAAAACTTTACTGCCTGAGCTGAAATACTTTTTAACCTTTCAACTTTGAAAACCATTAGCCATATAAAATAAAGAAATGTGCATTCATATGGTACATATGGACACCTCAATTCCATAATATGTGTGTTGAATTTAATTGTAAGGTAACAATGCACCCTCAAATACACAGAGGGAACTTTCAACCAGTTAATAAACACAGCTTTTAAGAATCCTGGTAGAAGATTTTCTCATTGACACTTAACATATTAAATTGGAAAAAATATATGCCAAACATACCTTTAAGCCTGTGGCACTAATTTTCTCTGCAAGTTGGTCAACAGCCACATTACTAGGAGCACATACCAACACCTGTGAAACATATCTTAGTTTGAAGTTTAAAACATTAACTGGAAATTGTAAACAAGCAATAACAAATCAAAACCATCCAAAATGCATGCCTTTTTACCTGGCCTTGACCCTGCTTTGCTAAATGATATACAATAGCTGCAGATGTAACAGTTTTTCCTGTTCCAGGGGGGCCTTGAATCAAACTCACAGGTTTTTGTAAAACACTCTTAACAGCACTGACCTGTACACAAACAAAAGATAAGCTGCAATTCACAATGGTCAAAAATTTTACACCTTACCGATGGTGCTCTTTTGCAGTCATTTGTATTGATCTCCGTATACTATACAATGGCCCAATTTTAGCCATTAATTATTTTTTAATAGTTCAGTTCTGCATATTTATGAAAAACTTCCATCTTGATTAAATCCTAAAATAATTTTAATTAGTTAAAAGAGCTGCATAAACCTGCCTGCAAATTTACTAACAATCCTAATATGTGGTGATATTGCTATCAGGATTTAACTGTATAGTTAAGACTCTGATTTATATCATATCAAGGATATCACAAAGATGATTACAAATAAGTAGCATAATATCAAAACAAGTACAAAACATGTCAAAATGTAGTGAAAGGAAGCCACGAATCATCTCCCAAGGCAAACTTGTCATTAGTATAACTACTGGACTCCTCACCACAAGATCATAAGCCAAAGGAACACCAGTCAGCCCTACATCTCCAGCTTGCATATTCATCTTGACTGGATATGGGGAACATGCAGATGTCTCCAGGACAGTCAAGGGATGCCTAAGCCTTCCCCGGATGTCCAAAGGAGGTCTACCCATCCCTGCATCCCCATAGTCTAAAACATTGAGTTAATAAAGGGGGTTAAGTGTTTAATTTATTATAAAGGAGGAAAAAGCTACATTTATTGCTGATATGATTAGATTTTGGCAATTATTAACAAAGGGCCAACTTAAGTTATGACTTAGTCATTAAGCCTTTCCTAGGCCATGGGGCTTGAATTACTAATTATGATGCAAAGTTGCTAAATAAAAGAATTAAAGGAAAGAAGTCGTAGCTTTTGCACTGAGGATTTCTATAAAAAGGTTTGATTGGGGTTTGGAGTCTCAATCTATTAACTTTGATAATTTCTCCATTTTTGCTGGTTTAACAGTAGCAGCCATATTTGAGGACAGAACCTTGGATATTTGTAGGTTGAAATCACAAATTACCAATCAAGGAACAGACCCATATATATAAATATAAACACACACACACACACATACACAAACACACACGAACAAACTAATTACATTGTTAGTGTAATATAATCTTCCTTAAGGTTTAAAAAGTAATAATACAAAGAGATATAGAATCTTAACATAGGGATTAGGTAACGATACAATGCATATCTAGGTTTATAAAAGAAACATACTTTAGCAGTGAGCTTCCATGATCTTAACCATTACGAGGAATGAGATAAGAAAGACATGATGAGGTGACCTCATTGTCTCCCTAGGTCCAAGAGCAAATACTTTGCCCCATTTGGCCCCATGCTTCATGAGGTCAGTGTACCTAGCAAAACTTTTACTGTTTTACATCGTTCCCCTCCATCACTCTTACTCCCCTCATATGGTTAAAAATCATTTCCTTAGCTATCACAACAACTCTCCCATATGTGTATTGGAAAGTATTACAATAGGGTGTCCTTTAACTCAACCCTAGGCCCAAGAGTAATCCCTCTTGGTCTCATGCTTCATGAGGTGATGTACCTACTGAGACCTTACCTTTCCCCTTACTGCAGTTGCTTCCTATCCATAAAGATTATCATTCAAAAACACTATCTTTATATGACATGGCCCATGCCCATTTCACCACAGGCCTTATCACTTGTCTTTGTATAATGTAGCTCATGCCCATCCCACTATAGGTCTTAACCCTTGCCTTTGAAAGATGTAACATGACCCATTCTACCACGGGACTTGTCCTTTTCCTTTGTATGATGTAGCATGGCCCATTCAATCGCACGACTTACCCATCTTGTGAGGTATTAATGTCACTTTTCATTGTTGCCTATGAGAATAAAATATTATTCTCCCTTGATCTCCCTATTTTAATTCCGTCAAATGGAACCTTCTCCTCATTCGTACCTCCTTTGAGTGTAGGAAGTCACACTCTTTCATTTGCTAACACATCGGGGATTTCTCATGGCCGTCCCATAAGTATTAATGAATAATATCTTTAACTTTGACTCTCATTATTTAACACAAATGTTAAATGTTATAAGTTCTATAATGTGTATAAGCATGCTTTATCCATATTTTCATATGAAATTTTAAAATTTCCCCATATATTTAAAATTTTACCTCTTCTTTATATTGTTGCCCACTCTACTGTCACCTAGAATTGCAAAATAAAATCCATACTACGAACCCATTTCCCCATCCCTCGGTACTCGAAAACACAAGGTGATGAAGTATTAGATATAAAAATGAGATTAGATTTTGTATTTGTATAAATTGACTAAAACTGCAAAACAAACCCTGGACCCAAAACTCATAACCTAGAAAACCATTTATTCTGGAGATAAAAGACCAAACTAATTGTTTTCCCTCCTATTATTGGTTGCAGCTAATTACTTGCTCCATATTTCAGCTGTTTTAATCTCATCTTTTGGGCCTATGTAAACTAAATTTGCACCCTTCACCTTCTCCTTGATCCAACGCAATTTGTCTCATCCATTCTCCACCGTCAACCTTCTAATAGAGTACTTAAAATTAATGGTCATTTCGATATTTTAGATATTTAATCTTTTAGGCAACTTCAGTTTTAGTTAATCTCCACATTGTAATAAATCTTATATGAATATACATTTTTGTAACATGGTATCAGAGCTCAGGATGTTTCTTTAAAAATAAAATTAAAATTTCAAGCTCTTTCTACCTGGAATTTTCCAAATGTATTAGTTCAAGAGTTTTGGTGTTCGCAGATTTTTTGTAAAAACTTTCCAAAAAATCATGGATTTCCTGCTTTTCCCATGTTGTTTTCTGGGTTTCTGTGATTAAGATTTTTGGCAGATGTGTTATATTGGAAACAAATCTGTTTCAGTTAGGACTTTGGAGGTTTTTTTCATAATTTTTGTATTAAAAAATCGAAGGTTTTTATGTTCACAAAATGTTTTTTACAGTTTTTCCCCAAAAAACGAAGTTGTGTAATTAGTGATTTGTCTTGGGATTTGTGCCAAATCTTCGCTGAAGGTTTTTTACTGGTTTTTGACAGAAAAAACAGAATTTTGCAAAGCTCAAGTTTGCCTTTTTTTTGCACACTAGTACACGGGAGGTGTCATCAACCAACACAAAGCTGGTGAGAAATCAGCGGTTCAACGGCAGGACTTACAATACCTGGAAGGAGAAGATGCTTTTGATTTTTCAGTACCGGTGCTTGGACCAGCTTGTTCTATGTAACTTTTTTCATCCTACAGCAGTGGGCAAAGACCAGGACAACTTTGATTTAAGTAACCGAAAAGCGGTTATGTTGCTGATGTTATCTGTCACCAATGAGATGCTCCCAAAAGTGCCATATCAAATGTTTGCAGCAGAGATTGGGGTGCACCTGAAAAGTCTCCATGAAACATTGAATAAAAGTTGAGCTTTCATTTTGAAGAATATGTTGTTTTCTTTTCTAATGGATGCGAAGATGTCTCAGCAGAACCATCTTATGAAGATTAGGGATACCAGCAATCAACTGGATGATATTGGTCGCAGGATGGAAGAGGGCATGGTAAGGATTACGCTGAAGAGTCTGCTACGAGCACTTTGTTGAATTACTCAACATTAACTCCACTAGTGTTGACTTGAAACTTGATGAGTTGTACAATAAGTTATCGCAACAAGATAGATGGAGGCAGCAATTTTGTAATTCTAGTGATGTGATCAAAGCAGAACAGGCAATTTCTGCCACAGATAAAGGTGTGTTGATTCAGCATAAGTCTGAGGAGGGTTCCAAGAAAAAGATCATTTGTCACTATTGTTGAAAGCTTCATCATATCCAGAGGTCCAACAGAAAGCAGTTGGCTGAACAGAAGACCAGCCAAGGAGGTTCTCTGCAGCAGTCTAAGGAGGAGAAGGAATCAGCTTTTTATGCATTTTGATTTGAAAGTTATTGAGTAGTTAGTACAATGACCATTGAGGGAGGGTAATTATTTAATATTAATGGTCATCTGAATATTTAAGAAATCTTGATATTTTAGCTATTTAGTCTTTTACACAAGTTTTCGTTTTAGTTAGTTTCTAAATAATATGGGGACTTTCCTGTTGTCAGCGTTTTAGAAAATTTCTATTTCTTTTGAATTGTTATCTGTACAAGGAGAATTTGTCTGCATATTGTAATTAATCTTTTATGAATATACATTTTTGTAACACCTTAAAGAAAAATCCCATCATTCATTCTCCCTACCGAAAAAACCTAAGTTGCTGATTCGGGTTCGGGGTTCGGGTTCGTGGGTTCGGGCAAAAAAAAATTTCCCATTTGGGTTCATGGGTGGGTTCGTGAGTATATATATTAATATATATATATGCATTATATATACAAAAAAATAAGAGACTTCAAAGTAACTTAGGATATTTGTGTTGGAGCTTCAAAGTACCAGTAAGGAAAATACAAAAGCCATAACTTATTCCAGTATAATCGATAATGGATTTGGTTTAGAACCTGATTCTCAGTGCATCGTAGAGTTTGATGTGCAGGTGCCTGGATTACTTGATGGTCCAGTAAGTATATTAACATATCTTTGCCATCTTTGATCTTTGCGACTACCATGAACTTCTTCATAAACAATGTCCTACAGATAATGAAGAGAAAACAACTAGAAGGAAACATTTGAAAGGTTTGACTTGTGTTGATGATTCAAAGCTTGAGGAGTTTTTTGCTAAAATTGCACTTGAAGAAGTTCAAAATACATCCAAATCAAGATCTATGCAATCTGATCCTTTTGGATCTGTATGCATCCCTTTATCACAGCACAGAATAGATATTATATCTATTGTAAGTTCCCCACCCAGAGGTTTCACCATTGATGTGAAGGTGCCTGAATTACTTGATGGTCCAGTAAGTATATTAACATATTTTTGCCATCTTTGCGACTACCATAACTTCTTCATAAACAATGTCCTACAGATAATGAAGAGAAAACAACTAGAAGGAAACATTTGACAGGTTTGACTTGTGTTGATGATTCAAAGCTTGAGGAGTTTTTTGCTAAAATTGCACTTGAAGAAGTTCAAAATACATCCAAATCAAGATCTATGCAATCTGATCCTTTTGGATCTGTATGCATCCCTTTATCACAGCACAGAATAGATATTTTATCTATTGTAAGTTCCCCACCTCCTGGATTCGCCATGGGTCCGTCCGGATTCACCGTGGGTCCGGACAGGGTCCTTCATTTCGACTGTGGGTCTGCCCGGTTTCGCACCCTTTATCACAGCACAGAATAGATATTTTATCTATTGTAAGTTCCCCACCTCCTGGATTCACCATGGGTCCGTCTGAATTCACCGTGGGTCCGGGCAGGGTCCTTCATTTGGACTGTGGGTCTGCCCGGGTTTGCACTGGCACGAACCGGGGCAGACCCACAGTTCAAATGAAGGACCCTGCCCGGACCCACAGGGAACCCAGGCGTGAACGCAGACCCAGATCCGGGCAGCAGGGTCCGAACCCGGTAACTTATGAAAAAACAGTATAAATGGAGGTGCAGGTTTACAAAAAGGCGAACCCAGGCAGACCCACAGTCCAAATGAAGGACCCTGCCCGGACCCACAGGTAACCCGGGCGTGAACACGGACCCAGATCCGGGCAGCAGGGTCCGAACCCGGTAACTTAGGAAAAAACATTATAAATGGAGGTGCAGGTTTACAAAAAAACTTTATCTGTGGAAAATTTCAACAAAAGGTTCAGGCAACCACATCTTAAGTTATCTGAACAAACCCACTTGCAATGATACACTTCATGTTTGGTAACATATTTTATTTTAATCTTATTGTTTAAACATCATTTTCTGTTTTTGTTTCAAACTTTTTAATTGTGCTCTCAGACATTAAAAACTGTATACTGGTACTGATCACCGACTCCTGGCAACTACAGTAAAGTCAATTGCATTTACAATTATTATTACGGTTCAACTCTAAACAATATAACTAAAATATCCTGCTGTAACTATAATTAGAGAAAGTATAATAAAGCAATAACATTGAAATATATGAGTATTAACTACAGTCTACATGAAATAAAACATGCTGTCCCAATATGAAATAATCATAGGCAATACGTAAATATCAACTAGCTCCACCAAAACTGTTAAATTAATTATTGATCTCCTAAGGAATGTCATATTGATGCGAGTATCAATGCACCTGAGACGCATTTAGTTCGGGTAAGCCAGGTGCCCCAAAACGACGTGGTAAAGTATTACGAACCATAGGATCCTCAACTTCATGCCCTAGCAAGCGGTGATATATATAACTGAGGGAAAAACAAAAAATATGTTAAAAAAATTGTTACATAACTTCAGTGAAGTGACATTAAAAAAAATTCTATATTGTCATTTAAATAATCATCATTCTAATGGAGATGAGAACTATGACATTTATTAGGTTTTATTATTAAATAGTGCATCAAAAACAGTGCTCTTCTGGAACGTACTTAAACCCTGCTTCATTTAAAAGTGTTAAATTTGTTCTTTAAAAGGGTACTTGAAGGATCAAAAAAATTAAATTCATGATACATCATATTTTACAGGGCATATCTAGGGGCCTAAGACAACAATAAAATTTAAAATTTGATGTTTCATATCATTTTCGTTTTGCCAAAGAGTGGAACACTAATAACTTTAAAAGAACAGGACATTCAGATCATACCCGCTAACACTAGTCTCATCTACAGCAAATGTTTTCATTGCTGTTTGCATACGATCGAAGCTAGTACTTTTCCAGACAAAATCCACACTATAATTATGGACGACATCAATAGGAACACCCTGTAAAGATGAACCAAAAACCTGTAAGTCATGTCCAAAGTAAAAATAGAAGTATAAAATATTTTTAAAATGAAATTGAACAGAGCTGCCCTCAAAGTGGTACAGAATGAGATATTCTGCAATGAATGACTTCACCTGACTGGCCCGCAGCTCAAGTGCAACCTCCTCTTGTGCCGTCAGTTTAATCTGCAAATACCAGACAAAATATAGTATATTTATTGGCTGAATGTACCTAACAAATGAGTTAGCTTCAATAGAATGAAACTACTCTCTGAACAGAAATCACAACTAATTTTGTTATCTTCCCCCATCAACTGATACTACTGAACCATTAATATCTTGAGTTAGAATGAAAGAAACTGTAATACCACGTGTCCAACAGACTGCCAGGCAGGGTGATTTGCATCACCAGAATAACGCAGACGCAACTCATCACCAGGTACCAGACGTAGTTCGTTATCCTCCTATAATATCAAAAGATCATTAGGGTAAAATGCTTTCAAATGTAGAATGAAAACGTATTCATTAGCTAAAAATAGAAATTTTAATTCATGCCTACAAGAACTTACCTTTGGAAATACAAAATATGCTATACGCTTCTTATTGAGACCAATATCCCAGCGAACAGTTATATTGTCTTTACTCTGAGATTCTTTCATCATCTGAAAATAATGTCATGTCAAAAAAACTTTATTCTCCAACAGTATCAATAATGGAAGTAATCCAAGCAAAACTGCTACATTTTAATTACATTACTTAAAAACTAAAACTAGCTTTCATGTGAGGCATTCATATCTGCAATTCTAAAATAATATTAAATCTATCATTTTCATCACTCGCCATGGAGTTGATCGTTGATGTTTAAACACAGCATGCATTGGGAAAAAATGGCTCTTGAACAAAATTAATGCAATGAGTTTATGATCATTTAACATATTTGTACTATAAAATAAAGGGGCAAATGAATGTTAAAACATAGGCGTACTGAGACCAACATGGCAGTAGAGAACTATATCCGCATATGAATGTTAAAACACAGGCGTACTGAGACCAACGTGACAGTAGAGAACTATATCTTCTGTAATGTGTGACTATTTCATCATCTGAAAATTGTCATGTCAATAATCAACTCAAATAATCTAGAAAATGGTACTCATATATTATTTATTTTATAGTAATTAGTAATTACCATGCAAGGCATTCATAACAGAAATTCGAGAATAATAAATAATAATCTATCCTTTTAATCAGAGGTTACCGTATTTTATTGCAGTATTTTTTAAGCTAACAATAGTTTTCACGCATGGAATTTGTACCAGAAACTACCAAACAAAAATTAATCTATCACTCTAATCAACTATCGATGACTTGATCAATCTGATGTTTGAAAATTGAAGAAGATGGTTCTTGAACAAAATAGATTTTTTTTTTAATTTTCACGGTTCCTTAACTCATTCACATTATGCAATATGAATTACTGGCATAAGCATTATTTACTGGTATACAAATAATGAATTGTCCCAATACTAATGAAGAGATATAAAGATTTTGTTAGGAAAATTCGGGATTGCCCATGGGCAAAAAAAAGTCTATCATGTGAAATGAAAATGTTCAATCCCACTTGGGATCATGAAGAAAAAGATTACTTGCGGAAGATGGCAATTAAGGATAAGGCTAGTTTGTCAATGGTGCAACTACAAATTGGGTCTCATCATCTAAGGTGTGAGATACTCAGATGCATGGTTCCCAAAGAGATTTGGGAAGAAGGAACATGTACTCTCTGCCGCAAAGGAGTTGTTGAAACTGAATGGCACTTTATCTTTTAATGCATTGCTTACCAATATATCCATCATCAGCTTGTTACCAACCAAAAGGAGGGCCTATCTAAACCAACTTTTTGGAAAAGCATGGCTTTGCAGAACTGTTTGATTCTTACAAAAGATGAATTAGGATACGATTCTTGGTAAGGTTGGTCTCTATTATTAGATTATTTTTTAGTATCCTAGGTTCCTGCAATATTTAGCTCATTCTTCTAGAACCTTAGTAAATGGTCATTTACACTCATTTTTAGTTTTCTTTGTTTGGTCTATTTTTAGATGTTTTCTTTGTTCCGAAACTTGCTTGATCAGTTAGCGCTATTTTTAGCCTCTGTAAACTCTATTGAAGAGTTGTACTGTTAATACAATCCATTCCATTTTTAACAATTTCATGGTATTAGAGTAAATTTTCTGAGATATTATTTTTTCTACAATTCGTGTTTGGTACACGCACGAGGAAAATTAAATTAGAATTTTCTCTATCAAAGCCAATGATTTTTCCTTTGTCTTTTTCACAGGTTTTTAAAGATCCAGCAAGGGTTTTACTACCAATCCAAGACCTCCTCAAGTCCATTTGTGTGCTATCATCTTGTGTGTGTTTTAAGCCCCCAATATTCTGCAAATCTGAGCGTCATCTGGTCCCACAAGATACACCACAAAATCATGGTTTTTTTTTCCATTGAATAATCAGCGGCCCATTTTTTGCAATAAAACCAAAAAATACAAAACAAATCACACGCACCCAAACATCTGCATAAACCCACAACACGAATTTTTGCCATTTTCAGCTCTTTTTGCCACAATTATTGTTTTCCTACATCTACAATTTTTGAGGGTTTCTATCTACTATTTCATTGAACTGGACCTGTGCCTCTTGTTTGTTCATTTTTCAGCATTGTTTTGTTACCTAACAGCTCCAAAAAAATTGGAGACAAGCTGTGTTTTTTCCTATGTAACCCAGGGACACGTCCCCGCCCAAAATCACTGAGTTTCATAAACAAGGACATCCCCAAGATGGGGGGACAGGTATGGGAAGTGGGACCCACTTTCCCACTTGCCGTAAAAGGTCAAAAAACGACTACGTTTGGCAAAGTTTGACAATTTTATTTCATTTGCATTTGGAGTTTGAGTTTGTAGCAGCAGCTGGAGTTTTCATTTCGCAGGAAGATGTGATTTGTTTGTGATTCCAAGTGTTTGTGAGGGAGTTTGAGCTTAATTTATTGTGCACCAAGTATGAAAAAATGTATGCTTCCATTTTCCAATTTTTAAATAGATTTGCAGCTTAAAAGAGTGATTTTTATCTTTTTTCATTGTTTCAGTTCATATTTTCATTGCATATTTAAATCTCAAAACAAAGCGCAATGAGCAGCATTGGAAGTAGTGGTGGTGGTGATGATGAATGTGTGGTTGGGGGTGATATTGCTAGTTATGGGACTGGGAAAGAAGCTGAACCTAAAAATGGTTTATTTAAATGCCCTTCCACCATCATAAGCAAATATTGAAAGAGTTCTTCCAATAGAAAAAAACCTCTTCTCCAATATGTCAGACCTAGGCAAAAAAATAAAAAAGAATGCAGGAAGGACTAATGTTTGGGATCGCCATGTTTGTCTTGATGATTTTTGGGGCAGCTATACAATGGTGAAATCACATTTTTTAAGTGTTGCATGCCACAGAGCCAAAGCTTGACCTCAAATGATTGATGAGGAGCGATTAGAATGCCAAAGATCACACTTAGAGGCTGGAATAGGGGGGTGGGAGGGGGGAGGGGCGCAAAATTTGATAATGACATCACCGTCTGCCCACTCACAATAATCTACGCATATGTCATCCGCCATTGGTACAAGTGGCAGCCCTACTGAGACTAGGGGGAAGAGGAAGATGGGGAGTGGTGTGAGAAGAGCTTGGTGGAAAGATTGTTTAAGGCACCTTGTGAGGCATCCATCGGTAGACTCTTTGTTGCTAATGGTATCCCATTTCATGTAGCTCATTCCACTTATTTTAAACATATAGTAAAGATATATTTACTATGAATCATTCATTTGTACCCCTTGATGAGCATAAGCTACTAACCACCATCCCAGATAGTATGATTGCTTTGTTTTTTGGGATATGAAACGTACTTGGGTTAGGACAGATTGCTCTATTGTGATGGATGGGCTGATCGATGTTAAACATCGGCCACTCATCAATATCATTGTCACATCCACTGCTTGCTCTTAGTTTTTGAAAATCATAGATTATTTGGGAAAGCGCAAGGATGCAAAGTTTCACTTCAACCTTTTGAGGGATGCCATAGAGGAGGTTGGATCAGCTAATGTAGTATAGGTGATCACAAATTTTGCACATGTGCTAATGTAGTACAGACACATCTTTTGGACTACTTGCAGTGTTCATGCATTGAAGGACATGTGGAAGATTGATTGGGTGAATCAGGTAGTGTTAGCAAATACAAAAGTGCAAATGTTTATATGCAACCACCACACTTCACTTGCTTTGTTCAAGTCCTTCTCTAAGAAGGAGTTCCTCAAACCAACCGAGACAAGGCTATGTTAGTTTCAATTATAGTTAAGTTTGTTTTATTTACAATTATTACAAACTTACATGTGGTGTGTTTAATGATTATCTTCATTTTTATTTATAGTTGTCTATATAGGTATTGTCCATACTTCATCTTGATAGAGAGGATGACTAAGGTGCAGGAGGCCCTCCAATTGATGGTGACGATTCTAGAGTGAGCACGATGCTCCAATTCTAGGTCCTCTGAAGGAAAATTGGTGAAGCAAAAGATCCTTAATAACAACTAGTGGTCCACAATGAAGTAAGTTGCTGATAAATGTTACTCTTTTGCTTGCTGACTTTCATACTACTTAGAAATTTCTATTTTTGATTTTTACTTTTTGTTTGCATCTTGCAAATATATTTGCTTTGTCATAGCACCCATTGTAAATGTCATTAGATATGTGAGTGTTGACTCTCCTAGTCTTGGAAAGATTTATGAGACTTCTGACAACATGTTGAGGAAGATGAAGAAACTTGTTGCAGCAAAGAATCCTACATTGGGGTTTTACGAGGAGCATATTACACCTATTATGACACATAATGAATAAACCGCTTCATATGGCAGCCTTTTCTCTAAATGGTATGCAGAGTTGGATGGAAGGGGCCTCCCATGTGATGATCCTAAGGTAGTGGATGGCTTCACAAAAGCCATTGATAAGATGTATACAGCTCAAGAGGCCTCTACTCTTCAACATAGTTCCTTGACTCCACCAACCTTCGTGACCCAAACTTGAGTAAGCCACGCGCAAGGTTGGAAAAAATGGTTTTGGCACAGAGAGATCCTATTGGATGAAGGATCTAGCATGGGGGAGATACACAAAAGTTGAAAATACTTGCCACTCGACTCTTTGCACAAGTTGCTACTTACTCAACTGCAAAGAGGAATTGGTCAACATATTCATTTATCCACTCCATCAAGCGGAATAGACTAATCTCTAAGCGAGCGAAGAAGCTATTGGCTGTGCATCCTTTTCTTCAATTTGCAAATCATCAGACTCAAAAGTATAGCAAGAACCTAGGATACTAAAAATAATCTAATAGCCTCCCTTAATTCCTTCAAAACATTTTGCTATTGCCGAGACCCTCCTTGGATTTGCAAAACGTTAGTGACCAAGATTAGCCTAACAAACAACAAAGTAGGTTGTCCCCTTCATTGGAATGGTCTACAATAAGAGACAAGCTTGCTAGGGACTTTGACACTGAGATGAGTCTATCACGAATGCTCCGATAATCTGCGAAATTGTTAGAAATCATCACAAAAACATCCAACCTAATGTTGGATAATTGAGATGACCTTCCTTGTAGAGAGAGTCACACACTAAGAACTATTGCCATGATTTTGAGGAAAAATCAGCAAGCCCTCCAAACTATTGTAGAGGAGCAAGATGCCATAAAACTGACAGTAAGATCCTAGGAATTGAAGTTTACAAAACTCTCAAATAAAAATCCTTGAGAGAAAATTTGACGTGAACTTTGCAAATTACAAAAGTTGGAAATGCTTTTAAGAAGACAAATCATCCAAAACCAAACATGATTTTTGAGGTGAAAAATCGATTAAATATGATGATAAAATTTGAGACATGGATCAAAGATTATGAAACAAAATTGTTCAAGAAAAATGGTAAAACCTAATTGAAATTTTTTAAGGGAAAAGTTATGAAAAGCCACTTGATAATTTTTGAGTACAAATTATGGGGGAGCTTTAAATATTTTTTTTAGAATGGATAGGAGGCAACTTCGTCATTTGAATGTGGAGCAATTGAGGCATTTTGCTAAGACCCATCTTGTGAAGATTGGACTACTACCAACTATTTCTTGTGATCTTTCTTCATGTAACCAAACTTGTGACCATAGATGCAAAACTCACTCAACAAAAATTTGCCAAGCCCTAAAAGTATAAATCAGGGAAAATTTGGCCGATTGTTTTTAATCTAAAAAACAACTTAAATTTAATTAAAAATACATTTTTTTTGGCAAAATTAAATGAGAAGATGCATCCAATGAGTTAATTAATGAGAACACAAAAGAAATAATCAGAGTATAGATATATGTAAATGCAAAGTGAGTACAAAATCACATTCTCATGTGAAATGTTGGTGGTGTGAAGTAAAATAGTAAATAGTTTCTATAATAGTAGAAGTAAATACATCATTGTAGTTGTTTTCTATAAAACAAGAAGTAAATACATCATAGCAAATTTGGCCAACTGGAACGTAATGCTTGTCTTGGGTGTGAACAAGTGGTTGAGCTAACTTTGTTAGGAGTAGGGAATAAATAATTGAAATCAAGTGATTTGTGAGAAATTGAGTTAGAATCAATTAGAAAGTCCTTGTTCTAGCTTCAATTTGACCTCAAATAGCAAAGATAGGTTGTGAGAAATAACAATGTTGAGGGCATACAAAATCTTGAAATTTAGCTGAGCCTAAAATTCTTTAAAAACCCCCAAAATCTAGAATCTTTGTTTTAAATCCTATAAAGGTGAAACCTATCTCAAACATCCTAACAATATGTATACAAATATAACCTAAAATACCTTTCTTACATGTTATATTTGTATAAATCCTCTTGCCCCTGAGCTGAAAGATGACAAAATCCTCCGTCAAATAAGAAATGAGCTTCAAAAATGACTTTTTTTGCTTTTAGAAGCTGAAACAATGCTCCACAATGTTGCAAATGCAAATTCATAAAAAAATGACATATTTCTCTGATTTCACTACACGGGCGAGTGTTTTTCATGGCGATTAATCTGTTGCAGATTTTCATCTATGCTTGTGACAATAATTGCATTGAACACTTTTCTTATTTGAAGATGCTAAAGGGTCAATTGATCCATTCTCTGGGAGAATTTAGATGTACTTGTGTTCTTGTTTGAGGATTGCACTAGGAAGGGCACCTTTTATTAGAAGAGGAGGAATTCGCTTGACTTACAAATTATTGCAAACGGGGACGCCTATATAAGAATAGATAAATTTTAAAATACATCTGAAATTTGCAAACATGAATGTCATTCATGTGAAACTAAGCACAAAGCTTGTCATTTAAACATCATAGATGTCATTAAAATTCATTCATGTTAGATTGTGGTGACTAATCAGGAAAGTACTGTACATACTTCATAATTAGTGGGGTTCGGGGCATCGCCCCAAAAAAAAAAAATTTGGTACTATTCGCCAATCGTTTTGGTACTATTCGCCATTCGTAGATTCGCCACTAAAGTTATGGCTAATTATGACCGACATGTTATAACCCTAAAGCGGTTTAATACTTGTATAAAAAGGTTTAGGGTTGGGTATTTTTCATTATGTTGTGATGCGAAATTGGTTCTTGCGGCGGTATTGAGCTGTAAGGGATTACGGATTGTAATCAGGTTGTAATCACTAGATTGTAATAAGATCGGACTTGCTGTTTGGTGGACGTAGTGTAATGACCCGTACCAATAGGCCACTAAACAAACTCTAGATTTTAACACACTGCTAAAATATATTGCTGAAATAAAAGAAATAGCAGTGCCAATGTATTCATTCAATGAAAATCAAATTTTTTACAAAAGATATGGCAAATTTCAGCACCAAAACATTATGACATAGCACATTACAAAGAAACCCTAACAAGCTGTATACAATTGAGAACTTGTTGCAACTACAGATTGAAATAAAGAACCTGGATTGAACAAATGGTGGAGACTGAATGCTGTAGATGATATGGTGTAAGTGCAACTCCACTGGAAACCCCTAATCAACAATTAAGCACAAATGAAAGGACTGAAATATCCTTCCCCCAGCTGCAATAATTCAGGTGATTTCTCACACCCTCAAAATTGCGTACCAATTGAGAGTTTTCGTTCTCAATGGCCAATTGTGACTATTTGCAGAAACCCTAGGCTCCACAACGCACATAAGCAAAAATCAATAATAAATCTCGATGATAGACAACGAGCCTTCAATGCCTTTTTTTTTTTTTTCCTTGATAGGTCGGCCTCCCTTTTTAATTTTTCTTCGCTTCTTCCAGCAACCTCTAGAAGCTTTTTTTTTATTTAATTTATAAAGTTACCTTATAATATTTTTTTTTTTTAATTGATAACTTTATAATTAATTCCTCCCAAAAACAATAAGTAAAAAAAATGGGACATTACAGGTCCGCCCCTCCTAAAATTGCTTGGCCTCAAGCAATCTTAATGCTGGATGTTGCAAAATCACTTCTCCCTCCCAAGTAGCATCTTCAATAGGCAAACCTTTCCACTTAACTAAATACTCTTTGATTACTCTCCTGTGAAGCTACTTCTCTCTACTATCCATAATGAATTCTGGCACTAAGATCAATTTCCCTTCATCATCCAAGGGAGGTAATACTGCAGAAGGCATCACATTCTGACCCAACGCCTTTTTGAGGCGTGATACATGAAACACATTGTGCACTCAACTATCTGTGGGAAGCTCCAACTCATAAGCCACCTCACCAACTCGTTTGATGATCTTGAATGGTCCATAATAGCGTGGCTTGAGTTTCTCTGTACCACTCTTCTTGAGAGTGGACTGCTTATATGGCTACAACATGAGGTAAACCATATCATTTACCTCAAAACTACGCTCAGTCCTCTTCTTGTCTGCATACTGTTTTTGCTGGTTCTGAGCTCTAGCAATGTTGTTTTTGAGAGTAGCAACTATATCCTTACTTTCCTGTAATAGTTCACCTGCACGGGGTACTCGATTGTCTCCCAACAACAAATCTAAGAAACTAGGTGCCTCATAACCGTAAAGTGCCATGAAGGGTGTCATTTGTATAGTCATATGATATGTAGTCTTGTAACAATACTCACAGAGATATATCCATCTGACCCAAGCTCGTTGTTGATTTGCCACATAATTCCTCAAATACCCTTCCACCCATTTGTTTACAATCTCTGTTTGACCATCAATCTATGGGTGATAACCGGTACTAGGTGTAAGCTCAGTGCCAAACAACCGAAATATCTCTTGCCAAAAGTGACTCATGAAGCAGCTATCCCTGTCACTCACAATGCTCCGAGATAACCCATGTAATCTAAAAATCTCCTTGAAGAAGACCTCTGCCACCTGAGTTGCTGAGTATGTAGTAGCGATAGGGAAGAAGTGAGCATATTTTGTCAGCCTATCCACCACCACATAGATACAATCGCACCCCTGGGCCCTAGGCAAGCCCGTAATAAAATCCATAGAGATGCACTCCCACTTCCTGTCAGGAATAGGAAGTGGTTGTAGGAGCCCTGCTGGATAAGTGTGCTCTTGTTTGTTCTGCTTGCAAACATGACACTCACGCACATACTGCAAAACATCAACCTTAAGTCCCTTCCAAGTGAATCGTTCTCGTACTAACCTGTAAGTCTTGAAATACCTAGGATGGCCTGCTGTAGGTGAATTATGGAATGCTCTCAAAATCAACTGCTTCACTTTCGATCCTGGGACTAAGTAAATCCTGTTCTTGTAAATGATCAAATCATCTATGGGAGTGTATCTAGTGTCGATTGTTGTCCCCTCCACTATAGAAGAGACCCACGTGTCTTTGGCATATTCTGCTACAATCAAGTGTCGCCAATCCTCTGATATCTGAATCACAGAAGTGAGGTGTGGCCTATGGGATAAAGCATCTGCTACAATATTGTGTGTCCCCTTAACATATGTGATATCAAAATCATATGCCTGCAACTTACTCACCCACTTCTGTTGACGATCATTCAGGTCCCGCTATCCCAAAAAGTGCTTCAAACTATTATGATCAGTTTTAATACCAAATTTGCTACCCACAAGATACTGTCTGAATTTGGCCAAGGCATGCATGATGGCCAGCATCTCCTTATCATATATGTTGAATGATCTCTCGGCCCCTCTGAGTTTCCTACTCTCATAAGCTATAGGATGCTTGTCCTGCATGAGTACAACACCAACTCCCTCTCCAAAAGCATCACATTGAAGCTCAAATGGCTTCGAGAAATCAGGCAATGCTAATACTGGGCATGTAGTCATTATTTCCTTGAACTGCATAAAACACTCATGTGCCTGTCGAGTCCACACAAATGCCCCTTTCTTCAGCAAGTCTGTCATGGGCGCTGCATGTCGTGAGTAGCCGCTAACAAACCTACGATAGAATCCCCATAGACCAAGGAACCCTCTTAACTGTGTAAGGTTCTCTGGTGGTGGCCAATCAACAATAGCACGGATCTTTTCAGGATGCATACACACTCCTTCTGCACTAATGATGTGTCCAAGATACAACAATTCTGTCATCCCCAAATCACATTTAGACTCCTTGGCATACAAGGACTCGCTCTGTAAAATGCTTAATACTGTCTCCAAGTGCTCTAAATGATCCTGCCATGTCCTGCTATAGATCAAAATATCATCAAAGAACACTAGCACAAATTTCCTCAATTGATGGTGGAAGACCTTGTTCATAGTGGACTGAAAAGTGGCAGGTGCATTAGTCAAACCAAAAGGCATGACTACAAACTCAAAATGACCGTAATGACATCTAAAAGCAGTTTTTTCGATATCCTACTCTTGAACTCTGATCTGGTGATAGCCTGATCTCAAATCAATTTTTGTGAAATAACAAGCCCCATACAATTCGTCTATCAGCTCATCGATGCGTGGGATGGGATACTTATTCTTTATAGTTCTCTTGTTCAACACCCTATAATCAATACACATTCGTAGAGTTCCATCCTTCTTTTTTACCAAAACAACAGAAGATGCAAAAGGTGACTTACTTGGTCTGATGTGTCCCATTGCTAGCAACTCGTTGATGGTCCTCTCGATCTCATCTTTGAGTCGTTTTGGGTGCCGGTATGGTGTGATCATGACAAGCTTAGCACCTTCCTCCAACTCGATGATGTGCTCAATACCTCTGTCTGGTGGCCTGCCTGGTGGAATCTCACTGAATACCTTCCCATACTTGATTCTCAATTTTTGAATATCTGGATGATATTCAGTCTTATGTTGCTCCCCCTGGGTAGGCATCAAGGCACATATTGTTGCCCATTCTATATTATTATGCCTGGCTAATCTCTCCAACCGCCTAAATGAGATAGTCCTAAGATCACCATTACGGATAGCCTTCAGCACATGAGTCTTGCCATCCACCACAAATCGTATCTCCATATCCTCCAATCTCAGGGTAACCTCCTTCAAAGAATGTAGCCATTGCATCCCAAGTACTATGCCCATGTCACCCATGTTGACCACATGATAGTCTGCCTTAAACTCATAGTTGTTTAGGCGCAAAGGTAGATCTCGCACCATCCTATCACAACGAAGAGTATATCCATCAGCTACCTTAACTCTTAGTCCCTCGAACTCCTCAGTAATGAGTCCACGCCTCTCCACAAATCGTGCATCAATGAAATTATGCGTGGCACCTGTATCCAACAAAGTAATAATCTTTTGTCCTGCCAAGACTCCTCGAAATCTGAAAGATCCCTCTCTTTGAATACTAGACAGACGTGCTTCTTATAAATGTATCTTTGGAGCCTCTTTTTTCTCAGCACTATCTACCTCTTGTTCACCCTCTACCTCATCATGGTGCTCTAAGATGTCTGAATCTGAACCTTCATAATAAGCCCACATCACCCGGTTAGCCTTCCCCTTAGGCTTCATAGGACAATCATGACCAAACTCATAGGGACCTTTGCAAAAGAAGCATAGCTTCTTCCTACGCAAGTCATTAAGTGTTTCCTTATCCCAAGGTGCAGCTAGCTTGTCTTTTGAGTCACTAACCTTCTCTTTACCCTTGCTGAATTCCCCTTTGTTATCTCCAAATGATGAAGAACCCTTTGAACTAAACCGGTTTGCTGGAGTTGCAAGTTCCATACTGCGGGCTTTCTTCATGGCTTCCTGTAATGTAGGAGGATCAAAGGCCTTTACCCACCCCTTGAGTGGTTCAGTTAATCCCTCTGTGAATAAAATGACTAGCCTCCTTTCTAAAATGTCAGGCACCATCACTGCAAGCTTTTGGAAGTCATTGATAAATTGTTCTAAGCCTCCTGACTGTCTCAACTGGGCTAACTCCCGAAAATAAACTTCAGGATTTTTTTTATCAAACCTTTCTATCAATCTATCCACAAACTCCTGATAAGTGGTTACCTGATTGTGTTGCAATGTGATCATGCCATGTGTCCACCAATCATGTGCTGCCCCATCTAAGTGTAAAGTGGCATACTTGAGTGCTTCAATTTCTGTCATAGTCCTCAGAGATAGGAAAGTATCCACCTTATGAATCCAAGCACGAGCAGTCATTTTTCCACTACCATCAAATGTGGGTAATACCAACTTGTTGGTGACTTGTTGCAACTCACTGTGTTTATCTACTTGCTTCTGCCTGGCAGCTCTATAGTTCAGGTACCTGTCAAATGTCCATCCATCCTGTACATATTTTGGTAATGAATCCCACTCATTCCTTGCTTGTCGGAGTTCATCTACAATATCTGTTAACATAGCATCAAGTGTGCGTGCTAGAGTTTCTTCTCTAAATGTAGGACGTGTGGGTCTATCAGCTGTTCCAGACCATGTCCTATGTTGTGATCCTGCCATGCTTCTATCATCTTGATCATGATTATTTCTCCTATTCTCCCCAATCAAATGTTGCATCATAACCATCATTGCCTGTGTACTTGCCTCTATTGACTGTAGAAGCCTTTCCTGTTGCTGTAAAGTCTCATCATTTCGCACAATTCTGGATGGACTTTGAGAATGTCTCTCAGCCATATTCTTAGTTATGTTGGTTCCTTTGTAAACTAAATTAAATAGTGGTTGGGTAACCCTATCAGGCTAGCAGGAAACCGCTCTGATACCACTGTAATGACCCGTACCAATAGGCCACTAAACAAACTTTAGATTTTAACACACTGCTAAAATATATGGATGAAATAAAAGAAATAGCAGTGCCAATGTATTCATTCAATGAAAATCAATTTTTTTACAAATGATATGGCAAATTTCAGCACTAAAACATTATGACATAGCACATTACAAAGAAACCCTAACTGGCTGTATACAATTGAGAACTTGTTGCAACTACAGATTGAAATAAAGAACCTGGATTGATCAAATGGTGGAGATTGAATGCTGTAGATGATATGGTGTAAGTGCAACTCCACTAAAAACCCCTAATCAGCAATTAAGCACAAATGAAAGGACTGAAATATCCTTCCCCCAGCTGCAATAATTCAGGTGATTTCTCACACCCTCAAAATTGCGTACCAATTGAGAGTTTTCGTTCTCAATGGCCAATTGTGACTATTTGCAGAAACCCTAGGCTCCACAATGCACATAAGCAAAAATCAATAATAAATCTCGATGATATACAATGAGCCTTCAATGCCTACTTTTTTTTTTTCCTTGATAGGTCGGCCTCCCTTTTTAATTTTTCTCCGCTTCTTCCAACAACCTCTAGAAGCTTTTTTTTATTTAATTTATAAAGTTACCTTATAATATATTTTTTTTAATTGATAACTTTATAATTAATTCCTTCCAAAAACAATAAATAAAAAAAATGGGACATTACACGTAGCCCAGGGATTGGGTGAACCACGTTAAATCTTGGTGCCTTGTGTTCATTTTTGTGTGATCTATTATTTTCTGTTATTGGTTATATTTGCATGTAGTTTTTATTTCTGTCTGTGGTTTATCCTAACAATTCATTCATATTCCTTCATTCATTCATTGAAAATTATCTATTTTCTTGAAAACCTGGATACTTGGCACATTGGAATCTCTTGGATGAACAAGCACAGTAGACAATAGGAAATAGAGAATAGGCATGCAATGTATGCCAAACCAATTATACAGAGCCAATTTCAAGGACAATAAACAATCTGTATTATCATTCTGGAAGTAATAAAACTGTTTCTTAGTGAAGATTACGATGGTTATCATCTCCATTGTTTATATTGATCTATAATGCTATTCTAAACATTAGACCTATGTTTGGAAAAATAAGTTTAGACCTAGATTCAATATAATGGTCGTGTGCCTTATTTTGCTAACCTACATAGATTGCTTGTCATGACATGAGATGATCATAGCTAAAACCAACATGATCACATAGTAAACAAATTGTGATCATTCGATAACATCCAATATAGCAAGAACAGAAATGTGCTAATGCCCATAGCCTATCTTCATTAATATCTCAGTTATATCATCGTCAGCGAGGGAACACTGAATGCAAACTTTTATGTGAACCCTTAATATAGAAAATATTAACTACAATGGAGAAAGGTTAATATGAATTGTTGTACCTTGTCATAATCTGCCTCAAGTTTCACCAAGGGTGCAAAAACATTTTGGTACTGCAACAAGAGAAAAGGACAACTTGTGAATATGCAATCCAAATGAACTAGATTTAAAATCACCTCAAGAGGAAAGATGTAAAGGACAGAAAACGCAATTGATACCAAGTCCAAGAATATACCTGATATGCATCTTCATACTTTAACGCAACTGATTGGGGCTCATCGTCTACTCCAGGCTTCTCAAGATCTTCAAGAGTAGCTTCTGGGCTTGTTTTCCAAAGCTCTTCTAGTTTGTTAATTTGTTGAGCGGTAACATGGCGTGCTCTAAGTTGTTCCTGCTCCGAAGGAACCTGCAAATAGCAAAAAAAAAAAATTAAAACTTGTTGCAACTTCCAATATAATATTTTTGAAATAGAGAACAATCAAAATCAAAACATGATGAAAGCTTACATTTGGTTTTCACAGTCCATATAATGATAATAAGAGCTTGTGGAAAAAACTGCATCAATTTTGTTTAAGCAAAATAGCAATACAAGCAGGATGAAGGCATTTTTTATGTATGCAAAACCTACCCATTTTTAAAAAATTGAGTTTTTATTATAACAATAAAAAACTGCATATTTTTATGAAAATGTAACCCAACACTTTAAATGTTTGAGTAATAAAAAAGACCTTGACAAGCCACTGGAGGAAGCATCTATCATCAATCAATGGCAACCACTGGCTAAGGTCCCAATTCATGTCCTTTAGAGCATTGACACTCAAGCAAGGTTCCCTGCATAATAGAACTACAACACTCTCTGTCTTAGCAGAGATAAATCCCAATAAGAAGACATTTCGGCAACCACAATTATAGCACTCCAGAATAGTGTCCCCTAAGGGACTGTCTTTATGAAGGCAAACTTCCTTGTGTTTTGCTCGAACCTGCCAAGAACAAAAAACACTTTCACAGTATCAGCAACCACCTCCATCCAAAAAAAGAAGATACATCCAGATGAATGACAATTCCAGATTATCAACATTTGACACAACAGATTAAAGAGTTCTGATGATTTAAAATTCAAGATTACTTTTTCAAATCTTCCTGATGAAACTTTCCTACTAGCAAGATTTAAGCATCATAAATGAAGATTTAAAAACAACACCTTAAAAAGATCTTATTAAAAATGATTGTTCAAATATCTACATTTAATTTCTCTTACTCGTTGGAGACAAAAGACAGTAAAAACGACCAGCATCCTGATGAAAGCCAAGAAACAAAAAATCTAACTTAATGAATAAGATCTGTCCCCCTGTTTTGTGGACATTTGGAGTTAAGTCTTATTAAGATCCTCGGGTGGGAATAAGATGATCTCCACATCCAACAGACATGCTCAAATTAACTTTAGATGGAGCCTCGTGAGGAAAACCGCACCCCAGAACAAAGCAAGATATTTAGTTTGTCTTATTCAATAAATTATGCAAATAAAATATATGAACAAATCTTGCACTCTCATCAATTCTAGTGAAAGAAAACCTGGTGATTATTGTCAGAGCAATCACATAGACGCACTCACAGAATTGGAAGATGGATGGCATCTTACAAAATGTATGGCCATTATTACACACTAGAGTTCTTCACAATTCAAAATTGCCACAGACAGGTAAATCAAGAAGTAAATTTTCCAGCCAAACAAGCAGTCGACCATGAGGAAGATTTAATCATTGCAAGTATACCGAGCACATGGGTAGACCAAGTAGATTTACTTCAAACAACCTTTCAATAATCGCTAATTAAGTTGCCTCTGGCATAGAGCCATTGGACACCAAGCCATCACTGACCTGGAAGATGCTAGAGGTTTCAACTGCAGGAACATAGTGAGTGAGGCAGCAGCAGCAACAGCAGATTTAAGAGAGTTTGGGGCATTAATGATTTTACAATTGACAGTAGATGGGTTGATGTACAAACCGATGTTTATAATGGAAGCAGTCCCGAAGACCACAGCCAATGCACTAAACAATCAAATTCATCCAAATACAAAATAAAAATCCTACTATTATCATCTAGATGATTTCTTTGTGGTCATAAAAAGCATTTGGTTTAATCAATCGCTGAAAAAGACACAGACAAGTTGAAAATACCTATGCTACAGCAAGTCTTAAAGCATTTTGTCGACAGACAAGTAAAATGGTAAGTTTATAGGAAAAATAAATAAATAAAAGAAGACATCCTCCATTACATTAATTAGCAATTAGAAGAGATTAAAAAAATTAACATTGAATTCAGCAGTTCAGCCTTAACAGGAATTAAACTTCCAACAAAATATAGTAACAAAACAGCGAGGAAATCTGAGTTATTCCACTTTACACTTCTGTCCAACCTTGGTCAAAATTTGCAATGATCCCAATCAAAAAGAAACTCAATGTAAGACTAAAAGATTCCGATTAAAATTGCCCAATTCAGGATGACTAATGGATGTCCCGTAGTTATGATATGATTCAGAGAAGAGTTGCAGTGCCCTACGTATGTAACTTAGGCAGATCAAGGCAGCAGGGTAGAGCAAGGACAGAAAGAGTGCTTGGTAAGGTTACCAAAGTTGCCAGGTTAGGTACAATTATTGGCCCTGTCTATATCTTGGCCTGGACTTTGGTACTTGAAAAATTGCCTGGCAGGTCATTTCCTCATATGAACTCACGGAGCCCCATAATTGGTAAAATTCATGAAATGGTAGACATTTCAAGGGAAAAAAATACACGAGGAAATTTCAGTATATTACCATATGGAAGTGCAAAAAAAGAATTCCTAAAAGGCATAATCATACTGTGGAAGGACTTCAAATTGGGTGTCAAAAATTATGATATGATTTAAAGGAAGAGTGTACAAGAAAAGAACAGTCTCGCACAGCAAACTTGTACCTTACTCGTCTGCCACCCATAAAACTAACTTTACCTTTTATCTTAAGAGAAGTGACTACTGCTTCGTATAGACAAATCAGGTAAAACTAGAAGGGCTTATTATCTGATGTCAAGAAATAGTATACTCGACAAGAAAAAGAGCAGTCTCACGCAACAAATTGCTATCTTGTTGATCTGCAACCCAGAAAACTACCTTTAAATTTTGCTTTTAAACAAAAGGCACTGTTTGCTATATGGAAAACATATAAAAAATGAAGGTATTTGTGAGTTAGAAAGAAGTAAATACTAAAGGATAGAATTGAAGGGTTTGTCACAAGCACCATTAGTTACCTTTCCTCATTTTCCTAAAAAACCAAAAATAGGTTAGCAGGTGGAAACAACTAATAATGGAAGCTCTCAGTAAGGGAGAAATTGACTGAAAAAGTATTGCTTCGAAGTCGGAATGTGAGTAAAGTCATAATGGTTATATTTATTATAAAAGGGGTAAATACACAAAAACAGAATACCTTGGTAAGGGAAGTATGTAGAAATAAATTTGCTTTGTAAGGAAGGTCAATAGATTAATCAGGATTACTTGGTATAGGAAGAGCCCAGTTTTTTTTAGAGAAATTGCTTGGCAGGGGGAAAATAAGCAAAACCAAAATTGCTTAGCAGTTAGCAAGGAAGGTAATTAAAACAAACAAAAATAGACCAGTAACGGGATGCAACTTAAGCCACACTAGGTGGTAAAGTTCAAATCTTGAGTTTCCAAACAACGAGTCTTGAGTTTCCGAACCATGAGGATTTGCCCATAAAGAATTGGTTGGTAAGGAGGTGGTAAGGAGGTGTCAGTTAGCGGAAAGCTTAAGGGCAACTGATTCGTGGGTGGGCTTAACCAAAATCTATGTTAACAATCTCCAGTATCCAACATGAGGATATGCCAAAAGAATACGCATTTGTAAACTGCTTCTTTACACAACAATTGGTAATTTCACAATAAAAAGGTAGGATGAGAAATAAATTTTAAAAATAATAATTGCTTACTAGTGGTAAAATAAACATGTGCAGAATTGAAGTTAAAACAAAATTGCTAACCTACGGAAAATAAACATATACGGAATTGCTTCGCAGAGGAAAACAGGAAAACACATATTTACTTGGCAAGAGCCTACAAGAAAAACCAGAATAGCTTAGCATGAAAATTACAGGAAAACATATAACTGCTCAAAAGGGAGAAAATAAACAACATGCTGATTGGTTTAGCAAAGGATAAAGAAGTTACTTACCAGGTGACTGACAATGTGAGAACCCGAAGTATTGCCCCTGGAGTTGCAGAACCACTTCCTGCAGGACGGTACATTACAGCGAACAATACATGCCGGATTGTGAATCCCACAATATTTACAGGCATGTTCAGGAGTATCCCTCTTAGAATAATCATTGCTATCATCCTCGCCCCCTGCATCCTCGAAATTAAGGCCTCTCATATTATCTACAAGGGCGTCTGCCCCTATACCCACCTGGTTAAGGCTGTTCCTCGGCTTACCATCGTTCGAAACGTCGGTGCCGAGATTAAGTCCAGAATTGACAACGCCCATAAGATCATTTCCATCGGTGGGTTGCGACCCGTCTGCCCAAACGGGTGGCCTGATGGGCTGGCTAAGTTCTGTAAATTCTGGGTAATCGAAATCATCTCCCTGCGTATTAAACTCTAGAAAGGTGTATGCGTCGCCGTGGCCCTGGGACGCAGGCTCGTAGATATTCGTAACCGGCTGGTCCCCCATTGGCAAACCCTTAAAACCCTAAAAAAATATCACCCAGATGGCAAAATCGCTGGCTTTTTTATTTCGACTGGGCAAAAACACAATCCAGCAATAAAGTTGACGTCTGTGAGGGTTTTAAGTAAAAGTGAGGGCACCAACCTGTTCGAGGGAGATTTTCTAAACGGATTAGCGCGATTGAGAGCTCAAATTGTGCTCCTGCTGATTTCCTCGAAGATGGACTCGTCGTCCGCCCAGGATTTCGAGAGTAAAATTGCGTGCCGATCGCGTGAAGTGTAGGTTTTTTGTAGTTTCTTATTATTGCACCTTTGCCGGAATCGCATTAGACGCTCAGTGAAGAAGAAAAAAGCACGATGTACACTTTCTATTTTATTTATATTTATAAAAATAGGAAATATAAAGTGTAGTTTCCAGGGGAAGGATTAAAACACAAAAGGACCGAATTTACTTTAAACGGTGCGAGGGGTAACTCGGGTTAATCTCGAGGTTAAAGTTGATCGGCGGCGAAGAATTTGATTGGGTGAAGACACGAGGACTTCCTGCCAATGAAATCAAATAGATTGAAGTGTTAACGAATTTAAAAATATTAGTAATTAATGCTTTTGTATTTGTACTAGTGAGTCAATTTAATAACAATAATTTTTTAATTTAATTTAATATTAAAAATAATTTTATACTTGATTTTATATTTCAGTTAAAGATACATATTTATTAAAATATATATTATTTATTTATATTTTTAAAAAAAATTGATTGATAAACGATCGTAGTCTTGATTTCTTTTATTAATAAAAAAAATTTAGAAAACAAGAATTCTATCGTTTTGACGGGCACTGGTAGAAAAAATGGGGAAAAAAAACCTCCAGTATTGCCCGGGACCGTAGTCCTATATTATACATTTGTAAAAGGGACATACCCCAGTTTCAATAAATCTTATATCGTGTCAAAATTGTTACATCAACAGAGCTTCAGATATCTCTACAATTCAATCTGAATTTATGGCGGCTAAGGACCTGCTTATAAAACATCACATAATAAACAGCAAGGTTTGTTAGGGGTTAGTGAAAAATTAAAGAGGATTAATAATATCATTAAGTGGAATCTGGAGGGAGCAAATTCCCTAAAATAGCAGATACTTGAAAGATTTTGAGGTACTTGTAAATTGTGACAATAAATTGAGTAATCATGAAAGGGAACGTGGGCAAAAATAATATATAAAATTTATTATATATGAATAGAAAATATATTGTTTATTACGATTATGTTTATGAATGAACTAAAATAGAAATGTAATAAATTTAAATATTAGTATTTATATTTAATTAAATGAAAGGGTTTTAATGATGTTCATGTGACTATCTAAGGGGCCAAAAGGCCACCTAAATAGTACGTTGAATAAGTTGTTCCCTTTTGTTGTGGATCTACATTAGGAAGCTAGTTGTCTTGTGTAATCTTGCCTCCTTAAAAATTTCATTTATGTTGCTCACATGTAGGTTATCCTTGTACTAAGGGAAACACTTAAGCCAATAGCTACCTAGACTAACTTCATGCAGCTACAGTTCCTAATTCGTATGTCAAAAATTGTTAATTTTTTCAATGAAGCTATTTAGGTGAGTGAAGAGCTTAAAGCTAACATTTCAGCTATCCCGCATTTACAAAGTTCTCTGTAGAATCTGTAGAGTACAAGATGGTCTAAAAGTAGCCTAAAAAAGTATTCACCCGAAACCTGCCACCAAAACCCCCAAAATACCATTACTTTTAAGCTTTAAAAAACCACCTATATATCCAATTAGTAATTACTTTTGTGTCAATTAATGTTCACTTTATAATGTGAACCCTCCCACTAGATGGAAAGGGTGGTGATGGGCTCATTCTAATTAAAACACATTGTCCCTAGTAGAAACCAAAACCCCATGTTATTACACCCCATTGTGACCATAACTTAACCACGACCAACCCTATTACCATGCACGATGGCACATATTACCATTCACATAGGGTCATATTACCACCAGTGGTTAACCCTTACTAAGGCAAATTTATTGTAAATCAGTTCATTTTCGTCATCTAGAAGTCACTCGTAGAGCTCCCACCAACGCTTCTTGTCACCTCCATCTCTACCACTTCGTACAACCTTGTTCTTCTTCTACATTTGAGGTGACGACTCACAAAGTAACAATATCTCGTTGTTATTTATCATTCACTTAGTGTTTCCATGATTATCTTATAGTTTTCATTGTATGTCTTTGGGGTTTCACCATGAAATTATTGCATGTAATGTGAGAGGAAGTAATAATTTGAGAATATGGTAAAGATATAGTGTACAATGTCGATAAAATCATAGCTTTTTGTTGTGTTTTTTGTGAATGTTTGTAGTAACTTGCAAGTTTCGGAAGCAATATGGGGTTTTCTATGGGTTCATTATTGCTCTTATTTATCATTCACTTAGTGTTTCCATGATTATCCTGCAGTTTCCATTTTTTGTCTTTGGAATTTCACCATGAAATGGTTGCATGTAATGTGAAAGAAAGTAATAATTTAAGAAATTGGTAAATAAAAAATGTACAATGTTGAGATAATCATTGCTTTCTCTTTTGTTTGTTGTGAATGTTTGAAGTATCCTGTAGGTTTTGGGAGAAATATTGGGACTTGTATGTGGTTATAATATTCTTCAACATATTAATCGAATTCATTACAAGATAGGGGAAATGAGAAAATGGGTTGAAGGGTTTGTAATTATTTAAGAGTTTTTATTCAATGATTGCTTGAAGGATTTTTAATCATTAATTTTTGTTGTGTTATTTGTGAATGTTTCAAGATTTCATGTGTGCTTATAATGTTCTTCAAAGGATTTATTGAAATCGTTGCTTATCATTGTTAAAATGTCAAGTTTTTTAAGGGTTTTCATCCACCTTTAATGGCATGAAGGAAATTTTCAAAGGAAAAGGGAAATGATAAATAGGGTTTTCAAATGGTTTTGAATTGTATAGATGAAATGTAATAGGGATTCTTTCAGATGTGATTTGATTTTTAGTTAAGGGTTTGTAATGATTTAAGGGTTTCAATTTTTTTGTATTCTATTGAAGGGTTTCAGATAAAGAAATAAGTAGTGTACAGTGTCAATAAAATCATTGCTTGCTATTGCATTATTTTGGAATGTTTGAAGTGCCTTGCAGGTTTCAACAAATTATTGGGGATTTGTCTGTGTTTAAATTTTTCTTCGACGTGTTTGCCAAAATTGTTGCTTTCATTATTTTGAGTAATTAACTAAGGTTTTCTAGCAACTAATAATGTTAGTGAAGGTAATCATTTTAAGAAAGGGGCCATGAGTATTTGGGTTCTCAATTGGTTCTAAAAATATTAGATGAAATGTAAAAGTGTTTCATTTAATAGATATTTTATTTGCGATTGAAAATTTTGGGATGGTTGTGGGGTTTGTAATCATTGAATGTACAACCATAGAAACAAATACTTAGTCGATATGGATTTCTTCCACTCTTTGAAATAATAATTGATTTGCGGTTATGGGTTTTGGGATGTTATTAAAGGGTGTGCAATCATTGAGGTTAAGGGTTTGTAATCATTTAAGATAGTTTCAGGATGCTATAGAAACACCATGACATTTATAATTTTCGTAGCTTTGAAGAAACTTGTCGACCAATACTAAAAAGTTATCTTTCTCATGGTGTCTTTAATAGAATTTTGTGATTCAATATTTCCATTGTTTTATGTTTTGGTCTTCCCACCTTCAATTATTTGCATGAAATGTAATTGAAACAAATAATTAAAAGAAATGGTAAATGAATAGTGTACATTGTCGCTTTAATCATTACTTCTTGTTGCACTACTTGTTTCTCCTACTCTTCCTTTAAAGATTGGGGATTTGCATGTGTTCATAATTGTCTTCCTCATATTGTTATTCTGAAAACTTCAGCACCCACTAATGCTTCATGCCACCCTCATTTGAAATACTTACCTTACCTTTGACCTTTCTTAACATGTCATTCATTTGTTGGCCGCCCTGAATATACTCATTTGCATACATCTACTTGAACGCATACTCATTTTAAGTTTCTATCTTTCCACCTTCAAATCATTGCATTTGATGTGATAGTCAGGAAAAATTAGAAGGGATGGTAAAGGAATAGTGTACATTGTTGATTAATGATTGCTTCTTGTTGTACTTTTATGAGCGGTTCTCTGTTACATGCTTTTATGATTCCAATTTTTTTAAGTCGATAAAGTGTTGTGATGTAATGAGACTATATAATCCAATATTGTTTTTAATGTGAACTAAATCATTTCAACACTGCTATTTAAATTTACTACCATTTATTATTAGTCATGGTGTACTATTATTAGAATACAACCAATGTCTATTTTGAATCAATGAATACAACCAATAGTTAACTTAACGATCCAATTTATTATTATATGTAGGAAATGTGATCCAGTATAAGTAAACCAATGCATATCATCATGTCTCCCATTGCATTGCAATCTTGAGCATAGATAATTATTTGTGCAACATAGCTATTTGTGCAATGTTACTATTTATGCATGTGACCTTTCTCAAATTGTCATTCATTTGATGACCACCCTAAACATACTCATTTGCATACATTTATTTGACTGCACTGCCTCATTCAAGTAACTACATGCATTGTTAGGTTGTCATCAATGTATGCATTGTTCAGTTGACATTGATTGTGTGCATCATTAAGTTGACATTGATTGTATGCATTCCTCGAGGTACCATTTCTTGTATTCATATTTCTAATGAAATCAATTGTATGCATATGTATAAGGATGTGACCATTCTTGAACTCGCATATGTAGAAGATTGTATCCATTCTTCAACTCACAAGCATTCTACATATTACTCTAGTTTTCAATATGCTACTTTTCATTAATCATGTAACATTTTTTCCATAACAATTTTACACTATGTTGATGTGCCCCTGAGTCTATGAACATTGTCAAGCATTGTTGTCCAACAATTGTTGAAGTTGAATATTGTTTGTCATTACCATTGTGTATCACTTATTATAGCCAACCTCTTTTATAAATGAAGACTAATGTTGTAAGGCTCACCAATTGAATTAAATTAAAAAAAAGGAAGCACAACAAATGAAATTAATTAAATAGATGGATGTATAAAAAAGATAGAATAGTTAATATTATTCAGGTAAGCCATGGCATAAAGTAAATATTAAATGTAATTTAAAGTATGAAATGACTAACCACTTCCTGCTACAATTCAAAATTCCAATTGGAAAACCATTTCTTCTATGTCAAAATTCCTATAAGAACAATACAATGTCATGTTAATATCTTTGAAAATTCCTTGTCTAGATGCTCCTGAGCTATTCTTAGCATTCTGCAAATTTGTACTTGTTCAGGCTAGTAGCGTACTGTTCGATTCATGTTTATTTCCTACTTTAGTAGTTCAAATGCACAATTATTTCCAAATTATAGTGCTTCTTATGCATGATTTTTCCCCAATTTATTTGTTTCTAAATGATGTGTTTTATCCAATTTGTTAATGATGTATTTTATGTAGTCAATGGTTTCGTGTACTTGTCAATCTAGTTAAGTTATGATTATTGTACTATGTTATTTGAGCTTGTTGTCTAAGTTCTCTAATTCAATCAAATAATATGAATGTTTTATGTATGTTACTTTCTTTAAGGTGTTATTTATGGATCGAACTTTCGGTATTCCATGCCAGGGCTCTTGTTAGGAGTCATTGGAAGACCAATGCTCTTGATTATTTATCATGCCACATGAAGACATATGTGATGTTATTGTCTATCTTGTGTGACATAGTCTTGGTGACCCCCATCTACATGATCGGGTCATCTATGAACTTGTCTTTTTTGCCCGTCTTCATGGTACAAGTAGAATTGACTAGGTATTGGACTTCTTCACCCAAGTTGTGGTTCCATCAAACTGGGAAAAAGTTGTTGTGGGGATTAAAAATATTGATCCTAATGACAACATTGGAAAAATTGCACATATATTTGATTTTCAAAGAGAGGGCTCTAAAGATCTTATGATTGAAGCTTAGGAGATGTTGAGAATGTTGTGTTGTAGGGATGATTACAATTAATTTTCAATCTTCGTTGCAAGAAATGAGGATTTTTTTACATAATATGGTAAATCTTTTATTTTGACTACTTCAATGGAGTAGCCATTTTTGTTAAACATTTTGTAGATGTGTAGACATCATTGTGTGCAACAAAATGTACTTAAGAACTATCTAGTAACATTGAATATTTGTAAGGTTTTTTGAAGGATCATCTAATTCCATTGTGCTCATGGTACAACATTGAGCAACCTTACATTGCTCATGTGTTCATTCAATACATTAGAACACTAACACCATATTGTTGGTCTTATTTTGTAATATAAGACATTATTTAGATGTTGTTGAAGAGTCACATTGCTAAGTTTGTTTTGCAATGTATTCACTGAATACATTACAAAATTATGACAATGTTGTGCAACCATAGATTTGTAATGTGATTTGTGAATACCTTACAAAATTAGATTTTCACACTTTTGCCTTTGTTTTGTAATGTACTCAAAGAAGATGTTGCTTAAATTAATTTTTAGTGGTCTATAGAAATACATTTCAAAATAAATTAGGCCAAATGGTATCCAATCTATTCATTGGAACATAATGTTGGATAAAGAAACTGAATATGTTCAATTAGTAATTGTTTTTGTCAATAAATGTTCACTTTATAATGTCAACTCGCCCGTTGGGTATAACAAGTGACTCTTCATAGTAAAAAATAAGTAATTTGATGTCATTAATGAATTCATGAACTTGTCAATCTACTTGAGTTGTGGTCATTGTAGTTTGTGCTTTCACATTGCTTTCTTGTGTTTGTCATGGTCTTAATGAATATCCAACAATTCCCTCTTCATTTTTACATTTATGTCAATGAATACATTAGACATCTATCATGCCACTTTCTTCAATTGAATTTGTAATGGTGTAGATATATACATTATAAAAGCAAATCGACCTACCGATACCTTAGGTATCTAATGCATTGATTGGATACCTATGCTAGATAATTAGGCCAAATGGTATTATAAGTATCTAATCTGTTTATTGTAATATAATGTTGGATAAAGAAATTGAATGTGTCCAATTAGTAACTTCTTTTATGTTAATGAATGTTCACTTTATAATGTGAATCCACCCATGGAGTATAACAGGTGACTTTGCATAGTGTAGAATAAGTAATTTGATGTCAAAACTAAATTCATGAACTTATCAATCTACCTAGTTGTGATCGTTATAGTTTGTGATTTCACATTTCTCTCTTTCTTTTTTTGCGTTCTCAATGAATATCCAACAAATCCCTCTTCATTTTTACATTGATGTCAATGAATACATTAAACATCTATCATACCATTTTCTTCAATTGATTTTGTAATGGTGTGGACATATACATTATAAAAGCAAATTGACCTGCTAATATCTTAGGTATCCAATGTATTAGTTGGATACCTATGTTGGATAAAGTAACACATAATATCCAATTGCTATTTGCTTTTCTATCAATGAATGTTCATTGGATAAAAAAAGGTGGCAATGGGTTCATTTTAATTAAAACACATTCTCCCTAGCAGAAATCAAATCCTCATGTTATTACACCCCACCATGTCCCTAACTTAATCATGATCAACCCTATTACCCAACACAGTGATACATATTACCATTCACCAAATGTCACGTTACCACCAGTGGTTAACCCATTTGCTAAGGCAAATTTATCCTAAATTAGTTCATTTTCATCATGTAGAAGTCACTTGCAGAGCTCCCACCAATACTTCCCCCACTTCTATCTCTGTCATTTCGTCCAACCTTGTTCTTTTGTTGTATTTTAGGTGAGGACTCACAAAGTAACAATATCTCATTGTTATTTATCATTCTTTTTAGCATTTTCATGAATGTCAAATGGTCTCTTTTTAACAATGTAGTCCTTTGTGAAGCTTGCATTTATTGTATCCATTATTCAATTGACATTGACAACATGCAAATGACATTAATTGTATATAATTTTGTAACTTTTTGTCCCACCATAATTATCCTTATTTATTTGGTAGCTTTTGTTGACATAACATGCATGCAATTATGTTAGGGGATATCATTCATTGATGGGATTAACACCAAGAAACTAATGTATTTGGATCCCAATTTTGCAAGGGGATCCACCTTTGGATTATATAATATCCAGAGATTTCATGATGCAATTCTTGCAATACCACTCTTGTCTAAGTGTGCAAAATTGTATTAGTGAAATAATTGGGCCAAAACTCATTCACGGCTGGAGGAGAACCATTTATTCATTACAACTAGTTTCAATCTTGCTATCGCAATGCATGGACTTGTCACAATCTAATTCTTGACTACTGCAATGTTACATGTATGTAAACTCCAAATTGATGTATGAGTGATTCAATACAACAATATGCATCCATACAAACACATACAAATATGTATACACACATTCATTTTCATTATATCCCTTGTGAAGCTTGAATTTATTGCATGAATTACAAAGTTAACATTGACTATATGCATTGAAAATTTGGCAGTCAGAAAATAGAAGTAAAGCATTAGAAATTTGCATCATTAAATAATTTTAAATTTTTCATTACATAACAATGAATGGAAGTTAGTTGTTGTACATACAAGTGAAATAGAAAACATTAAGTAGTGTAATGGTAAAGTCCACTCATTTTTTGCAAAACTAGCACAACAAAAAATGACATATACAAGATGTTTGTTAACACTATCACATCCCTCTTCATTAGCTAAGTCTCATCCCTCTTTTGTAACACCTTGATTAATTTCACATATTGAACATTTGTAGGTCACATGTGCAAGATTGTAAAATTGGGCATCATAGAGGAGGTATTTAATCAAATCTGCAATGTTTATTAAACTTTTCCTTGAAGTGTTGTGGCACTAAGGACGCATGCTTCTAAAATAAAGTATTGGCATCATCCTCATGAGTATCCACTATATAGTCCATTACTATTCATAATAATCTCATCTTATTGTTGTCTTTAAGCATCAACTATGGTACAATACTAGCCACATAAGCCTTGCCACTATAAAGGTCATATAAACTTACGGCATCCTCCAAAGTATTCCCCTCAAGGAAGACCTTTTCACCTATTGGGACTAGCCTTAATTTGCTTCTAATTCCCAATTTAATATTTTTTAAATTGTGGATGACTTAAAATTATCTCTAAGTCTTCTTTATTAAAGACCAACAAAATCTATCCTTTTACAAGTTCTCTAAACATCTAATATATATAAAAGATAAATATTTAATATATAAGAATAAACTTTATTTTTTCTTTCACTTTATATTCTTCTCTTAGGGTAAGGTCCCATGGGCACCCGCTTGCTTAAAAATAAAGCGGGTGCCGCTGAGTTTTTTAAGAAATTTTTATACGAAAGCGGTCTCATGAATTTTTTATGTGAATCCACTTTAAACAATTAGCTCCTACAAACAAGGAAGCCGGTGGTCCCATGAAAAGTGTTTATAATTTTCTAACTTATGATAATATTATTTTATTATAATCATAATTAAATTTACTTTATATGTTAAACTTTTTACAATCAATATTAAAAAAAATTATCTTGCAATCTATATTGTAAATAAATAAAAACATATTTACATTATTTGAAATGTTTTCAAATTATATGATATTTATCTTTTTTATTTTATTTGTTTTTAAATCTTTAAATTATATTAAATATGATGAAATTTTTTATATCAATTTATAACACATTCAATTGCTCATATGTAAATTGATTTGAATTTTGTTATAGTATTTATATTTTATTATAATTATAATTAAATTTTTAATTTTATAATATGTTATTTTGCATATATATTAACTTTTTACAATCATGATATAAATTAAAATTGTGTTGCAATCTATATTGTAATTTGTTTAAGTATATAAATTTATTTTTATTTTTTAAATATTGTTTACATTATTTGAAATATTTTGCAAATCATATGATAATTCACTTTTATCAATTGTGTGTACTTATTTTCATATCTTTCAATCATATTAAACATCATTAGATATATCAATTAATAACACATTCAAATCACTCAAGGAAGCTATATGTAAACTGATTCAAATGTTGTATATGAAAATTCTGGTATTCCTATAATATTCAAAGTTAAAGAAAAATAATAGAAACTTTTACAAAACATATTCAAATTACCATTCATCTCTCATTTCTTAAAATTTTTACATGCTTACATTATTCATATCACCATTTACAAAAGTCATTAATGCTTCTCAAGCAATTGTTGCAACTGGATCAGCCAACTCACTAGTTGACATATTTGTTCCTCTCTCATCAAAGACATCATCACATGTATCATCTTCATCCTGCACATTTAATGTCATATTATGCAATACACAACAACAATATATAGTTCTTGGAAGTACTTCCAAATTTGGATGCCATATTTTTTATTCCAAAATTTGCCACATCCTTTTTAGCCTGCCAAATGCACGTTCTACCACAATATGTGTTGATGACAACTTAAAATTGAATTCTCTTTGACTAGTTGTTAGACCTCCACTAAATGGTGTAATTAACCAGGTCAATAATGGATATCCTCCATCACCAATAATATACTCTCTCATATTCAATGACCCAATTGACACTAAATGCCCATTTAATCTCTCTCCACCTTAACACATTCTATAGAAACCCGAGTTTCGTAGAAGTCTAGAATCATTTATAGAGCCAGGCCATCCTGTAAAAATATCCATGAAATACATATTGTTATCAATAATTTCCTGTAATGACATGCTATAGTTATGATCGCAATCAAACCAATCAGAACAACACTCATTAGGTGGAAGATGAAATTGAATATGAGTTACATCTATTGCTCCACAACAATTTGGAAATCCTCATTTCCGACAGAAACCTTCTTTCACATGCTCAATTGACATCTGATTACTAGGCCATTGGATGTGATTTTTATATCGAGCATAAAAGACATTCATGAACTTATTCACAACTCTTACAACAGTGGACTTACCACAACCAAATAATTCACTAATGTTAACCATTGTCATTCCTAATGACAATCATAAAACTGCAATAGCAACATGTTTCTCAACTGAAAGCACCCTACTTTTTATGGAATTAGCCAATGAATATGGTATTACACCTTGCTTCAAGTCATCATTCAGATTTTCACAAAGGTTTTTGAATAATGCATAAGGCAACCTAAAAATGTTGAGAAAATGTTCATCATCACATCTAACTTGAAAAATGTAGTGGTTCCACCAATGTAAAGAGCATTGCTTGACATACCACTCACCTTGAATTCTTCCTTCCCACTGAGAAATAGATAAGTCATTCCCAATAATCTCACCTAGCTCGGAATTGGTTGCATGGACTATTTCCATGCCATCTAATTCCATGCTTGATAATTGAATTCTTTTAGACAAATGTACTCTACGTTTCTTACAATTGTTTTGTGCACTTTTTGAAATCTGACTATCATTCTAAATTTGTACTACCAATTGGATAACATTTGATGCAATAGCAAGAAGAAATTGTATTTTTTTGTTACAATTAGAATTCATTATGTAGCATTGAACTCCACTCTGCCAAAAAAAAGAAACACAAAAATATATTAAGTTTTTAATACTTGAAAAAAATTACATAAACAATAAGGTAAGAATACAATTCTAATATGAATATAATAGTAACATAATATACATAATATACAGTAACTTATCAATTGATGAGCTTAAGGGGCTTTCTAATGAATGGTTCATAAGGCACAACACTTGGTGAAGGTTTTGCAAATGGGGTTGCAAGCTTTGGGTTTAACTGTGGAGGAAACTCCGTAGTTAAGCGCGCTCAAGCTGGAGTAGTACTGGGATGGGTGACCTCCCAGGAAGTCCCGGTGCTTCACCCCTGTGAGCATCACCTAGATCCAATGAGTGCTAAGTGTTTCATTTATTCTCATGAGAGATGGATTCATGTTGAATCACTACTCATGAAATAGGGGTCATCAAGTTTGACTCAAAATCACACAGTTAAATCCTGATATTCACATCACAATTTGACTAGCTGTGGAAATCATCTCCTACTTATCAACATAATATACACCAATTTTTTTAACAAACATAAAGAATTCGTTGTATTAACTGATAAGAATTATTACAAGCTATTGTTGCTATAAATATAGATCAGATTTCTCATGGACATTGCTGCTATGATTGACTTATTACAATAATTATATGAGACACAAATTAGATGTAGGCTCTTAAGCTTCTATCAAATTATAGTTTCAGTTATAACTACATTTGATTTTTGTTGTTTCTAATTTTCAATCAGATTTTATAGACCCAAGACTCTTTGAGTAGTATCCAAATGTTGTTAGGATAGATTCATGAGGTATGTTTTGAAGCTAATTAAAGTTTAGTTGTACTGGTATTTTATTCCTTAATCTAATCGGATATAAAATCTCATATGGGTAATGCCATATGTTATAACAGACCCGTTTCCATTGATTGGCTCAATTTAATATTTATTACATGCCAATCTTTATAAATTCTTGTTATTGTTTGGGCTGATTTTATTTGGAACTGCATTTTCCCTTGTCTTGTTTAAAACTTATTTAAAATTTCAGTTCATGATATGATTCTTAATATGTGAACCTATATTTCTAGATAATTTAGCATAGTAGTCTTATATGATCCAATTAAATAGTTAATGCGTACAAATCTTGAATGTACACTACCTCTGCAATATTGAAATGGCTACGAGTTCCACACCTCCCAAGTCCTAGTCAACAACTTTTGCCCTTTTCCAATTTAAAAATGTATAGAACTTCATCAAGCTATTTTATATTGCATACATTAAGCTATCTTTCTAGATAATTCTAGGCCTTCAATTGAGTGAGTCAGGACACATAAATTCTCAGTTATACAAACACAACAAATGGGGATTATCACAACCACAGGCAACTAGACCAAATTCTGACTGCATCACTGGTTATCCAGATTAATTTATTTTTGTTGAACAATGCAACAAATCTAAAGCTAAGCACAACGAAACTTAAAATCAAAGTAGGAAAGATTTAACATCTAAAGACTAACATACAATATATACATTAGATAGCAAGATTTAACAATAAACTTCATTTTTATATGGGAAGAAGCCCTTTATAACCAACTTTAAGAGAAGAATATGTAGAGGAGACCGATCTTGATCCTAGCACTTCTATTTGTGATAGCTGTTGGGTAGATTTTGCAACTGACAGTGTCTAGTCGCAAAATAGGATGACCAGGTGGATTATAAAGTTCAGAACTTTATATTTAAAACAAAAAAAGCATAATTTAGAATGTGAGGATCTGGCATCTTTATCAACATGTGTAACTCTCGCCTGACCTTTTGTTCTTATATCTATCCTTCCTTGGTGCTGGGTGCATTCAAATTCTCTATGCCCTTCTTCTTTGCAGTGAAAACATTTTCCACGAAATCCTCCTCTTCCAAATCCTTGTCCTCTACCTCTTCCTCTCTAATCTCTATTGTTCTGATCATGGAAATGATTAATTGTTTCCCCTTTGGTTTTGGTTGCTACTTCCAGCCTCATCCTCGTTCTTTTGATCATCATTATGGCCTCCATAAGATCTTACACCATGACCTCTTCCACTATTCTTGTTGTTAAAATTCTTGCTCAATTTCTCCTCAACTCTTAGGGCAAACTAGTATGCCTCCTTAATACTGCTCATTCAAGCTAGACTTAGCTCTTCCTAGATGCTTGGTCTTAACCCATTAAGATAATGGGCGACTTTCTCACTTTTCAGCTTCTACATGGTGGGTTCTAATGAGAACTCGGTAAAACTCTTTGGTATACTCTTGAACAAATTTTCTCGCTCACTTCATTCCTCACATCTTCTTTAACAGATCAAGCTCATAATCCATAGGAATGAATTGTCGCTTCATTTTAGCTATCATTTGATCCCATTTGGTGATTTTGTCCTTTTCATTTCTATTTTGCTCCAACTAAACCTCTTGCCACCAAATATTTGCATGTCCCTTCAGTTTTTCCTTTGCAAACTTGATCTTGTTCAGATCCTCAGTATCTTTATACTCAAAGTACTCTTGTAGTTCATTGATCCAATTGATCAACTCTTCTAGGTTAAGATTTCCTAAAAATGTGGGAATCTCAAACTCAAGATCTTTTTCCAATCTTGGAGATGTCCCTAAAAAGCCTCTCTTCCTCTGGATTTAGAACTACCTCTACTTCAACATTTTCTTCTACTTCGTCCTCATCCTTGCTTTCATCTCTTATAGAAAGATTTATTCCTCTTTGCATTTGTTCTTCCAACACTTGCATTTGCCTTTAGAGGGCTCAAAAACCCTTAGGCGTAACATGTACAACTCTTCTGCCACATTCTCTTTGTGGAGGCATTTTCGTGATTCTACTGAAACCCTATTGTAAATTGCCTCACAATTGGCAATCTGTCCACACACTCAAGAACTCTAGCTCTAATACCACTTGATGCAGGGGACTTCCCTTAATACCATAAACTCATAACAGAAACAAAGAAACAACAACAAATGCGAGAACAAAAGATGGACTTCTTATTATCGCCACAAATGTGGAATTATAGAATTCTCAATTACAATATGCTAACCCAAATGGGTGCCTTCATTACAGTAATATGCAAGACAGTGTTGCAAACTATCACACGGAGCTATCTTAACCAATGTTTGGGTCTTTCTTAAATAGGCAATTTTATGCTACCTAGGAAGGTTCTAAATGCTCAAACTTAATACCTAGGGCCGATAGACCCTAACAATACACATAGAGTCGGCCAAATACATATTTCACAAATTATTTGAGAAATTTCAATAGCACAACTTCTGAAGGCCATAACTCACAAATTGTTACTCCGATTGGCTATTATAACCACTTTTCAAAAATGCCAACTCCTAATTTACATGCTCAAAATTGTGCTAGTGCCCTTTTGGTGAGTTTTTGGACCTCATCCGGGCACTATAAGGCCTCCAATGGTGAGCTTAAAGATTTTTGTGCAAAATTTTCAACCAAAAATCTGCAATAACTTCTTTGATGCTTAAGCTAGAGCAATGAGATTTTGATGTTAAGCTTATATCTCCAAAATGAACCTTCTTGTAGAAAATGAGAACATTCTAAGCTCATATAAAAAACTTACGAAAAATAGCAAGTTCCCATAAATAGTAACCACCTTATCTACTAGTCCTTATTAAAATAGAAAAGACTGAAAATAAAATATTTTTGGGTGATGCAAGATTGTCGTTACACCCAAGATGCTCTTGCATCAAATACACTTAGGTTTAGAAGTTTGCATACCATTATCGCTTATGCATATGTTAGTTGTGTGTCCAAGTTTTCTATAATGATGACATGTAGGTTTGCCTTTAGATTTTGTATTTCTTTGTTCTCCACTCTTTGATGATCAACCTTCTTTAGTAGATGAAAAATTCTTATTGTATCCTAGTCCATAAGTATCTTTAGTTGATCTGGGTTATCTCATCAATTCTTCAAAGTATTTGATAGCCTTACTTGGTTTGTTTATTCTTTCTAAAAGTTCTTTTTGATTCCTTAGCTCATTTCTCAATTTCTCATTTTGTAACCTTTGGTTTGTGATTTTCATGTCCTTCTTGTTTGCTTCTTGAGTTGCAATTATCAATTGATTCATCATAGCCAATTAATTATTTGTGAGCTTTTGTACTTGGAATGATCTCTCTTCGATTCTAGTTTCCATCTCTCTTTTGTCTTCTCCAGCCATGAAGTTTGTCTTCTCCAGCTTTCTTCTTTTGTCTACTACTTCACATAGTTTTATTGATCAAGTTTCCTATTCTCTTTTGATTTCTTTTGACTCTTTTCTTAGAGTACTATTATTTTCCAATAGTTTTGCTATTGCTTCATTGTTGTTACCAGTCTTTCCACTGTCAACTAGTACTTTTGTGTCTATTTTCTTGCATAGTGTATCATTTTGCTAAATTCCTATCTCTTTCCTTCTTCTCAGTGATTTCCTTAACTCTTCTCTTTCTCCTTCAAGTAGTTGCAATATGGTCTAGATTTCATTCATTTGGTTCTCAATGATTTTTCCCATCTTGTATTCCTCCATCTCCAAGATCTGATCCTCTTAACCTATTAGACTTCTTCCAAGAGAATGAAGCTCTGATACCAATTATTGGAAGGATTTAATAGAAAACAAGATACTTGTTGGGGGGGTGAATCAGGATCTTAAACTTTTACTTACAATACCAAATTACTGAATTCACACCTAATTCATCTCATATCTCAAATGTAACATAAAATTGTAATTTTTAAAACATAACATCCATGAAAGATTCAACACATAACACAAATGATTTGGTAACCCATAAATACTTCAATATGAAGGTAAAACTAGGGTGGGGATGAAACCTGCAAATCTTCATTGTTGCAACAATAAAGTTAACCTATTAGGGTTACAATGTTTGATTATAATATATAATCTACTCTATAAGGGGTGTTAGAGTAATTATTTATTTACGCTTATTAATTAGACAATGTTGATTTAATTAATTAAGTCATGTATTACTCTAGACTACTTAAGCTTTCTCTTAGGTGCGTATAATTAATATTTTATATTAATTATAATGCACAAACCTAGTTTTCTTTCTCTTTAGGGTTTTGTTCACCTTTAAAGTTGAATTTTTGTACTTTTTGTTTTTCATAACTTGGAATAAAATTTTGCTTTCACATCATTGAGATTTTCCAAGCTCTGCTTTTTCCTTCTTTGGTTTCTCTTCATCATAGGTTATTTACATGCGGGTGTTCTTGGAGATCTATAAAGCTGGATTTCTCAACTTCTACATGGTATCAGAGCTTCTCTGTTGCTTCCTAGTTTGAAGATTTTGAAGCCGCGATCCAGAGACAAAAACCCTCACTTTTTCAAGGTTTTTTCTTCAATCAAGAGGAGGCACATTTTTTCGGTGCACTTTAGGCAAAAACAAATGTTGCCATCATGCTCAGAAGGCCTAGTACAATAAAAAATCATATAAAATTTTCAAATTTTGGACACTATAGCTTCTGGAAAAAAATTTGACCTCCAAAAAGGTCATATGAACACGAATTTAAAATATTTAAAAAAAAAAAGTTTTTGGCCCCTCTACCGAGCGGCCACCCTGTCGCTACTAGAGTGTCACCCATGCTCAGCCAGTGCTCAGCTGCAACCAACACAATGCGAGCGACACGAACCGCACCCCGTCACCACCGACGAGCTACCCTCTAGCCACCTTTGTCGACATAGTACTGCCTGACAACCATCATCGCCAGTGCCAAGCTACCATTTTTTGCTGACATAGTTTTTCAGCCCATGACATCAACATTCCTACTACTAATGTCAACATCTAGGTTGTTGACATCATTATTCTGGCCACCATTTTTTGCTCCTGCTAAAATCATTTTTCGGTGAGCTAACATCACCTTTCTAGCTGCTAACATCATCTTTTCGATAGCTAGATTTTTTCTAGTGATGGGCTGTTGATGGCCATATGGCCATCAAATTTTTTCCCATGATTGTATTTTTTAGTGAGCTCAATTTTTGGAGCAGTTCATTTTTTGGTCATAAATTGAGCATATGAAGGTCTTTTTTCAATCCGAAAGAAGCACCATAAAGTTGGTTCTAATATGGAGATGATGATGTAGATTTTATTTTGTTCTAAGTCTATTTGAGCTCCCATTTTTGGCATTGAAGTAGAGGCTTCAGTTTCCTCCCTCTCTGCATCCGGCGTCCAACTTTTTTTCTTAGTTTTTGTGCTTCTAGTAGTTGTTTCTTTGATTTTTGAGGGATATATTTATACATTTTGGGGGGAAGCATTTTATTTTTTGTAATTTACTTCAAAATTGACCCTTCTATTCTTGCCTTCTTCTCTCGATGTTGAACCTCTTGTGGCCTAGCTAACGCCACACAACTATCACACATGACTTGGCTTCTTATGTCACGTGGCTTATGGTCATGTCTGGATGAGAATCAAATTGTCTTGCAACACCCTTTTGAGGTTCTTTAAGATAGGAATAAAATGGATGAAGCCATGGGATTGATTGCACTAAACATCTCTAATAGTCTCCTATTTCACCTGGATGGTTTGACCACTCCTTGGGCTATTTGGACCAAGTTTCACAACTTATTTGGCATAGTGAATGAGTTTTGAGCACTACAGCTTGATGCAGAGTTGATTTCTTTGACACCTACCAGCTTCCCCACCATTAAGGACTTCTTGATGAAGTTCAAATATCTACATACAATTTTGTAGGGACATGGAAAAATCAAAATAGATGATGAGTGTATTTTTTTGATACTCTCAAAGTTTTGAGGACAGTATCAGATCTTTTCTTCCACTTTCTACTCCATTATGGATGCCTTGGGTAACATATATTAGATGCCTTCTTTTGAGACATTTTGTGATTGGCTGACATGGGAACAAGCTAAGATCCAATAGGTGGATGCCTCTAGCTCTTCTAGCCAAGCATTGGTTGCTCAGACTTCTCAAGGGAAACTAAAACAAAAAGCTAAATCGAAGAAAGATACACTAAAAACTGATTCCAAACCTCCAGCTAACCCTTCCAAGGGTAAATCTTCTTCAAAGTCTACTAAGTCTACCTCTAAGACTAAGAAGAAATTAACTGAGACCTGCAATTTTTGTGGAAGGAATGGACATCCCGTTTCTAGGTGTTGGAAAAGTTTGGAGGCTTTAAAGGAAGCCATGCAAGAGCATCACATTTTAGCTCATAAGTCTTCATCCCCCTATAGGGAAAGGTCACACTCTTATTGCATGAGCTATGACTTTTGGGCCTACTTAGATTCTTGATTCTGGTGCCTCTCACCATATGAAAAACACTCAAAAGTTGGTCATCTCACTTACTCCTTGTGCTACTTCACAAATTGTTGTTGGGAACTCATCACATCTTTTAGTTGTGGGCTCTGGTTCTGTTGCATTAGTTGGGGGTTCTCTTCAGGATGTTATTTTTGTCCTCGACATCTCGATGAACCTATTTTCTATTTATCATATTTTCCACTCTAGCTCTGGTAAGATAGTTGAGTTCTCACCATATGATGTAGTTATTCAGGACTTACTTGATTCTGAGTTGATTGTGGCTACTGGGAGTGTTGACTCTACATCTCAGCTCTACAGATTTGATGAATTTGAGTCTTCTGATGACATGAGTTCTTGTCTCATACCACATGCAATTTTAGTAAGCAGACTTTGGCATAAGTGTTTGAGCCATTTCAATTATAGATATCTTTAGTAGATGAGCACATAGGTACTTGTTCTTGGGCTTCCCCAGATTTCCTACATAGATGGTGTTTTTCAGGGTTGTGCTCTTCGCAAACAACATAGGGATCCTTTTCCACATGGATGAGCCACTCGTGCTTTGGCACCATTAGAGTTTATTCATAGTGACCTCATGTCATTTCCCACTCCTTTTTCTGGTGCCAAATATGTGCTTACTTTCATTGATGACTTCTCTAGATGCACATGGGTGTACTTTTTGAAGTACAAGTCTGATGTCTTTGATTCATTTCAAGACATTTGTAGAGAAGCAATTTGGTATTTCTATTTGGAAAATACACACGAATAATGGGGGGGAGTATGTGAACCAAGCTTTTAGGGATTTTTTCTTTGAACATGGTCTTCAACATTAGTTTTCAGTGCCCTACACCCCTCAGTAGAATGGTGTGGCAGAGAGAAAGAACATAACACTTCAAGAGATGGCTAATTTTATGATTCAGTCCAGGTCCATGGATTCAACTTTTTGGGCAAAGGTAGTCAATTGTGCCAACTATATTAAGAATTAGATGCCTCACAAGGCCATTTGACATATGACTCTTGAGGAGGCTTGGTCTCATGTCAAGCCTGATGTATCTTCATTCTAAGTTTTTGGTAGTGAAGCATGGACATTTGTACCAGATGCTCAGAGGAGAGCAATGAAGCGGAAGAGCTAACACCTCATTTTTGTTTGCTACTGTAAGGATGTTAAGGCCTATAGGTTGTTTGATCCTAATTCCAAAGAGGTCCTATTTTGATGGGATGTCCAGTTTGACAAGCACCTTCCTATAGTAGATACCTTGTCTCCAGAGTCTACTTCACTTACCACCACTCTCTCATCCTTTCTAGTCTCTTTTTCGGATGATGAGGATGATGATCTTAATGATCCCCATGTACCTCCACCACAAGATCCTCCCCAAATGCCTAAATAGGCTTGAGCTATAGTTGAGGCTATAGGATCTCTAGCCGGTGACCCTTCCACTTCCCATCACACCTAATTTCATATTGTGGGTTCCAGTCTTCTTAGTCATGCTATTTGTGATGATCCTTAGACATTTGCAATAGTGACAAGACATTCTTAGTGGGACAGTGCAATGGAGGAGGAGTATTCTTCTTTGATAAAGAATCATACTTGGGATCTTTGTTCTCTTACTAAGGGAAGAAAGTTAGTGCAATGCAAATGGTTGTATCATACTAAGTTTGATGCTGATGGTTGTATTGATAAGGATAAGGCATGTCTTGTTGCGAAGAGTTTTTCATAGATTGAGGGTATTTATTACACTGAGACATTTTCCCCTATCACCAAGATGAACTTTATTCGCCCTGTCTTATCCCTTGCAGCTTCTTAGGGATGGCCCATTTTTTAGATGGATGTGAAGAGTGTTCTTGCACGGTGATCTCACTAAGGAGATTTACATGGAGTGGCCTTAGTGATTGGTGTAGGATTCCTCCTTGGTTTGTAGACTTTGACACTCATTGTATGGTCTTAAACAAGCCCCTTAGGCTTGGTATGAGAAGATGAACTCCTTTTTTCTTTCTATAGGCTTCACACACTACCATTCTGATCCTACAATCTACATTCAACATCTTGAGGCTGAGGTTTTGATCCTTGTGCTGTATGTTGATGAGCCTCTTCTCATAGGTAGCTCATCGTCTACGATTTAGGATGTTCAATGAGCATTGATGGAACAATTTGAGATGACTGATCTTAGTTTCTTACACTATTTTCTTTGTCTACAGATTGTTCAACCCTCTACTAGAATCTTTGTTTACTAGTAGAAGTATGCTCTTTACATGCTTCAATGCTTTGGCATGCTTGATTGCAAGCCTACTTCCACACCTTTTTAGTCAGGTGTTACTTTTTCTACCTCTTGCTCTTCACCTTCAGTGGATTCCACATTGTATTGACAGTTGGTTGGCAGCTTGTTGTACTTGACACATACTCATCCTGATCTCTCCTTTGCAGTGGGTCTTGTCTCTTGATTTTCACATCAGCCTCATGAGAGTCATTGGGAAGCTTCCAAGCATGTTTTGAGATACATTCAGGGCACCCTTATGTATGGCATTCATTACACATTAGGGACTCCTCATATTGTTGGCTACACTAACTCTGATTGGGTTGGTGATGTTGATGATTAGAAGTCTACTTTTGGCTTTGTTTTTTGTCTTGGCTCTAGTCCTATCACATGGACATGCAAGAAGTAGCATGCTCGTGCACTTTCATATATAGAGGTTGAGTATAGAGCAGCAGTGCTTGCTAATTAGGAGATTTTATGGCTATGGTAGTTGATGAGTGGGTTTGGTTTTCCTCCTAATCATCCCACTATTTTGTGGTGTGATAATTAGTGTTATTCATAATTTACGCACTCTAGTGGAGCATAAATCTACTAAACACATTGAGCTTCATATGTATTTCATCCATTAGCTAATCTAGGATGGTGTTCTCTCTTTGGAGTATATTCCCATTAATGCTCAAGTTTTCAACATCTTCACCAAGTCATTTGCATCGCCTTGCTATCTTCAGTTGTAGTCTATGCTCGGGGTTACAGAAGTTGTCCTTAAGTGGTCTTGTTGAGGCCTTCCTTCCTTCATGTTTTTTCAGCATGTTTGTTCTATCTTTTTTTGGAGAGGGGTTTTTCCCACTACGTTTTCTCCTTTGTCTCCGATTTATAGAGATTTCCTTGTTTTTAGGTACCTAATCAGGCCTTATTGTCGGGACCCATTTTCCTAATTTCATAGCTTTTCTAGGTTAGCTTACCTCCTAAGCCTCACATAAGGGGGGGGGTGTTAGAGTAATTATTTATTTACACTTATTAATTAGATTTTGTTGATTTAATTAATGAAGTCATGTATTACTCTAGACTACTTAAGCTTTCTCTTAGGTGCATATAATTAATATTTTATATTAATTATAATGCGCAAACCTAGTTTTCTTTCCCTTCAGGGTTTCATTCACCTTTAAGGTTGAACTTTTGCACTTTTTGTTTTTCATAACTTGGAATACAATTTCGCTCTCACACTATTGAGATTTTCCAAGCTCTACTTTTTCCTTCTCTAGTTTCTCTTCAGCATAGGTTATTTGCATGTAGGTGGGTCTACCCTATTAAAGATTCAAGACTATTAAGTCCTGCCATATTAAAGGATTTTACACTTATAATTAAGTAAGGAATCCATTAAGAAATAGATCTATTAGGATCACTCAGTTAAGAAATTTTCCCTGGTTCAATCTTGTTAAAAAATGATTTAGTACCTAATCCTCAATTTTCTCTATAAGCTAATTTTGGATCTCCTCTGTACAATGTCTTGATTTGATCTCTTAATCTAATATCTCCATTCAGTCCTTCATTTTTTAAATTGCTCTATCTGATCCCCTTTTGAACTTTTCCTTTCTTTCTCTGATCTATCTATTTTCACTCCTTCACTTGCGCATTCATACATTCGTTCACACATGCATTCCTTCTCTTACTTTATTGCTTGATCCTAGGGTTAGAACCCTCCTTAAATAGATGTTCTTTGAAAGTTCTAGATCTCAATCAATGATTTACAATTCATATTATTTTGTTGTTTTTTTTCTAATTGGTTGATTTTCTTTCCTTGGGATCATTACCTTTTGTAATGATGTGTAATCACCATCTTAATTGTCTCTACTAACATTAAATATCATATAGAATTTGGCCAAAATTACTTACATAGTTGTTTGGTTTGTTTGGCATATGAATGTTTTAATGCTCGGTCATTTCTAACATTCACACTTGTACTCAACTTCTACATGCATGTTTCTTACTATTTGCTCGGCAAAAATTGTCTTTCAATTTACTCAATCTCGATTGTGTTAGCTCAACTTATATATGCACTTGGTATCAACTAGGGTGCTTAGTAATCATTTACTTTCTTAGCATGTAATTCAAAATAAACAAGTCCTTATATATGCTCAGCCTTCACTAGATGATTCAGTCATAATGATGACTATATAACCTTGCCTAGTAAATGACTAAGTGTTTGGAAACTAATAGGCAACATAGGGGTAGATATTAATTTTAAACTTGATAATAAGATGACTGCACATGAATTTGACCTAAAATGATGAAGTTTTAAAAAAACAATTATGTTGAGGGTGTATCATGTATGAGAAAGATGACCAACTTTATAAATCCATGTACACAAAATCCAAGCATGCAAAACCATGGAAATTTGGTTGGTCATTAGATTAACCATACATAACAATTTTCCCTCTCGTTCATTATCATTTTTCATTCTCACTCCACATAAACATAACTGGCCATTATATTTCCTATACATTACTATATTTTCCTCTCATTCGTTGTCATTTTTTCTCCTCACCCTGCGTAAATATAATTGATCATTTTTCCCTTGTGTTCCTCGTCATTTTTCCTTCTCACCCAACATAAATATAATTGGGCATTATATTTCCCATACTTCGTTACTTTTCCTTTCAATCATTTTCATCCTACATAAATATAAAAGGCCATTATAAAGGAAAATGCTAATAAAAGTACAACTGTTCAACTTCAATGACATAAAAGTGGCATTATTTTTTAGAAGTTGGAGATTAAGTAAACTAATAAAATGTCTAGAAATAGATGAAGTTTAGGAATATTATTTTTAATGATTATTTGGAATAAGAATTGATACATTTTTCTATTTTTAAAGATGAATTTTTTAGTTGCTGAAAAATGTTGAAAAATAAGGGTCTAGCTCCCACCACAAAACTATATAGAAATAAACCTTTTTCCTTTGATCTCAAATTATGTAATAGATTGCATATATAGCTAGCTCAACCAAAAATAAAAAATACTTTTGACCTATATTTTCTCTTAGATAACAATTCAAATCTCAATTCACCTAAAAACAATAGTTTTCATCTCCCACCACATTTTTCATAACAATTATATTCTAACCAAAACAAAAAATATACATTCTAGAAGATGACTCTCTCCCATAGAACATCATATGCCTTTCAATTTATTTTTTTATGATTTACTATTTTTTTTCTTTCTCACAATCAACATTTTCTCAAGTGTTAGAATATGTAGTTGTAGTATTTTTTAATTACAATATACTATGTCTGATTAAAACACTATAAACTCTATATGAGAATATTCTTGACTTTGATCTCTACCAAATGTTGTTTATGTGTTATTAACAAATATAATTAAAAAGAGTAAGAGTGATTGAAATGTCACTTTTCTAAAATGATTTTATTCTTTAGTAATTGGACACAAATTAGTATGATACATGCATTTAATAGACATTTACAATTGGAAAAGTGTGAGAGCTTATATAACTTGGATAGACATAATTTATCTAGATCATGTGTTTGAATTTATTTCTAGATAGAAATACTTAAACTGAGTCATTCTGAAAAATCAGCCTAAAAGGTGACACAAGTTTGTACTTTTACCCCATCTTTCCTTCTCACCCTATGTAAATATAAAAGGCCATTAGATTTTCCATACATCATTGGTTTTTCCTCTCATTTATTATTATTTTCCCTTCTCACCTCACATTAAAAATGATTTCTCTTTAATTCAAGAAAGCAAAAGAATGGTATGAATGGTATCATCACTATTTTTATATTTTTGTTTACAATATTTTATTGTGAAATCTACTTATAGGAAAATTCCTTAACAATGTATTAAACAATGATTTCGGTTATACAAAATATAAAGAAATATCAAGATGAACAATGTGGGATCTGTAATACAACTCTCTACTCTCATATTTTCAAGTTAAAACTTTTATAAATATTCAAGAAAAACATATAGAAGTAAAGATTTTATTTGTTCTTTCCATTAGTTTTAAAGGATATCATACTTGTTTCTTATTTCACTCATACTTTTATGCAAGGCAATAAGGAAAATAAACAAAGAATGAAAGGGGAAAAGGTGATGTAAAAATAATCTAATGACTCACCAACTTCCCATCATCTTGCATGCTTCTTGGATGTTGTGAATTGTGGATCTATAAAGTTAACCCATCCAATCTCATGTAAGGTATGCCTTCGGTGTAAAAAATTGCATTTTATCTAATGAGTCTATCAATAATCTTAAACTATCATACCTTATTTTTTTTAAAGTTACATAAAATACACTAAGAGATATCATTTAATATATAACAAAATGAAAATGAATATTAATGTAATCTATATGAATGCACTTTAACCTAGTGTATGGTTAGGGAACATTTTTTTGATCTTGACAATTGAAACCAAGAATTCATGCCAATGACAAAATTACAAAACATACAAGAATATGCACAACAAAAAATTCCAGATTGTTTTTCCATCTAAATTGCATATGTATTTTGGCACAAATAATTAAGAAACATATTAAATAGTTTGTTTAGTGTAACACAATATTAAAAAATCTTATTTTTCAAAACCATATTGGTGGTTTTCAATCATTATATCTAAAACCTAACTAGCCTAATTAGTAGTCTACATTTGTTATATCTAATAATTGATTGGCCTAATCAAGTCATGTTTGCTAGCATACTTTCAACCTATGCTAAATGGTAGTTTTGAACAACTTATGGACATCCATCAAAGTATAGTGAAAATGGTTTATCAATTAGAGATTATAGTTTGAAAGGATCTTGAAAAGATGAATGCAAACTATGAAATAATATATAGGCACACAATATTTTTTAACAATATCTCAAAGATATGTCATCTCATGGACTATAATGGTTGAAGGATATGTGAAAATGCATTTCTTAGATTTGCTTTCCAAACTTAAAAAGAAAATTAGATCAATATGAGTTAAGACAAATTCCTTAACCTTTACTACTATCATTCTCATCTATATGAAATTGGGAGTTTTCGATCACCTGTGTCTTCCTATTTGGTATCTATCATGTCAACAAGTGAGTTGTGTCTTAGAAATAATATTATTTTTTATTCCAAAAGCAAGCTCTTTTTTGTTAAATGGTTGATTATATAGTGAGAGAAATTTTTTTCTCCATAAAACTATCAAAAGTGTACTTCTCTAACAAATAAGTAGGTTGTATATCATTGAGGTGAAAAAATAAAAATAGCTTAAGAAGCCAAAAAAGATGGAAGAAACAAAGGAAATCATTGTGTTTAAACCCTTGATATGAACCCACAACCTTAATAAAAATATATTTTTAAGTTTTTAGTCACAACGCAAAATAATTAAAGTATTTAACATTAGAAAATGTTCCTTAACCATTTTACATGGTCTTAGTCAATAAAATGATCATGAAGTATCATTAAAATAGATTGTATAAATGTATAATTCTACCAAGAATGAAAACTCAAATAAAGAGTATATTACTTGAAAATTAAAATTAAAGGTGAAAATGGTGGGCATTCCATCTTTACATATGGATCAAGAGGAGGAAACCTTTCCCTCAAAATAGATCCAAAAAGAGACATGAAGGAAGAAGCACAAAAGTAGAAGACCTCAACCTTGCAAGTTTGGAGACCTCTTTGTATTGATCTTATATGTGAGAAAAGCAAGCCAAAATGCATGTAAATATGATATAACAAAAGAGGAACAAAGAGTAGGGGTAGGAATGTGTTAACTATTGAGATCAATGGAGGAAAATGGGCAAATGAAAAATTTACTATTAATCAAAGCCAAAAATAAGTGGATCTTTGTTGTAAGCCCCCAAAACTACCAAACCTGACCTAGGTTGGGTTTTATTCCTAAGAAGGACAAGGATGATAAAGGAGGTTAAGGATGACCTCATCCTTGACTCTGGGTAGAGGATGACCTCCCCTCTATATGAGCAAAAAATAGATGATAAAATATACAAATCTCCACTATGGACTATAAGATCTATAATAGAACTATCACTAAAACTACAGGGTCAGGGGCAACCTTGACCTTAACCCTGGAATCTAGAGTAGAGATCCAGAATGCAAGTATCTATGTAATGTAATTAAAAAATACCAAGATCTAATCCTAGATAATGAAACCCTAGAATAAAAATATAACCAATATGTTCTTGAGTGAATACCAATGTGTAAATATGAAGAGACAAAGCACAAATATACAAATAATATAGAAATCATAACAAGTCCCCAAGGGCTAAGGTAATCTAGCCATATTCACAATCTATTTACAAATCCATGATATCTTGAATGCATGTTTGAAGGTTTTTTTTCATGCTTGATATAGAATGTGTGAACTCTTATTTGCTTCAATGGATGAATTAGAAAGGCTTTGGTCTTCATATTGTAATTGCTCTTATGTCAAACTGGGATATCCAAAAAAGCACACTCTCACCCTTTAATGTAGGAGCATATTGGGGTCTTGGCAATCTTGCATCAACCAAAAACATTTATTTTCATTCTTTTTTAATTTAAATTTTAAGATAATGATGCAGCAATCATTTATTTTTGAGAGATTTTGGTTATAGTCATGAAATATTGTTACGGATTATTTTTAGTTCTTATCTTCTTGATTACACCTCATTTGATTCAGTTCTATTCACTATTTTGACTAGTTTAATGTGTTCACTAGTTTGATTAGTTTGGTGTGCTCATTATTCTAGTTGCATTCAGCAGTTTGATTGACGAGGATTGTAGTGGAATTTTTCAATCAATGATACTAAATGTTGTGGATCTCAAGGTAGATCTTTGCATGTCCAACTTGGTGGTTGGATCTCTCTTGCTGAATTAACTAATTATTGTAATAATTTGGGATTTATGATAATTGGTTTAACACATTTATCTTGGAATATGTAATGTCTTGAATGTTAACCTTTAGTGGTTAAAGTGTATAAATTTAGGGCTTGAAATCATGAGAAGAAAGGGGGATAGGTGATAAAGAGTGAATGGTGGTAGTTTAGCTATTCATGAAGTAGCGAGTTTTCATAATTTGATGAACTTATATATGGCCTAAACCAAGAAGGCTTTAGAACCTAACATGTATGATGTCCTTATTGAATAAATTTTTGATCTTGCATTTTCTCTCTCTCATTTCAGTGTTATTGCTTCTATGTATGTTTATCTACAAGGTTGGATATCCCATCTTGGGGTTCTCCACCCTTGGTATTGAATCAAGTAGTATTAAAATAGGTTCTTTGCAAGCCCCAGTTGATTTGGTTGTAGGGTGAAAGGTTGTTATTTCACCTAAAATGTAGAAGGTTACAAAGATGGCTCATGGTAGGAAAGATGTAGATCATGCAGTAATGAATATGTTGAGGCAAATCTTTGCAAGTCGTGAAGTTGTTGAGACAACCAATAGAAGAGGAAAACCTATTACGAATGATAGAAAAGACGAGGTAGAATAATTGCAAGAAGAAGGGGTAGAACCAACACTTATTCTAGAGCAAGGAAAAGAAAGAGCCTTGAGAGATTTAACAAGAATTAATTCCAAACCTCACTTCAACCCTATTGAGTATAGTCGCAAATTTTATTCAAATGAGTTGATAGACCAGATCTTTCAGATAGAGAAATATTTTGATTATGAAAACATACTAGTAGATAAGAAGGTAACTACTATGAGCACCAAATTTAAGGAATACAAATCCTCATGGTGGAGAATTTTGTAGACTAGTCAAGAGAGGTAAAGATAAAATCAAGGTATGGGAAGATATGGTTGACACATTAAAAGATAATTTTCTTCCTGTTAATTATAAAGTTAACCTTTAGGAAGAATGCAAAATATAAAACAAAAGGAATTTTTATGAAGGATATACAAAGAATTTTTATAGGTTAGATATCATATCTAGACATGTGGATCATGAAGTTGAAAGGATTACTAGGTACCTGAATGGTTTGAGGACTTCCATCCAAGATGAAATAAATTTGGTTAAGATGAACACCATTGAAGAAGCCTATCAATTTGCATTGAAGGTACAAGAAAAATTGGACGAAGGCAACAAGTCAAAGGTGGGAAATATTTAAGAGGAAAAGGTAGATCCTATGGAGAAATTAGTATATTAGATCAGGGTAAGGCAAATCAAGATAAGGGAATATTAGAATGGAAAGGATAAAATTCACACAGAGGTAGAGGAAGTTACCCTAGAGATAATGGACATAAGAGAGAAGACAAGAATTGGTTCAAGGGTACTTGTTTCAAGTATGGTGAAGCACATAGAACATTTGAATGTACCAATTGAAAAAAAAGTCTAGTAGCAGTAGCATAAATACACTATGAAGTAAGTTTCACCTAATTCAATGAACAAACTTGAGGATGCAGAAAAGTTGATGATCAGAAGAGAATTATGGAATGAAGGTATCAATGAAGATCATTTGAGGAAAGGCTTATTCAAAACTAGATTTAAGGTTGTAAGAAATTATTGCAAAGTGATTGTTGATAGTGGAAATTAAGAGATTATAGTGTAAGAAGAGTTGCTACAAAGTTATAGTTAAAAAGGATAAATCACAGTAAACCTTATTACATCTCCTAGATTATGGATGACCACAAAATTTTGGTACATAAGAAACATCTAGGTAAATTGATGTCGGACCACCTAGGCTAACTCCTAGTCTTAACTCTACACTTTGGGTTTTTGGCTTGTATTAACCTTAGCCAAGTTAGCTAGGTGCGATTGGACCTTAGAATTTCATATTTGGGTTTTTTCCTAGGTGAATTTGACTAGGTTCAATCCATTGTAGGTGGTTTGGGTTTTCTTGCTTTGTATTGTTTGTGTTTAGTGGTTTAGGTGACAGGATAAAGAAATGTATCATTCACCATAGGAGTTTCAAGGAAGTAAGAATTTGAGGTTACTATGTCCTCCATGATTTTTTTTTACTTACATTTGCATAGGGGGAAGGTCAAGTTTATCATTTGGCTCAATATTGCCAAAGTTGTCAATTTAATGCAAAAGTTATCAAATAGGTAAAAGGGGGCAAAAACATGTGAATTGATGCTATAAAGACTAAATCATGTCTAGAAATCATAAATGGACCATGTTGGACCTACTTGGAAAGTTCCAAGTGATAAATATCCAAAAAAAATGCAAAAGTTGTCAGCAACTTTGAACCACTTTACATGGTTTGGGTTTTCTTGCTTTGTGTTGTTTGTGCTTACTAGTTTAGATGGAACGATAGAGAAATGGATCATATACCCTATAAGTGTCAAGGAAGTAAGGATTTGAGGTTACTATGTCCTCCATGATGTTTTTACTTCATTTTGCATAGGGGGAAGGTCATAGTTTATCATTTGGCTCAATATTGCCAAAGTTGTCAATATAATGCAAAAATTATCAAATAGGCAAAAAGGGAAAAAAAAATGTGAATTGATTCTCTAAAGGCTAAATCATGCCTACACATAATAAATGTAACATGTTGGACCTACTTGGAAAGTCCCAAGTGATAAATGTCCAAAAATTGAAAAAAACGCAAAAGTTGCATGACAACATTTGAGCAGGAATTGAGCACGTTGTGAATCTGAGGTTGAAGTTTACTAAAACTACCTAAAACTTCCTATAAAATATGTAAAACCACAAAATGAACCCATCCCAAGGGTTGGAAGTTGTAACAAGTGAAGTTTTGCAAGTGGATCCACGAACTACAGTTTAGAAGTTGACATTTTTTTGAATTTTTGATTGCATGTAAGGATTGATGGATTGAAGGGCTCATTTTTGTGTTTAATTCTTGTTGTTCATTTTAATACAATACTATTTTTTTAATAATTCAAGTGGATTAGAGTTCATTTGTGCATAGTTAGAAAATATTTTGTTATTAGTTAGTTTGCCGATAAAGTTTTGACATTTTTTGGGAAAATGGCTACCCCATGAATCATTATTGTGGAATCATCATGGTTTGTGGGGATATGGAAGTGAAGACCTTGTACAGTGTACATAGAAAAGGAGAGGCCTGGAAAAGCATGGCATCTATTTTAAAAGTGATTCCCTTGGCAACCCTTTGGTGCATGGCTAGGTGATTACAGTGCTATCAAGTTAAATTGGGTGGATTGAATGTATTGGGTAGTTCAATCTAAGTTTTGAAGAAAGAGGAGGGATGTGTAAGGAATCTTGATGTGAGAGGAGAATTTCCCATGACAATTTTTTCTAGTGTATTCGCCAAACCCTTGTTGATGCTGATAAGAAGGATTCAAAACCCTTATTTTTAGGAACCTATATAGCAAGGAGGTTTATGGACAAGTTGGGAACCTGAGGCTAATAAGATCTTCAAGATCTTCCAAAATGGTATTCTGAATGGTGGTTATTTTGCAACCTTATTAAGTAGAATTAGGATTAATTATCAAAAAACCCAGTTAGGAGGCCTAATTAGGTTAGTTTGGGCTAGTTTGAAGAAATCTAGAAGAAGACTTTTGGATTTTAGGACTAGGAGCATGGATGATGCCTAGAATCCCTAAAATGAATCTCTCACTCCTTTTAGAAGGTAGGGAGGTCAAGATTGGTGTGAAAGTGAACTTGGTGAGCAAGTTGTAGTGCCTAAGAGGTGGAAGCAATTAGGAAACCCATTGGTGTAACTGGATAAGGAGGTGTAGGGAATAAATTAGCGATCCTTGAGATTAGGGTGAAAAAGAGGAAAACTAATAGGATGGGAGAAAGGCTAGGTAGTCCTTGGGTGAAGGCAAGGGCTAGTAAGCATTCCAACTTACATCAGATTGGTATTAGAGCCACTAAAGATTTGGGGCTATTGGCATATCTTTGTATACTAAAGAATCATCAGGGCAAACAAAAATGGTGACTAATGCATAAATTTCCAAGGAGATGAAAGAGAAAATGGAAAAGAATAGGCTTCTAAATGAAGCTTTAAAGGAGATGAAGACCAAATTAGAGGAGGTTACTAAGGCAACCAACAAGACAATCCATGAAGGAGAAACTAGTAGTAAAGGTAAGGAAAAGGCTGATGAGGAAGACATCATACCTAAGCTAGACCCTCCATTGTCTAAAGAACCCTTCCTAAAATTAATCAAGGCATTGGGTGGAAATGCCCTAGAAGGAGTTCCTTTGTTTAGTGGGAATATGGACCCTGAACTTGTGATGGAATCAGTTGAAGGGATGGAAAACCACTTTGAGTGTGAGGGGGTCACCAAAGCACAAAAGGTCAAGGTAGCCAAATCTAGGCTAAGAGGATCATCACTAACTTGATGGAAGTGTCTCCAAGAAGAAAGGGATAAGATAGGAAAGAAACCACTTGAAAATTGGAAAGCCATGGTGACTTAGGTAAAAGAACAATACCTACATGAAGACTATGAGATTCAAATACACAAGAAGAGGCAAAGCTTAAAGAAAAAAGATATGGATGTAGCAACATATACTGAGGAATTTTAGAAGTTATGTTTGAGATAAGGGACTCAAGAATAAGAACCTATTAAGGTGGCTAGGTATCTAGGTGTGTTGGAGTGGAACATACAAGAATAAATAAACCTATGGACACCTAGAACAATTTATAGATGTTTCCACTTGGCATTGAAAGTGGAAGAAAAAAACAAGAAGAAGTCTAACACCAACTTTAGAGGTAGAGGTAGATGTAGAGATGGTAGGAATCAAAGAGGTTATGATGGTAGATGATTAGACTCAAGAATCCAAGGGGAAAATAAGAGAACTGAATACCAAGAAGGGAATTCAAATAGAGGAGGTTTCAGTAGAGGAAGAAGCTCCAACAATGGTAGAAGAGGAAGAAGCAATAATCAAGGTAGAGGATCCTACTTTGCAACTATTAAGTGCTACAATTGCAATTAGATAGGACACCCTGCATATAGGTGTTTTGAGAAAGGCTCTACTTCCTAAGGCAGTACAAAAAGAGTTAACTATGTGCAAGAAGAATCTAATAGTAGTAACAAACCACCTTAGGTACCCTTAGAATCAGAACAAGGGGAAAATCTAATGATAAGAAGGATATTGATTAAAGAAACTATCAAGGAAGAACCAAGCCAAAGAAAATCTCTATTTATAGTAAAGTGCAAGATGATGGGAAAAGTGGGAAAGCTCATCATAGATTCAAGATCCATAGATAAAATTGTTTCATAGGAGGCAACTAACAAGTAAGACATGAAAATAATTCCACATAGCAATCCCTACAAAGTTACATGGCTCAATAAAGGACAATATGTTCTTGTAAGTGGGCAAGCATGGATTGAATTATCAATAGGAAGGTATAAGGACAAAGTGTTATGTGTCATTCTACCTATGGATGAATGTCACCTTCTACTAGGAAGGCCATGACAATTTGATGAAGGGTCACACCACCCTTACCAACTCACAACCAAAAACACAACAATATGGAGACAAAGAGAAAATAAAATGCTTTGCAAAGCATGCTTTTATTATACTTGAAAATCCTTACAATATTCTCCAAATGAGAGAACTCCAAACTCTTACAACATGAGAGAGCTTCCACACTAAGATCTTCCAACTAAGAGAAGTTCCACAAAGAAGAGTTTTACCCAGAAGAAACTTCCTCTCAAGATCTTACTAAGATCTTTCACCTCCAAGCTTGCTTACAGGAGATTACACCATGAGAGCTTGATTACAAATGCTCATAAGCCTTGCTTATAAAAGCACTTATCATCAAAGATGTTACAAGCACAACCAATATGGGATAAAAGGTAAATACAACTACGTTAAAATAAATATTAAATTCCCACCCAAATACAACTAAGCACCACAATGTGGCCCAATTAAAAAATTGAATTTCCTTTGTGGATCACAACAAATATTAAACACACGATTTAAGAAACTTTCCACAAACTTCTAAGATGCCATCTACACACCTCAACAACTATTTTTCTTATTTTTCTATTTATGCCACCTATGCACATTGAAAATAGAAATTCCTCTTTTCCCCTCTTTTTCCCCTTTTTTATTTTTTATTTATTTTCCTCTAATTTTCATCACTTTCTCTCTCCTCCACATTTTTATAATTTTTAATTTGTTTTAACATGCCCCCTTTATTTTTGATGCAAGATGCTCCTACATCATACACCCATGGTAGGAAAATTTTTGTGGATATGAATTCACAAAATGAAATAGCCACTGCTGACATTTTCTTTTCTTCTCTTCCAACACCTAGCTAGAACAAGTATCCACTACTGATATATTTTCTTCTTTCTTCTTTTCCAACATCTAGTTGGAACAAGTGTTTGCTGCTGAAAATTCTCCTCTGCAATGAACTTTTTTCAAGTATAACTCTCATCCTCCTCTAATCTTGTTGGATTAATCACACCTGTAATAAACTCAACAACACCACACCAATGTTTCTTTCCATACCACACATCACTAACAAGATCCTCATGAAAACCATCATCATCTTTCAAATTCATCTCAAATTTAGCATTCCATAATTCATAGAAATTTACCTCTTTGAAATATTCATCTTCGATTGCCTCTTTCATGTCATCAACAATACATGTAATTGCTTCACTCACTTGATCTCCAACTGAGGAAATCCTCCACTCTTGTAGTCTTCAAATCATCTTCATCTACTTCTAGATCACAAACCTTTTCATCTTCATGCTCTTCATCTTCTTCAACTTTAGCTTCACAAATATATGTATTTTCATCCTCTTGCTCTTCTTTTGTACCACATGTGTGATACACCATAGAATCTTCTTTCTTTTCCACATCCAAGGAATTGTCAACATCTCTTTTTTGGTGACGTACTCTTCTCTTCCACAACTCTACTTCTAATTCATTCACTTTATTCTATAAATCAAAGAATGCAACTCACAATGCCTCTTGATTTCTTGCTCTAATTTTCTTAAGTCTAGGAATCATTAGAATCCATCCAACAACAAAAGTCGTCTTCTTCTTTCTCTTCTCCATGCTCAAGTCTTCATAAGATAAACCTCATGCAAAATACATTACAACTAGTGATCTGTATAAAGAATCAAGATCTTCTTCTTGAAAAAAAATTACCCAACACAAGGTCCTGGTGCAAACTACCTCACATTTAGCAATCTGTCCACACACTCAGGAACTCTAGCTCTGATATCATTTGATGAATTGTCACACCACCCTTACCAAATCACAACCAAAAAAACTATAATATGGAGACAAATAGAAGATAAAATGCTTCACAAAGCATGTTTTTATTATACTTGAAAATCCTTGCAATATTCTCCAAATAAGGGAACTCCAAACTCTTACAATAAGAGCTTCCACACTAAGAGCATCCAACTAAGAGAACTTCCATAAAGAAGAGCTTCACCAAGAAGAAACTTCCTCTCAAGATCTTACACACTAAGATCTTTCACCTTCAAGCTTGCTTACAATAGATTATACCATGAGAGCTTGATTACAAATGCTCATAAGCCTTGCTTATATAGGCACTTACCATCAAAGATGTTACAAACAAAACCAATATGGGATAAAGGTAAATACAACTACCTTAACATAAATATTAAATTCCCACTCAAATACAACTAAGCACCACTAAGCACCACCATGTGGCCCAATTAGAAAATTGTATTTCCTTTGTGGATCACAAAAAATATTAAATGCATGATTTAAGGAACTTTTCAAAAACTTCTAAGATGCCACCTACACACCTTGACAAGTAATTTTCTATTTATGCCACCTATGCACATTGAAAATAGAAATTCCTCTTTTTCTTTCTTTTTCCCCTTTTTTTAATTTTCTTCTAATTTTTGTCACTTTCTCTCTCCTCCACTTTTTAAATTTTTTTAAAAAAAATATGCCCCCTTTATTTTTGATGCAAAATGCTCCTACATCACAATTTGATAGCTAAGCAATGCATGATGGAACCAAAAATGCATATTCATTCAAGAAAGATGGTGTAAAATTCAAGATTTAGTCCTTAATAGAAGAGGGAGAAGTGAAATCTCCAAGTCCTAATGTACTCATGGTGGGTGAGAAGGATTTCTTAAAGACCTTGGAAGAAGGAGAAGGGGTAGGGTTTTCCCTATTATTGAAGCCTAAACAAGAAGTTATTGATAAGATAGGAAAGAGAAAAGAGCTACCTAAAGAAGTGCCAGAAATGCTTGAAGAATACAAGGATATTATTAGTGATGGACAACCTACTACCCTCCCAAAAGAGCTGCTAGCCATCAAATTGACTTCATTCCAGGAGCCACCCTTCCTAATAAAGTTCAACAAAATGAGGAAATTGCCAAGCAAATCCAAGAACTCTTAGACCAAGTGGTGCGGGGGCACCTTGAAACATAGGACCCTCGCCACTTAATTTTTGTTGTGTTATGCTCCAAGTGAGCCTTTATGAGTATATTAAGAGTTTGAGGACTTAGGTGTGTTAGCTAGGGTATAGGAAGTCTTAAACTATCCTTAGAAGAGCCATTAAATGACCTTAGAATCAAGGCATTCCTTGCCATAAAGTTATAAGAAATCTAGTGATTAGGCCTCTAACCTAGGGAAGGGTCCCTAGCATGGAAATACTAAAGGATAGCCAAGTCAACAAGTGGGAGATGTCAAAATTTGCAAATAAGAAAATTGCAAAAAAAGTTGCTATGCAAGAAATATTGCAATTTTCTAATTTTGCAAAAAAAATGTTGATTTTCCTTTCAAACACCAAGGAGGCCAATAGAAACCCTAAGTATGAAGGAGAAAGACCTAGGAAGACATATATAAGCTTCCCAAACCCTAAAGTGGTGACAAGTTGCAAGTTATTGTACAAACAACATGCTATAGCATGAGATTTGCTTGTAAAGAGACTAGAAATATGAGTTTTTAAAGGCTTTTGAACATTGTTTTTGTGTGTTGTACTAGTTAGAATTATAGATGGGGTTAATTAGGACCATTTTTCTTCAAAAAAAAAAATTTTTAATTGTAATTTGTTTCATAGTTTTAAAAATATTTCTTTTCTAGCCAATTTGTTGTCCTATTATCAACAGTTTGTATTAAGAATGGTGTAACTCACTATCCCACTGTAGGAATTGTATGACCTCTTGAGGATAATGAGTGTACATAATGTACTTCACATTGGAGAAAGTAGGGGCCCTAAAAATCCTAGGAAGCATTTTTAAGCTCTTGCCCTAGGTGAGCCAGAGTATGCCCAACTAGGGAATAATGGTGCTGCAGAGCTTATTTCTTGCATGTTTTTAGAGATATTTTGGAAAGTGAATGTGGAGGTTGAAAAGGAGTGAGAGGAAGTCCTTTTGGTGGAAGGAAAAGGTACTACCAATCCATTAAGCCATCCAACAACTCCAAATAGCAAGTTGCCCTTGCAAACCCTCAAAATCAGAAAAGGCACTTTACAAAAGTTATAAGGTCTAAAACCTAGAAAATTTGAAAGTAATCTTAATTGAAAAAAGGTCTATGAAGAGACCTTAGAAGGTTTAGTGGAAGAAATCAGAGAAAATACCTATTTTGTAGGAATTAGAGGGCTAACTGGGGCTCTTCCTTGTAGCCCTATTTTGAAGGAAAAGGTGAAATCGATAGGAAGCGTAACCATAGAGAGTTGTTTTGGAATACCAAAGAAGTGAATTGCACGGATTTGTGTCTCCTCCATGATCCTACAAGTTGGTTGTGAAGAATTGTCAAAAAGACCTAGCTTAGTTGGATGACCTTGAATACTCTTCAACTAGTATGGAAGCCTGACAAATAGCAAGAAGTGAATCTTGATCAAGATAGTGGAGTAGGGTTTAGGATTTGGGGATCTTTTCTTAAAAAGGGATCCTATAAGTCTATGTGGTGATCTAGCAAGGCACCATAAGTCTCAGAGGCAGACAAGAAGCATGAGCCTGTGATTGGTTCATCCCTATTCTCCTGAACACCAAAGCCTAATTAGGAAAAGCAAAAGCCCTTGTATCGTGCCTACTATTTTAGCACCCAAAAAGGGGAAAACTTAGAGACTTTATACTAATTCAAGGACCATAAATAGGGTCACCATTAGGTATAGGTTTCGAATACCTAGGATTGAAGACCTAATGGACTATTTAGGGGAAGCATGGTACTTTACCAAGATAGATCTTAAAAGTGGATATCACCAAATTAGAAAAAGGGAAGGGGATGAATGGAAAACAACCTTCAAGACCACAAAAGGTTTGTATGAATGGCTTGTAATACCATTTGTCTTATCAAATGCTCTATTTACTTTCATGAGGCTTATGAATGAGGTGTTGAAGGACTACATTAGTAAATTTATTGTTGTCTATTTAGATGACATTTTGATTTTTAGTAAAACTAAGGAGGATCATATCAAGCATTTCAAAATTATTTTCAAGAAATTACATGAAGAAAAGCTAATGATCAATTTGGAGAAGTGTGACTTCATGAAGTAAGAGCTAGTGTACCTTGGGTTTTTTTTTGTCTCAAAGGAACCTCAAGATGGATCAAAATAAGGTGGATGCCATCCTAAACTGGCCTACTCCCAAAGTTTCTATAGAGGTGAGAAGTTTTCATGATTTGGCTCAATATTATAGGAAATTTATCAAACATTTCAGTGTTACTTGTGCTCCTATGTTAGATATTATCAAGGGTGGAATGAAGAAAAAGATTCATTGGACTCCTCGAGAAAATGATGGGTTTGAGATACTCAAGAAAAGGATATCAACTCAACCTATTCTTGTTCTACCTAGTTTGGAAAAGCCCTTCATAATGGAGTGTGATGCTGGAAATGTGGCAATTGGGGCATGTTCAAAATATAAGAGGAGTAACTAAGAGGGGAGGGGTGAATCAATTACTACAAAAATAAATCCCATATCCCTTAGATGTTAGTACAAGAATGCAAACTAAAACTTGAATACTACTGAAGCTCGGTAAAAACACACAAAATGTTGTAACTCGGTAATAACTGAATTGGCTCAGTAAGTGCTTAACATATAAACCTTTAGATGTTGTCTATAGTTACTTTAACTAAGTTGCAAACACATAACAAAAAATAGCATGAACACATATGACACCAGGATTTACTAGTTTTTACTCTTCTGAAGTGAGCCCTGTCAGGAGCCAACCTTGTTAATGGTTACAAAACACACTATTAGGTGTGACCCTATTAAATGATTTAACCACCCTATTAGGAGTGGCCTTGTTAGAGGTCTTGAGACAATTCAATATAACTACCACCTTGTTAGAGGATTTGCAAATATTTGTTAAGCCAACTCTGTTAAGAGATTTAGATCACTGCTACAACGGTTAGAGAGTAACAATGAGATGACCTAATTCAAATGCAACTAATTTACTGATTATAGATCTCTGTTCTAGCTTGTACTTGATCCTTCCTAATCAAATATATCTTTGTTGCTCCACAAGGATATTCTGCTTATCCTTCAAATTCACTACCTCTTCTCATCACTAGCTTTTTCAATCACATCATCATGAATTACACACTTTGAAATCACGAATTGACCTTATATCTTCCACTTTGTCAAGTTAGCTAAAATACAACTTAGAATAATCAATATTCATCACCTTAGTCGGCTAGAATCAATAGATAAAATAATTAAGCTTAATACAACAAAATAAGAAAATCCTTTGATGGCCAACCCAGCTTGGTAGAAATTGACTCTGAAATTATTTCCTTTGTTAATCAACAAAAGCTTAGTTAACACTACAAACTTGTGAAAATCCTTTGGCAATCGAATGAGCTCAATTAGCACTGGTTCCATCCAACTTTCCTTTATTAACTGAGTGATCTCAGTTAACACTTGCTTTCTGCAACTTTTCTTTTGATGCCCAATTGAACTTGGTAGACACTGCCTTTTGAACTAGGCAAACACAGGAACACTCGATAGACACTGAGAACTGTCTTTACTGCTCGAGTGAGCTCAACATATACTGACTAATAATGATATGAAATTTTTGTAACATCAAGGACAATACACAATTAACCAATTGTATCCAACAATCTCCCTCTTTGGCATTGATGGCAATATAACATGTCATACCACAATGAAATTTTGGATTTAGATTTGAGAACTCCCTCTGTCAATATGAGCTCATCCTTTTACTGGATTCTATCTACAACAACTACTACCAAGTTCATTCTAAACATTCTCCCTCTTTCAACAAACTTCATCTTGGAAAACTTCTCCCTCTCTGGTTCCTTACTTTATTTTGGTTCCAAAAATTTCTCTGAGATATGACAGTAAACTTCTTCCTCTTTGACAACACATGCCAAAGGCAATAATTCTATAAATACCAATGTACCTTAAGTACTAATTCATCTACAATATGCCCTTGCTAATTTTGCACCAACTAATTGATCTTCAATTGGTTATGGTTGATGCATTCACTAAAATTCATTTAGAAAATTTTAGAAAGGGGAATGACCCCTGGCTTACCTCTTAGATATAGAAATACATCCTTAGGTAATGGCTTGGTGAATATGTTTGCAATATGTTCCTTTGTATTCACATATTCTAATCTGACTTCTTTATCTTGCACTAACTCTCTTAAGAAGTGATATTTTATAGCAATATGCTTTGTTTTGGAATGCATTACTAGATTCTTTGATATATTGATTGCACTGGTGTTATCACAATATATGACAACTAGATCTTTTATCCCTATCTTCATTCCTTCTAATAGTTGTTTGAACCAAACAATGTTAGAACAATTGACTATTGCTGCTACATAGTTTGCCTCTACTGTGGATTGAGATGTACAATTTTGCTTCTTGCTTGTCCAAGATACTAGTCTTTTACCAAGAAAGAATGCTCCACCACTAGTGTGTTTTCTGTCATCAAGACTTCTTGCCCAAGCAGCATCAGTAAACACTTTTAAGTCCAAATTGCCTCCAAGTTTATAACATAAACCATAGTATTCAGTACCTTTCAGATATCTCATGATTCTCTTGATAGCCATCATGTGATTTTCCTTGGGATTTGCTGAGAATCTTGAGACTATTCCAACTACTAGAGCAATATCAGGCCTTGTGTGTACTACATACTACAATTTTCCAATCATTGATCTATAAGTGGTCTTATCTACTTCTTTGGAATCATCATTTTTGGAGAGCTTATGTCTAGTAGACATAGGGGTTCCAAATGGTCTTGAATCTTCCATTCCAAATTTCTTCAGTACTTTCTTGATATACCTAGATTGAGTGATGTAGATACCATTTTTGTTCTGTTGTGTCTATAATCCATTAAAGAATTTTATCTCACCAAACATGGAAATCTCAAATTCTTTACTCATTTCTTCTAAAAATTCTTTGAACAAGTCATCATTTCCTATGAATAGAGTATCATCAACAAATATTTCTGCCAACGCAATCTTTTTGTCTGGTCCCTCCTTGATATACAAACTACTGTTATCATTAGTCCTTTGAAAGCCAATCTCTACCAACTAATTATGAAGTCTTTCATACCAAGCTCTAGGAGCTTTCTTGAGACCATATGATGCTTTGTTTAATTTGAAAACCATGTCTCTTTTGCTAGGATCTTTAAAGCCTTCTAGTTGTTCAATGTAAACTTCTTCATCAAGAATGCAAATTTGACATCCATTTGATATGTTTTAAATCCTCTACGTGCTACATATGCTAGTAAGGTTATAACACCTTCTAGTCTTGCCACAGGAGCAAAAGTCTCACCATAGTCAATATCTTCTTCTTGAGAATAACCTTTGCACACTAATCTTGCTTTGTTTCTTGAAACTTTTCCATCTTTGTTCAACTTATTCCTAAATACCCCCTTTGTACCAATTACATTTTTATCATTGGGTCTAGGAATAAGAGTCCAAGTTTTGATCTTTTCTATTTGTTCTATCTCTTCATTCATTCCTTTGATCTAACTTTCATTTTCTAGAGCATCCTTAACACTTCTAGGTTCAAATTCAACAAGTAAACATGTACCTTTTAATTTGCCTCTTGTCATTGTTCCATTTGATTTTTCTCCAATGATCTGCTCAGGTGCATGATGCCTTCTGACATATCTTGCTAACATAGGCTCTTTGGCCCTTGAATGAGTTCCAACATCTTCATCTTGAATTTGTGTTTCAAGCTTGGGTCCATCAGGCTCAGTTTGAACTAGCTTGATAGCCTTTGATTGTGACTCGGGTCCTTGAAGCTCGAGTTGCACTGTCTGCAACTTAGTAACTATTGGTGTTTTTGGGGACTTGGGAGATGAAGCTTCTTTTCTCTCAGATAGATTTGGTAGGGTATCAAGTTCATAGTAAAAAAATCTCCTATAATCTTTAGGCTCCTTGTTACTTTCTTCTTCACTCTTTTCTGCAAACTCATCAATTCTGACATGTGCACTTTCTATGATTTTGCGAGTAGACAAATTCAAACATCTATATGCTTTACTTCTATAGGAGTATCCTAGAAATATGCCTTCATCACCTTTTACATAAAATTTGTCTTTTCTAGATTCTTTCAATATAAAGCATTTGTTGCCAAATACTTTCAAGTAACTTACATTAGGTTTGTAGCCATACCATAGCTGATAAGGTGTTTTGTTTGAATCTTTCTTCAACTATACTCTATTCAAGGTATGTACTGCAACGCTAATAACTTCCTTCTAGTATTTGAGAGCAACATTCTTTTCAATCATCAGGGTTCTCGCACAATCCATGATAGATCTGTTTCTTCTTTCAACTATACCTTTTTATTATGGTGTACTAGGGGTTGACAATTGTCTTTTGATTCCTCGTTCAATGCAAAAATTATTGAATTCATGGGAGATGAATTCACCACCTCTGTCTAACCATTTTAACTTCTTTCCAATTTCCTTTTTCACTCTTCCCAGATACCACTTGAATTTTTTAAAAGCTTCTAATTTTTCTTTTAGATACATTACTGTCATCATTCTAGAATAGTCACCAACAAAAAGAATGAAATTTTTTTCTCCAATATAGCTTTCTATTCCAATAGGTCCACATAAGTCTGTATGAACAATTTCCAAGACTTCTTTTGACCAATAGTCTTTACTTTTGAAGCTAGTTTTTCCCATCTTACCAATTTGGCAATTCTTGCATAAACTCATGTCAGACTTTTTCAAACTAGGAATACCTCTTACCCTTCTATGTTTGCTTATCTTAACCAAATTATCAAAGTTCACATGACATAGGCTTTTGTGCCATAACTAGCTTTCCTCTACTTGAGCAATAAAACATGAACAATCACTGAGATCTAAATAAAATAGATTACCTTTTGTTTGCTTGCTAGGTCCAACTAGATTTCCTTTTCCATCCAGTAGTTTGGCCTATCCATTCATGAATTCTACTTTGAATCCAATGTTGTTCAATTGTGCCACACTCAGTAGATTATGCAGTTCTTTAGTCAACAAGATACATCCTTTTCCTTTTATGTTACAAGGTTCATTGTTTCCAAATCTTACACTACCTCCATCATAATATTCCATATGCTCAAATTTTGTTTTGTCACCAGTCATATGATGTGAGCAACCACTGTCATTAATCCATATATCATTTTTGATAACATGAGAGATAAATGTCATCTTATCTCCTTCATCATCATATTTATCTTTCACAACAATATATACCATTTCATCTTCACTATTATTAGAATATTTAGCTATAAAAATTCTTACCTTTGTCCTTGTAGTTATTGTAGTTCTTGGAGTCCTTCTTTCCTTTATTCTTATTGCTTTTCTTCTCATCCTTGATTTCCTTGTTTGGACACCTAGCAGTTACGTGACCAACTTCTTCATAAGAAAAATAAGAGGAACTTTACCTTTGTACTTTCCTCTGCCTTTGGAATACTTCCTTGTAAGAAGGGCTTCAACAACTTCAAGATCACTGTCTGAGCTTTCTTCTGATGTTCCATCTTCGTCACTTCCTAATTGACTGGACTTTGACTTTTTACCCTTTTATTTGAGTGAGAGTTTAGCTTTAAATGTGGATGCAATATTCTTTGAAGTAGAAACATAGTTATCTAATTTAAAAGCTATCAATCTTCCAACTAGAACATCCAAACCTAATTTGTTATCTGGATCACATCTCTTTTCTTGAATAGCAGACACTCTAATTGCATAAATAGGAAGCAGAGTTCTGAGCACTTTACTTACAATAGTTTCCTCCTTAATGTCTACTCCAAATTCTTTGATTACACTTACACTGGCCATGATCCTTTCCACATATTTTGCAATGTTTTCATCTTCTCGCATTCTCATTTGATCAAATTGTCTTCTAAGGCTTTCTACTTTGGCTCTTCTTACATTTTCATCTCATCTATAGAAATCTTTTAATTTGTTCCAAATTACATAAGTAGTTTTGCAATCTTTTACCTCGTCAAATTTACCATAACTGAGAGCAGATGAAATATTTATCATCATGATATTATGATTCTTCTTTTCAGCAATATCTTCAACTGATAAAGTTCCAGGAGGAGTCTTGTATTTAGCATCAAGATACTTGTAACCTCATAAGTCTTGCCATGCTGCAAAATTGTTCATGTTTAGCTTGGGAATCTCTCTTTTGTAAGACATCCTGATCTTTAGCTCAGGTCCTTGAAACCTTCTTTGAAAACACCAAATGCTTTGATACCAATTGTTGGAAATATAAGAGGAGTAACTAAGAGGGGAGGGGTGAATCGGTTACCACAAAAATAAATCCCATATCCCTTATAGATGTCAGTACAAGAATGCAAACTAAAATCTAAATATTGTTGAAGCTCAGTAAACACACACAGAATGTTGTAACTCGGTAATAACTGAATTGGCTCGGTAAATGCTTAACATATAAACATTTAGAAGTTGTTTGTGATTACTTTAACTAAGTTGCAAACATGTAATAGAAAATAACATGAACATGTATGACACCAAGATTTAACGTGGAAGCCCAATTTTGGAAAAACCACCAATTGCAACTAGTTACTATTTTTTATTCTTCTGAAGTGAGCCCTATTAGGAGCCAACCATGTTAAAAGTTACAAAATACACTGTTAGGTGTGACCTTGTTAAAGGATTTGATCACCCTGTTAAGAGTGGCCTTGTTAGAGGTCTTGAGAAAATTCAATAGAACTACCACCTTGTTAGAGGATTTGCATATAGTTGTTAAGCCAACTCTGTTAAGAGATTTAGATCATTGCTACAATTGTTAAAGAGTAACAATGAGATGACCTAATTTGAATGCAAATAATTTTCTGATTATAGATCTCTGCTCTAGCTTGTACTTGATCCTTCTTGATCAAATATATCTTTGTTGCTCGACACAGATATTTTGTTTATCCTTCAAATTCACTACCTCTTCTCATCACTAGCTTTTTCAATCACATCATCATGAATTACACACTTTGAAATCACAACTTGACCTTATACTTATATCTTCCACTTTGTCAAGTAGGCTAACATACAACTTAGAATAATCAATATTCATCACATTAGTCGGTTGGAATCAATAGATAAAACAATTAAGCTTAAATTAAAAAAATAAGAAATTCCTTCGATGGTCGACCCAGCTCGATAGAAACTAACTCAGAAACGATTTCCTTTGTTAACCAACAGAAGCTTGGTTAACACTGCAAACTTGTGAAAGTCCTTTGGCAACTGAGTGAGCTCGGTTAGCACTAGTTCCATCCAACTTTCCTTCATTAACCGAGTGAGCTCAGTTAACACTCACTTTCTGCAACTTTTCCTTTGACGCTCGAGTGAACTCAGTAGACACTACCTTTTGAATTAGGCAAACACAAGAATGCTTGGTAGACACAGAGAATTATCTTTGCTACTCGAGTGAGCTTGATATGTACTAACTGATAATGATATGACATTTTTGTAACATCAAGGATAACACACAATTAATCAATTGTATCCAACAGGGTAGTCCTGAGCCAAGAAGGGAAGCTAGTGAATTTTCATAGTGAGAAGCTAAATGATGCAAAGAGGAAGTACTCTTCCTATGACCTAGATTTGTATGCTCTAGTCCAAGATTTAAGCAAGTGGAGGCATTACTTGCTTCTAAAGGAGTTTGTGGTATATTTAGATAATTAGTTCCTTAGTTTCCTCAACTTCCAAGGTAAACTCAGTAGAAAGCACATGAAATGGGTAGAATACCTACAAGCCTACACCTTTAACATCAAGCTTAAGAAAGGGGTGCATAATAAGGTAGTTGATTCCCTAAGCAAGAGACTCCTAATAGTGCAAGAGCTTCAGTTACAAAGCATTGGGACTGATAGCTTCAAGGACCTATATGATGATGATGAAGATTCTGGAGACATTTACAAGGTATACAAGGAGTATAATAACAATTTCCATGTGAGATTTTTTAATACACTTTACAAAATGATTTTTTGTTTAAGGGCAGCCAAGTATATGTTCCTAGGGGATCAATGAGGGATAATTTGATTCAAGAAAAGCACAATGGGGCACTTAGTGGTCACTTTAGAGTCAATAAGACACACAAGTTAGTTACTAGATTCTACTTTTTGCCTAAAACGGATAGGGATATTAGAAAATATGTGAAGTGTTGTGTTGTATGTCAAAAGGAAAAAAAGACACATCTTCCAATGCAAGTCTTTACTAACCCCTTCAAATTCCTAGCAAGCCATTGGAGTGCTTAAGTATAGACTTTATGGTAGGATTACCAGGGAACAAGAAAGGATTTTATGGCATTAATGTTGTAATGGAGAGATTTAGTAAAATGGCACACTTTATCCCTTATAAGACAGTCCATGATGCTTCTCAGATTGCTCACTTGTTCTTTAATGAGGTGGTAAGGATCCATGGCTTAACCTTAAGTATTGTTTTAGAAAGGGACACAAAAATCATGAGTCATTTTTGGAAGACCTTGTGGCACAAGTTGGGCACAAATATGTCCTTTGGATATTCCTACCATCCTCAGATAGATGGCAAAATTGAGGTCATCAAAGGAGTCTTGGCAACTTTCTAAAGTGCTTTACCAAGGAATATGGATAGGTTTTAGATCAACTCATTGGACAGGTTGAGTATGCATATAATGATACTGTCAATAGATCAACTGGTAAGGACCCTTTTGAAATTGTGTATGGGTTGCATCCTAGAGGGGTGTTTGAACTAAGAGAGTTGAAGGATAGTGCCAAAGGAAGTGGATATGCTAAGGACTTTACCACTTCACGAGGGAAGTCTATGAATCAGTAAGGAAAACCTTAACTGACAATGCTGAGAAACTCAAGCAAAAGATGCATGACAATAAAAGAGATATACAATTCCAAGATTGGGATCTTGTGATAGTTCACCTAAATAGGGCAAGATTGCAGAAGGGAGTTTCTCCCAAACTTTAGATGAGAAGGTTGGGACCTTTCCAAATATTGGCCAAGTATGGTAACAATACCTACAAGCTGGATCTTCGTAAAGACATTAAATTTTCACCAGTTTTCAATGATGTTGATTTGGTTAAGTAGAAAGTCCCTACTCTAGATGTTGATTAGATACTTAAGGAGGTCACTCAAGATGTGGAAGACTTGAATTTGACCCCTCCACCGCCTAAGACAGTTGATAAAGTATTAGATTTAAGGGTGTAGTAGAAGACTAGGACTACAACTTATTGAGAACATCTTGTCAAGTTGCATGGCCAAGCAGATGTAGAGGCTATTTGGATTAAGGAAGTATACTTCAAGTAGTTGGGCATATACTCTAGCTTGTTTAATCAAAGAGTAGATTGAACTTTTTGTTTTTAGGGGAGTATGGTGCAAGAGCACTTAGGCTAACTCATAGTCAAGTATTTTTTAGTGGCTAATATTCATCAATTGGCTAATTTTAGAGATTTTTGGCTGGTAATTTGGCTGATAATTTAAGACTTAACACAACCTAAATCGCTATATTTTAATAAATTTTAGCTCTAAAATATTTAAAATTGCTCAATAATTTATTTTACTAAAAAAATTATATTCAAAGATTCACCAATATTCGATATATGATTAGATTTGATTCACCTAAATATTATAGATTATTGGATACATTAAAATTAATTCATTAATAATTATCCTAATTATTAGTTACTTTAGCTATATGTCACCAATATTTAGTTTTCACTATTGATTTAAAATATAATGTAATGGTCCTCATAATATTTCATGAGTTAAAAAATATTAAATTTTCATTTGTAATATTCTATGGTGATTAATGAAATTTCTATTATTATTGGGGTTCACCAATATTTTCTATACAAATATTATGATTCCAAAATAATCGCCAATATAAATAATATTTAAATTTTTAAAAATGAAATATTTGTGAATAGATTTTTTTTTCAAAATAATGAAATATTCACCAATATTTTATATCTTTTTTTGGAGGAGGTTTTCTTAAAGATTACCTTACTCCTATTCCTAACTCTACACTCTAGGTTTTTGGCTTGTAGTGATCTTATCCAAGTTAGTTAGGTGTGTTTGGACCTTAGAAGGTCATAGTTGGGTTTGTTACTAGGTGGATTTGACTAGGTTCAATCTAGTCTAAGTGGTTTGGGTTTTCTTTCTTTGTGTTGTTTTTGTTTAGTGGTTTAGGTGGTGAAATAGAGCAATGGATCATATACTCTAGGAGTGTCAAGGAAGTAAGGATATGAGGTTACTATGTCCTCCATGATGTTTTTACTTAATTTTTCATAGGGGGAAGATCATAGTTTATCATTTGGCTCAAAAGTCGTCAAATAGGTAAAAAGGGGCAAAAACATGTGAATTGATGTTATGAAGGCTAAATCATGCCTAGACATCATAAATGGACCATGTTGGACCTACTTGGAAAGTTCCAAGTGACAAATGTCCAAAAATTGAAAAAAATGCAAACGTTGTCAACAAGTTTGAACCACTTTAGGTGGTTTGGGTTTTCTTGCTTTGTGTTGTTTGTGTTTAGTGGTTTAGGTGGAAAGATAGATAAATTTATCATATACCATAGGAGTGTCAAGGAACTAAGGATTTGAGAGTACTATGTCCTCCATGATTTTTTCACTTCTTTTTGCATAGGGGGAAGGTCATAGTTTATCATTTGGCTTAATATTGCCAAAATTGTTAATGCAAAAGTTGTCAAATAGGTAAAAAGGGGAAAAACATTTGAATTGATGCTATGAAGGCTAAATCATTCCTACACATCATAAATGGATCATGTTGGACCTTCTTGGAAGTTCCAAGTGATAAATGTCCATAAATTGAAAAAAAATGGAAAAGTTGTCAGCAACCTGGAAAAGTTGCATGACAACAATTGAGCATGACTTGGGCATGTCATGAATTTGAGGTTGATGGTTACTCTAAATTTTTGAAACCTCCTAGGAAACATATAAAAACATGAAATTAACCCATCCCAAGGGTTGGAAGTTGTAACAAGTGAAGTTTTGCAAGTGGTTCCAAGAAATAAAGTTTAGAAGTTGACAATTTTTTGATTTTTTTACTATAAGTACAAATCAATGGATTGAAGGGTTTTTTTTTGTGTTTGATTCTTGTTGTTCATGTCAACATAGTACTTTTTAAAAAACTCTAAGTGGATTATATTTCATTTGTGCATAGTTAGAAAATCTTTTGTTATTGATTTGTTCGCTAGTTCAATTTTGACAATTTTGGGAAAATGGCTTCCCCATGAATCCTGACCATGGAATCATCGTGTATTTTGGAGATATGGAAGTAGAGCCCTTCTATAGTGTACATAGAAAAGGAGAGGCCTAGACAAGCATGACAACTCTTTTTGAAGTGATGCCCCAGGGGAGCCTTTGGTGCATGGCTAGGTGATCATAGGGCTAGCAAGTTAAATTGGGTGGATTGAATGTATTGGGTAGTTCAATCTAAGTGTTGGAGAAGGAGGAGGATGTGTAAGGAAGCCTCATGTGAGAGGATAAATTCCCATGATAAGACTTTCTATGGTATGTTGTTCAAAGGAATTCAATGGTGTATACCTAGAGGTTTAATTAGAGACAATTTGATAAAGGGGAAACATAGTGGTGGACTAACATGACATTTTGGTATTGACAAGACATTTAGTATTCTAAAGGAGAAAAATGTTTGACCTCAGTGATATAATGATGTTTAGGAATTTTTAAGGAGTTACAAAATTTGTCAAGATGAGTAAGTCTGAATACTAGACTATGTATACCATTACCTATTCCTAATAGACCTTGGAAAGGCACCAACATTGATTTTTTTCTTGGCTTACCTAAGACACGAAGGTGTGCTAATTCTATATTTGTTGTCATTGATAGATTTTCAAAAATGTCACATTTATTCCCTATAAGAAGACATCAAATGTCATTTATTTAGCATGTCTTTTGTTTAAGGAAATTGTGAGTTTGCATGTGTAATCAAAGAGTATTATCTCTGGCCAAGATAACAAGTTTGTTGGATACATTTGGAGAAAACTTTGGAAGAAGTTGAGTACATATCACCCAAAGACAAATGGACAAATATATGTTATGAATATAAGCTTGGGTATTTTGTTGAGATACTTAGTTGGAGACAAACATGGAAATTGGCACATGGAGAGCTTGCATACAAAAATGTAGTGCATTGGAACATGTGCAAAACACCTTTTAAGATTATTATAGGCACACGTCTTAAAGGCATATCAAATTTGAGAATAGATGGATTAGAAGAGAAAATAAGTGTGAAAGGAGAAAAATATACATATTTCATGATGAAGCAAAACATAATTTGGAGAAGAACAATTAAAAAAAAGAAAATAACAAGCAAGTCTAGAATACACAAAACATTTGAAATTTGTGATTAAGTAATGGTTCATTTGAAGAAATGAAGGTTTTGTATTGGAACATACAACAAAATTGAGCATGAAGAAGTTTGGACCTTGCAAGATATTCAAGAGGTCTGACTGTTGTAATGCAAATGAATTTGAGTTACTAGCTGATATGGATATATCTCCTATCTTCAATATTTTAGATTTGTATGAGAAGAGGTAGATGTGCAACAAGAATATCCTAGATAAAAGGATTGGTAGAAGTACTAGAGATAAAGACTACATAAAAGGATAGGCATAAACACTAGAGATAAAGACTACATTAACTATTTGGTGAAGTGGAAGGAAAAAACAATTATGATTCCTCCATGGATTTGTCAATCTGAGATGAATCATTTTGATTCAGCTTCGGTCACATAACACTACCAATTTAGGAGAAGTGGTTTTATTAACCCCTATGTAGAGGGTAAATGGAATCAACCACCCTACCAACTAATGAAGGGGGAAAACCAAGATTCACCTCTTGAAGTAGGCCTGATTAACACAAAAGGAAGTGTCAATTCATGACCTAATATAAAGGGGGGTATTTCTTAGATTTACTTCCCTCTCACCTCCACCCTAAGGGGGTTTTAGGCAAGTAGATATGTGATGAAAAGCTAAAATAATAATAAAATAACAAGATGTATTAAAATGAGGAAGGGAAGAAAACTTACCTTGCAAAATAGAAACCTTAAAACATGCTATCAAACAATATTCAAAAGTGTTGAATCTTCCCTCTGTTTTGAAAATGATGATATCTAAAAAACCCAAAAATTGTTTGACTATTTGGAAGAGTCTATGTTTCTTAGTAGGAAAAAATTAGGCAACAAGGAACAAATACAACCATGATCAATAGTGTTCAATCTTGAAAAAAAATCAGATCTCTAAAGATTGATGAAAAGGGTATGCAACTCTGTAACTTGTTCTTCCTTTCAAGATCCACAACCTATAGAATAAAGGATTCTAGTTATATTGTTGGGGTGGGGGTTCCCTTAATGAAACCCTGGTTTAGGAATTGACCTTGAATTGAGATAGGAAATAGAGAACACTAGCAAGTAGTAGAAGTAGATCTAACTTAAAGCAATGCAAATCTATGAATATGCTTTTGAATATGGAATGTAATCAAGAATGTAGATGCAAGATGAAATAGCCTTGACTCAACTTCAAAAACCATAATAAAGGAAGTCAAGGTAAATCAAAATCTTCAAGGGTCAGTTTTCCAGTCATATGACCCAACAAGCCAGATTGGAAGATCAATGGAGGTGATGCTATAAAGATGCCCCATCTTATTTTCCTCCAAAGAGTAGGTCCCCTACTATTTTAAAAGCACATGAGTACCCCCACCATATTCTGTGGGGACGATAAAAGGATGCCCTAAAATTTTATAGGGAAGGGAATCTAATGTGGGTATGTTTAAATATCAAGATAGATAGTCCCCTTGCAAGCATGCATGCGTGCATCCCCCCAGGGCGTTGTTTTAGGTTAATAATAGTTGGGGAAAATGAATGTGGTTGAAATTTTCCTTAAGAATGGATGGAAGGATGAATGTAGAAGATACAACAAAGGATCGTGAGTGTATGAAGGGAGATCTTGAATGTTAAAAATGCTAGGTCTTTCATAAACTCATTCACATGATTGAATGCCTTGAATTCTTAAACAATGGTTGAGTGCTTGAGAGCTAACATGCATGAAGTGATATTGTGAATGCATCATGCAAAATGAGGCAAATTGAGTTTATAAAGGGAGTGGAATAAACTCGCTTTTAGGCTAATAGAACTTAAAATTTTGCACCTCAAATTATCCCAAGAAGGGACACACTGCATCCCTTATTGGTCAAGAAGGGATGCATTGCATCTTTGATAAAGGAGGGACACACTACACACTTTCTAACTAGGAAGCCTTGAGATATTAGATCCTACCTCGAGCTTTATGCCATGAAATAGGAACACTAAGGAGGATCTGCTTTGTCTTACCCTAATTCAATCTAGGAGGAATGAGAAGGGAAGAAAAGGGGAGAAATGCAAATAAATGATGACCTTGCATTAAATGGGTGCTAAATTATCATTAAATTGAGGTGCTTCTAATTTAAGATGGTATAACCCTAGGTGTATGATGCGGGAGCATCTTGGGTTCTTGGAAATCTTGCATCAACCAAAAAGATCTATTTTCATTTTGTTCTTGTTTTCTATTTTGAGAGAATGATGCAACGGTCATTCATCTTTGAGAGATTTTGCTTGCAGTCATAGAATCTTGTTAAGGACTCTCTATAGTTATCATCTTCCTAATCATACCTCATTTGGTTATGTTATGTTTATTAATTTGACTGGTTCAGTGCGTTCATTGGTCCAGTTACACTCACCAATTTTATTGATGAGGATTACGGTGGAAGTTTCTAATCAATGAGGTTGAATGGTGTGGATCTCAAGGAAGAGCTTTGCATGGTTAACTTTGTTGTTGGATCTTTCTTTCTAAATTAACTAGTTATTGTAGACACCTAAATCTGACCACACCATTAGGTAATCTTATTTAGTCATCTTCTAGGATATTATTGATTAAATATTTATTATTTAATTAATTAATCGTCATCCCCTGGTTAATTAATTAATTTAATTAACTACTGTCCAATTGATGAAATCAAATGATAACCCAAATTCAATTTATCAATTAAATCTTCATTCCTCTATTAAATTAAATAAATGCCAAAATCTATTTGATCTAATTCCACATCCCCCTTTTATTAAATAAGTCATTTAATAAAGCATCCTAAACCCCTAGGAACATCCCTAAACCCTATCATTGCCCCTAACCCAACCCATTCACCCATACTAACCTCGCTTAGCCACCTAACTAACACATCCCATCAAAGCAAAATCACTTACCTCCTAACCCCTTTCTAAGCTAAGCCTAATTCCCCTCCTAAACATGTGCACAAGTTTAAGAAAGGATTAAGACTTTCTAACCCAAGCCAAAGTCAATGGTCTCCCTTGTCCTCTTCCATCCCTATCCAAGAGCATTAATGGCTCTTACATGCCATTAATGCCTCTTAGATCCCTCTTACACACTCTTCCTCCCTTATTACTCCCCTTGACCCTCCATTTTGACCACCCAATCCCCTTGTGACACTTGTCACAAGGCTAGAGCTCTAAAGAAGCACAATCCATGTGCTCTCCTCTCATTGCATCCTAGCCCTTCCTCACCTTTTCTCCATTCTCACATCCTGACCCTCCATCTCACTACCCCTTAGCTTATAAATTAAACCCTTCCTCTCTCACAATCCATCATCTACCAATGCAAACTTATAATGCCCTACTAACCACTATAGTATATCTATTTTACACCATTGCCATGTCAAAACCCACCTACACATCCATTGTTGAATCCTCCACTTATCTCCATGCTTGATAACAACCCACCACTTGAAGCTTGAGCACAACTGAGCACACATCCCCTATCTATCTGGACACATCTATGTCATCATTGGTCACACCAAATGATCTTACCATTTTTAGTTTGCCTTCCTTCATGGTATTCACCTCATCTTATCATAATTGTTGCTATTATTTAGTTTTGTGAATGTTAAATTTGTTATTAATGTTCGTAGCATACTAGGTATTTAGCATTACAATTATTGTAATAATTTGATATTTTGGCCAAATGGTCTAACACGTGTGTCTTGGAATATTTTAATGTCTTAAATGCTAACCTATACTAGTTAAAGTGAATAAATTCAGGGCTTATGACTGGGAGAATAAATTGGGGGTAGGTGAAAAAGAGTGAAGGGTGGTGATTTAGTTGATCACGAAGCACTAAGTTTTCAAAATTGGATTCATTTGTGTATGGAATAAATAGGGAGGGCCTTACCACTTGACATGTATGATGTACCTATCTAAATAAATGATTGATCATGCATTTTCTATCTCTTATTTTGGTATTATTGCTTCTATGTGTGTTTAGCTACAAGGTAATACATCCCATATTGGGGTTCTCAACCCTTAGTACTGCATCACACTTGTACAATTTGATTAATTCTTCCCTTTCAAAATGAATTTTGAAAGAGATTTTTAATAGTGATTTTGAGACAAACCCCTGCAAGAGACAACTAAATTGAGTGGGAAAACCCCTAAATTTGAAATAGGCCAAAGGTTTAAAATTTTGGAACATAGGGTAAGGGATAAACACACCCCTTACCCTAGTTAGAATATGAGATCATCCTCCCCACAAAAGGTTATGTACATGTAGACCTCTCAAGATATCAAATGCATAGTTTTCATCAAGATTTGTTAGATAGATAAGTGGGAAACAATTATTAACTTAGAAATTCAGGATTAACGTAGAAAAAGGAGAGAAGGCCCTATAGGGGTTAGCTCTTACCTCAATTTGTGTACAATGAACAAAGGGAATTCAAGGAGGATATGTTATATCCTACCTTAAACTACCCTAGGAAAGAGAGAGGTAAAGTGAGAAAAGTGTGTACAAAGTGCAAGTGTACAATGCAAATATAGAGGAGCTAAACAATGACTAAATTGAAGTGCATCCAATATAGGATGATACATTTAGCCCTCACTTTAGCAATAAATGACACTACAAGAATATGCAAGATAAAGTAAGATTAATACCAGTCAATAGAAAAAGTATATAATAAATTCCAAGACCCATAGTTCCTACAAGAAACTATTAGTGCCTACATCTTGTAAAACCACATGTTATCGATACTAAAAAATCACCAAGGACTTACTAGGGAATTCTTGTAAAGATCATAGAGGAGTTGGAAGATCTGTTAAAGATATTTTCTAGGCTTCATAATAGGTGGGAGATGTTTGAACAAGTTCCCATAAGGAAATATTGGCCAGAGTAGCATGTAGTTGTTCAATCAAATCATGTGCCTTTCTAAGATTGCAAGGTAAATGAGGCACTAAAAAAAGAATTGGTTGAGAAGGTGGTAAATGAGTAGGAGGAACCATATTAGAGGATTGAGGATTATTTTGGGTATGATAGGTATGAGCCACCAATCTAGCATCATCAAAAAATTCCAAAGGACTCCTAGGCATTTCAATGATGGATACTTGAGGACAACCCTTAATAGAAATGAGAGGTGTATTAAGTTGTTGAGAAAGGAATCATTTTATAGTGATTAGTGGTTTAGCATGGAAAACCACTTTATATGTTTCAATGTTACACAAAATTAGTTAAAGGGATCCAAGAAAGAAACTTGAGGTAAAAGTTTGGTTGAAGAGATGTACATGAGGATGCAGTGATGTGATCACGAGAATCTCACCCCCAAAAAACACCATCTTCACTACTGTACACCTCATTAAGGTTCTTACTATAATTCACAAGAAAAAAAACTATCAAAGTACTCATGAATGGAATCATACATGTTGGAAGTGAACAAAGAAATCAATGCAATGCAATTTTTTTTAGTTTTATTTTTTGAAATGTAAAAGAAAAGATAACATTTGTTTTTGAATTTTTCTCTTATGATGGAAAACAAAGTAAATGAAAGCATGTTATGCAAGACAAAACTAAATAAGGAATATACATCTAAGCATTAAATGTAATTTTTTATTGGTTTTGATAGAAGTAAACTAAATGCAAGATCTAGCTAACCATTCAAAAGGAATAAAAAGGTATAGGTTCACAAAATTGTAAAGGTGAAAATGGTAGGCCTTCCACCTTTACATGTGGATTAAAAGGAGGAAACCTTGTTGAAGTTGATGAAAGATCCGTAGACACCTAAAAATCCTTTAGAAAATAAAGTATTTTTATTTTCTGCAAAGTCCTTGATGACATCATCATTTATTAATTAATTATTTATTTAATTTATTTATTTATTTTTATGCCATTAAATCCATTTATCTTAATTAAAAATATTTAATTAAGGAATCCCTCCCAAAAATGTTTAAATCTTATTTAAACATTATTTCCTTATTTATTAATTATTTAATTAATAAATTGACCAAAAATCCCAAAATAAATAAATAATTTATTTTTTGCCCAAAACTTGGCCAATTTCCTTAAGACCACTAACCTCTTCCAAAATTTTCTAATCCTTCTTTAATTTCGATTAAAGGCTAATCCCATCATTTCCTACTCCTAATCCCAACTCAAAATATTTAATTAAGATTAAATATTAATCCTCATGTTTATTAAAAATATTTTAATAAATATCTCCTCAACCCAAACTCTTGAAACAAATAAAACTTTATTTATTTTCTAAAAACCTTATTTATCCTCATCCTAGGAAGTTCTAGACTCTTCTAGAAAGTATTCATCCTCATCCAAAGCCTAGACTCTTCTAGAAGATGTCAATCCTTATCTTTGACCCTAATCCTAATCCCCCCTAACCTTGTCACATTCCCTAAACAGGGGTTAAGACTTGCTAACCCAAGCCAAAGCCAACAAATATCTCCTCCTTCACCCACCCTCGTTAAATGCTATCCACTTGCCCATCTCTAACAAGCCTAATCTAATCTTAACCCAAGCCTAATCCAAGCTTTAATCATTTGCACATTCCTAAGTCAAGCTTAAGACTTTCTTAATACAACCCAAGTCAAAATATATCAACTCTCTCACAAATATCCCAACCATAAAACTTTATGAAGCCCACAAAGCCATAAATGACTCTTACAAGCCCATTCATTGCTCTTACAAGCCATTATGAGGGTCTTTACGAGCTTTGAGCCTCCTTTGTTGACCCCTCAACCCCTCTTGCTCTAACCAATGACCCTGTGACATGTGTCACTCTTTGATTGGCTGTAAGGAAGCACAATCCATGTGCTCTCCTCTCATTCAATCTAAACCTTCCATAAGCTTTCTCCCATCCTTGCATCCTAGCCCTTGATCCCTCAAGCCCTATGCCTATTTAAGAAATCCTCTCCCAAGCCATTTTAACACAATCTAGAAAGTAAAGCCATAATGCCATTTTGAGAAGCCATTTTTACATCAAATCCATTCACCAAAATCTATCAAAAATCCTCCATTGAAGCCCATTTGAGCATTTGAGCATACATACATAATCAAGCCATCTTAGCTATTAGACACACCTCTACATCAAGTGATCATCCTCATTGAGAGAGCCTATCCATGGCTCATATTCTCATTCGAGGACTTCACTTTGTCTCTCATGAAGTTATGTTAAATTAGTATGCAAATGCTTTTTGATTGTTTTAATTTAGTGTTTCTAACATACTAAAGTAGCATATACAAGATCAACCCCACAACTCCCAAGATCACTTGCATGCAACTACCTGTCACAAAAAGAGAAGAAAAAAGCTATGGAGGCTGGAATTCCTAGATCAAGAGATGAGACATTTTTGATGAGAAAAAAAATCATTTACTATTATCAAAAGTGAATGAATACAACGAGAGATCATCCTTATAAAGGAGATCAAAAAACCTAAAAAGGTCTAACCTAGGTTGCATAATAATAATTAATAAAATAATTAATTATTATATAACTAAAGTTTAGCTTAAAAAAACTATAGTTAACTAGAAAATATCTAATTACTCTAACACCCCCCCTTAAGATAAACTCAGGGAGTAGCTAAAAACCTAGAAACTATTGCTAAAAGTAAATTTGGATCTCGACAACAAGGCCTGATGAGGCACACAAGTGCAACCAAATCTCTGAAAAGAGGATAAATAGAGAAAACCACATGGGAAAAACCCTACTCCAAAAAGAGATGGAAAACATGCTAAAAGAAACTAGTGAAGGACTGGAGAAGCCTCCAAACTAGGGAATGTCCTAGAAGATAAGAACAAGAGATGATCATGAAGAATATCACTGAAGCATGTAGAAGCTACAAAGCTCTATCAAAAAGTTACTTCTAATCTGAAGAACCTCCACTAAAATAGAACTTAACTAGGTAGAGAAGGCTATAATCTACATCGAATCAAGAGGCACAGAAAGGCAAACAACTGAACTTGAAGATACAGATGGCATGAAACACTAAAGTCTGAAGAGATGATCAATCAAACCAAGGAAGCATGAGAAACAATAGAAGAACCCTCCCTGATGTAGACAAGGGTGAGGTGACAGGCAATTGGAAAAGTGGGCTTGAAATACAAACACCACTGCTGAGGGGGGTGGGGTTGGTGAATTAGTGGCTTAAAATACTTTGAAAAACTTGAAACAATTACAAGTTATATAAATTTAACACATGAGCAAGATAGTTACTGAATAATAGAGTGACACAATATTTCAACATGGAAAACCTCTTAGGGTAAAAAACCACTTTGAATCTAAAATTTTATTGGCCTCTTAGGCAAATCTTTTAGAGCTACAACTCTGGGAAGCACCAACACCCTATTTTAGAAACACCAATTTCAAGGAACACCAATCCCTTACACCTGAAGCATCAACTTCCAAAATGAACAAATGAGATATAAAATCAGAGGATCATCTTTGTTACAACACAAATCATGAATCATTGGTTTCAACTTCTTGTTGAAAACACAATGCAGGATATACTTCTATTCTCCTCAAAACATCCATCCAAATATATTTTCCTTTTCTATTAAAAGATTTGATCAAATACTAATATGAATGAATGAAGCAGAAATATATAAACCTTCTTCTACCTCTAATAAAATTCTTCAATAAAAATCAAATCACAAATATAAGAATAGAAACATAAAGGCATTACCCTCTTCTTTGTTGTTAAAAATTTGCCTGCAAACTATTTGGTCTATAAGGAATTCCACACCAATTCTGAAACTTCTATCAAAACCACCTATTGGATGTTTTAGAGGAATGTATTCTCTACTTATAAATCAAGAAATTCAAAATTTTGGAGGCAGTTACATACCCCAAACTTCCATTAGACCAAAACCACTCAAAACTGCCAAAACTATCATAACAATTTGGTACTTGTTTCTGATAAATAAATTTTTCTCTTTCCACACGTGTTATGCAAAAACTAATAAAGACCTATTTTATTTAATTCCAAGATCTTTCTAAAAAGGTATGATAGTTGGGGTCTATCTGATAAAAAAGCTTGTCAACTTTCTAATAGACCAAAACTAATTTTTTTTATCCGTTTTAAAAAACAATGTGAACATTAAGTGTTAATTGTATAACACTTAAGTATTTGTCTTGAATATATTTTGAATAATATTGAAGGACATCAAATAAGATAATTACATGATGTTAGCCATAACATATGCTCATTATGTTAGCCATATCATATGCTCATTATTGACATCAATGACAATAATCAAAGACCAAATACCAAGGGTTCAACATACTCCCCCTTTGGCATTGATGTCGATACCAACTTTCACCTATATATCCATGTGTACCTATATATCCTGTATATGTACCTATATACCTATATATCTATGTGTACCTATACCTATATATCCATCATGTAGACATCTTCTTCATTTTTCTCCCCCTTTGACATCAATGACAAAGGAGATATACCAAGGTTTCAATGTAACAAAAAGATAAGCAAAATATGCTCCGTTGAAACCTATCACTCATTTATGAACTTATGCAAGCGAAGAGAGGGATAAAACCCCCAATCTTGTTTTTAACCCTTCAAATGTGGCTCTTGAGAGAGGTTTTGTAAATATGTCAACAAGCTAATCTGAAGAAGGAACAAATTCTAATTCAACATTACTATTCAAGACATGTTCCCTTATGAAATGATAATGAACATCAATGTGCTTGGTGCGTGAATTCATAACTAGATTCTTAGAAATACTGATTGCACTCTGATTATCACAATAGATAGGAACTGGTTTAGACACTATTACTTTCATATCTAATAAAGTTTGAACCATCCAAAGAACCTATTGACAACAAGAACATGCGGCTATATATTCAACCTTTGTAGTAGAAAGTGTAGTAGATTCTTGCTTCTTACTATGCCAACACACTAGCTTGTTAACCAAGAAAAATGATGCTCCTGAAGTACTTTTAATTTCATCTAGACAACCTGCCCAATCTGAGTCAGTATAAGCAACAAATCTAAAATCATCATGTTTAGGATACCAAATCCCATAATTCAAAGTACCCTGAATATATTTGAAAATTCTTTTAACTGCCATTACATGAGATTCTTTAGGTGAAGATTGAAATCTTGCAACCAAACATACAACATGCATGATATTAGGCCTTGAAGCTATGAGATATAGTAAACTACCAATCATGGATCTATAAGTAGTTTGATCAACATTAGGAGAATCATCATTTTTAGTAAGTTTACATCCTATTACCATTGGTGTTCCCATAGGCTTACAATCTTCCATATGAAATTTCTTTAACATTTCTTTTGCATACTTAGTTTGGGATAAGAATATACCATTTTCCAATTAAGAAATTTTCAACCCAAGAAAATAGGATAGTTCCCCAAGAATGGACATTTCAAATTAAAATTGCATAAGCTTTGAAAAACCTTGACTTAAAGCATCATCATTGGATCCAAATACTATATTATCAACATAAACAAGAACAATGAGAACATCGTCACATGTACTATATATGTACAAATTGCTATCAACGCCACCTCTTCTGAAGCCATTTTTGATAAGATACTAATCCAACCTAGAATACCAAGCCCTCAGAGCTTTTTTCAAACCATAAAGAGCCTTTTTTAACCTGCAGACATGATTAGGATGGTTTTTGTTTTCAAATCCTTTAGGTTGATCCATATAAACCTCTTCATCAAGATAACCATTAAGAAATGTCATTTTAACATCCATTTGGCACATTTTAAAGCCTTTGAAAGCTGAATATGCAAGAAAGATTCTAATTGCTTCAATTCTAGCCACCGATGCAAAAGTTTCATCAAAGTCCACACCTTCTATTTGTGCATAACCCTTACAAACCAATCAAGACTTGTTCCTTGATATCTTTCCATTTTTATCAAGTTTATTTCTAAAGACCCATTTAGCACCTATTACATTTTTATCTTTAGGTCTAGGCACTAATTCCCAAGTTTTATTCTTTTCAATTTGACTTAGTTCCTCTTTTATAGCATTAACCCAAAACTCATCCATAATAGCTTCTTTATATGATTTAGGTTCAATTTGAGATAAAAAAAATAGAGATTAGCACATTCACTAGATGTAGTTCTTTTTCTTGTTTGAATACCTGCATGTTTATCTCCTATAATCTCTTCTTGAGGATGATACTTCTTCAATCATGTTCATGTAGCCTTTGTACCTGTGGGTTCTAGTGTTTCTATTTGATCTTTTATCTCTTCTTCACCTTCATCAACTTTATTATCTACTTCTTTCAAGTCTTTATTACTGCCTTGTAGGAAAGTATTATCCATTCCTATTTCCTTTTTATCCTATGCAACTTCATCCACTTTCACATGTACACTTTCAATAAGTTTATTCAACCTTTTATTAAAACATTTGTAAGCTTTACTTTGAGAAGAATATCCTAAAAAAATTCCTTCATCACATCTTGAATCAAAGCTTTCTATTTTATCATTAGAATTCTTAATGAAGCATCTACTTCCAAAAATTCTGAAATGCTTAACAGATGCAGGATGTCCATACCATAACTCATAAGGAGTGTACTTAGCTTTTACCCTTAGTTGTGCCCTGTTTAAAATATATACTATAGTTTGAACTGCTTCTTTCCAATACCTATTTGGTACTTTAGATTCATCTAACATAGTTCTTGCCATTTCTTTCACTGTTTGGCTCTTTCTCTCAACAACTCCATTTTTTTTGAGGTGTCGTAGATGTTGCATGTTGTCTTTTGATGCCATGTTTTTCACAATAATCAAAAAATTCATCTGAAGTAAACTCACCACCTTTATCTGATCGTAAGCATTTAACCTTCATGTCTGACTCATTTTCAACCATTTTCCTGAAAATCTTAAACTTGTTAAATGCCTTTGATTTATGGTTTAAGAATGTTACCCATGTTAGTCTTGTATAATCATCTATAAAAAGCATGAAATACTTTTCACCATTTAATGAAATTGTCCTTGTAGGGCCACATAAATCAGTATGTACTAATTGCAATGGTTTAGAAGCAAATTAATATTTTGAAGGAAAAGATGCCTTTGTTTGTTTACCATGTTGACACCCTTCACAAATAACATTCTCTGGCTTACTTATACATGGCATACCTCTTACTTTCTAATGATTACTAACTTTTACCAAGTTGTCAAAATTCAAGTGCCCAAGCCTTTTGTGCCATAACCAACTTTCATTCACCTATCCCATAAGACAAACATCTTCATGATTGTTAGTATTTGTGATATCTTTTAAATTGTATACATTTCCTTTAGATCTTTTACCTGATGCAACCAACTACCCAAATTTTAATTTGATTTGGCAACCATGGTCATCAAAAACAACTTCATATCCATGATCACAAATTTTACTAACACTTAGAAGATTTTACTTTAATCCATCAACATAATACACATCATGAATGGAAATTTTGTCACTAAGCATCAAAGAACCCAAACCTTTAATTTGCCTTGAAGAATCATCACCAAAACTAACATTGCCACCTTTGTAGTTAATCAATTTGTCAAACTTCATTCTATCTCTTGTCATGTGTCTAGAACAACCACTATCAATTATCCAAAAGTCTTTTTCTTTAGAATGTAGATCCATTTGAAAAAACATAGACTTAGCAATCTTAGGCCTCCATATCTTAGTCACTTTAGTATCAAATTCTTTATCAACTTGTAGACTAGCATAAGATTGATCATTCTGAATTGACTTAGTTTTGCAATTACTCATAACATGACCAAGGAGATTGCATTTGTAACATCTTAGACTATTCATTTTAGGAAAGGAATAACCAAAATGAAGCTTTGAATACCTCCTTGACATGTATCTGCAATTACTTATTCTATGTCCATATTGATGACACATGAAGCAAAACCCATCAAAGAAAGAAGTGAACCCGTTTGAGTATCTTTTACCCATGAATGAAGTGCTTGATATAACCTGATTTTTGTCATTAGAAATCTGATTCAAATCTGAATTTTTACCTGCATTTCATGTGGTAGCATTTTGATTTTTATCCTTACTTTCATATTTAAATATCTCGAATAAAGATTTATCTTTCTTGTCACTAGAGCATTGTCCAAGTTCAAAACCAATTCTTGTTAGATCATCAGTTCTTCTTTGTTTCCTTAACATAACATCCAAAGTAGTGTTCTCATATTTTTCTAACTTTCTTCTATATGATACTACTTCATTCATTAACATTGTACATTCCCGATCTTTAGAACTTAACTCTTCCTTAGTGACAAAGACAATTCTCTTTTGTTCTCAACTTGTAATTTCAATTCTATAACTTGTTGATTTAAGTCCTTAGTTTTTTTTTTCAAAGTTCTCTTTTTTCTTTTAAGAATTGATTTTCTTGAACACTTAAATTCCTTTTTAATTCCATGATCTTTTTAAGTGCATAAAGAAATTCACATTCTAAATTAGCCTCAACAAGTTCAACATCATCTCATCACTATCTGATTCTTGACAAGTAGTTTCTATAGCCATGAATGAAACTTCATTTTCATCACATTCAAAACTACTACATTTACTATCTGATACATCAACAATCAAACTCTTCTTCTTCTTAGAGAACTTCTTTTTGTTATAGAATTTCTTTTTACTTGATTTCTCTTTCTCATCATCTACTTCATCATGACTATTATAAGGACATTTAGATGCAAAGTGTCCTATTTTACCACAATTAAGGCATTTGAAAGGAAGTTTACCTTTGTATTTACTTGCTTTTTTATTTAATTTCCTTGATAAATGCACTTTAAGAACATCAAGATCTTTTGATTCTGAAGAGACTTGCTTCACTTTGTTTTCCACCTTAAATGTTGCTTCTTTGCCTGTGGATTCCTATTTGCGAAACTTTCTCATTTCATAAGCTATAAGTGCTCCATAAATATCTTCCATTGTATACTTGTTAATATATCTAGTTTTTTCTATAGAACATATCTTAGAATCAAATTTATCAGGAAGAGATCTCGAAACTTTCTTTACAACATCAATATCATCAATTTTTCCACCAAGTCCTCTTATGCCATTTATTGTTTCATCTATCTTAAGGAGATAGTCTTCTACCTTTTCATCATTACCCATCTTAAGGTCTTCAACTCCTGATTTCAAATGTTGTATCTTCGCTTATTTAACTCTATCATTACAATGATATGTGTTTTTCAATTTGTCCCATACTTCTTTAGAAGAACCACAATGCATTACCTTAACAAAAACATCTTTAGATAAACTGTTAAGTATAGCAAATTTAGCTTTCATATCAGTTTCATACTTCCTCTTTTCATCAGGATCTGTAGGTCAAGTATTAGGAACTTTATAACCATTAACAACTAAAGCCCAACCATCAACATTAATAGATAACAAATATATTTGCATCATTACTTCCCAAAAAGCATAATCTAATCCATCAAAAATAGGAACCTTTAAAGAGCTATCTTGAGCCATAAAAGATAAGTATTCCACTCAACCAAAATCTACCCAAAGTTGTTAAACTTGATATAGGGAACCTTGCTCTAATACCACTTATTGGAATACAAACACCACTAGGGGTGGGGGCGAGGTGTTGAGTTAGTGGTTTAAAATACTTTGAAAAGCTTGAAAGAATTACAAGTTATAAAACTTTAACACATGAGCAAGATAGTTAATGAATAACAAAGTGACAAAATATTTTAACATGGAAAACCCCTTAGGGTAAAAAACCACTTTAAATCTAAAACTTTATTGGCCTCTTGGGAAAATCTTTTAGAGCTACAACTCTGGGAAGCACCAACACCCTATTTTAGAAACACCAATTTCAAGGAACACCAATCCCTTACACCTGAAGCACCAACTTCATGAATACAAGAAGCACCAACTTCCAAAATGATCAAATGAGATATAAAATCAGAGGATCATCTCTATTACAACACAATCATGAATCACTAGTTTCAATTTCTTGTTGAAAACACAATGCAGGATATACTTCTATTCTCCTCAAAACACCCAATATTCAAATATATTTTCTTTTTCTATTAAAAGATTTGATCAAATACTAATATGAATGAATGAAGTGACAATATATAATCCTTCTTCTACCTTTGATAAACTTCTTCAATAAAAATCAAATCACAAATATGAGAATAGAAACATAAAGCATTATCCTCTTCTTTGTTGTTAAAAATATGCTTGCAAATTGTTCGGTCTACAAGGAATTCCACACCAATTTTGAAATTGCTATCAAAACCACCTATTGGAGGTTTTAGAAGAATGTCTCCTCTACTTATAAAGCAAGAAAGTCAAAATTTTGGAGGTGGTTACATACCCAAAACTTCCATTAGACCAAAACCGCTCAAAACTGCCAAAATTGTTATAACAATTTGCTACATTTTTCTCATAAATTAGACTTTTTCTCTTTCCACACGTGTAATGCAAAAACTAACAAATACCCATTTTAGCTAACTCTAAGACCTTTCCAAAAAGGTATGATAGTTGGCATCTATCTAATAAAAAAGCATGTCAACTTTCTAATAGACCAAAACTTTTTTTTTATTTCCATTTTCGAAAGCAATGTGAACATTAAGTGTTGATTGTATAACACTTAAGTATCTATCTTGAATATTTTTTGAACAATATTGAAGGACATCAAATAAGATAATTACATGATGTTAGCCATAACATATGCTCATTATGTTAGCCATATCATATGCTCATTATTGACATCAATGACAACAATCAAAGACCAAATACCAAGGGTTCAATAGTGACATTGTTCGAATCAGAAGACAAAACAAGACAAACAACTTAAATGAAAATATAGCTGCAATATGACACTTTATCTCAATGCATTTGCAAGAATGCATACAAAAGATTTCTAAATAGATCAAAAAATACGTAAGACTAATATAATAGATAATACAAGTCATGATGAATCAAATAAAGCAAAGAAATTGATCCTCAAACCTAAAACAACCAAGATATTTACCAGAATGCAAAAATGCAAAAGACTAAATAGAATGTGCCTAGTGCAGAATTTGGGAAAATAACTAGCATCGCTGAAAAGATCTTGGAAAGACCTTTCCAAATATATAAAGAATTCCCAAATTAGAGACCAGATGCTTAAGATATGTCTCTCAGAGTGCAAAAATGAACTCTAAATTTGACAACAGAAAAAGCTATTAAAAAAGCATAAAAAATGAAAACTAACTATACCACAGTGATAGGCTTGGAACCCGCTTTCTAGTGATATTTTGTTTGAAAAAAATAGAGTTAGTATGCTCGAGATAAGAGCAAAAATGTGAAGGTAGGTCCAAACAGAGGTCGAGGAGGTGATAGAAGTGGTGATGCAGTGCTACTGTCAACAAGTGATGAGCCCAAATTTGATGGTAAAATGGCCATCGAGGCAAAATAATGCCTGAAAATGACCACTATTAGAAAAAAAAAAAATCCGACCACCAAAAACACAAAGTTGGACAAAGGGTCAGTGCCAGATAAAAAATCGGTGGCCAAAAAAAATGTTGAAGTATGCGCGTGTTTTGGAAAAAACACAAGATTCACTCGATCTTACAGTAAAATTTTTCACAAATGCATAACCACCATAAAAAAAAGAGGGTTGATAGTACATGAAGAAATACTAAAAACACTCATTAAGGTAATTTGCAAGGTGACTTGGCATGGGCCAAGGAGTTTTGGAGTTAAGGATGTTGCACAGGAGTCCACAATCCATGTGGAACAAAAGTCACAAGCTCCCCATACCAATTGGCTTAACCACGCCAAAAAATAAACCAACTCTCAAATGACATTGACTTGTCATAGGTGATGGGCCTGAAGTGGGCTTGGAGCATTGATTGGCCACACAAGTCCACGAAGGCCAAAGCAGATGGGGCTGAGATAAATGTTAGCCAAGAACAAAGTGTTGACTGGGGTGTGTCCCAAAAAAAAAGGTGCAAACTCCAAAAAAAATCAATCTATGCCCCAAAAATTTGCCAATCACCTTAAAAATTGCTCCTTTTGTTCATGTGCTTTGACATGATCATGGTGGATAATGGGTAATTACTATCGATTCTAGCCCCAAGCTAGAAGTGAAAGAAACAAAGCCAGGTCATGATAGAGTTAGCCTTGTGACTAAATGAAAAAATTGCTAGCAGTTGCGTTAATGACCATCATCATGAGGGACATACCATAGACCTTCTTTCACCCTAGTTTGTCGCTGAGCTAGCCAAAGAATAATTGTCTAGCGAGGGTTCCACAAAGGGCCACACCATTAACTACAATGAATACATTTGTCGACAATGAGCTTGGTTTTCTAGTGGTCAGATAGTAGTAATAGAGCCTTATGAGGAGCTTCGTGATGGTCGTTATGTATAAGAGATCATATGCATTGGTGAAGAAGCCCATGCCAGAAATTAAAATTGTCGTGAAATGGTACCATTGTGTTTTCACCTTGTCTAGAGCATCCAACACTTCATGATCCTTGTTCACCATCTTTTATATCCACTATATACTCTTGAATTGGGCAGGTATATCAATAAACTAAGCTTGCTTCTCAAACAAATAAGTAGTAAAAAATTTAAACATGACTCAAGATAGAGTACACCTGTATGATATCACTGCAATTGTTTTGGACAATTGTAAAGTTGACTGGTCAAAAAATGCTACCAATCACTTTTTGAAGACATATCTAAGAATGCCCAATCCAAGGTGGTCATTGACTATACCTTGGGTCTCAAAATTCCATGTCAACAAAAATACACTAACATGCATTGAAAAGGTAGGTATGACTTCAAAGACCCAAACAAATAGCACTAATGCCAATCACCATGCATGTGGCTCAAAAAAAGAGAACCGTTGATGTCAGGAACACAAAAAAAGAGGCACACTGGCTCCAATTTTTTTTTTTGAAAATTGCTACCTCGATTTGTGTGTCCAAGTCAAAACAGCCTGGGTGCAATTTTTTTTTGCCTTGATTTCAACAATGTCCAAACTGGACGTATTTTATATGGAAATGGAGGTTTTCAAGCACTTTGAGCTCAACAGTGATGTCTATTTTTGCTCAAAGTGCCTCAAAAATTAGTGACCCCCCAAATCCAATAAAAATTTGTTAAAATTTTAGATCTAAAACTAATGCCAAATCTCTCAAGAATAGAATAGGGCCATGAAGATCTAGCACTTTGACACCATGTTGAAGTTGGTGAAAGATCAACCCCACAACTCCAAGAATCACCAACATGTGAACACCTATCACAGAAGAGAAGCAAAAAGCTACAGAGGCTGGAATTCTCAGATCCAGAGATGAGACATTCTTGATGAGCAAAAAGATCAATTGTTATTATCAAAAGTGAATGAATACAATGAGAGATCGTCCTTATAAAGGAGATCAAAAAATCTAAAAAGGTCTAATCTAGGTTGCATAATAATAATTAATAAAAGAATTAATTATTATATGCCTAAAGTTTAGCTTAAGCAAACTAGAGTTAATTAGAAAATATCTAATTACTCTAACACACCAAACCCAAAAAGTAGATCTGGAAAGAGCCACTAAGGAACAATGGAAAAAGTACAAGACCTCAAACTTGCAAAATTGGAGACCTCTTTTGTGTTGATCCTATATGTGAGATAAGAAATCCAAAAATATGTAAATTTGATATAGGAAAAGAGATGAGATTAGTAGGGTTATAAATGTGTTCACCATTGAGATAAATGGAGAAAAATGGCCAAATGATTGATTTACTGTTGATCAAAAGCTCAAAATGACCCAAATCAAAACTGGGATGAGTTTTATTTTTGAGAAGGACAAGGATGAACTAGGAGGTCAAGGATACCTCATCCTTGAACCTAGGTAGAGGATGTAGGAGTTGATGAAATCCAACTCCACAGCTTGCCAAGATCACCTGCACGCAAATAGCTTGTTGAAGAGAAACTGAAGGAGTAAGAGAAAATATTTCACGATAGGAAAATGAAATTGCTATGTGAATAAATAAATTTACAATGTGAGAGAGATCGAATATAAAGGCCTCATGGAAGCTTGTAGAACAAGCTGGAAAGTGGTAGAAGATAAGGTTGACAACTAAGCACACTTCCACAAAAAGGTGGAACATGCTAGAAGGGAACAAACTCCCATGTTGTCAACAACTCATCACTACAACTATTAACTACACACATTAACTTAAGTAAGCTTAAGTAAATAGAATAAATAAATAAAAATTAATTATTTACTCTAACACCCCCCCTTAAGTGCAACTTAGGGGAATGCCTTAAGTTCACAAAAACTAAGATGAAATGTAGAATGGGTCCTGGCAACAAGGCCATGTTAGGTCCCCATGTACAATGCAAAGAAATGCAACCTTTGAAAATGGGGAAAGAGGGAAAACCTCATGGGAAAAACCCTCCCCCAAAAAGAGGTAAAAAACATGATGAAAAAATGAAGGAAGGAAGGAAGGCCTCAACAAGACCTCCCAAGGACAACTTCCATTGAAAATGTTTCAAGAGACTCTCTCTCAAAACCATAAGTACAACTAGCCCCCCATGAGAGATAGAAAAGCTGCCAAAGCCCCCCCAAAATAATGGAGCCCTTGAAGAAAGAATCGAACCAATAAAACTCCAATGCAGAGTAAACAAGGGAACCCCTAAATGTGAGGGAAAATTGGAAGGCCTATCTAATGCTCAAAGGAGAAAATATGAGGATCTTGAAAGGGAATCCCCAAGGGAGGTGTGATGATATTGTCATGAATTTCCATTGTAGAATCCACAATAGGTGCACCTGGAGGCTCGATGAATGGAGCTAAAGTATCAAGCAGAGTAGAACAAGAAGAATCCTACTAAAGAGAAAAGTCCTCAACTGGATGTGGTGTGGTAGTCAAAATAGGGATCTCAGGAACAATACAAAGGTTCAAGTATCTTGACTGCACCACATGATGCTCCTACGAAAGAGAAGTAGTGTGCTCCAACAATGGAGATGGTGGACCAAAGTGTGAGAAGGTGTAGAGACAAGTGGAAGGATCAACTACCCCTGTAGCAATAAGAACTCCTGCTACATGATCTTGAATGAAGACTGAATCAACAGTGAACTCAACTGTCTTCCCTGATCCACTACGTGTAATATGAGAAATCGAGAGAAGGTTGGTAGAAAAAGATGGAACATACAATACATCATTGAATATACCATCTTGGATGTGAACTAAACCTTTCCTGCAGATTGGTAGGGTAGTGTTATTCCCCATCAGAATATGAAGAATAGGAGAAGCCTCAAGAGTAAAGAAGACACCTTGAGAAGATGTCATATGGTGAGAAGCACCTGAATCTAGTATCCAAGGAACTTGTGAAGGAGATGCAATGGAAGCTTTTAATGCATGACCCTTTCCAAGATTTGATGTAGATGGCAAAGATGTGGAAGAAGACTAAAAGGCAGACCCCTATGAAGTAGAAGAGGATGGAGAAGAAACAATGTTCTTCTTCTAAAGAGCTTGCAAATTTGCAATTTGTTTCTCATAGCCATCAAATCTCTTCTGAAAATAATGTGCCTCATTATGAGATCCTTTCCCACAATAGGAACAGGTAAGAGTCTCAATCTTCTTTTTCTCCTTCTTCTTAGAAGATGATGAACCAGTAGAAGAGGGATCTGATATTTGCTTTGACTTCTGCTCTTGTGTATCTTTGACAAGCAATGCCTACAACTGTGAACCTAAAAGTGAATCATCTGATTGATCTTGGACTATTCACAAGTTAACCAATCACAAAATATCTCAAATGAATTTGTGTCTGTCACCCAAGGCATCCATAGTGGAGTAGAAAGTGGAAGAGAAGATTTGATATTGGCCTCTCAACTTTGAGATTATCAAAAAGATACACTCATCATCTGTCTTGGTTTTCCCACATCCCTGCAAAAGTGTACGCAAAGATTTGAATTTCATTGAGAAGTCCTCAATGGTGGGAAAGTTGTCAGGTGTCAAAGAAGTTAACTCTTCATCAAGCTGAAGTGTCCAGAACTCATTCACTATGCCAAACAAAGTCTGAAATTTGAGCCAATAAGCCCATGGAGTGGTCAAACCATTCAAGTGAAATGGTAGACTGTCTGAAATATTCAATGCAATCAATTCCATAGCCTCATCCATTTTATTCTTGTGCTGAAGAACCTTAAAAGGGCATGTAAGAACATGTTGATTCTCATCTAGACATAACCATAAGCCCCTTGACATGAGAAGCCTAGTCATTTGTGCCTTCCAGGTGTGATAGTTGTGTGGTGTGAGACAGGTCATAAATGGATCTGCCATTGAGAGAGAACAAGATAGAAGTAGAAGGATCTTATTCTAAAGTAAATTACAGAAAAGAAAATGCTCCCCCAAAATAAAAAAAATAGATCAATTAACCCCCCCTAATGTATGATTTGGGCACTCTATACTTAGTGCGACTACAATAACCAATTTAGGGCCTATTTTTGAAAGTAATATTTCTGTCCACAGAACCTATAATCTAATTTCAGATCTAGAAAGTAGACAAAAAAAATGCACTTTCAAAAAAAAGGAACCTGATTATGTGTCTAGATGAGTTTGTACAAAGCATTTAAAGTGGCAAAAAATGGGATTTGTGAGTTGTAGAAAAATTTAGGAATAGAGATGTCAGACCACCTACACCAATGTGTAGATCAAAAAATTCTACCGCAAAACAAAAAAAAATTGCTCAAAAAAATGAGTCAGTATGAGGGAGATATTGTTATTTGAAAATCACCTCTGTAGTTTTTTTTTTTTGAATCACCGTCATCACACCTCCAAAAAATAAAGGAAAAAGCCCAAAAAATGATAGATCTATTATGTCAAACCCTCTTTCTCATTTTTCTCCAAGTACTGGAAAAATGCTCTTCCTCCTAATTGAAGAAAAAATCACAAACAAACTAGGGTTTGTGTCTCCAAATCGTAGCTTGAAAAATCCTTCAACCAAGAAGCAGTAGGGAGGCTCTGATACCATGTAGGATTTGATGAAATCCAAATCCACAGCTTGCCAAGATCACCTACATGCAAATAGCTTGCTGAAGAGAAACCGAAGGAGCAAGAGCTTGAAGGAAACAAAGCAAGAGAAAATATTTCACAATAGGAAAATGAAATTGCTATGTGAATGAATGAATTTACAATGAGAGAGTGAGTAAATATAAAGGTCTCATGGAAGCTTGTAGAACAAGCTAGAAAGTGGTAGAAGATAAGGTTGAAAACTAAGCACACTTCCACAAAAATGTGGAACATGCTAGAAGGGAACAAACTCCTGTGTTGTCAACAACTCATCACTAGAACTATTAACTACATGCATTAACCTAAGTAAGCTTAATTAAATAGAATAATTAATTAATGATTAATTATTTACTCTAACAAAGGACAACCTTGTCCTCTACCCAGGCAAAAAAATAATGATAGAATACCCAGTTCTGCACTCTAGACTATCATATTTGGAACAAAACTGCCACTAAAACTGCACTATCAAGGATGACCTCAACATAATGTTAGGTCTTAGATTAAAAAATGAGTATGAAATTTTATTCAAAAGTATTCCTAGAATCTATACTCCAAACTATGCTTTGAATCCTACAAATCTAAAAAGTTTGTGTGTGGATGGCTATATAAGGGTTTGCCTTAGTCAACCTCCCATTTTGGTAATTTCCACCTCCTCAAATAACATAGAGATCACACCAAGATCCCAAGGGTTATAGTACTTTGGCCATCTTTAAAATTTATTTCCAACTCTATAATTTCTTTAAAATGCTTGTTTGAAAGTTACTTGTAATGCTTGATTGAGAATGTGTGACCTCTTCTTTCCTTCAATGGATTAATCACAAAGCCTTTGGTCTTCACCTTTCAATTTCTCTTATGTAAGATTGAGATGTCGACAAAATCATGCTATGACCCTTGTGCAAAAAATTCCATGCTTCCCTTTCCAAATTAAGCCAAACAGAGTGTTTTGTAGTGATCAAGAGATGAAACCCTGCAAGAGCTAACTTAATCAAGAAAATAAGGTTAAAGGTGTAGATCTTGTAGACGTACTTGGAGTGATAAGAACATTAGATATAACTTGAAATTTGGTGATCTCTATATCCTTTACATATTTAGTATGTGTATAATCAACATATCAACATCTTGTCCTTTATACAACCATATGCAAACATAAATGTAGTATCTAAGGACATCCCTGAACATGAATCTAAGCTTGCGTATCTTAACTTGTCATATCCCAATTTCATTGATCAATCCAACCTCTCCGATGTATAAACTATTTTTCTTTAATAGACCAAAACATATATATGTTTACATTGATGACAAACTTGTTATCAATGTAACACATAGATATGCTATCCAAGGTTACCTCACAAGAGCTGACTAAATTGAGCAGGAAAAATACCAATTTTGAAATAGGCCCAAGGTTTGTAAATCTTGGACCCAGGGAAAGAGATAACCTTTAGGTAGAGGATGATGGTGTCCTCTACCTTGAGACGTTCTATGCATGTAGGCCCCTTAGAATTTAAAATGCACAATTTTAATCAAGTTTTGTTAGATAGATAAGAGGGAAACTGATGAAGGGTGCTCCCCTTAATACTGTAAACACATAACAAAAACAAATAAATAACACCAATTTTTGAGAATAAAATATGAACTTCTTATTATCACTGCAAATGAAAAATTATAGAATTTTGAAATACAATATGCAAACCCACATGGGCGCCTTCCTTACAATAATTTATTAGATAGTTTTGTGAACTATCACCCTAAGTTGTCCTAGACAATCTAGGAGTCTTCCTTATATAGGTAATTTTACACTACTCCAAAAGTTTCTAGACATCGAACCCTAACCCTTGAGGCTGACCAACCCTAAACTTACATATAGTGTTGGCTCAAATTAACTATGCCATTTATTTTGCAAATTTTGGTTGGCCCAACTTCAGAAGACCATAATTCACTAACCATTGATTCGATTGAATATTATGACCCCATTTCAAAATCCTAAAATTTTGATCTACAATGCCTAACTTGCAAAATTTCCAATCAACCCTATTTCAGAGCCTATCTAAGGCCGCTAAGGCTTTTAATGTGAGTTGAATTTTTTCTACCAAATTACACACCAAAAATTCATAATTACTTCATGACTACTCATAATATGGCATTGAGCCTCAACTAGAAGGCTGATATATCCATGATGAAACTCCACCTTTGAAATTAGGACATTCTAAGCTTGTAAGACTGACTTACTAAGTAGTGAGCCTCTAGAAACAATAATTTTGCATTGATACAACCGTTATTCAAGAAACATAAAGAAAATATTTTTGGGTGATACAAGATTGCTCTTACACCTAGGATGCTTCTACATAACAAATAATGATTCAAATGAGAAAATAGGGTTAAAGTGGGAAACATAGAGGATATCTTTTAAGGGTTAGGTCCTACCTCAATTTGTTTCGAAGAAAGAAAGGAAAATCAGTGAGGATGTGTTATACCCTACCTCAAAACCACCTAGGAAAGAGAGAGGGAAATTGATGCAAGTAGGGTAAACTTTAAGAAAGTTGCCTCCAAAAAAAGATATAAAATATTGGTGAATCTTTCATTATTTTGAAAAAATAAAATTATTTCTATTGGCAAATCTCTCAATTTTTTATTCTAAATATGATTAATATTGGCAATTATTTTCAAATCATAATTTTTTTGTATATAATATTGACAAATCTCAATAATAGTAGGAAGATCAATAATCATTGTGGAATATTACAAATCAAAATTGAACAATTTTTTTCCTCATGGAATATTATGAGGATCATTACATATACTTTAAATCAATAGTATAAACTAAATATTGGTGATATATCCCTAAAGTTACTAATAACTATGATAATTATTGGATAGTTCAATTTAATTTCTCCAATAATATACTATATTTAGGTGACTCAAATCTAATCATGTAACAAATATTTGAAGTTAACTTTTTTAATAAAATAAATTATTGAGCAATTTTAAAATATTTTAGAACTAAATTTTATAAAACTATGGTGATTTAAGTTGTATCAAATCTTAAATTATTAGCCAAATTACTAGCCAAAAAATTCTAATATTAGCCAATTTGCAAATATTAGCCACTAAAAAATACCTTGGATGCAAGTGAGTACAATGTATAAGTGTACTATGCAAACACACTAAAGAGGAGATAAACACTCACTAAACTAAAGTGCTACTAATTTAGGATAGTGTAGTTTTAAGAAGAATGTTGTTGGAAATTCTATTTAGTTTTCTTTATAAAAGTCATTTTGTTGTCTAATACATTGTGCAAATGAGAAACACATCAAATTAAATGGCTTATTTATAAATTGAAAAAGGTTTTTGCATCCATATGTGATTGTATAACACCTCTTGATGTAATAAATAAATGAGTAACTAAAAATAATGAGTGATACTCAAGTAGAAATGGAGATTCCCTCACATTCAATTGTAGTAAATAAAATCACCACCCTTCCTTATGCATTGCAACTTTTACACAATGATCTAGATGAACAGATATAGATATATCACTTTCTCTATCCCTCTTTAGAGCTATTGAGTGCTCTTTCCCGACCCATCTCTCACTCCATCTCTCCTACTCTATATCTTTCTATATTTATATTGATGTCTCTCTCACTCCTCTCTATCTCTCTATATCCATATCTATCTTTGTATCTATTTCCTTAGCCCTCTTGATCTCTCTCTATATCACTTTGTATCTATATCTCTCTTCCTCCCCCTCTCCATGAATATTGAGACTTGTCTCTCCCCCTTCTCTTTATTTCTATCCATATACTATATTTTCCTCTCCACTCTATCTTTATTCATCTACATTTACTTCTCTCTTAGCCCCAACTTCTCTCTCTTTATCCACATCTTTTTTCCTCCCCTGTTAGACATGTATGCCTCTCTTTATCCATCCACCTCTCTCCCTTTCTCTCTTCTCCCATATCTTCAAAGAGCTATACATCTATACCTCTGTCTCTCCATCACCACCTCTCCCTTTATCTATATCTTCTTATCTCTCACTCTCTCTCCAACCTTATATATCCCCCTCTCTCTACCTCTGCATATTACTTCTAATCTTTATCTCCATCTAAATATCTCTCTCCCTCTTCCCCTCTCTCTAATTCCCCCTCCCCCCCTCTCTCTCACACACATGTTTATGTATATGTATCTCTCCCCTTCTCCACATTTATCCACATCTATGTTATTGTCTTCCTCTTTATCTCTATCTCCTTTCCTCTTTCTCTCACTCTTTCTTCATCCCTCTGTTTTATATATCTCTTTGCCTCTCTTTTTATATCACTTCATAATAATTTTCCATCTCTCCACCCCACCCTTCATTGTATCCCTCTTTCTAAATCTCTTTCTTTCCCCTACATCAACTCTCTACACTCCCTTACCCCCTCTACTTTCCCAACATACAACTATCCTCCCTACAACTCCCTTTACACCTCTCTCTCTCTCTCTCTCTCTCTCTCTCTCTCTCTCTCTCTCTCTCTCTCTCTCTCTCTCTCTCTCTCTCTCTCTCTCTCTCTCTCTCTCTCTCTCTCCCTCCCTCCCTCCCTCTCTCTCTGACATGCATCTACCACCTTCTCTCTCTCTCTCTCTCTCTCTCTCTCTCTCTCTCTCTCTCTCTCTCTCTCTCTCTCTCTCTCTCTCCCTCTCTCTCTCTCTCTCTCTCTCTCTCCTACATGCATCTATCACCTTCCTTCTCTCTCACTCTCACTCTCACTCCATATATCTCTGCTTCTCTCTTTAATTTACTTCATCTCTCTCTCTCTCTCTCTCTCTCTCTCTCTCTCTCTCTCTCTCTCTCTCTCTCTCTCTCTCTCTCTCTCTCTCTCTCTCTCTCTCTCTCTCTTGTTATACCTCTCAAATTACCCCCTCTCACCCCTTTCTTCTTGTCTCTATCTCTTTCTATCCATATCTTTCCACCCCTATCTGCATATCTCTATTTATCCCTCTCCATCTCTGTATATCTCCCTACATTTATATCACTCACTCTCCCCTTCGATATCTTATTTTTTCAATCTCCCCTTATATCTTTCCTTATAATTCTCTTACTCATCTCTTTATCTCCTTCTATTCTTATATTTATCTACTTCTATTCTCTCTCTCACCTCCTTCTATCTCACTATCTTCTTCATTCAATTTGCCCCCTTCTCTCTCACTATCTTCTTCATTCAATCTCCCCCTTCACACACACTATATTCTCCTCTCTCCTTCTTTACACTAAAGACATTTCCTTATTTGAACAAGCAAATCTGATTCTCAAAATCAAAAATCCACAACGCAGGAGATTCGTAAACTACCATTGAAGTCTTACTCACCTTCCAATTTTGTTATCATAATTTTATGTGTATGGACTAGTGAAGTAAAATTTACACATATATAGATTAGCGAGGTATGATTGTCTTTTGACAAGATTGGCTACAAAATGGCTAGTGAATCTTGTTTGTAATTTATTCCAAAATTGATATCATTGACTTCATGGCCTCAAAACTGATTAGTGTCTACATCTCTCACTATCTTGTCTAAAAGTGGGTAAGTGGAGATAGATTCAGGCCACATATAAATGCATTCGATAAGAAAACAATGATTACATTTGGGTAACAATCTTCCCATTTTAGGCATGGTTCCCATGGGAGGGGCTTGGGCACTATTTTTGTGGAGTGGGTGGCCCCATGATAAATTTTTAAGGGGGCTACAAGTTTATTTGGAATCAACTCCTATAAAATAGGAGCTACAACTTCTTAGCCCCCTCAATTTGAGCAGGTAAAAATGGGGTGGGGCTAGAAATAGCCCCACCAGCTTAGGGAAGAAATCTGCCACTTGTCAAAACTGACTATTCGTTTTCCCATCAAATAAATTTATGAAGAAATTAAATTTCTATTTTCAAATTTTATAACATGACTATCTTCCTTAAATTAAGGATTTGATTTTTTTAAGTTGATTCACATATAAAATTCATGGAACCACTTCCTTTTAGATATTCCTAAAAATTTTGAGTGACAACTACTCTATTTTAATTAAGTGGGTGCTCATGGGACCTAGCCTTATTGTCCCCAAATTCATAAAAGAAAACCACAAATCCCATGTTTGGAGTAGAAAGATTCAATCACAAACATAAATGACCATTGAAAAATATATGTCGTGGAGGTTGTCTCCTTCACCACAACTTCCAAATACACCCTCCTTTTCCAAAACATTCAACATGAATCATGTAAAATACACAAGGATACAAATATTCTCAACCCGCACAAAGAAAATGCTCTTCTCCTTCAAAAATTTATTTCCAATCCCCTACATAACTTTTTCTGTCTTGAAATCTAGCCCCTTTAAAATCCACAGGTATTTATGCCACAATTTTATTCTAAAAATCTCATGGCCTTCTTTGAGATATATGATCTAGAACAATATTTATTATGGAGTTAGAGGAAACCTCTTGCGACTAAAATTTGCATATGTATGTAGATCTTTACATTCTTTGTACATGTTCCTTTCTAGGAAAAAAAATCTAATCTATACAATCATAATTCATAAATGCCTTAGCATTAGCCTCATCTTAAAAAATAAATGATACATATATAAATCCTTAAAGTTAATCATATCTCTTCTATAGCTCCGCGGTGGCCAACAAACTATAATAATAGACAAACAATTTACCATTCGATGTTAAAAACCCAACTATCAATTGTTTGAAGTTTTCTAAAAATAAAGCTCAACTTATGCAAACATTTTCATTAAAACTAAAAAAATATTGATTATAATGATTCTCCAAAAATAATAGCCACTCAAATTCAATATAAAACATTTATAAAAATTGTTCCTACTAGTGTAGATTAAAAATATAGTTGATCCCGTTGGAAATGAAAAGAGTAACTAAGAGGAGAGGTGTGAATCAGTTACCACAAAGACAATTCCCTATCCCTAGATGTCAAATCAAACTCTTTAGTAATAATGGAATACTTTATCTAGCTCGGTTAAAACTAAGTTCTTGTTGTAACTTGGTTAACAAAGCAGTCTTATGAATATTAATTAGTTTTAACCTTTAGTAACTTAGTTGTAGAAACATAAAGCATAAAGAAAATAACACGAACACAGATAACACCATGATTTAACGTAGAAACCCAATTTGGAAAAACCACCATGCAACTGCTCACAATATTTTTTGTTCTTCTAAAGTGAGCCCTATTAGGAGCCAACCCTTTTAAAGGTTACAATACATACTATTAAGTATGACCCCATTAGAGGATTTAGATCACCCTATAAGGAGTGACCTGGTTAGAGGTCTTCAAACACTTCAATCTTGAAATGTCACCTTGTTAAAGGATTTACAATAGGACTGCTAAATCAACTATGTTAAGAGATTTCTTCACTGCTACAATGGTTAGAAGGCAATAGTAATTTGACCTGATTTATGAAGCAACTTCTTTTTCATATTCAAATCTCTATTCTAGCTTAACCTCTGGATCCTTACTGATTAGAATATTCTTTACAACTTATCTTCCACACTTTCCTACTCTTCCTTTTCCTTTGATCACATATCCATCATATTTCATATATTCCACTTGCACATCTTGTCCTCACTATTTGACCTTTCTTATATATCATAAGCTTTTTCAAGTAGGCTTGAATACACATTCAAATAACAATTAACATCCAAATAGTTTACCTTAATTAATTAATCAATTAAGAGACAAGTGCATTCTGCTGACACTCAGTCAATACTGTGATTGATCACTTGGTTAACATTGGAAGTCCTTCGATGCCCGACCACTTTGTTAATACTAGAAGTTGGGTATCCTTCATTTCTTGACTTCTCAGTTAACATTGAGTTCCCTTCATTCCTTGACTGCTTAGTCAACACTGAATATGCTTGGTTAATACTACAAGTTCTTCATTGCCTGATTAATATTGACATTTGTGTAACATCAATGACAACATACAATTTGAAGAATTTTTTCTAGTAAACTCCCTCTTTTGAATTGATGGAAACACAATGTGTCAACATACAATGATAAAAGTACGAGCAATTTGATAGTATCCTTAGTTTCATTATGATTCTCATCCATAACAACTCCCTTTGTGATTATGCCTGGATTTGTGTCAGTTGCTTCCAAATGAGTTCTCCCTCTTACATCTATCATCACTTTGTTGTATACTTTTATCATTTTCTCCCTTTTTGCTATAAAATCTATCATCTAAATACTTTCCTTTTGAGATACACAAATCTCTCTTCCTCTTTGACATCAAACCCTCTCTCTTTCTCTTTGACATCAAACTCTCCCTCTTTAACATCAAATGCCAAAGGATACATACTCTAAAGTTACTATGTACCTGTATGTACTGATTCAAATGCAATATGTTCTACATTTCATACCTAAATTGTGACAAACTACATCGACTTGATAGATCTTCAATGAGACTTGGTTGATGCATGACTATCTTGTGCTTTACTGTGCATTAGATAGGGGAATAACCTATAGTTTACCTCTTAGATACATAAATGCATCCTTAGGTAATGCCTTAGTAAATATATCTACTATCTACTCCTTGGTGTTCACATATTCCAATCTCACCTCTTTGTCTTGAACCAATTCACTTAGGTAATAATACTTGATTGCAATGTGTTTTGTCTTTGTGTGCATCATAGAGTTTTTGGATATATTGATTGCACTTGTGTTATCACAATAGATAACCATTGGTTCCTTGATTTCCTCCTTCATTCCTAACAATAATTGCTTGATCCATATTATTTTAGAAAAATTAACTATTGTAGCAACATACTTAGCCTCTGTTGTTGATTGAGAAATGCAATTTCGCTTCTTGCTTGTCCAAGATACTACTCTCTTTCCAATAAAGAATGCTCCTCCCTTTGTGCTTTTTCTATCATCAATGCTACCTACCCAATATGCATCAGTAAAGGTTCTTAACTCAAGATTTCCTCCTTTCTTATACCATAAATCATATTCCTTAATTCCTTTTAGGTGCCTCAGAATCCTTTTAATTGCCATCATGTGATTTTCTTTACGATTTGTAGAGAATCTTGCAACTCTGTCAACTGCCAATGTAATATTAGAGCTTGTGTGTACCACATACTGAAGTTTCCCAATTATTGATCTGTAGATAGCCTAATTTATCTCCTTTGAATCATTATTTGAAATTTTATGTCTAGTAGACATGGGTGTTCCAACTAGTTTGGAATCTTCCATTCAAAATTCTATCAATGTTTCCCTAACATACTTTTATTAAGTGATGAATACTTCATCCTTTATTTGATGTACTTGTAGACCAACAAAGAATTTTATGTCTCCAAACATAGACACTTGAAATGACGCAGTGCAAGGTAGGAGAATCCCCAAAGGAGATGTCCTAGCCCCCAACAAATAATCACACAATAGAAACAAAATAAAAATGCAAGATCTGATACCAAATTACAATGATTTATTCATACAATAATTGTTACATGTAATGTGTTGGGCTATAAGGCCTTCTCGGTTACAACCAAATACAAAGCAATTACAATAACAATTCTGCAAGATTCCTCGAGATCTAATCCAAACCCTACCTAGTCCAAATCACACTCTGGTAGAAACCTCCAAGGAGGATCTAAACTTGTGCTTGTAAGCCCACGAAGCAATCTCCTTGTTTTCCAAGCCATAGCTACTAGCCCTTCTCAAAATTTATCCAAGATCCAAGTGTAAACTGCCTCACATTCGGTGCTCTATCCACACACTCACAACTCCACCACAAACCCTGCTGTAAACTGCCTCACTTTCGGCACTTTGTCCATAGACTCAGTAAAAACTCACTCTTCAACTACTCTCCACACTCACTCCTCCTCCTTTGAATGAATCACTCCATGAATGAATGAATAAAACTCCACAAGACCCCCTACTTATACCCAACTAAGCGACAAGTCGGCCCAACTCATTACAACTAAATTAAATTCCTTACATAAAATATAGGTCGAGCCACAAGTTGGCTATAGCACTAAATTAAATAGCCATACATAAATTAAATACCAAAAGTTAGCTCACAGACAACTTGACACCAACATAAATCGAGACCAAGCCGAGCACCAGTAAAACCAAGCATCGCCGAGCTCCCACAAGCATTGCTGAGTTTCAATGCATGCCAAGTGCAATAGACCATGCTGAACTCCATAGACCATGCCAAGCACCAATCCTTCTTCAATCGAGTATCAATCTAAGAATCCTCCAAAACAACTGCTAAGCCTCCTCCCATGAACTCCAAAGTAGTCACCGAGAAAACCCAAGATGCTCTTGCATCAGACTCCCCAGGTAAATAGAAAAGTGTGTCCCACACTTTGATGCCCAAAGAAAGATCAGCAATCGTCTTCATCTTCACCAAAGGCTTCCACTCCAACAGGGACAAGAAATCCAATCTACACATTAGCCACATATGCATCATTCTGTCAAATACCAGAATCACAACCATCCAATCAACATGCTCACTCCCAAGAACAAATTGAACATATTGCTTCATCAATAAATCCTCATCCACATTAGCAACTAGTGAATCCACACTAGCAAAAAAAAACTCCACATCAACAATAATATGTAGATCTCCATCAGCACATGCCAAACTCACAACACCAACAATCTCATTGCTCACAACAAGATGCTCTATGACATACAAGTCACCACCAACAACAACCAAATCATCCACAATCGAGTGCTCTGTAATCTCCATGTCAGACTCAACCAATTGATCATGAAAACCAATCTCCATCCTAACACCAAAAAGATTAGGAATATCCTCAACAACAACCTTTAATTGCTTTGTAGGTTTTGTATAAGACTCCACAAACTGATCAACAAAACCAAACTCTTCCACCTCAACCGTATTATGTCATCTTCTCTCTCGAACAAGTCTTTTAACCTGTCAAAAAACTCTCTTCTGGATTGGTAGACTCCAACTCCACAAACATCCATGGAATGCCTTCCTCACCCTGTCCTTAAGTCAATCAACCAAGCTAGCTTCAAACCGAGTAGACATCTTAGAAAACCTTCTCTCCACCACATCACGAAGATTCACAATCATCTCAGGGTCCAATCCTCTTGGAGCTATCTCCCAAAATCTTTGTAAACCCTCTACAACAAATCCTTCCTATGCTCCTTGTGACAACCTCAAATTGTTTGCAAGTCAGATCACAACCTGCCACCTCACATGAACAATCAAGAACCACATCACAAGTCTAGGACCACGGATCCGCAATCCACAAACTCTCTACGATCATGCCTCAACAAGACCAGTCTTCCATTTTTGCATCCATCAATCAATCTCCATGTCCTCCCAAGGTCCTTGTGCAAACTGCCTTAGCTCCAGCGATCTGTCTACACACTCAGGAAAACCTTTGCTCTGATACCACCTAACATAGTGCAAGGCAGGAGAATCCCCAGAAGAGATGTCCTAGCCCCCAAAAAATAACCACATAGCAAAAAAAGAATAACAATGCAAGATCCGATACCAAATTACAATGATTTATTCATACAATAACTATTACATGCAATGTGTTGGGCTGTAAGGCCTTTTTGGTTACATCCAAATACAAAGCAATTACAATAATAGTTCTACAAGATCCCTTGAGATCCAATCCAAACCCTAGCTAGTCTAGATCACACTCTGGTAGAAACCTCCAAGGAAGATCTAAACTTTTGCTCGTAAGCGCACCAAGCAATGTCCTTATTTTTCAAGATACAACTACTAACCCTTCTCAAACTTTATCCAAGATCTAAGTGTAAATTGCCTCAATTCAACGCTCTGTCCACACACTCACAACTCCACCACAAGCCTATTGTAAACTTACTCAAATTCAACACTCTGTCTATAGACTCAGGAAAAAAATTTCTCTTCAACTACTGTCCACACTCACTCCTCCTCCAAATGAATGAATCACTCCATGAATGAATGAATAAAAGACTCCACAAGACCCCCTACTAATACCCAATTAAGTGACAAGTCTGCCCAACTCATTACAACTAAATTAAATCCCTTACATTAAATATAGGTCGAGCCACACATTAGCTACAACACTAAATTAAATACCCATACATAAATTAAATTCCAAAAGTCAGCTCACAGACAACTTGGCACCAACAAAAACCGAGACCAAGTCAAGCACTAGTAAAACTAAGCATCGTCGAGCTCCCACAAGCATTGCCAAGTTTCAACGCATGTCGAGTGTAACAGACCATGCCGAGCTCCTAGACCATGCCAAGCTCCAGTCCTTCTTTGACCAAGTATCATTCCAAGCACCCTCCAAAACAACTACTGAGCCTCCTCCCATGAACTCCAAAGTAGTCACTGAGCAAACCCAAGATGCTCCTGCATCATCAAATTCTTTCTTCATTTCTTCAGCAAATGACTTGCATAACATCTCATGTTTTCCAAATATGATATCATCCACAAATATTTCTGCTAGTAATATCTTGTCCTGTTGTCCTTCATTTATATTTAAATTACTATTATCATTTTTATTTTCAAAACCAATTCTTACCAAATATCCATGCAGTCTTTCATACCATGCTCTAAGAGCTTGCTTTAGTCCATATAGTGCTTTGTTTAGTTTATATACCATGTCTCTTTTGTTTGGATAAATGACACCTTCAGGCTATTCAATTTAGACTTCTTCCAGGATTCTATTTGAGAAAGTTGATTTTACATCCATCTAATACACTTTGAATCCTTTTTGTGCAACATATTCTAGTAGTATTATGACTCCTTCAAGTCTTGCAACAGGGAAAAATGTTTCTCCATAGTCTATACCTTCTTCTTGTGCATAAGCTTTGCATACTAGCCTTGCCTTGTTCCTTCTCACTTCTCCTTTTTCATTTAACTTATTTTTGAATATCCATTTTGTGCCAATCACTTTCTCATCCTTAGGTCTAGGTACAAGAGACTAGGTATTGTTCTTTTCTATTTGCTCAATTTCTTCATTCATTGCCTCTATCCAACCTTCATTTTCTAAAGCATCTTTTATAGGTCTAGGTTCAAATTCACTAAGAAAACATGTACCTTTTAATTTGCTCCTTGTTAGTATGTCATTTGCCTCTCCAATTATTTGTTTAGGTGCATAATGTATTCTAACATATTTTGCAAGTCTTGGTTCTTTCTTTCTTGTTTCTAAACTTGGTTCTCCATGATCTTTTGCCTTTTGCTTGGGCTCCTCTAGCTGATCTAAGTGTAACTTGGGTGCTTCTTTCTCTAACTCGGGTCCAATTGATTGTAGTAAAGTCTCAGGTTCCTTGTCATAGTAAATAAACTTTTTGTAGTCTCCAAGTTCCTTGCTACTTTGTTCTTCACTTCTTTCTACAAACTCATCAATCTTCACATGTGCACTTTCTATAACTTTGTGAGTAGCAAGATTCAAACATTTGTATGCCTTACTTCTATTGGAGTAACCTAGGAGTATATCTTCATCACTTTTTGCATCAAGTTTTCCTTTCCTTACATCTTTCAAGATATAGCATTTTCATACAAATACTTTGAGATAACAAACATTAGGCTTGTACCCATACCATAATTCATAAGGTGTTTTGTTTGTACATTTCTTTAGTTGAACTCGATTTAGTGTATAAATTGTTGTGTTGATTGCTTCTCTCAAGTATTTAGGTGCAATATTTTGTTCAACCATTAGTGTTCTTTCACACTCCATGATGGATATATTCCTTCTTTCTGCTATACCATTTTGCTCTGGTGTTCTATGTGCTAATACATGTCTTTTGATTCCTCTTTCATTGTAGAAATCATTGAATTCATTTGAGATGAATTCACCTCCTCTATCTGATCTCAAACATTTTAGATCCTTCGCTATTTCTTTCTCAACTCTAGCAAAATACCATTTGAACTTTTGAAAAACATCAGATTTATCTTTTGAGAACATTACAATCATCATCCTAGAATAGTCATCAACAAATAAAATGAAGTATATGTCTCCACAATAGCTTTCTATACTTATAGGTCCACAAAGATCTGTGTGAACTAATTCCAAAACTTCTTCAGAATTCAAAGACTTACTTTTGAAACTTATTTTACCCATCTTTCCAATTTGACATTGTTTTCACATGCCAATATCATGCTTCTTCAAATTTGGTATAACTTTTACTCTTTTTTACTTGCTTATGGTTACCAGGTTATCAAAGTTCACATAACACATCCTTTTATGCCATAGCCAACTTTCCTCTATTTAGGATGATAAACATATATTTTCAGTGAGATCTAGGCAAAACAAATTATCTTTTGTTTGATTACCAGTCCCAACCAGATTTCCTTTTCCATCGAATAGTTTAGCTTTGCCATTCATGAATTCTACCTTATATCCTATGTTGTTCAACTGTGCCACACTGAGTAAATTATGTCTTAACCCTTCCACCCAGTAGGCATTTTCGTATTTGGCATTTTCATATTTAGTTCCTTCATTTATTCTTTTCCTTTTACATAACATGGTTCATTATTTTCAAATTTAACACTTCCACCATCATAGTGTTCTAAATGTTAAAACTTAGTTTTGTTACCAGTCATGTGACGAGAACAACCAGTATCTATGATCCATGTATCATTTTTGCTAACATGAGAAATAAGTGTTATCTTTTCATTTTCCTCATTATTAGATTCATCCTTAACAACAATATAGAATACTTCTTCATTATCATCACTATCAAAATCTTTAGCAATGTAACTAGATTTCTTACCTTTGTCTTTGTAGTCCTTGTAGCTCTTGAAGTCTTTCTTGCCTTTAAACTTGTTATTTCTTCTCTCATCTTTATCTTCTTTGTTTGGGTATCTTGGAACAATATGACCAACCGACTTCAATGACTTCAAGGTCTTCATCTGTTTCATCTTCTTCTCCACTATCAACCTGTTTTCCTTTTGAGTTTCCTCCTTTTCTACAGTTAGTTTGTCTTTGAATGTAGATTCAAAGTTGCTAGAGCTAGGAGCATAGTTGTCAAAGTTATCCAATTCAAAAACAATTAATATTTTGACAAGTGCATCCAAGGCTATGGTATTTTTAGGATTGCATATGATCTCTTGAATTGTTGGAACTCTAATTGCATAAATAGGAAGAAGAGTTCTTAGTACCTTGCTAACCATTGTCTCATCAATTACGTGTCCTCCCGTAGCTGTGATTGCACTCATACTTTCTTTGATTCTTTCACTGTTCTCACATATCCATCTTATTTCATGTATTCCACTTGCACATCTTGTCCTCACTACTTGACCTTTCTTATTAATCATAAGCTTTGTGAAGTCAACATGTATAAGAAACCTATCAAACATTTGAAATATTATTTAATATTTTTAGAAAGCATGATTTTCGATATCAAATATAGTTAAATCTTATAGATATGATATTATGTTTTATTATAAATGTAAATATTTTATTATAAAAAAATTCTTCAAATTGTATAGGACTTCTCACCACAAGCAAATAATACATTCCAACTAGATGGGTTTCAATTTTTTTTCATCTTAAATGTGTGTTTAGTAATTTTTAATAAGATAATCATTAAATTTGTAATGAATACTCTTAATTCTTAAATAATTTATAAATAAAATAAAATAATATTTATTATTATCCTTAATTAATAAAAATGGTATAGGTATCTTAATTATTAAAATTAGACGAGAAGACACTTTTTTAAGTACATTAGTTTTTATGGATCAACAAATGTATGTTAAATATTTAAAAAGTGCTAATAAGTCTTTTATTTTAATATTGTCTGTCTTTTGATGATTTAATAAAATAATTTTGGAGATATAAAACCATTAATGTAAGAAAATAATTTTGTACGCTTCTAATATTTTTTTCCATATAAAATTCATACTCTTAATAAGATTTTCAAATTAATACATTCATAATCATCCACTTCATTTTGATAATATATATTTTAATAAGATTTGATTTTGATTGAGCGTTTCTTAATTAAAGAACTTTTGAAATCTCTTTTTTAAATACTAAACATTATATTTCTCTTCAAAAAAACAAAATAAATTTTAAATTTTAGAAATAAAGTGTTAAATATGTTATTTATATTACAATAATTATATGATTTTAAAACTTATAAATTTATTCAAATATGCATAGTATTCTTATAAATTAGTTATGTTCTATTATGTTATGATTTTAATAAGAAACCAAGTCAAGTATAAGAAAAATAATGGCATGAAATTTAAGACTCTCAAGGGTGAGAAACATGTACAAACAAGAAAAGTGAGAAAGAAGAAACAATAGATCAATTACAACACAATTTTTTTCATAACTTCATGTAGCTTCCTCCTTTAACACTCTTCTCTACAAAATTGAACATACCAATTAGAACAATAATGAATGACATGTTCAATAGCGTAGTTGCAAATATTTTATGGATGCATAATATATTATACGTTAAAGGGGATAAATACACTAAAAGATTAGAGTGTATGTGACATCATTTATTCTACCTCTATTTAGACCCTTATATACCCCTCCGAGTGACCTCCACCTGTGGAGGGGGCATTGAATCCCCTAATTTAGGGCTTATAGGAAAAATGTTGGCAAAGATTGCAAAATCAAGCCTTACATCTACCCATTGCATTCTCTTTCAAGTTTTAACAAATCCATTGGTGCATATCCCACAAGACTACATTTCTTCTAGGTATCTTGACAAGATTCCTACTTGTATATGATTCCACATATTATATATAGGTCTACCAGGGTTGTTGCGACATCATTATCTAATGGAAGTCCATTATTCCAAATGCCATATGATGGCAAACCCTGACATTATTTGATGGCAGTCCATATTTTTATAACACAAAGGGAAGTTGGATGTTGGCAAAAACACCATTTTGTCTAAATCTTTGTTGCACAAATGAGATCATTGTCTAAATGACCTACTAAATGCTCTTAAGACAATGCAAATGTTAGTACCAAATTGACTAAAACTATCCTAATTAACTTATCCCACATCTTCGAAATACCCATTGCACGCTAAAATACATACACATGCTAATATACATATGTCATCTCCATCTACACATCTTCCCTTTACTTCTCCATCTCCATCCCTCCTCTCACTTCCCTTTCTAAATGGATCATACTTTCCTTTATTTATCTTACCACCTATTCAACCTACTCATCGATGAAACACTTTAAATGGTGGTTGTAGAGGATGGATATTTTTATGGAGAATAATTGGGGGCCAGTTGACCAGAAGACTTTGGCCCACTTCATGAACATGTGGTGTCCATTTCTGCTCCTTTCATTAGAGGCTCTAGGATATACCATCGCCTATGAATTCAACCCAGAGCCAGGCATTTCCAGTTTGATCATGAGAAGATAAAACATTTTTTAAGAACACATTTCTGAGATTTTCCGTGCAAGTATGAATGGTGCATATTCATTGGACTGGGTCACACAATCAGCTCACCATTCAATGAGTGCTCAATGCCCAGTTGGGTACAATTCATTTCCCTGTAGAAGCACTCCCACATCCGCAAAAGCAAGAAATAACCTCAGAGCAAGAAGATGGAACACAGTGACATCTCAGGTCTCAGTTTGGTCCACATTATTGCCTAAAAGAACGCTGAATAATTCCAGAAGCGGAAGATGGAGCTACATGAGAAAGAAATTTGTTCCCCTTGCCATTGCAGAGCCCTTAACAAGCTTTTCTCCACAAGAGTCTACAATTGCCGAAAGTGAAGATGAGAACAAGTTCAATTGGTTCGAGCAATGGTACCCTGCCGCACCAGAATATGATCTAGATAAGAGGGTGCCTCATGCATTCAGGGTTTTAGGGCTTGACATTGTTGTGTGGTGGGATAAGAGAGAACATGAATGGAAAGTCTTTGATGATAGCTGTCCTCACAGAAGGGCACCTCTCTCCGAAGGAAGAATTGATGAAGATGGTGACCTGCAATGCAGTTATCATGGCTGGTGCTTTGGTTCCAATGGAGAATGCAAATTCATTCCACAGGCGCCTTCTGATGGACCCCCGGTATGTTTTGTCAATCTTTACACTATAGCTATGCAAGTTCTTTGCGTGAATGAATATAAAAGTGCAGAATTCAGATAGTTCGCCCAATTTTCAATTAGAACACACACACAAACAGGGTCATGAGGTTTGAATCCCACTATGAATTCTAATTATCTTGGAATCCTAGCCAGTATGCTCTTCTGGATTTAGCCATTACCATCGAAGTAGACTACAGTGCATTTTAATAATACAATTAATATTATAAATATTTATTTAAATAAGTTTCAGTTATTAAAAATATTTAGTTATTTAGAATGTGTATTATTTTTAGTGGGAATAAATTTAATCGTGTGGACTCTGTAACCTCTTAGTTATGATATGCTCTAAGAGAAATAGTAACAATGTTAATCAAAACAACTCATTATAAAGTTCTTGTAATAACCCAAACCAGTTATAACTTTGTCAGACACCAAATTCTTCTCTAATTCAATTGTTTGACATTTCGTCAAACACTTTGCACACAAGAATATATATATAAATGCCAAACTTTAACTGATACACTTGCAAAACTCCAAACAACCAACAGCAAATGTTTTGGTATTTTTTTTAAAACATAGAGCATTGACTATAAATCAGAAAATATGCATCTACATTAATAAGACATTAGGGCAACAAATCTGATGTAAAATTCTGATTTACAAATTCTGATGTAAAACTCTGATATAAATCAGATTACAAATGATTTCTAAATTCTTACACATGCCCTAAAACATTCAAATCTATCATCCATGCAATACAAATTAAATAGATAGGAATCTGGAAAACTGGTCAAGGAAATATGGATTTTTACTGTAGCGAGTGCTTGTAGCAGCGACGACACTGTAGCAAATTACTGTAGTAGATCACTGTAGCAATGACATTGTAGCAGCGACACTGTAACAGCGATACTGTATCAGCATTACTAGAGTGATGTTAGTGTAGCAGCAATACTGTAGCAAGTTATTGTAGCATTATCCAACTTATTCCTTCAATCTTACTCCACGAATCTGACCCTATGCCACAAATTTGACACAATGAAAAGACTGATTTGTCTTCTCCAACAACCGCAGCCCCTTGAAGGGTCTTTCACCAATATGCTCGAATAGAACACCTATATGATGTCCTCCCAATACCAAATTTATTGAGCATTTCACCAGCTCAAATGGAGGCACACAAAAGAACTCTGTTCTCTAGTGGCAAATGTTGAAACCCTTGGCTTCACACAACTCATCAAATGTAAATGACAATAATCAAATGATAACAAAAGAACCTCTCATGCCCTCTTATTCTTTCCTTGTGGGAACTCACTCGTGTCCCCAATGTGGGATAAAAGATATAGTTCCACCATTAAATTTTATTTTTAAGTGACTTAAGTTATAATATAATAAATTATATTATAACTTAATAATATAAGCTCAAAAGTTAATATTTATTTTGGCCAAATAAATATTAATATCTCCATTACTACTCATCATCTTCGCATGTTGTCTGCGCTAGAGGCTGATATGACCGAGCCACATATGGCGTAGAGGTCTATCTCGATGATTCAACACTTACTAAAAATAGTAAGTAGAGTAAATGATGTCCGAATTAGGCCAAACAAAAATCAAACTGAAGCTCACTGAATTGTGGAGAAGATAAGACCCTCCTAAGCCAAGCCACTGCCTCAAAAGATCCTCTACCCACAATAATTAGCCTACGAGGATCACAATAATAAGCTAATCTCTGAAACTCTGATGCTGCCAAAAAAATGGGGACATTACAGTTCTAGTTAGAACAATTTGAAACTCACTATAAAGTTCTAGTTAGAACAATTTGTTCTATAGAACGAATTGGATACATTTTGTGTTTTTTCTTCAACATTTATAGCCCCATAAACCACCTTCTTTCTTAAATGATCTCCATAACTTTTTAAAGTTTTGTGTATATGATTAATATAATCTTGTAAGGGGTAGTTCTGAACCATTACATCCTTTCACATTGCAGTTAATATAAAATGAATTCTTTCCCATTTTGATAATTTCTAGCACCTTTGCAAAAAATAATAACATATAAATGATATGTTATATCTTACTATTTTTTAATCTTATGGGCTTTTATATAACTTTTCTTATATCTCAATAAATAGTATTAGTTTTTCATTTGGTGAAGTTAATTGGGTACTGGAGTTAAGGGGAATGAAGGAATTGGTAATCAAGTATGAGTATGCTTTGAACTCCTTCTCAATAAGGAACTCAAGGTGAAGTGCAAAGCTTTGGGGTTACATCTCCCTTTTCTCTAAGATCTCAATCCTTGAAACCTTGAAGCTTTGCACTTTGCACTTGAGTTCCTTCTTATGTTGGACTTCTAGGCCTACCCATAGTTGAATATCGGTTTCTTCATTCCCCCGAATTTCATCGTTGATGTAATGTGGCCCATTGAATTGTTGTACGTGTTAGGATTTTTACAAGATATTAACAATAAATTATATTAAGTTATGATAGTGCAGAAATAAGAGATGACAAAATTACAGAAATAGTTCTAAGAGAAATAAATTATATTAAGTTATGATATGTTCTAAGAGAAACAGTTCCATTTAAAACACACTATGCCAAATGTGTTAATCAAAACAACAACTCATGGGAATAAATTTAATGGTCTCAGCCCTCTTAGTTATGATAGGTTCTTAGAGAAACAATTCCATTTAAAACACAGGGTGCCAAATGTGTTAATCAACTCACTATAAAGTTCTAGTTAGAACAATTTGATACATTTGTGTGTTTTTTCTCCAACATTTGTAGCTCCACAAACCACCTTCTTTCCTAAATGATCTCCATAACTTTTTAAAGTTTCGTATATCTGATGTATATAGTTATTTAAGGGGTACTTATGAACCATTACATCCTTTCACATTACAATTAATATACAATGAATTCTTTCCCGATTTGATCATTTCTAATATATTTTCAAAAAATAATAACCTATAAATGATGAGTTATATTTCACCGCATATTAATCTTATGGGCTTTTACATAACTTTTTTTAATCTCTTTTAACCAATGAAATAAATGGTAATAGTTTTTCATTTGGGGTAAGTTAATTGGGGATTGAGTTATGGGGAATGAAGGAATTAGTAATCAAGTATGGGTAAGCTTGGAAATCCTCCTCAATAAGGAACTCAAGGCAAAGAGCAAAGCTTTTGGGTTGCATCTCCCTTGTCTATAAGATCTCAAGCTTGGAAACCTTGAAGCTTTGCTCTTTGCACTTGATTTCCTTCTTTCATTGGGTTTTTGGGCCTACCCATACCTGAAAACTGTTTTCTTATTTCCCCAAATTTCATCCTTGATGTAATGTGGCCCATTGAATGGTTGTACGTGTTAGGGTTTCTACAAGATATGAACAATAAGCTATATTAAGATAGTGCAGAAATAAGAGATGACAAAAATACAATAATGCAAAGATTTCATGTGGTTCACCCAATATGGACTACATCCACTAGTGAAATAGTTGTCCACTTATTTTATTATCCTGCGAAGAGAAAATTACAATATGACGATTTCACATGACACATTGGCTTATTTGTCGAGCATTTTTGAGGTGGCTTGCAAGGTAGTTAACAAAATAAACCCTAACCCTAAAAAAAAAACATGATACATGACTAGCGTACAATAACTGTGTGGTCAATTGCTACATACCCCAATCTCCCACATGGAGACTAATCAGGTTCTACACCAAACGATCTCCCATTTAAAGACTGATGCTATGGCAATAGTGCTACTGTTAGCATGAATGCTGATGGTATTCCTATGGGGGAGTATCCTAGCATTGTTGGAGACATGATTTAGAGGTTGTGTGTTGCATTAATGATTGAGTTTGTCATTGATGTCAACATATTGGTTATTACGTAAAGATTGATAGAGCAACAAACAGAGTTTGGCTTCGCGAGGTTCAAGGATTAAAGATGAGCTTATGCGGACTTGGCAGAATGTTCTACAAAGTGTCTAGATGCTACAGTTAAGAGCGTGTGTAGAAATATGAAGACTGGATAGAGATACGATGGATTTAGTGAACACAACGTTCAAATAGAGTTACTGGGAAATAGTTCTTGATGTTTTGATTAATTCTTCTAACAGAGATAGAATTTGGTTATGTGGACTTGGACAGAGGTAGAAGACATGATGAAGATGTTGTGGTTAAATGCGCACATCCTGATGAACAGTGAGTGAAGAGTTATAAAGATTGTGAACCAACAACTTATGTCTAATTGTGAAATGATGTAATATTGTAATGTAACGTGTAAATGTAATATCTTAAGATGGTCCTATATTATTATTGTAAATTGGAAAGCCTTAAGGCTGACTCAATAATTAGTTTTAGGACTTGGTATAAAGGAAAGATGTTTTCCTTGGTTATAATCATTAGTTAGATCATTTTTGTAATATGCAAACTTTTGTGTGAGATCTAGTGAATCTGATAAAAAATATCTTTTGATTAGAGAAGTGTTTGGTGCAGCTGAGGCACAATGAGCTTACAAAGTGACTGCATTTGGCAAGAAGTTGTTGTTGGACAATTGTATATTTGTATTATTCTAAGAAGAATAGTACTAAGGCCAGTTGGATAGTGAGTTTAGTGGTCTTTTCTTGAAGCTATTTGGATAGTGGGTCCTTCTGTCTTCCATTCAACTTCTAACAATGTTGACACAACTCCTAACAGGGTTGGAATCTCCTAATAGGGATTCCGAGTCTCCTAACAGGGATTGATATGTATTGAAAGTATTTCATTGACTCTTAACATGTTCCATCCTTTCACAAGGAACTTATATATTAGTACATCATTTTGCGGGTACCATCTCCATTGGGGTTTCCCTCTAATCAAGGGTTTCCCTAGTTAATAGATCTGGTGTTATTGTTTATGGTTATCGTTTTGTAGTTGTTGCATCTACAGTTTACGTGCTTCAAAAGTAATAAGGATAGTGAGAGTTGTTTTCACTGGGCAACTAATTCAATCCCCCCTGTTAGTTATTTTGGTGGACTTTACTTTCTAACAGCTAGCTCTGTAGCTCCCACTAGATTAACACACCTGGACTTGACTCATTCTCATTTTCACTATGATCTTGGTTGAAGGTCAATAGAAATTGATTAGGAATTTTGTTTTTCTCAAATTACTACTTTGGTCAAACATATTTGTAGGATTTTTGCTAGTATTTATCTTCCCTAGCTTCAACTATCATCCTTTAAAACGCAGTGTATGAAATGGTAACTGAGCTGTATGTATTTGGTCTTAGAGTGAAGGGCAAAGTTCTTTGCAAGATGAATCACACTTTGATTGTCACTATACAATCTTCTATTGTCTTGTGTCTTGCCCAATTCTTCCTTTAACCTTTGTAACCAAATCATCTTCTTACTAGCCTCTATAGCAACAACATATTTTGCTTTTGTTGTTGAAAGTGCTACAACAGTTTTTAATCTGGAAATCCAGTTGACCGCTGTGCCACCTACAGTAAAAACATGCCCTGTACTGCTCCTATCAACATCTCCTACTAAATCTGAATCAACATACCCTTGTAAAGTGGAATAAGAGCCTCCAAAACACAAGGACTAAGTTATCGTATTCCTCAAATACCTGAGAATCCGCTTTACTGTATTCCTAAACTCTTTCCTAGGATCATTCATATACCTGCTCATAGCTCACACTGCATGTGCAATATTTGGTCTTATACACACCATGACATATATCAAGCTGCCAACTACTAAAGAATATGAAACCTTACACATGTACTCCGTCTCTTCTTGCATCGTGGGGCTCATCTTCTTGGACAATTTAAAATGACTAGATAAAGGTGTACTAATTAGTTTTGCATCTTGGATTTGAAAGCTTTTCATCACCTTCTCTATGTAATCACTTTAGGACAATGTTAATTTGTGATTTTTGCTGTCTCTAGTCCTCCTCATACCAAGGATTTATTTTGTGCACCAAAATCCTTAATAGCGAATGTCTGTGCTAATTTTTTTAAGGTCATTTATGTGCTGCATATTAGACCGAACAACAAACATGCCATCAACATATAATAACAAGATAATATAGCTACACATGTACTCCATCTCCTCTTGTGTCTCGGGGCTCATCTCTTTGGACAATTTAAAATGACTAGATAAAGGTGTACTAATCGGTCTTGCATCTTGGATTTGAAATTTTTTCAACTCCTCTATGTAATCACTTTGAGACAATGTTAATTTGTGATTTTTCCTTTCTCTAGTTATCCTCATACCAAGGATTTATTTGGGCGCACCCAAATCCTTCATAGAAAATGACTCTGCTAATTTCTATATAAGGTCATTTATATGTTGCATATTAGACCAGACAACAAGCATATCATCAACATATAATGAAAAGATAATATAGCTACCATTATCCAATTTCTTAAAATAAGCACAATTATCAGAATGACATTTGATATAATATTGTTAAGCCTTAAACTTATCAAATTACAAATACGATTGTCGGGGTGCCTGTTTCAGCCCATACAAGCTTTTCTTTAATCTGCACACTATATCCTCCTTACATTTGGCTTCACATCCCTGTGGTTGCCTTATGTAAATCTCTTCCTCCCAATCTCAATGGAGAAAAGCTATCTTGACATCTAATTGTTTCAGATGCAAGTCTTTTGGAGCCACAAGACTTAGAATAGTTTGAATAGTTCAAATTGAAGTAATTTTAACAAGAAGAATTTATTTTCATCAAATTCAATACCCCTTTCCTGCGTAAATCCTTTTACCACAAGTCCAACCTGATGTCTTTTCTCACCTCTAGGTTTTTCCTTTAACCTGTAAACTCATTTGTTAGGCAAAACTCTTTTACCTTCAGACAATTCAACTAGTTCCCAACTTTGATTTTGTATCACAGAGTCCATCTCCGCTTTCATTACTTGCTCCCACTTCTTTATGGTTTCAACCTGCATTGCTTTTGAATAACTTTCTGGTTCACCTGATTCAGTCCATAATACATAATATAAAGAAGGGGAATATGATTAAGGAGGTATACAATCTGGAATGTTTTCTCACTGGAGTTTGAGGAACTTGTTGTGGCTCTGGAGCTTGTTTTGGCTATGGTTCAATATTTCTAGCACTGTCAGTACTACATTTACTGGGATTTCATCAAGCATCATGCGTTGTATGTGTTCCTTTTCTTACTTCTTCCCATGCATTTGATCCTTGTACATGACTTTTTCATTGAATATGATATGTCTACTCCTAATAACTTTTTGATTCTCAAAATCCCATAAATGATAATCAAAATCATTAACTCCATTTCCAGTGAAAGTACACTCCTTGGATTTTGCCTCAGGCTTTGGTCGATCTTCTATATCAATATGGACAAATGCTTCAGAGCCAAAAGTTTTCAGGATTGAATAGTTTACCTTTTTGCCTGTCCATACCTTCTTTAGAATACCACCATCTTAGGAACTTTAAGGCCCTCTATTTTTTAAGCAAATGACAATGTCAACAGCATCTGCTCAAAATTGTAAGGGCAATCTTGCATGCAATTTCACGCTCCTTGCATGCTCCATAGTTGTTCTATTTGTCCTTTCAGACACACCATTTTCTTGTGGTGTTCTAGGAACTGCCTTTTGTCTACCATGGTATGAACAATAACAATCAAACTCTCTGCTGCAGTATTCACCTCCATTCTTTGATCTTAGACAACCAAAGCTTTCAATTTCTTAAATATTTCAAATACATCAAATTTCTGGTAATGAAATAAACCTAACTTCTCCTAGTTTCTGGATTTGATTGTGTGCAAGATTCTTAATTGTCAATATTGCGGATCACACACCATGTTCCACCATTAGGATGAATGAGAGTTCAAGGAGACTTTTCAACTCTTTTTTGAGGTATGCCTTGAACAGTATTCAACCATTGCTCAATTGAATTGAACTCTATCTATATCTAACTTCAAACTTCTCCTTAGGTCAAAATCATATCATTTCTTAAGTCTTAACAGTAACTTATGCTAAACTAAAAATTATCTGGATTGATTATTCAGGTTTTGGAATAGAGTATGCTCAATGCAGGTCCTTCTTTGCTAAGGGAAAATACATTTTACTAAATGGAGACCTAACATCACTTTTAATTGGAAATAAGTTATAACATAAAGAAGATAATGGATTCATGTTTCTGGAATAACACAAAATCCATTAACTATTTGTGAATTCTTCAAAATCCATTAATTATTTGGTAGTCGTTCAAGATATTGGTGGACCACTGCAATCTTTGATATAAAAATCAAATAATAACACATTTTTGTGGATTCTTTGTTCAGTGGAAGGCTTTCACACCTGATCATTTGGAATTAATTGAGAAATTTAATTTTAATTTTTTTGCCTAGACTAATCTATAAACTGTTAGCCAAAGGATGTTGTATATCTTTGACAAGAAGGAATTGTTTTTACTGTGTAAATAAATATGTATTGGGCGTTTAGTCATATTGGTCTATTTTTAAAGTTATATCTAAGATTGGTTAGATATTTTGTGTTGGTTGCATATTGGAAAAAATCCTAATAGTACAAAAAACTTAATGTTATGGTCAAAGGTTTTTATAAAACCAATCAGATGTTTAGTGGCTGAGGACAGTTAGTTGACTATCATTTGTATTGAGCTCTCTTGTACAGTGCATACATGAGGCATGGTTTGAGATGAGTAGTTACATGGTTACCTATTATGCTTGGACATATGGAAGATACATTGGAGGAACTTGATATTTCAAAAGTATTCACAGACTCTGTAAATTTATTGTAATGTTTCATTGCTGAACAGTACATTGAGTGTTGATGTTTTTGGGCTTGGTTTTTTCCGGCTCGATTTTTTTTGCAATATATCTTCTCTGACCCTGTGGTATGTCTCTGATTTTTGGATTATGTCCATTCTGCATGCTTCTGTTCTCTTACAAGATTATGCAGGTTATGGTTTGATCAAATAGATATCTAGACAAACGTACACATTACACTAGTTTTTTTTACTTCCATAAATTTGTGGGTACTATTGATATATCCTTTTTCTTTGATCTCATGAAATTAAGAGTTCTCTAATTTTTATTAAATTACAGACATGTTATACACACACTCACCTAGTAAAGCTTTTTTATGTAACTCGATTCTTCTAAGTGAAGTGATGCGGCCTCGTATGCAGGTACATACCTCCAAGAAAGCATGCACACGTGTTTACCCATGTGTACAACAGCAAGGTATCATCTGGTTTTGGCCGAACACTGATGCTCATTTCAAAGATATTGCTGTGGAGAAAAAGCCACCTTTTGTACCGGGGCTCAGTGATCCCTCGTCCCCATATACTTTATCAATGAGAGATCTACCTTACGGGTAATTCTTGTTGGACACTAGAAGGAAATATATATTGTCTGGGGTCACATTTCAAAGAAACAAATTGATTGGTAGTTTCATAATTTATCTTTCTTTCCCAAAGGTTGGTTTTGCATCTCAGAGCTTATACATCTGTTGGTGGGCTTTATACCTCACCATTAAAAAGTAAGAGTCATTATATGTTCACAGGAGGAGAATAAATGACATTTGAGAATTTTTTACATATTTGCTTTGAAATGTAATGATGTAAGCCATTTAAAATCTTGGCTGAAATATTCCAGATATGAAATACTTACTGAAAACCTTATGGACCCTTCCCATGTTCCATATGCACATCATGGGCTTGTTTCTCGGACTGACACAGCCAGAGTTAGTGGCTCCCAAAAGGTAGCTTCATCTATCCTCCTTTTTAATGTAGCTTCACGTTCATTATTTGAAAAACAAACATGTTTTGCAGTATAGCTGTTTAAAAAAATTTAAGCTGCTAATTATCAGTAAAATTGTGAATGAATAGTGTTGTCTTCAGTTTCTACCGAAATAAGCTTTGTCAATCTAATCTTTACTGCAACCTTTTCTTGGCATTACCAGAGTGATAGGAGGGCAGGCAAGCCGTTGAACCTGCGTTTAAAAAATCTAGAGAAGTCAGGTTTTCAAGGTGAACATGAGCAAGGTTCGACGAACTTTATAGCTCCCTGTGTCTATGTCTCTGACTTCAGTTTTACACCAAAAAAGGTAGGGAGGTCTATAAGTTTTAGAAAAGATTATATAAATTGGGCATGCATGGATGATGGACCTTAATTTGCAGCCTTATAAATTTCTTAAAGTAGTACTAGTTTATCAAGTTCATTTTGTTCCTTCTTCACATTTCATCTTTTAAATGTGTTGTAATTTATGTAGGGAATGGATCAGACATCAATATCAGGAGCTAAAGACAAGAAAAAGAATACTCTTTTTCTCGTATTTATTTGTGTACCAATAAGCCCAGGCAAAAGCAGACTTATATGGGCTTTCCCAAGGAACTTTGCCTTGTGGGCAAATCTTTTTTTGCCACGGTGGATAACACATATTCAACAAAATCTCTTTCTTGACTCGGATTCATATTTTCTTCATCTTGAGGTAACCGGCAAGTTGATTAATTCTGGAAGCATGTTATCTTGTCATGTCAGCAAGTTGCTTTATAAAATAAGTGGCTTATTGGGAACTGTACAAAAGATTAAATTTTTATAAAGTTTCTAGGTTTTTAATTATTTCCAAGGAATAGCCTTGTGATTTAAACACAAAAGTGGACTTCAATATGAACTATGAAATTGACTTTGGTTAAAAAAATCAAAGGGGGATTGACATAATGCTTAACAATTTAAATTTATGAATATTTTATAATTACAAAGATTGATGATCACTTGTTTAGTCGTTTGATAGGTCTTTTAAGCAGCATCTCACCCGTTATCCTGCCTTAACAAGAGTTTGTTATTCCATTAATCAAGTTCAAGTTTAAGAGTTTGGATCTCACCCATTAATCATGCTTGAAGAGAACGGAAATTTCTGAAATTGATAGAAGAAAAAGCAATATGAATTAATTATATTAATGCCCAAAGCTGATGGAAATAGGTATATGGGATGAAAGAGTAAATCTAAATAACCCAGATAATTATCAGGGTAAAAGAATTTAAATAGTAAAAGGTAACTAGAATCCGGATGCTAGTTTTGCTAGGATAACAAGGGTTTTTGTTTGTGCAATAAATGTTGTTTGAGATTAGACTATGAAATTCGTTATTCAAATCTAATGATACTTTTGATGTTATCAGGATCTCTGTGTTAGCACTGTCATATGATATCTGTTTCTTTTGGTAATTGGTATTGGATACACAAACAATCAGTTTTCTTTGAACTCTAACAAGAGCTAGGGTATCTATTCCATCAAACTAGTCCATGACATGAATCTAACCTCATCCCTTCTGATATCAATGTCAATGCTTATTATAGCTGCGAGAGATCTCATTCATACCTGTGTTGATGTTCTTTTCATTTCTGGTATCTCTGTTGTGAACTATCAGATCTTTCAGATTGTATTTACTATGTTTTGGTACTTTCAAGTAGAAGCCTTGCATTTTTTCTAAACATGAACTGTCTCTTCCTGGAACTGTTACCACACAATATTATAGTGCTATTGTGCTTGAATCTGAGCTGTTTATTCCACTTATCTGTACTGTCTTCATGTCATCTTTTTTCTTTATTTGAACGGTTACAAATATTGCTATGTGTTTATTATTCAAAGAAGGGTATGAGGTGACTTGGTTCCATGTCTTCTTCATGTCTGAGGTGGCTCCTATTATCTATCACGTGGATTTGCTGGCTTCTCAACAATTTGTGGTTATGGTAATGAAATGTGCTCATTCATACTTCACGAATAGGAGTCTATTTTCTCCTTGGTATGAATTGGCTGCACAATCTAAGTATCGTGCTTTGTATTTCCTCAGGTTGGAGATGACACGACATTGGGACTTCTTGACTTTTGTGGTGGCTCAAGTTATAAATGACATGTCTACTTGGAGCCTGAATAATTAACGACCTATTGTTATGGAACACTACGGTCTTTCTGTATTCCACTTATTAGAATCTATTCTCTTCGACATGGCCAGATTTTTCAATGGGAGGTCTATGGCAGAGATATGAGGCATGTTCATTCTCAAAATTTTCAATCTCTGAGTATGCAGCTGGCATTTCTTTGAAGTATTCATCCATCTTTTGATAATAAGGGATGGTAGTTGCCACAGTCGCAAGATGATATGTCAGGTTTTGTCTTATGGTGATGGAAGGTTGTTGAGTGCAAGAAAAGGGTTGTGCATAAATTCAATATATGATCAACTATATGATCTTTGCACAGGTTATTGAAGGTGATATTCATAATAATAGAGTTCAGCATGTTCTGTGTATGCAAAGAATTTTATATAGTCTTTGTGAATTGTTTCAGATTCTTGTCTCTTCATTTTGAACACCTGTACGGTGTTACCACCATACGATGACTTTACTCACCTCCATTAAAGTACGGGTGACCAAGATAATATTAGCGTCACTTCTTCATACATAATGATGATCATCGTATACAAGTACATAGATTATAACGTGTTGGAAAGTTACCATGAACCATTATCACCAACCGACAACCCAATTGCGTACCCGTTCAAACACTTTAAACAATTATTTTACCGGCAACATCATCTCCCCCAAAAAAGAAAGTCATCTCTCGATGACACAACAGAAATGAAACACCATACATGGCTGAGGGTGTTGAGAAAGTGTTGTTGATGAAGAGGATGTCAATGGTGGTGTAGGCATTGCCAACCGAGCTCTTAGCTCATACACTTGATCCGACCTCAACTTCAAGACACGCTCTGCTAGCATCTGCCACTCCATCACCAACTACACCATAAAGGAAGCTTCAAGAACCTCTTTGTCTTTCATTTGTGTTTCCTCCAGCATAGTTCTCTCTGCTAGTAGAGCCTCCCTCTCAATTGCCCATGCAACCCTCTCTTGAGCAAACACTTGCCAGTGCCACTCCTCAATTGTATGAAGATAGGATGCCAACTCATGTCTATCTTGTTCCACAATGGCATGAAGATGAGATGCCAACTCCTCCCTAACAGTAACAACTACTAATCTTTGAGCCTTTGTCTCAGGATGCTACGTGTTGAGTCCGCCTTAACTCATAGTAGCCCTTTCTAAATAGCTGCTCCACCTTCTATAGTAGAGCCTAAACTCAGCTCTCCCCACTCATTGAATCACCCTAGCTCTTTGATACATTCCAACCCTCCATCATCTCAAGAGTCTTGATAGTTGGCCACCTTCAAGACTCAAAACAATGGTAAAAATCTTGTGCACAACCTATCTTAACAAACTCCAGTAAGGCCTCAATCTCCTCTGCCCCCTCTTGGCCCTATACCTGCGTCGAGGCCACTACACGCTTGGTGCCTATCATCATCTTTGCTACCATCTCCTGAATGCACTACCCAATGTTACCATGACCCTTAGGAGGCTCAGGTACACCTACATGGGGTGCCACCACCAACTATGCCACAAGCAACTCTCCAACAACCGTGTGGCCACTGGTACACTATCCTCTTCTAGCCTCAGTAGTGAGGTCTTCACATCTAAATCCACTCTCTCAGACGGTACATGGGTTCGAGGAGATAGGATGGTTGCCCCCATTGGAGCCAGAGGTTTAAGATGATATTGATTAAGCTAAGTACTCATGGTTGCCTCAAATGTCATGCCTAGAACCTCCATCCTTCTCAACTACTCCACTACCACAATCTCTTCCACTCTTGCATACATCTCAACTACCTCTATCACGTCCATGGGAGCCACCTCATCTCTTGCCTCTACATCATCATATGGCACAAACTCTCTGAACTGCTCAATTGGGGTGGCGGGCTCTGCCACCACTATACCTCCCTCTGGGTCTGTAATTGGAGCTGACTCTAGCCGCTTTGCAATGGGTGTCATACTAAGCTTTGCTGCGGGAGCCATCCTAACTAATGTCCTCAACTAACTAAACCCTAGAATGGGTGCAACGATCATCAAGCCCACTGTCACCAGTGGAGTCAAATGGGTTGTGTTTAACAGAAGTGATGGAGCAAGTGGAAGTAGCGTGGGTGTAGTTGTTGATGCCTCTATAGTTGTTGAGTTTATAGCCTCACCCTCTGCCACCTGACTATTGCTGCCAACCCTCTGTAGATTGTCTCCAGATGTTCCTGAAATCTTTGTAGTGGCCTCCCTACCATTGTCCACATCCTCCGACTTGGACTCTAATACCACTTGGCATCTCCTCTACTACTCTGTGGGTGCAATCCCTGCATCCAAATACCTCCAATACAATATTGGAAGCTTGCTAGGTGCCAAGGTACCCTTTGGCTTCACCTCCAACTCTCCAAGTATAATTTGTACCCGTTTAGCCTCAAAGAACAAGCCAATAGCAAAAAGAGGCATGTAGAAAGTCCTATGCTGCAATGTCATGAACTCATACATGTGTTCAGCCAACAAAGATGCCCAATCATATACTATGTTGTTCTAAGACCATTCATCAAAATAATCTAGGGAAGGGCAATGTTTGAGGCTCGACTAGGCCCGATAAATCAACTCTTTGTTGCATCCATAATACAATGCCATGGTCCCTGTATGATGAGTGACTTCTTCAATCCTCGACTCTGGGAAGCATTTGCTATTGAGTCCATCTAAGTCGTTGTGAGAGTTTGTGACACCAACTTAATCCAATACCCCTTTTTGCTCCTTGTCATCTTCTTGGCCTTCAAATCAATCTTCTTGCCATTCTTGCTAGGAATGGCGAAGACTCTGGTGAATTCAAATACTCTAGTGAATTCTATAGAAGTGAAAGAGACCCTCAGAGAGTTAGATCATACCCCAGATACTTGAAGGTACTCGTTCGTGAAAATTTGTCAAAAGTCTCAATCACCACATTAAGAGGACCCACATAGTCTTGAATATAGAATGTAGGCATTTGAATAGCCCAATGAACTTTATCCCTTATCAAATTTCGCTTTACCAAATCTATATCAGGAGTCTTCTACCACCATTTTCGACTCTTCAGCCCATTAAACCCTATGAATACTGCATACTAGGGTGTGATATCCTCCTCTTGAGGCTGCCCTATCACCTTTGGCCTTAGCATTTTCTTCTTTCTAGAGTTTGTGTCCGTTCTCCCTATAACCTTGACACCAAATGGTAATGTTCTCACATCCTTATTCATTCCAAAAGAACTACTCGAGGCCACCTATAAGTGTTTTTCCCAATATTTCTTCTTGTCAGGATCCATTAATAACTACCTTCCCTTTGTCGTTTTGTGCTTGTGAAATCAGTTGTCTGCTTTGATCGCTAACTACCGTAGTGTTCACCTACGAATGTCTTCACACATCAATGTGATATTCTTGTATGAGTTGTAGTCCTTGTTTCAACTTGTCTTCACCAGACAACCTACTAGGTTCTTATTAATGTCGCAGACAACTTGCACAACTTTTTTATCATGTACATTTATTATCAATATGTTATATACCTTATTAGGACCAGCCAAGCCTCCAAAATCACCATGTGATGGAGTTTTTTCTTATCGGTCTTGTTTCTGATTGCTCTTTCGGAGCCACTAAGTTTCTTCCCTTCGTATTGTTCTTAAAATATCATGGTAATCTTCCTTCAACCACACAGAGCCTTTATCCTTCACTATGGCTTCTATTGTTTTGCTTGGGTCGATCAACCTTTCTGTTGTGTAGATTCTATCAAATCCCCCTCACTCCACTTTGTCAGATACAAGTGTAATTGTGCTTGCTCACTTGGTACTATCACACCCCATTTATGTGTAACGACATTCTCTACAGTCGAATGAAGAGTATGAACATCTACAAAATTCCCTTGATGTCTCGTTCAAGGGTAATGAAGTCAAAGGGGAGGATGAGTAGTTGTAATGTCCCTGCTATTTGGTTATCTTGGAACACTTAATATCTACAAAATAAATGTTAGAATTAATAATAATAATACTAAATATATTATCCTACCCTTTATTCAATCTCAAATCTTAAGGACATCTCTAGATCGGGTTTCCTAACCCTTAGTTATTCAACCGTCTTCTATAGAGTGCAGCCCTTAAGATTCACATATGCATATGTTGACATCATCGGAATATTTTGCCCATTATGTAATTCTCATTTAGCCATCTATACAAGGGTTGTATTGACCTCTTGCATTGGCACTATAAGCCATTTATACGAGGGTCGTACTAGCCTCTTGCACTGGCACTATGAGTTATTGTTCTCAACTAGCCACTTATATGGGGATTTATTGTTCTCTCGCACCAGCACTATAGGCCATTTATACGAGGGAATGACCTTACACATTGGCACTAAAAGATTCCGTTAACCCCAACTTAGCCATTTATATAAAGATGACCACAAACTCTACATTGACACGAAGCTATTTATATAGAGATGAGTGACATCCCTATACTAGCACTATGGGTTCTTAATTGTTGTGCAAGAAAATATATAGACCAAATAATTAAATTATATTTCTATATATCATTACTAAAATACCTTGTCAAGACTTGCATATATTATTTAACATTTAATATATATAAATGTGTCATATATTTAATATCATAATATAAATAGAGATATGCAAATTATAATGTAACGAAATATAAGTCCCTTTACTACTAAAACAATAACAACAAATAATGTAAAACCGATTACTTTTACCTTTGGTACATGTTATCATTTGTTATTCCACTCTTTATCCAATATCCCTTATTCATAGTGCACCTTCCTAGCTCATGTGTAGGAGTCTGATGCCTATTTGCCCTGATAGTCTATTTCTCTTTATTATGTCATCCTTTTAGATTCACTGTTTGGTTTTTCCAATGTATGATGCGGCGATGACTAGGATCTTTGGTGCATGGATTATTGAACCACCTTTCTATGATTGGATGAGTCCCCAGTCTTGTTTTTCGTGCATCCACAGACTATCACTTTGACGGTCAGCGACTGTAGAGTTTGATCATGACCCTCTAATGGATGTGCTTACGTAGGAAGAATCTCCTCTATGCCTTTTTTTGGTGTTTCTTGTTGCATCTCTGTTTTATACTCCCCTTCTCCAAGGATCGTGGGTCATGACACTTATTTATGCCAATGATAGGTTTGATTTGTTTTTATTATTTATTTACATTTGTTTCCTTATTTGTTATTTAATCAAATACTAATGTTAGTTTTGATTCATATGAAAATATGTTAGTTGTTATATTTGTTTATTTATTCAATAATTTGATAGATTTGATACATTGTAGTTTATATTGATAATTGTCTATTTTATTATTATTCGGTGATTAGTATATCTATTATATGTATTTATTTTATTTATGAAATAATCAATTGGTTATTACATAAATAAAATAAATTTCTTTTATCGATTACAAATAAGCATAACAATAGTAGATTACAACTATTAGAGGGGAATATAACCTTAGTGATACTCTAAAGTCAACAGTGAATCCTGATGTCTTCTTCAAATGCTACCACTTTATAGTTCTCCCTTTTCCTCTTCGTTCTCCTTAACAACATAGATTTTGTCTTGTTCGTGCCTCATGCATGATGGTATGCGTATCTTCACTTATACATTGTTATGCAACTACAATGTGAATCTTACCTTTTTTTCTTTTTAATCACTTTTTTATTGATTATTTGTTGAGCCACCATATGACATACGAGGACATGGTCATCGACACGATGTGACCATCATACGGTGATGTTGGTTACCCTTATGATGTTACCTCTGCATGGTGACTTCGGTCACTCGTTTAGTGTGCCCCATGGTAAGGTGACTTTGGTCACCCATTCAATACACCAGTTCTTTGTTTTATCCCAACCTATTTTACCTTGTGGCGTCTTCCCTTGGCTTAGCTTTCTTGTCACCTTTGCCTTTCAAGATAGGGCTTCAATTTAGATTTGTTAAGTGCATCTGTCTCCTGTCCATCAAGTGTCCACAACTTAATAGTGTCATTTTCGCCAACTTTTCCCGAACCTTGTATGGACCAAGCCACTCAACTTTGAACTTCCTCGGTTTGATTTCATTTCTCCTATTGTACTTCAGGAGTGAACCAAACTCGCCTCAAGCGGTTGTCATGCCATGCCTTACGCCTTTGTTGTGCTACCTCAGTGGCCCACTGTACCGTCATCCAACGCTTGTCCAATTTGTTAAAGGTATACAACCTCTCTTGAAGGCTTTCCAACTCTCCCAGTCTATTCTCAATGACGATCCTAAATTTTGGGACCACGAATTTGACAGGGACAAGAACTTCTTGTTTGTACATCAATTGAAATGGCTTCTGTCTACTAGTTACCTTGTGCATTGTGTGGTAGGCCTAGAGTATTGATAACTTCTCCTCCCAATCTTGGTCTACCCCACACGACTTGTATATCACTGCCACCAATATTTTATTTGTGGCTTCATCCTGGCCATTTGCTCGAGGGTAATATGGACTTGACAAGAAATGAAAAATCTCTAACTTTGTAGTGAGCAACCAAATGACATGATTTACAAGGTGGCCCCTAAGGTCACTTGTCAGTTGCATTGAGATGTTGTATCTTGTGATCATTTATTCATATATGAACCTTGTACTCAATGTCAAGTTGTTGAGCAAGGCTCGTACCTCCACCCACTTCATCAGGTACTTTGTAGCCACCATTATATACATGCACCTCCTAGCTCTACTAGCCTTCAATGGCCATATGAAATCAAGTCCCCACCTTTCAAATAACTCTTGTGCCTGTGAGGGGCTCAAGGGCATGAAGTGTCGCTTCAATGGTTTTCTAGCTTGTTGACATGTGTCACAGTTAACGATCCACTCCCTAGCATCATTATATAATGTAGGCCACCATAGACCTACAAGTAACACTTCCTCGCTGTAATGTCAAGTCCTTTGTGTTTGCCAATTGGACCTTCATGCGCCTCCCAAAGCACACTTGAGACTTCCTCTTCCATGATGCATCTCTCTAACACTTGGTCTAACCCCATTTTATACAACAATCTGTTGATCTGCTGAAATGTCCTCCTCAAGACCAACTTCCTTCTCTCACTTGGTGGCATGTCTCTCGAGAACTGGGATGTGAATAGGTACTTGTGTACCATGCTAGGAGTACGACAATGTGAAACATATATATGCGCATAAGGGAAATCATTGTTAGACCCACTCAAGTGGTTCTCTAGACATGATACGGGAGAGTTGGTCGACAATTACATGGCTCTTCCTCAACTGCACCATGATGGTGAACGTGAACTCCTACAATGGTAACAACCATATGCTTACTTTGCCTTGTATTATAGGTTTGTTGACCAAACACACAAGGCTTGATGGTCCTCATAAAAAGTAAATGGTGTCACCGATACGTAGTGCTGAAATTTTCAAACAACATACACCATCCCAAGAGCCTCCCTCTTGGTTTTGTTGTAATTTTTCTTTGCCTTAGACAACATCCTATTGGCAAAATAGATCAGGTGATCTAGCCCGTGCTCTCCCACTTGTGTCAATATGGCTCAAATGACAAAGTTTGATGTGTCCACATGTACATGAAACTCCTTGTCCCATAGGCTAATATTGGTGCTCCTACCTGTCATGTCTTTAACTCTTGGAATGCTTCCTCCTATGTGGTTCACCAAGTGTAGTGTTCCCCTTTTCGTGTCAACTTGTACAATGGGTATGATATCTACATAATTCTTTTGATGAATCTCCAATAACATCCTATGTACCCCAAGTAAGACTTCACCCCTGTAATGTTTGTAGGTGCTTCCATTTCTACAATCACCCATACCTTGTCCGAGTTTGTCTTCAATCCTGCCTTGCATACAATATGACCTAGTAGCTTCCCTTGTAGTACCATGAACCTATATTTCTTCGAGTTCAGTGCCAGTCGCTCTCTCTTGCACCTCTCTGTGCACACCTTGAGAACCACCAAATATGTGTCTTGTGCATTGAAGATGGACCGACCATCTAGAAAGGCCTTGAAATTCCCAACAAACATTTTATCAAATATATGGTTCTTTGGAATGTTGTTGGTGCGTTACAAAGACCAAAAGACTTCTAGTTATAAGCATGATCCACATCTTCCACCACAAACATGGTCTTCAACTTGTCTTCCTCTACTATAGATATTTGCTTATAGCCTAAGAATCCATCCATGAAGGATTAGATCTCATGCCCTGCCACTTCTTTGAGGATGCTATCGATGAAGTGGATGGGGAAGGGGCCTTTCACTGTGATTGCATTGAGGCATCAAAAGGCTACACATGCAGATTTGGTTCAGCTCCTTCAATGATATGATAGTGGGAGAGACCCACTCACTCATTTGCACCTAGAAAATAATGCTAGCCTTCAACATCTGTTCAATCTCATCATTCACTTACGTGACATAATTCTTATTCATTTTGTGCGATCTCTTTCATACTAGTACAATGCTAGGTACCGGCGAAATGTGGCATACACAATTCCAGAGGTACTACTAATAAATTTTTGTATCCCCAAGCAGATACTTCTTTATACTCTGTGAAAATCTTGAACGTTGCCACTTTTAGAACAAGGTTCCAATTACCACCCATGAGAATGGTCTCCGGATTAGCTTCATCACTGAGGTTGGTGGCCTTCAATGAAGGTTACTTGTACCGAATTGGTTTTGCCATGTCAAATTGATGTGCAAGTGCCTTGTTCACCTGGACCTCCCCTTTAGTGTACTCTTTGAATGCTAGAGGGAACACATCTTTCTTTGTCCCTTCATCTACCTAACACATATTACAATGGAACAATTCATAATCTTCCATTTGCCAGTGGAAGAGGCCATTTATTGAGTCGAGGTTATCCTCTAAGCAACCCTCCAATTCCAGAATACCTTCCTCGTTGGGTTCCATCTATTGCTTTGCTTCATCTCTAACCTCCATACGTAGTACTTCGAATTGTGATTCTGATGAGGATACTAGGTTCTCACTTGCCATTTATCTTGAGGTCGATGGTAAATTTCCTTATGCCCTTCTCTATAGATAAAGTATTTCATTTTGAATTATGGTTTACCTTGGCCGCCACCAACCACCAACCATCACCTCCCGAGGATGGCATCATATCCCTTTGTCTTTAGTACAATTACTACAAAGTTGAGTACGAAGGGATGAGTGTCGATCATTACTCATTGCGCCATTAAAGTCCCAATCGTCTTAATGTCATATTGGTCCACACCCATGAGATGGAAGGTTGGCGGCCATAGTATGGGTGTTCCCAACTTCTTACATGTCTCTTCCAGAAGCACATTGATGCTAGACCCTCCATCTACGATGGTGTCTATCAGAATGGTACCAAGGATACCCATTTCTACTATCGTTGAGAGTCTCCCATTGTTTATGACCAACAACTTTGGATCTATGGAAGGGTCAAGGACTCTTTTGTGTGGTCTACATGGTGTGTTGTACAATTTACAACCGGTACAATGTTTAGGAGGGTCTTGTGTAGTTGAGACATTGTCCATAGTTTGATCGATACCTCGGTCTGCATCAACTATTGTAAAACTAATTGTTTTGCCTATGCCCTCAGTGAAGTGCTCACCACTTCGTGTGTCTCCCTCCTCTCGGCCAACATTCCTCTCTCTATGTTAGCTTTTCATCTTGTACTTGACTTCTTTGTATGGGGATCAAGGTATGTGGCCTTCTTTGCCTGAGCATGGGCAAATGCTAGTATCTCCTCTATTCTTGCCTTTTCTATATTCAGGAAGTTAACGCTAGACTTCAAACAACTTGTGTCCTTTTAGTCTCCTGGTCCAAGTCCACACCATCTATACAAGAACTGAGGCGTTTCTTCTATTGGGCAATGTGTGCGAAATGTCCCTACTGGCTACACATGCAACATTGGACCATTGGTCTCCCCTTGGCATTGTATTGGATGTTGTTCCAACTATTGTAATTGTTGTTTCTTCCTCCATGCTTATTATCTCGATAGCTTTCAGACGATGTCGTGGTGTTGTTCACCTGAGGGTTAATAGATATTGTGGACGTGGAGGTCTCTTGGGTAAGCAACACTTGCTGACTTGATATTTCATATTATATGGGCATTCCTTTGTGGAATGATCCATAATCTTTTTTTTTCAAGCATGTCCCCTTGGCATGGTTGTCCTTACTCTGTACACTAGAGATCTCCATCCTCACTTTTGCTTGTGCTGGCCTTCATCGATTTGAACTCTTGCATCATCCTCAGCATGTCTTTCTGAAGGGCTTGCACCTTGTTACTAGATTCTTCATCGTTGTTGTCTGCTAAGGAATCGTCATTGTTTGATGACAACCCTTGCTGCTTCTTTTTTGTTTTTCTTTCACTCTCAAGATCCATTGCCCAGTTGTATGCCTCGGTGTATGATGGCTAAGGCATAATTTTCTTTTTCTTTTTCAATGAGGGCTTTAGTCCTTCAATGAACCACTGCTTTTTTAGATCATTGATTAGTTGGCTATCCATCTTGCCCAACAACTCCTTCAACCTCTGATCATATGCTACTTTGAAAATCGTCCTTGGCTTGTTTGGTACTATAGATTTCTGTCAAGATTCCATTATCATCCCGCAATAGTCTAAACTCTGTCTGAAATTCTTTCTTCAATTTTGTCCATGTCGTCACCTTGGTTTTGTCCACATTTGAGTACCAATCAATTGCCAGTCCCCCCAATTTGGCAGGAAATTGCTTTGTCCACTCATCTTGGTCTGTCATCCCATTGGAAAGACCATATGGTCTCATAGGTTTTGCAATGGTGTAGGGGGCCATCCTTCTCATCTCTCATGAATTTTGGTAATTTTTTCTTTTGGGACATTACGACGAATTTAATTATTGTTGGTAGTGTGGGTCCTTGAACTAGATGTGTTTGAGTCGGAAACGTTTCTTTGGCTACTATGCCCTTTTGTCCCTTTGACACTCATGGCTGCATCGATGTCCCTTACACCATTGTTCCTGGCCTCTTCTTCCCTTTGGAGTCTGCTTGCCTCCCCCCTTAGTGTGAGAGTGAGGCTCCTCAACAAATTTCCAATGTCCTCTAATAATGTGTTCTGATTTATTTCTCCACTATCTACTTTGTCCCCTTCTGTGTGGTACCCTTCTTCGACACTAAATCTCATGTCTTTGAGTCCTTCACTTGTTGTAAAGCCTAACAGGTTCTCTTCGAGCAACCTTCCCTCCAACCTTTCTTTGGCAAGTCTCCTCAAGTGTTTTCAATGCTCTACTTGTTCTTCAAGTCTCCCGGCCCTTTGAATTGCCTCAAACACGTCTATGTATTCTTTTCTATTTTTATCTTTGTTTAGCTAGTTTGGCATTAATTCCTTCACTTCAAAGGGTTTCCTTGTCCTCTTCTGGTTTCGTGCCTGTCCTTTGTCTCCCTTCGCCTATTCTCCTCAAATTGTCAGAGGATTTGTTGTCGTTTGTTTTGTTGGTTAACTTCCTGCTGTGAGTTCTGCAGGGCGAGGAATGTTTGTGCCAATAGTTGAGGCAGCGTGCTCATCAACCAATCTACCATCAGGCTTGCTATGAGAGAGTGCCACACTGCACTCTCAGGCAGTTCTTCCTCTGCAACATCTCTCCTCATGTGAGTTTTGATGGATGCTAGCAGCAATGAAATGAAGTCAGAAGTCAGTGCTCGTTCTCCTTCAAACTCCTGAAACGTGTCGTCTTCATCACAGCTACTCCCTTCGTTGATGGGTTGTCCCATTATGCGCTATTCGCCATGTACCACTCCGTCACTCCCAAATTCTTTAAAGACAATGATGCCAAAGGTGTACTGCTATGAGTAAAGTTTTAACTCTACAAAATAAATTGAATAGAAAGAAATATATAATGCAACACAACATTGTTATTTAGAGAACTCACCAACTTTAATTAATATCAGCAAATGTTTACATCCACAAGTTTCACACTCACAACGACAACATTAGTTCTTCATACATAATGATGATCATCAGATACAAGGACATAGAATATAATGTGCTGAAGGGTTGCGGTGAACCATTGCAATCAACCAACTACCCAACTGCCTACCCCTTTGGACACACTAATCATATTTTAACAACAAATTATTTTGTGTAGTTAATTTTTCTTACATTAAAATAGTGAATTATATATGCTTCTAGCATTTGTACTTCTCTTTGAATAGATTGATTGCAGATAACATCAAAGAGCAAAAGGATGTTGGTAGATTGAAGTTTTGGAAGAGCTGCAAATTTGCTTTGTCTCATGGTTGTGCAGATAGTAAGATTAAAAAGAATTCAGCATACCAATGGATTCTATATTCTTCCTTCTGTTTCATGACTTATATATGTCCTAGCCGTATCAGCCAGCTTGCTTGGGAACATTTATGGTTTGCAATGTTTTTGTTGTTTGCAATTCAACTATATCCAAGTATCTCTTTGATCCTGTGAATTCCACTTGCTCATAAGTTTCTTAATATTTTCAACAAATATATTATGCACATGCCCATGTTCTCTTACATTCTTCAACTAAATTGTTCTCTTTAATTTTTTCCTATCTTTAAATTTCATGAGAATCCATTTGATAGATGCATTCTTTTCAACAGTAACTATGCGCCTTTCTACCTACACGAATGTAAGGATGTACATCTGATTTTCTTCGTTTACTCAAAGATTTTGAGAACTGAGCATTTCCAATCATGATATCTGATGAAAACTTCCCACTGTGGCGCGGTCTGAGAAGATACTATCTATGACAGACGATGGGATTGGTCTCTATCTTTGAACACTTCATGTATGTCCACCAGCCAAGAGCAAGCAAGGAGGAGTTGGAAAAGAATTGTAGAGGAGAGTTTATTTTGCGTAAATCTGCAACCACTGGTCTATGAGATGTCATCTCCACAAGAAATTCTGGCAAAAGGTCTCGACTTGCCTCTCATATGTGTCCCTGCTTAAATTTCCTTGCTACCCTCTTCATCAATATGAAGTAGAAAAGAAGACGTAATTGGAATGGTGATCAACAACCCTAGAACCTTCAGCCAAAAAGTTGCTGCCTACACGATGCACAACGAAGCTACAGGGATCTTCTAGTAGAGAGAAAAATTATTGTAATTGTACCTTCATCGTCTTCTCTGGCATTGCAAACATTTGATGATTCTGCCAAACAGAAAATGAATGCTTTGCCCACGATGCCAATTTCTTGATTATGTGAACAGTTGTTTGCAAGAGCATGCACCTGAGTGCAATAATTAATATGATAACATAAAATGTGGGAGTTTCTAAGAGCTTGGAGTTTGTTATGATAACTATCTTTCAGCATCGGTGTTTTAATGAACTTTGCCAGCTTTCTGAAATCCACGACAAACAAACTGTCACTATTTTATTCTTATCTCGTTGATTTTACAAATTTGGACAACTCCTTTAAAACACTGATAGGTAGGCAGTTACCATAAGTGTTTTGATCAACTTTCCCAATAATGATAATTTGCTTTCTCATAAAAAATGCTTTTTAATTTTTGTGCACTTCTTAGGTAGTTACTGTAACTACTTGGCAAATCCTTCATTTCGGAGAGTTATTCAACTTCCGAAAGTTCTAGTGTTACATCCCAATTTTTGCCCTAAATTTTAAATTGATCATAGCCGTTGGTTTAACGAATTATTATCACATGAAGTGAGTGAGTTAATTATAGACGTTGCATCAATTTATTTCTTCCTGATCATGTGAAGTAAGTTAGTTAAGTATAGCTGTTGTATCAATTTATTTCTTCCTAATCATGTGAAATGAGTTAGTTGAATTATATATGTTGTATCAACTGATAATGAGATATTTTCGTTATCATGGGAAATGAGTTAGTTATTTAGACGTTGATGAAATCTCTAACTGTCACAAGATGATCAACAATAGTTTTGAATTAACAATTAATATATCTTGAATTAATGTCTTGGCGAGAATGTTTGTTTGAATGCTTGCAGGAAGAAGACTGAAGAGAGGGGAAGCATTGCTAAACAGGATCATTGGAAGGGGATGGTCAAATAGTCCAGTCATCTGATTCGACAGGTTTGACCTAAGACTACCCTGATAAGGATACTAGGATTTGACAACATGTTGCATTATGGAACCGCATGAGCTATTAAAGGAACAATATAATAAATAATATAAATTAAAACTATAATTCATACCTTTGAAGAATTATTAATGAATTCATTATTTAATCATTATTATTCGCAGTCAAATACAAACATATGTATATAAAAATAAGGTGACACCAATAAATTATAAGCTATAATCTAATGATGCCACTTTATCAATACATACACATGAATGCATATAAGAATGAACAATAATAATAAAATAATAAAATCAAACTTTTCAACTTCTTATTCTTTCCCTCAATTTTTCCTTCTTTTAAAATTTCGATTTGTTTTGCATTCGAAAAATCTTCTTGTAACTGTTGGCAGCCGAAGAGCCAAGTTATTTTTTTTATATTAGAGTCTCATGATCGTAATAGACATCTATCTTTTCCTTCTCTGTTATCGGTGGCTGTCGGCCCTCTACGTTTTAGGAGAAACTGAATATAATTTCCGACTTCATTCCCTACTCTTCCGCTATTCCATACTCCCTCCACGTCTCCATATCCGCGGGCTCTAAGCAAGGAGCAGCGTCATTCTTCCTGCGGCAAGGATTCAAGAGCAGACAGTGTCATGACAGATACTACTGAACTTTGTTTTAATTCCTTCCACATTACTATGCCTGTGTGAGTCTTGATTACCATAAGAACCCAGTACTGAAACCATCGAAACATGTTTTAATTCCTTTCTTAATGCTATGCCTGCTGTGAGTCTTGTTTATCATAAGAATCAAGTGCAAAAACCATCGAACCATGATTGTATTCCTTTCATATTTCCATACCAGTCGTGTATCTAGTTTTGTATATTATTCAAAATACTGATGCCACTTATTTACAGACTGAAATCGAGATGGATATGAATAGATTTCTAGTCCATTTAATCTGTCTATTATTTCACTGATGTTCTTTATTCATTATAGAGTATCAACCATGTGCATAAGGGATGGATATGCAATGATAACCATGAATAACTAATTCTGATCAGAATTTACTACATTCATTTATACCATACTGAGATGGAAATTATATCCAACACCGAGGAATTCACCAGCGATAATGCCGTTATAGGTGAAGAGGTGTAAAGCAAATATAGTGGATATGACTCGTGAGCACCTAGGAATCACAGGCATGGCAGCCTGAGAAGGTGAGGAGGTGTAGAGAGTCTTCACAAACAAGAATGGAATCATAATAAATTAATAATAAGAAAAAACTATAATAGCTCATGCATATTCCAATTATGAAATATGTTGTCAAGTCGAGTGGTGGAGATCGGGTTCGTAGACCCAACTTGAAATCCTTGGCCAGGGTAGAAATTAGGCAGATGTGCCGAACATGTGATCTTTGTTGCTTGTCCAAACGCTTCAGTTATTTTGGAAAATAACTGTTGGGACACTCAACCCACCTGAATACTTAGATGGCTGGGCTAATGAACATCCCAAGCCTGATCCCCAGGTAGGGAGGGCCGTTCTATTAATTTAGGATGAGTGGGGATTGTTAAAGTTTGTAGCTGCGATAGAGATCTTTATCTCTTGAAATCTGGACGTTATTACCGTTATTGTCATCTTTAGCTGAAAAAGACACGTTTAATTTATAACATTAAATGTAAATGACATGTGTCATTCTCATGCATTGAGGCATGAATATTCAAAGAGTCATATTTAATTATAGGAGCTATGAGAATCTCAAGAGACCTTTGGTTATAATGTGAAGAGTCTCTGCTTTTGTTATGTATATTGCATTAAGTGATAGGCATTGTACACTTGAACTTTCATTATCAATAAAGATATATTTTTGTTCTGTGGCTGGGTTTTTCCTTTCATTCTAGAAGGGTTTTCCGAGGATATTTCTAGTGTTTATTGGTTCAGTTTTGGCTTCTTCTTATTGTTGTTTATCTCCATTAATTTCTGGGCTAAAAACTTAACATGGTATCAGAGCCAAGTTAGGTTGATTACAACAATGAAGAAAGTTATTTTTTACATACTCATTGACAGTTGATTTCGAGTTATTTTAGATAGCTACAAGTAGAATTCAATTACTTGCATCTCTTCTTTATTTCCAGTTATATTAGTGTAATGTGATCACCTTTTGTTTCTTTTATTTTGGATGCCTCTTTCTATTACTTCAGTATTTCAGAGTATTGTGGCAAGATGTGTCGAGTTTCTATTGATGTTGTCTTTCGATGTTTTTATCATAATGGCTTCTATTGCTCATACCAAGGTTGGTTATTCCATATTCAGTTTTAATCGGACTTGGGGATGAATTTGAAATGAATTGAAGATGTGCGGTGGATGCTTCTGCTTATGTCTACTGTGATCATTCTTGTGTGTAACCACTGAGTGTTCTTTTATTTTTCGCATGATATTTTAAGCATGTCATTCATTTTGTGTCATTATTATTATTTATTTTTGAGTCACGTCAATTTATGTCCATTCTAGTCATCGTCAATTTCTTTCTGAGTTTTTGCCGTTTCAATTCCTTATTTGGCATCTTATATATATTAGTTTTTATTAATTTTCTTTTGTCACATCGGGTATGGTATGCAACAAGATCTAAGTCATCTACGTAAAAGTGTTTTGGTCTGCAAAATAGTTTGTTTTTATGATGTGCATTCTTCCTTGTCGGTGGTATTGAGTGGCTCTAGCAGTAATGTTTCTTTCCTCTCACCGTCAAGCTCATATTTAATTTTTTCTCCTTCTCTTGGTAACTGCGGACCATTGGTATTCATTGTATTTTTTATTTATGTTGGACATTTTTTTAGCATTGTGCCATGCATTGATGTGGCATCATCTTTGCATTATAACTCTCAACGATTCTTGGGAAAATATCAAGTAGTGTGGATTGTGCCTATTCTGCATAAGGACGTTTTGCTTCTATGAATTCCACACATTGGTGTTTGTTCTTTCTTGCCAGCAATCACATGAGGAGCTGCGCCAGACATTCTAGACTTGCATCAGCAGTACAAAACTGGCGCGTATGGTTGCAGAGCTCAGTCTGATATCTATGTGTGGTGTTGTAGCCTTTATCTAGAAAGTGCTTTTATCTCCATCCTCACTGGCTCGACCAAGATTGAAGGTGTTTTGTGTGTTCGGTAAATCACAAGGGGAAATTTGTTATTATCATTGTCGTGGATGTCATGTGACTAGAAGAATTTCATTTGGAGTTCTTTATGCTAAATCAAATGCTTCATGTTTCCCGTAAAGCATTGTTGGTTTTGTTCAATGCTCACTCATCTTGCTAGAAGTGTGGTATTGTTAGACAAAGATATCATGGGCTCCACGGTTTGGTCTTTCAAAGACTTGTCTTCATAGATATTTGTTTTGTATTATGTTTATGACAAATAGTCACATTTTGGATGGTAAGAGCTCTTTCCTATTTCTAAGAAAATCTCTCATGAGCTGAGAGATAGCTTTCATTTTTTCAAATAGGTATAAGGTTGTCTCATAGTGGCCCCTACTACTCCATAATTTTCATGGAGATGAGTATTATTATCATTGATCATGGAATACTGATTATTTATTCAGTGTGTTAAAGAAGATTATGGTACATCATATAAGTATTATGAGTAAAATCGTTTTATTTTGGAAAAGCATTTAAATTTATGAATTTTTAAAATTCTCTTTCTTTTTGTTGCAGGATGCAACAAGATAAGGATTATAAATCCAGAGGGAGATGTTGAGCTTGAGAGGGAGATTTCAGCTTCAAAGGGAGGCTTCATAATTAAGAGGGAGTACTTATGGAATCCCCATCACTCTCATAAATGCTTGTGATGCTTGTGGTATTTGAGACTTAAATGGAATCAAGTCTTAGTTTGTTATTACCTATTTTAATCTTGTGTGAATAAATAAAATTGTAAGATCAGCTATGATAACACTTTCACTATGCGATAGTGAATATCATGTTGAGAGAGTCCATGATGTCATCACGTTGAGAGATTCCATGATGGGAGTTGGATGTCATGTTGAAAGATTCCATGACAGTTCACGTTGAGAGAGTCCGTGAAAAAAGGCTTAGCTATGAGTCTGACAAATCTTTTCATGTTGAGTGATTCCATGAATATAAGTCATTTTTATAGGTTTTCATGTTGAGTGATTCCATGAATATAAGTCATTGTTACAGGGTTTCATGTTGAGTGATTCCATGAATATAAGTCATTGTTACAGGTTTTCATGTTGAGTGATTCCATGAATATAAGTCATTGTTAATGTTGAGTGATTTCATGAATAGGAGTCATTGTTACAGGTTTTCATATTGAGTGATTCCATGAATATAATTCATTGTTACAGGTGTTCATGTTGAGTAACTCCATGAATTATGTTTTGAATTTGTATGATCAAAATTTATTATTGACATTTTTTTGGTTGCAGCTTTATGTCACTATTCAGATAAAGATCTCTCTTGCTAAGAGGGAGTGTTAAAGTTTGTAGCTGCGATAGAGATTTTTATCTCTCGAAATCTGGACGTTATTACCGTTATTGTCATTTTCAGCTGAAAAAGACACTTAAGTTTAATTTGTAACATTAAATGTAAATGACGTGTCATTCTCATGCATTGAGGTATGAATATTCAAAGAGTCATATTTAATTATAGGAGTTATGAGAATCTCAAGAGACTTTCGGTTATAATGTGAAGAGTCTCCCCTTTTGTTATATATATTGCATTAAGTGATAGGCATTGTAAACTTGAACTTTCATTATCAATAAAGATATATTTTTGTTTTGTGGCTGAGTTTTTCCTTTCATTCTAGAAGGGTTTTCCTAGGATATTTTTGGTGTTTATTGGTTTAGTTTTGGCTTCTTCTTATTGTTGTTTATCTCCATTAATTTCTGGGCTAAAAACTTAACAGGGTTAAGTAATGGTCCATGGTTCGGAGGTTAAGCCTATGTTAATGCCTCTCCTCTCACCAATGCCGAGGCTTGGAGAATGAGATAAATGGATTCTTACATTATTACTGTATGTTTCTTTTACTTTTAACCCTTAGAAGAATTGATAGATATATAATTTCAAGATGGAGAAAACATTTACTTTTATGATTGAATAAGCATTTCAGTTGATATAATTAATCGTTACTTTACTTTCAGTTGAATATGATATCAGTTAGAAATAGTTAAATTGTTAGCAATACATAAATATTCTTTTGTTTCTAGTGAAATCAGCTGAACATGAAAGTCAGTTAGATTGGAAAAAGAGTTTCTTTCAGTTATAATCAGTTGTTAGAAATCATTGTCATGTGAAATGGAATCAGTTACTTATAAAATTAGATTAATAGGAGATTAAAATTTGATATGAAAATTCGTATGTTACAACTAGACAACCTACTTATGTCGCATCTTTATTAACGGGTTCTAAAAGAAGTTTCCAAACCTTTGAATTTGTTGATGATGTAGCTTCGTTGAGCATATAATTGTTTCAATTAATTTCGACAAGTTTTGCAAGTTGCTGATGAAATAAATTGTAACCAATTAGTTTCTCCTTTGAGATGTAATGTATCGATACTTTAATCAAGTTGCCCAAGAAGTAAAATATGCCGATGAGTGTAAAATGATTCTCATATTATATTATATCGGCATTTTAGCAACTTAGCTAACTTGGCCAACTTGTTCGAAGCACCAAAGAATATAACCGTTTTCAAATTGGCCAGCTTTTGGAACATACTGCCACCTTTTATGGTTTGTAGTTTTCCCTTGAATCATCAGAGTTTTAAACAGACTTAACAACTTCTTCAAACAACCAAAATTCATTTCTTTTATCTCTGTATCATGATTATCAACATTTTTAACAATTTGTAGAATTTCATGAAATCTCTGATAAGCGTGTCCATGCTATCCTTTTCAAGTCTCATCGGAGTGTTAAGGTTCTTTCTAAATTTTATGTCCCACCTATATCCACTCGGAGTGCTGCCAAGTCTTCATCCACTTCTTCTTTTGGTGCTTTTAACATCTTTAACAACTTGATTTTTGCTTTGGGGCTTTGGATCATTCTTGAAAGGGATTCATTTAGCCGATGTAAGATATTCACTTGCATTTATCGGTCTTCAAAGAAACTTATAAAACTTTATCCATAGCCTTCCAAACATTGGATGGCGTGATTATTAAAATTGACCACCATATTGAACTAACTCATAGATGAATTTCTATGAGGTATCTGCTCATTTCCATAAAATGGTACTTGTATTTGCAATTGAAAATGGTCAGGAATTGGACAAGAGTATCAACAAGAGATTTTTCATTCACTTTGAATTTTACTCTTCTTCTGCTTGGCATCCAACAAAGAATCAGTCTTTGTAAAAATTATTAAAACTTGGCTACATTAATTTTTATTCTTAATCAACTCTGATCCAAACATAGATTAGTTTGATCTGTTGCGTGGAAGGTGAATTTGAGAAGTTTGCAAGCTCCCTGATTGACTAGTAACTCATGGTTGCCAATGCATACTTGACTTTCCACATAATGGGTTCAATAAAAAAGTATAAATTTTGGCTAGTTAGAAACAGGGGCTAACAGAGAGTTAATGTTTTTGATAGCTGTGAGAGATCTCATTCATACTTGTGTTGACGTTCTTCTCATTTCTGGTATTTCTGTTGTGAATTATCGGGAGCTGCTTCAGATCTTTCAGATTGCATTTACTATGTTTTGGTCCTTTCAAGTAGAGGCCTTGTATTTTTCTGAAGCTGAACCATTTCTTCCTGTAATTGTCACCCGCACAGTATTACAGTGTCATTGTGCTTGACTTTGAGCTGTTTATAACTTTATACCACTCATATGATACTGTCTTCATGTATTCTGTTTTCTTTCTCTGAGCGGTTACAAGTATTGGTACGGTTTATTATTCAAAGAAGGGTATGAGGTGACTTGGTGTCATGTCTTCTTCGTGTCTGAGATGGCTCCTACTACGTATCACGTGGATTTGCTGGCTTCTCAATGATTGGCTGTTATCGTAATGAAACATGCTCATTCATACTCCACAAAGAGGAGTCTATTCTCTTCTTGGTATGAACCAGTTGGATAATCTAAGTATCTTGCTTTGTATTCCCTCGAGTTGGAAATGACACAACATTGGACTTCTTGATGTTTGCAGTGGCTCAAGTTATATATGACATGTCTTACCTGGTGCCCGGACAATTAATGGCTCATTGTCATGAAATGTTATGGTCTTTCTGTATTCCACTTATTAGAATTCCGACATGGCCAGATTTTTAAATGGGAGGTCTATGGCAGAGATAGGAGGCATGCTCATTCTCATATTTTTTGATCTCTGAGTATGCAGTTGGCATTTCTTAGAAGCACTCATCCATCTTTGATAATAAGGGATGGTAACTGCCGAAGTTGCAAGATGATGTGTCAGGTTTTGTCTTGTGGTGATGGAAGGTTGTTGAGGGCAAGAAAAGGGTTGTAGATGAATTCAATTTATGACCGGCTATATGATCTTTGCACAGGGTATTGAAGGTGATATTCATGATAACAGAGTTCAATGTGTTCTGTGTGTGCATAAAATTCTATATTAGTCTTTCTAAATTGTTTCAGAGATTCTTGTATCTATATTTTGAATTCATTGCATGGAGACCCTGCGAGCAATTTGAGTATCTCACTGAAGTGCTATCATTATATTGTATAAAGTGCTGTCATTATATTGTGAAATGCTTCTGTAAATGTCTGTTGTGTGATCATAGTCTGAGTGAAGAAGACATTCATATGTCTTAGCTTGTTAAGCATTATTTTGAGTATCCAATTAAAGATCTATTTTCAGGGTGTGGCTGGGTTTTCCTCTCGGGTGGAGGGTTTTCCACTGTATAATCTGTTTATTTGTGTTTTGAGTTTCAGTTCGTTGCAATTCTAGGTATTTTGGTACAAAAATTTATCAATCAAGCCTTTGTGTTTATTAGAATTTGATCCTTACGATATCTTTTGTGGCCAAACATTCATTACAGAACCCACAACCATATCTTTTCTACTTTTTCAATGTTCAGATATTTTTTATATACTATTTATTTGTAAAACCACATCTTAAAATGTCTTAATTTTAAAAACTAAAAACTAAATCTAAGCTTTAAAATTTGTTAATTTTTTAATAGAAAATCTAAGATTTCTCTAATATTTTGCTCAGTTACCAATGTATCTTGTTTTTGTTTTTGTTAAATATAACATAGTTATGTCTTGGTATAGAGGCATAAATTGGGCAGTGTCTATTCAGCTCTCAGAACCTTAAATTTTATCAAAGAAAAAAAAACCTATTTTATGAAAGAACAAAAGAACTAAGTCCCTCCTAGGTAAAGTTTAAGTTTCTGATGGTTGGATAGACGTCTCCCATAAACAACAGGAGTACAGTTAAAAGAGCCCTTGAAAAGCTAGCATTTTGATTAAAAACATTGCTAAAATGAAAGGTCAAAAAGTTTTTCTCATTCTCTTTTTTCTTTGTTTCAATACAGGAGCATAAACTCCAAGCTTATGGTCAAGTAAATTGGGAAAAGGCTTGTTATGTTCCCACTAAAGCAGATGCATTTGTGGTGGCATTTAGAAAATGGTTGAAACAGTATGCTAACAATGGAGTTCCTTGGGGAGAGAAGTATTCCAATGGCACGCTTCCACCAACACCTCCCAAAGAACAATTGATGGACAGGTATTTGTTTTAGATATCCTTGACTTAATCCATGATAGTATTACCTCTCTGAATGGTCCAAAAGAACATATTAATTATTTTGCAAAGTTCTGATTGGAAGTTTCTCGTTTTTAAAAATAAAATACAATTTTCAGGTTTTGAAATAATTCTAAACCTTTTAGAAATAAAAGAACAGGGCCGATAAACTGCCTCTAGGCACACATCGAAAAGGGATAAACACAATGCAGGCTGCAATCCAAGAGAAAACTTGCAACAGCTTACAAGGGAGCAGCAAAACTGAATCAGAATCAAAGATGAACAAAGGGCCATTAGTCTGCCTCATTTCCTCAATCATAATCCTTTCTTCTGTTAATATTCCGAACCCATACTGGATGAACTAAATTCTTTAGAAGGAGACTTGGCCAAAGAAAGGTCAATCTCATCACCCCTACAAGCCAAAGGTTCCTTTACAGAAGTCTTTGTGTTGGGCACCAACCTATCTCCACTATCTTGGTTCCTATATACAACTAGCTGCTGAATGACTTCACTTTGTGGCATTAACCCAGACACCAAGCACAGAAGAAAGAGTGATAGATGAAGCAAGCACCGAAGCACCAGAGGATAGAAGAAGAGTGAAATAGATTTATTTAAAGACATGCAACAGCAGAGATTTAATTGCGCTTCCCTTGGCTCTGTTGTTTCACGTTCACCCTTCTGTTTGCATTTTCAGCTGAGTTTATTAATAGTTTTGATTATTATCGTTTATCAATGACTGTAAAGGTCTATGGTGGATGAGGTCCGATGGTCTAATTTACCTAAGTAAGCTTTGCATAAATGAAGCAAGAGAGAGATTTGAAGGGTTTGGAAGATGCATACATATCAATCGCCTTCTGCAAAGAATATATTATTGTGTAAAGATTTTCCCCTATCAAGTAACATGCTATTCAAGAACCCAGCCTCCCACAAAAGCTAGCTTCTGATTACGCCGATGGGTGATCAATTTGCTTTAATAGCTACAAAGTAAATTTTTAAATGAATCCTCTTTTTTGGTACACAAGATGTCATTCAGAGTTTCTTTCAACCTTGGTAATTTCCCATGGCATGACCATCTTTGTTTGAAATTGTCAAATCAGCAAACAAGCGGACAAACATGAATTACATATACCTCATGACAGTGGAAAAAGCAAAGATATTCGTACCTCATGCACACCCTTCCCACTATACAGATTCAAGATAGCTTCATGCAATCAAAAGTATTTTTCAATGGGCTTTTATGATGGTTAGTACATTTCATTACTTCAACATTCAGCTCATAGTTCATCCTGTGCATCTCATATGATACAGTCTGTCGGATGAATAGAATTTGTCTTGACACCTCCCAAATCCAATGACCTAAATAGTCAAACCATATAATAAAATACGGTCACCAACAATAGCACCTGCAAAACAAAGAAAAACAAGGCAGGATAGAGTGAAAGCCATTCAAGGAAAAAACGTAAGACATCGCAGGAGAGAAAAATAAATGAACTTACTATACTTATGTCCGACTCCAAACGTGCCAAGTTAAGTTTATGTTGGAATAAGTCACTAAATTAAGGGAGGATGTTGGAATAAGTCACTAGTTTGTTGCACCAAATCTGCTATTCTGTTTAACAGTTGACTGCTACTCCCTATTCTTTAGCCATCAGTTTTGTAGGACTGTAGTTAACTCCACCACATGTATGCACAATTGAATTTGTCTCCAAACACATGGCAAGGTTGTTAAGTGAAGTGTTAGTGCTGTCACATTAGATGATCCACATGTAAGCTCTAAACAGCTGGAAGTCCTCTATTTATAGAGGTTATGTAATTGGTTGTTTGTGTGCAGCCAGATCAATATGAATAATGAAAGTTATATTTTCATGTGATCTGCTGTCACCATGTTGTTTCTTTATAGTTTTAATTTGCAATATGGTATCAGAGCCTAGTTTAGCTGGAGATTCATTTAGAAGTTCAGCTAGAAATATTGCTAGAGGGTTTTGTTGAAGAAAAATATATTGCTGAAAATGGTTTGTTTGCAGGGCTGTTTTTTAAACATGATAAATTATGATAAGAAATTACAATATCTAAAGATAAAAATAAGAGATCTAAGATTTACTAAGATCTGAAATAAGCACAAATACTTGGCAATGGAAAAAACAGAAATAAACACTTAAGAGAGAAGCAAATTTTATTCAACCAACTAGTGACTTATTCCAACATCCTCCCTTAATTTAGTGACTTATTCCAACAGTTTAATGGTATTTGAAACCGCATTCAATCGAAGTTATCGAACACCAGTTAGACTATTAAAAAACAATCTTAAAGAGATGCTAAGGCTGGTGTTGTATGGAAGGGTGCTTTTTCTAAAATAGAGCAGGAGTTGCTGTTCTTGCATGTATGGACAGTCTTTGATGCTGTTTGCTAATGATTCTAGCTGCAGGCGATATAGTCCGCAGTCGCACCCGCGTCTACTTTTATATCATGTGGCAATTTTGTGATTTAACGTTTGCTATTATATCATGTAACAGTTTTGTCATTTAATGGAATCAGTGTAACCGGAATTGAATGATATGACTGTGCTTCATTCTTGATGTGGAGGATGGTTTGTGTTTATGGTCCGCGTGGCTCAGTGTCTGTTACAGACCGGACGCCTCAATGATAACAGAAAGCCATGTTTACTCAAGGTTAATAAAGAGGGAATAATTTCATATAACAGATTAGCTATTATCAAGACTGCTAAAATCTATCTATCTTTTGCAAGGGCTTGCTGCTTGCGTTTTGTGCTTATATTTAAGTAGTTTAGTGTTCTCATAAGAGTTTAAAAGTGTTAATTTAGAATCTTTAGTTATTTTAGTTGAACGGCCATTATTTATCAATTGAAAATAAGCCATGTGAATAGGAGGGGCTTTTTGCCAAAAACACCATGTGGCTCCACAAACTTTTTCCCTTCCTCTTATTTTTAAAAAAATTTCTAATTTCATCTTTGTATAAGTATTATCCAATTAATTACTTCAAAATTTAAATTTCCTGCTTAAGAATAAACAGCAAAACAAATGTTCATGGGCCACAAGCTCCATAATTATCTCCTATAATTGTTTAGCAGACACTGCTTACCAAAATAAGCTAAGCAGTGACATGGGAATATGCTTTTACTTTTGCTCAAATTTAAAAGACGACTCTTTAGGTTCCCTCCAAGTTGAAGAGTCATATAGGGGACACAACTTTGTAGCTGTTTAGGGTAACTTCATGGACTTAGAACTCCTAAAGTGTATGTCAGATCTTGCTGATTTTTTCGGTCCATCTCTATAGGTGAGTGAAGAGTTTAAAGTTAAGGTTTTGGCTTTTGGGTATTCACGGATCTATTGGTAGGGATCAAGGAGCATAAAGTGATCAAAAAGTTTTATTTCAAAATGCCTCTCTGATACCTGCTTTTTCATGCACCATGCCAATAATCGCTCACTCAAAAAATGTCAGTACTGTTAGTTAAATGTCCTAGTAGTCTTTATGAAATGTCCCAATAGTGGTGCACAAATTGGTCAATCGACAGCCAAAAAAGCTAAAAAAGGAAAAAAAGAAAGAAAGAATACTAATACATACGTGATCGATTTTTAATACACGTGTTTTCATTTTTGTTTGGCTTTTTATGAGCAATAATTGGGGGGTATCTATGACAAAACTATTATGATTATTGGATCCCCTATCGATTACTAGGTCTCTTCCCCTAGTGTCTATTTGTTACATTTCTTGATGGTCATTTGTTGCTCCCCAAGAGTGGTTGGAATTGTAGGAGGTAGAAGATGAAGGCTTGAGCTATGGGATAAGCATTCGATGTTGAGTTATTTTATTTAAATATAAAGAGGAGTGTAGAAGAGTAGCTTGTAACTCTTAAGTTTTTTAGATTTCATGAGGCTAATAGTTTGGCATTGATGAATTTTATTGAGAACAAAAGAAAAGTTATTTCTTGCAATGTGTAAGTTATTCTTTGTTATGTCATACATGCACATTGGGTGGAGTAGCCCTTCATCTAGTGTAACATGGAGCATGTGTTTGTTAAGATTAGAAGACAAAAACATAACAGTTGCAAGCAAATATAACCAATAATGCAAAGGAATAAAGCACACAGAAATAGAATAGAGGACACAAAGATTTAACTGGCTTCACTCAATCTTGGGCTACATCCACCAAACATAGAGCCCAATTTTATAATACAATGATTCAACTTGATTACAATTTGCAATGCCTTGAAACTCAATACCGCTGCAAGAAGGTACAAAATTATCATATGAAAAATCACCAACCCTAAGCCATTTTAAACAAGACTATGTTGGTTACAAAATCAGGATTAGAATATTTTGTCCAACAAAAAATAGCTCTTGATGCCTTCTAAATTAATAAAGTCATTTTTGGATGTTTGGGTGTACAAGGGGAACACCCATTATCAAGTGGTAACCAAATGTGAGATAGTTTAGCATCGAGATCTATGAGTGTTTGGGTGAGTTGTGGATTGTTGAGTTCACTACTATCTTTGTAAGCAGATTTGTGTAGAGGATTTCAAAGGTTGAAGATGGAAAAGATGAAGAAGAAAATGACATTTTTAATTGGATGGATTTTAAGGATCATTTACTTGAGATAAGAGAGAAAAGATTAAGAGAGAGAGAAAGGAAAAAAGAATTATAGAGATATGTCAATATTTAGATGCTATAAAAACAAAGATTGAAGAAAACATGTGAGACATTTTTTGTTCTAATAATGTTTTGATTGCAACAAACAAGAACATGTACAAGAGTGTCTTTCATGTGACACGCAACAATAGTTTGCACTAAAGAGCTTGGAAAGTCAAATGTCTTATAGACATGGAAAAGAGTTTGTGAGAGACACGTGAATTGAAAGGTATGGAGGATGAGATCAAAGGGTTGCAATAGAGATGAAGATGGGCTTTGAGTGTTCCTTTTTAGTTGTGTCAATCAATGAATATGAGGTTGTTAAAAGTAATTTGGAAGTAGAAATTGAAAAGAAGAAAGAGATTTCAACAGAGGAAAGTCTTTGAGAAGGCTTGAAAATGATGACAAGGGGAGAGGAATGTGGAGGAAGAGTTGTTAGAGTAGACAATGTTGAGATTGGTGAAGCATGAAGGTTTACATTGTTTGAAGATAAAGGAGCACACCTTTGGGCTATCATAAGAGAAGAAAAAGAGATTAAAGTTATGGGCATTGTAGAAAATAAAGAAGTAGCATAATTTGTGAAATGTCTTTTGAAGGGCATGAGAATCATGGAGCAACTAAATATAGACAGTACATTTGTGAAGCAAGATATAACAAATAAAACAAATCTCACAAATGTTGTAATAGAGGATGGTAGAGAGGTTAATGTTGAAGTGGTGAGAAGAGAAGAGATTGTATAACATGCATTTGAAGATGGTAACTATACATGGATGCTTTAAAAGCCACAAAGAAGAGAAGGAATGTTGACTGGTGATATGAAGAATATTAGTGGAGCGTCGTTTGGAAGAGGTTGAATCATACTAGAGCATATTCCACATTAAGGAAGAGGAATTCAAAACAAATACAATGGAGGTTGGGTTATGGTGGAGTTGATTACACATTGAGGAAGAAGAATACAAAACATAGTTGTTAGAGGAGGATGGTTGTTCTAGCTAGGTGTTGAAAGAGGAGAAAGAGCTAGTTGAAAGTACATGTTGCACATATGGGAATAGTTGAAGGTTGTTCACAACCCAAAAGGGTAACTCTGAGAGGGAAATAAAGACTATGAAAAACCCATTTGAGAACTAGCATGCAGCTTCAATATCATACATATCTCTTTTAATTATAATTTCAATAACTTGATATACTATTGAGACATCAAAGCATAAATGTGCATAGTTAATTTACCATCCTCTGACCCTTAAAGGAAAAATAATGTATCTAGAAAACCTAAAGAAAATTCAATAGCATAATTGCATATAAATCAGCACTTTAAAGACAAGAAAGAAGAACATAAGAAATATAGACATAAGAGAATAAACATAAATACATGGGCGACATACTTTGGGGTGAAAAATTGCCATACTCCAAAACATTGAACCAATGACTAATTTGTAACAAATAACTACAATGCCCGTGTAGGCTCATAGCCTTTATATGAAGTCTACATCTTGTTCTTTTGGAGGAAACTTGATAGATAACCCCGCAAAGAACAATTTCCTCACTTTTCTCTTTAAACCCACATAGAAGACATACAATTTATAGAGATTTACAAGTTTAAAGTACCTTCTAGAAAAAGCCAAAAGAGAGGGCCATTCATATTCTTTTGGCACATTTTCCAACCACCTGTAAGTATGCAAATGACAATGACATTTGTATATTTTATAACCTCTCACATACCTCCAAATTTGAGCATTTACTTTTTTGCTAATAATAGGTATTTCATATGCTCTTACACACCTTATAATTGTCACAAAATTTGTCTTATAGGACAATGCTTAGAGTTTAAGAGAGTAGCTCCAACTAATTGATTTTCTTACAATTTGTCATAAGCCAAGACACCTTCAAACACTTCTCCATCATCCCATAAGAAATTTTCAAACCCTATAATAAGAATCCATCATTCAATGATGACTTACATAGGTTTCTAATTTGCTGACACTCCACCAAAGTTGGACATGTACTTGCCCATATATAGACAAAATACATCCTCATCATCTTCTATGTCACCTTCTAGTATGAACACATCTCACCATGCCATACACACTAGATGACAAACATATCAAGTAAGAAAATATATTTAAGCATTAAATACATAAATACAATTTAAGGAATGGCTAAGGTTAAGACACCTTAATTCTCAATATTCCCCCACTTTTCAAAAAACTAACCATGACCAATTTGAACAAGATTTTTAAAGGGACAAACAAAGAGATGCACCACATCCATCCATGGAGTTGTTTGACATAGCTGATGTTGATGAATGAGAATAACTGTTATGGTTACTTGAGTGATGTTGATGAGGAACAAGGTCAAATAATTGAGCTATGAATTGTATGCAAAAGAGTTAGATCATATGTTACGTTGTCATTGATGTCAAGATGATTGACAATACTAATTCATGTAAGATGCAAATCACCTGAAGGATGTGATGTTGAATAAAGAATGGATGGTGTGAAGAAGTAATGTTAAGTATGTGAACTTAATCAATTGATGAATTAGGCTTTCACAATATAATATTGGTTTGATTGTTTTACATGATTTGATGAAGTGTTAAGATGATGCAAAAGTAAGTTATTTTGGTTGATAAGAAAGGAATGGAGTTGTAAAGTGAAAAAGTAAGGAATCAGTGAGTTGCATCGAGATAAAATGGTGGTTGGTAAAAGAAGAAGAAGAAAGGTTAAGTAAGTCAAGTTGTTTGGAGAAAAGTATTATCGATCAGATAATGTTATTGAGTGAGCATCATGTCAACTAAGTGATGGTGGTGCTCGATGAAGCAAAAACATTGTTCAGTAAAGAACAATTTGTGGAAGATTGATCAAGGGACAACATAGAGTGAAGATCTGGACTAATCTAGAAGATTCTAATATAAGGAAAAATTCGGTTAGCAAGATCAATAAAGGAAATTGAGAAGATTTAAGATGTGTTTTGAGATCCAAGAAAAGTTCAAGTTCCAAGGTGAAGTTACAACAAGCATGATCTATAAAATATTTTAACTAGCGACAAATTCAATGTATTTGAGTTGAAAAATTGATTGTATGGATGAGAGGAATTCATGGAAACCCTAATGAATTTGATTTAGAGACAAAAAATTGTCTATATAAGGAATAATCAAGAAGGTTTAATGTGTTGGTCAAGTTATTGCACAAGTTGATAGCCAAGAAGCACAAAAGGGCATACGGAGAAAATCTGAAGTGCAAAGGAAAGTGGATTGATGGAGTTATTGTGATGACCACTCAGTAAGGAAATATGTGAGCGGAATGGAGATCTGAACAAGCAAAGGTAGTTACGTATTTATCAAATCATTTCATGATTACTTTCTAAGTATTGTAGCGAGAATTCTCTTAACTGTGTGGATTTAACAGTCCTTTTGTAAATCCATTTGTAAGGCGACATTCTAGTGAATGTACTAAGTCCTTTAGATAGGTCACTCATTGAATGGTGATAATGTCTAGATGATATTTGGTGAAAATCCCCTAACAACGTCACATCTAGAAAATTTGTATGTAACCTTTACCAATGTTGACTCTTAATTGAGCTCACTATATAAGAGTGAATTATTTTAGGTGACAAGTCCCAAGTGGTTTAAACTCAAATTGGGTTTGCACGTTAAAAATATTGGTTTTACTTTGTGTATGAATGTTTTACATGTTATTTTATGTTTGCATGTGAAAATTGCTATTGACTGTTGTGGGTTAGTTGAGTAAGTTTAATTTGTATACCAAGTGTATTTGTTGATAAGTTTAAATTGTTCAAAGTAGTAAAAAAGTGTTAAAAGGACCTTAGGATAACTGATTCAGCCCCCACCCCCCTCTTAGTTATCTAACATGAACCACTTGAATCTCCAACATGCTCTTATGTTCCAACAAGATATTGATCCAAATAACAAAAGCATCAAATCCAAGGGATAATAAGGGCTACAAATTGTTGTCATAACTCCACAAGCCTTAAAGAAGCATCAGTATATCCAACTTCAAACTTGTCACTAGTGTTAATTGACAAAATTGTTCATAAGCTATTGAAGAAGATTTTGGAGTATGGTTATCATTGCTGGCAAATCATAAAGAGGCGAAAATCACTAGTGATAAGTTAAGTCAACAGGTAAACAAGTTAAGCAAATAGATAAATAGACAAGTCTTATTAGAGAACATAGGATACTATCTATAAACTAGATATGAAGCACTATTCGTACAAAGGATCGACAAACTAACACTATCAACCAACAATAAATTGGACAAACAAGTAAATGATGGAACAATTTTGATAAATTGGATGTGAGATCATCAAGGAGAGAGATTCATTGAATCTAGAAATAAGATGAAATGAAGTACACAAGTCAAATAATCAAAGGAAATGATTTATGGAGAATTATGCAAAGATCTGAGTGTTGAATTCAAGGAAGGTTTAGTGAATAGAAACAAAGTATTAGGAAAAACAGAGCAAGATTTTATGAAGGTGACTTATAGTTAAAATATATTTATGGAAGATTCAAGATGAAGTTTCATAGAACTCTAATTAGGTTTAGGAAAGCATGAGAGGCGAAGGACAAGTAGGAGTAAATGTGAGATCAAGGAGAAGAATGAAGAGAGATGTCGAAGAAGAGAAAATATGATTATAAATTACAAACGTGTGGAACTATCACAACAAAAAGAAATTATAGAGCAGAGGAGAAGCTTAAAGGATTTGATGAGCTTTTGGAGAAAGAAATCACAGGTCAAATTCTTGTTGATTAATTGCTAACAGTTTAACAACAAGATTGTAAAATCCTTTAACCAAGTGCTTATTTTTTAAGATTGGAAGTATTTTTCATGAGATTGCTTGTAAATCCTTTGACAAGGTGAACATTGTATAAGTAAGATTAGATCTCTTAACATAGTAGTCTTTAATAGGACTAAAGATACCTCTAATAGGGTATAGTCACTCCTAATAGGGTGAGTCATTCAAAAGATGATGATATTGTAAGCTTTTAAATTAAGCAACCATATTGCAGTGATGAGTTGTGGGTATCATCCCTACCACAATTTTTTCCTCTAACCAAGGGTTTTCTACAATACCAAAACATGGTGTAATGAGTTTGCTTATTACTTTGAAAGCTTTACATTTTAGCAATAAGTAACAAGCTCTTACATGTCAACAAGACTATCAATTTATAGTTATAAGGTTAAATAGGTGAATTAACTTGTGGTACTAATTTAACCCCCCCACCTATCTTGGCACCCCCTCTCCCCCAAATATTACTCATAGAACAAAGACCAAACATGAATGCTTCAAAATAATCACAACCACAACTACTTGTTTACATACAACTAAGAAATCCACATAGTTAGAAATAGAAGCCACAACAAGTTCACATCCAATTAGAAGCAATTTAGATATGATTTTATGAGATTGCATGCCTTTAATTAGAAACAATACTTCTTAAAACATAAATAATATATTTGAAATTTTATAACCCACATCATATTAGATAATGTGTTCTTTGATGATGTAAATATCATTTAAAAAAAAAAATAGTTACTATACAACAAAGAAAATTATATGCTATGTATTCTTGTTATAGTTAGAAAGAAAATGGTAATTTTTCTAATTGTGGGGAATTTAAAATGTTTTCAGGTATTGGTCCCATGTGGTGAAGTGTTGTAGTTGTAGTGGTGCATTAAAGGTATTCAGAATGCTTGAGATCATCACACAACTATTATCCATTGTATGTTTTGCAATTCTTGGAGCTAAAGCAATTGTTGCACCTAAGTCATTATTGTCTATTAATGTTTGGAACTCAATGTTAGTTTGTGGTGCATTAGTATTTTTCTTGGCATCAAGATGGTTACCATACTTTATCCACAAAACCTATTATTTTCATGACTACAATCATGCACTTATCAAGTGAAATGTAACATCATAGTATTTAATGTAACATAAACTTTTCATAACATAAGCATGAGTTATAGAAATGTGATAAGGTATTTTCTTCCATTATTTGATTTAAAGGAATGTTAAAGTATTTAGGTATTCTATTTTGAAATTTTATTCACAAAATACATAGCTCAAACAACAAGTTAGCATATTTAATTTTTCTAGTTTTTAAAATAAGTTTTTAGAAAACTTTTTTTTTTTATAGATCTATTATAGGTTTCATTGAGGTCCATGCTTTTGAAGAACTATGTTTTTTCCTCAACAAAGAGAAATTTTGCATTTTGCATTTTAAAAGATAAGATGTGGTGACAATCTCTTTGAGAGCCAAGAACACTTGTATAAGGCTTTTTCAAAATTCTGGTAGCATTTTATTTTGTTTTAACCAATGTGATTAGGCAAGGGTTTAAAGAGCTCTTTTTTCGTAAATAATAGGAACATACAATCTTTTGTACTATATGAGGTGGAAGATTTGTAGCTTAACTCTTTATTAGAACTAGGATATTAGATAATGAAACCTTTTTACATGGAGCTTTTGACAATCCGATGTTTCAATTTAGCATTATATGACCAAGAAATGTTGTTAGTGGGTTTAATAGTTTTTTTGGACATAAGTTTTACGAATATCCAAGACCCCAAAAAAATGCACCATTAAATGTAAATATTTTTATAACAATATTCAACTTTTTGAAATTTACCACTGTTTAGTGAAATATATGTTGGAAAATATAGGGATAAATCATTTTTTATTGAACTACAAGCGTAAGTAGTATGAGAAAGCCACCAAGTGGAAAAAAGGAAAAGAAGTAATATTATGTATTGAGAGAGAGAGATAGAGCCACCAAGTTGTATGTATGTATGTGTATATATGTATGTATATATATATGTATATATGTGTATAGACACATATACATATACATATACATATATGTATGTATGTATATATGCACACACACACACACACACACACACACACACATATATCCTTAACCATATTCTTAAGACCAAGTTATTTTATATCATTGGATTAAAAAAGAGAGTATCATCGACATAGCTTGCAAGAATTAAACAGTCTTTTTTTCGCAAAAGAGGGGTAAAAATTTATTAAGACAGAAAGGAATACAACAAGGAGAGCTCAACAAGGAGCTCGATCCTGAGCAACAAGATCATCAAATTCTTGCACCATCTCAAAGGACAGTTGCCTCCTATCCCTAATATTCCAACCCGGATCATGACTAGAAGCCCATTTGGCTAAACAGTCAGCAGTTCTATTCCATTCACGAGGAATATACGTGAACCTAATGAACTGAAAAGAGGAAGAGAAGAAAAGAATCTGCTTAACAACAGTGGCCAGCTGCCAACTAACATCCTCAAGCTCTTGCAAAGAAAGCATGTTCACCACCCCCTGTGAATCAGACTCACAGATAATCTTACTCCATCCCCGCAAGCAACACTGTTCCACAGCATATAAAATAGCTTGACCTTCCACGAGATTGTTAGTATAATCACCCTTATGAACTGAGAAGAAAAATTTAACATCCCCAGAACTACAACGAGCCACTCCGCCAATACCAGCCGGACCAGGATTCCCACGGGAAGAACCATCAGTGTTAATTTTCAGAACTCCACAGGGAGGAGGAGTCCAGTGCCCATCCCAGTTAACCCGACCCTTCCTCTGATGGTGAAGCTGCCTGGACATAGAAGGAAACCTATGAGCTGCAGCCCCATTCTGCAGATGAAAATTGAGGCGATTACAGATAGCAAGATCAACCGGATCCATACCCCCATCAAGCTCACACTTCACAAGAATAGTTTCCTGAAGAGAATGTGATATTTTCCACAAAAGATGCAAAACACCAAGTCGAACATCTTGGAATATGCGACGATTCCTCTCCAACCAGATATGCCAAAGCATGAAATATGGGCCAGCAATCCAAGCAGCATGGAGAGAAGAAGACTTACATGAGTATATATATGTATGTGTGTGTGTGTGTGTGTGTGTGTGTGTGTGTGTGTGTACACACACACACACACACACACACATATCCTTAACCATATTCTTAAGACCAAGTTATTTTATATCATTTGATTAAAAAAGAGAGTATCATTGACATAGCCTGCAAGAATTAAACACAGTCTTTTGATTTACATGAGATGACTAAAAAGTCTTAACACATGGAAGAATCACAATATATTCCAATTTTTAGACATTTTTGTACATATAGTCAATTGAGCCACAAATTGTTAAAAATATAAATTAAATCCATATCTTGACAATGTTTTATTTCCTTAGCCATGCCACCTCTTAGTTACAAATCTAGAATCTTCTAAGCTACTTTAACTATCCACCTTGGACAAACCTTTTGTTGGAGTGGGGGCCACTTATCTACATCTTTGGTTGTCTTGACACGTGCTCAGCCCCTCAAGCAATATTCTTAGGGTTCATTTTATATATAACCTTAAATAACTTTCAAACCTATCAATGTCAAATGCTCCTTTGTTATTCTCACTTTTTGCAGGTATTTGTTTTAGGCTAGCAACAAAATCATTGAGGATAACTATTTGCAAATTTTGAAAGCCTTTACAATGATAGGCCACAAAATACTAACAAATAAGAATTGGCCAGATTTTAGACAAGAACATAAATGAGAAATGAGTATGTATTCTACTTAAATTATTTAAACAATATGCTTTATAAGATGGAATGTTGAGAGTTAGGAAAGGAAAACAACTACTACATAAGGAAACACTCAAGGAAATATGTGGCAAGAAAGTCCAATGTTGGTTCCAAGGTTGAGGACTTTGATGCCAAAACCTAGATTAAGAATATAAGCAAATTCTTGCACATTTATATTTTGATATAGAAAATAAGCCTAGACACTACCATCATACCATGAGTACAATAAATACTCTCCAACAGTAGAAGAATCCTTGAAATATGTAAAAATAACTTCCGCACATGTGGAGAAACCTACAAAGGACAACTATAGATGTAAGAAACAAAGAAATTGAAGTAAAGGACTGAAGATAAGTGAAAGTTTGGAAACACAAAACAAGAGAACTTGTTGAATAAAGAGAAGTGATTAATTAGCTAATATGTTATTCATTGTGGGGATTGTTCTCTAGATTGCAGATCTTCATGTTGGAAGGAAAAGGTCATGTTAGTGAAAAAAAGTACGTCACTAGTGGAAAAAGGCAAAGTGGTGTTGGACCCAATACTTTGTGCACCTCGAGAAAGTTTTACTCGACAATTGTTGTGTTCCTCCTGTTAAACATATTTAGTACTTACCATGGATCCAACAACTATACCTATTCCTATCATAGCTACCATTTCGGTGCAGTGGGGGAGTGAGGGGATAGGGTTCTATAGGAGATAGTCAATGTTGTTTTGGATAAGTCCAGTTGATGGAAAGATACCTAGAAGCAATCATCACAGATATGGGGGTGGAACCCATTGAATTGACTTTTATGTAATTGAAAAAGTGGCATGCAACAAATCAATGTTTGGATAGTATTAGTAAAATAAAATATACTTATTAAATATTACTATATTTTATATTAAACTTAAAATTTGTACATATAAATTATTCTATATTATTTTAATATACTATATTTATAGTTATTAATTTGAGAATATATGTAATATTGTTATGAATATATTTATAATTTTTTTCGAGAATTAAAAATTGTTGTATTTGATTTTTTTTTTACTTTTATAATATTTTATTATTATTTTACTATAAGAAAAAGAATTGATCGGTAAAAGGAAAAAGCTTTAAAATTATTTTATTAATATATTAACAAAAAATACAAATTAAACTTTGTCTAGTGTTGTAAACACCTGAATCCGATTACACCATTTAAGTAATCCTATTTAGTTATCTTCTTAGGTATTATCAATTAAGTATTTAATATTTGATTAATATATGTCATCCCCTAGTTAATTAATTTAATTAATTGACTATAGCCCAATTAGTAATTAAATGACAAACCTATAAGTTGATCTATTAGTAAATCCCTTATTCTCCTATTAAACTAAATGATTGCACTAGCTCATTTAATATAATTCCAAATTATTCCCATGATATAATAAATTAATTAAATCAAATCTTCCAACCATGGCTTAAACCCTTAACATAATCCTAACTCAAGAGCTCAAACCAAACCCAACCCATTCACCCATACTAATCCACCTTGTTAGCTAATTAACCCTACTTAATTAACCAATCCACTTGCATTTCTCTAACACCCTCACTTATCTCCTAATCCATCCTCTGATCCTATCTTAAACATTTACACAACTTTAAGGATGGATTAAGACTTCCTAATTGAAACCAAAGTCCACCCTCTTGTCACATCCTTCACATCTACACCCATATGCATTAAAGTCCACCTTAAATACCTCTTACATTCTCTTGCACACCCCTTACATGATCCATCTCCCTAATAACTCCTTTGTCCCCTCACATTCTCCAAAAAGGTCACATTTCTCCATCTTCTCACACTCACTCCGCTTGTGAGTAGTATCATCCTTCTATTGACTCCAGACAAGCATATTCATGTGCTCCCCTTTCCTTACATCTTAGCCCTCCCTCACAAATCCTCAATCTTGCATCTTGGCCCTCCATTTCACTATCGTTTGGCCTATAAATTGGACTCTTCCCCTCTCACAAATCATCCACCTTCCATTGCAAATTTATAATGCTATTTTGAGAGCTTAAAAACTACCAAAATAGTACTATAATGTTAAAATCCTCTACACATACACACTAAATCTCCATCGCCATCCTCCATTGTTAAAGGCACCTTGAAGCTTGAAGTACGTTGAACATATATCTCTCCATCATTGGACAAATCATCTACACCTAGAGCCATTGAAGAGTGGGGTTTGCTCGCTTTTATTTGTGTGGTCTCTTTTTTAGGTCTTTTCATAAGTATTTAGCTATATTATTTTTTTGAATGCTTTCTTTGTTTGGTATTCCTTTAACACTACATTTTAGCTAATACATTTTGGCATGCCCGATGGGACCTTGCATTTGGGTCATTTGTTCATCTTTTGCTTGGTTTTATTTGTGTTTGAACTAACCATATATCTAACACTTTGTACATTTTGAATCTCCATATTAGGTTTTTTAATATTTCTTGTTGGTTGTAGGGTTGAAGAAGATCAATGCTTTCCCAACCATATAATTGATTTTCATAGAACGATCTTCAAAAAATGTCATTATTTGTTATCCTGTGATTGCAAGAGTGAAGGCAACTACTAATGAAAATGTGATCCTATAGTGGCGGGAACACTGCCCAAATATCTTAAACTATTGACATGTGGTTGTTTCTCTCTCTTGACATCCCCCTTCTCTCTCTCTCTCTCTCTCTCTCTCTCTCTCTCTCTCTCTCTCTCTCTCTCTCTCTCTCTCTCTCTCCCTTCCTCTCCCTCTCCCTCTCCCTCCCTCTCCCCCCTCCCTCCCTCCTTTACAAGAATGTTGGTATAGACTGCGTGAACACTCTCTGCAAGTCTTTGGGTAGTAAAGTAACTAATATTTTACCTGTCAAACTCGCAGCTACTCATACTTGTCAAAACACTTGTGGGATTGCTCTATGAGAAACCTGCTCACTGCTCTATTTTTTATTTTCTTTTGATGTCTTCATTCACCAGTTTGATCGCATTCTTGCAAGATATGACCATATTCTTGCACCTATAGGAACACCTATTGATCGCGTAGGAACACAATTTCTGGTTGACTGACTGTTTGCTCAAGCATGTAGGAATGCGATCGAAAGGACTTACAATTTTTAAATCTCAAAATTTACTCACATATCTATTTGGAGCTTATAATGAACATTGCATGCCACATTTAAATTGTACACTTTGATATGGAAATTAAAAATCAAAGGCTAAAATTTATCTAATAACCCTCTTGAATGTAAAGGTTAAAAAGAACAATTCTTTGATCTAACATTTCAATTCAGATATAAAATAAGGTTATCAAAATCACGAATGCCTAAAAGTGAATGAACATTACAAACAAACACTTTTTTGGGCATAAAACCAAATCACAAATCTTGAATGGGTAAAGTTTAAAATAAATGAATGTAATGAACACCTCATTTTGGGTCTAACAGAACATTGCAACTCAAAAATTTGGACTTAGTGCTTAAAATATACACACAACCTTGAATGCCCTAAGGTCAAAGAGTTCTTATTCCCTCTCATTTTAAAAGCTTTTCACACTTGATTTATCAAGTTGACCATTGATTTCTTAAGCATACATGCATTGTCAAGTTGGAAAGAACATACATGCTAAACACACATGCCTTCAAATCTTAGATAGAAAAACCTTTAACTTGAATTTGGAAAGGACCAAGTGCTTTGAAAGTTCTAAAGATGTGTTTTTCAACACATCTTTTAGTTATCTTTCATTTTTCCAAAGTAGATCCATTAAATATGTGACACATGAACCATAAGTTGTTAGCAAGATCATTCACAATAACCTAAGAGTGCTTCTAGAGAGGTTGTTAGAATATTCAAAATAATTAAGAGGGGGAGGGGGGAGGTGGTGGGGTCGGGGTGAATTAGTTACACTCAGGTCTAGATGTACCAATTTAACTTTTAACAACTTCAAACATCTTAATCAAACTCATAAAATCACTCAACCAATATAGCAACTCATTAACAACTTAGCCTATTCATTCATCACTTGCTCTTTGTTTAGTATATGTTGACTAATAGAAATAAACAACAATAAATAACATGCATCACAAAATAACATTCACACATATATGACACTAGGATTTAATGTGGAAACCCAATTTAATAAAAACCACCAAATAACATGCTACCACTTTTCACTCTTCTGAACCGAGCTTGATTAAGAGCCAACACTGTTAAAGATTACAAAATACACTGTTAGGTGTCACCTTGTTAAAGGATTTAATCACCCTACTAAGAGTGGCCTGGTTAAAGGACTTTGGATCATTCCATTAGAATATCACCTTGATTAAAGGATTTACAAATTACTAATAGGTCAACCTTGATTAAAGGATTTTTACTGCCACAATGGTTAGAAAGTAGCAACTAGGTTTGATATGTCAAAATACAACTCACTTTGCAAATTTAGATCTCCATTCGACTCAATTACTGGTTCATTGACTAGACTTCATTATACTCTCCATAACTGATATGCTTGGCAACCCTTCAAACAATCACACTTCACCAATCTTCTCACTTTTCCTCCACTACTATGTTCTTCACAAGTTCTTCACAAAATCATCAATCAACAATTAATCAACCTCATAAAACACCCCTTGTGCCTTTTTAAATAAGTAGCTTTGATCTTTTGTCGCTTAAACACCACCGTAAATATGAGGATTTGATCATAGTCATTGAATTTGTCCATAATTTTGTCCTCTCCATTCTCGAAACTACTAGGAACTTATCTTTAAATTCTTGCCTTTGATCGCTTAATAAACTCAATTCATGCATTAAATATGTTAGCTCATTAATCCTTATCATTTACATGTTTGGACCAATCTAAAAATTCAACGACTAGCCTCAAAACTCGATTCTTCACAAATTGTTAAAATGCTGACACTCGATCATCACCATTTTCTTCTACTCAGTCATCACTGGGTACCTCAACCTCTGTTGTTTTGTCTCGCTTGTCTTACACTGACTCAGTTGGTCTTAAGTATGCTTGGTCACTACTACAGTTTCCTACTTCATCTTGCTTAGCCATAACTAACACTCGACTAATACTGCTTGATCATCTATCTCTTTAGTTCCTTAATCTTTAGCTTCATTGACCTAGTGAAACTATTACTCAATTAAGCTTAGTGTTTTACTCAACTCCTTGTCTTCACTTCTATTCATCAATTCAATTGTCTTCTTTACTTTATATAATGATTAAACAACACATTATCTTGTCAAAGACGAATTGATCAAGTGCCTATTGTAATTTCGACATACTTGCTCCTCTTTACTCAATAACTTCACTAGTTCATCTAGTTATCTCTCTTTTCAAATCCTCTTCATCAATCAACTGATATGACACTCTACAGTATCACCAAATGTCTCACCAATAAGGTTTGACATCAATGATGACATAACGATTGTTTCAATTGTAGTTTTCAATAGAGGCTTGTCCTTTGGGAAGCACATCCCCATTGGAGAACAACCTCAAACCGATAAATTCCTTGGACGGTTTATAAATAAGGCACTGAAAATACTCTTGTTTTATATCCACAAAAGTTTAGGAGATGCGTGTTTGATGGTAGTCTGGGATAGGTGAACATCCCTACCATTTTAGCATGGTCAAACTAAGCTCTTGTTGGTTGACAATTTGTCTTCCTTGATATATTGGTTTATACCTTGACTCTTTACATGCCCAAAGGCTTATGGAAAGCATAAAAGTTAACAACAGAGTGGGTCAGTGTAATAATCTATCAAAGACCCCTGAATTGAAAGGTACAACTCCCTTATGAGTGCAAGATATGCAATGAATTTGTCTTTCAGGTTTTTGGGGTATGCTCTTGACCAGAGAGCAGAAGAGGCAAAAACCAAGTTGCTCACACTTATAAAAACTTAGGCAAAGGAGAGCAACTATCTCACAATATGCAATCTACTAGGAATAAAAGGAAAGATAGCGGAATTTTTAATTCTTGGATTATAGAGTTAGCTAATGTTTTGACAACACACAGATTGTCTATTCCTCAGTTGCTCCCATGCCAATTTCCAACTTCCTTGTGCAAAGAGCTAAACAAAACAAATATACTACAATGAGTAGAAAACAAGCTTATGCTGACGAGAGTAAAGCATACAATCTATTGAACAAAGGAAATAAAGCCAAGTTCATTAAGATTCATTCAACTTTCATCATTAACTCATACATTCTAAAAACTCCACTTAAATTAAATGAACAACAAAACTTAAAATGAACTCAAAGTCTCACATAGTAGTCCTAGCTAGAGGGGTTTGCCCAAAGTAAATTTTGTCAATCTTATTTACATCTTAAAATGTTACACTTATAGGCCTTCTCAAAATGGCTGGTTACATTGGATGATTGCCCAACAGAGCATCTTTGAACAAAATAATCTAAAAATAGGACAAGCTCGAATCATTGTCCGTTACAGGGATTTAGCAAAATGCCAAGAATGGTGACAAAAGAAGGAAGAGGGGAAGGATGACAGATGTTTGGAGAAGCATCATAATCATCATGCCTTCCTAGGAGTAACTAATTTAGCCCTATATGCTTTCATAGCTTTACTTACTTATCTAGCTCTTTGACACCTGGAATGAGGATGTTGTTGGCTTTGATCATCCAATAATCATGCATTTCAGTAAGTTCATCAATTCTGGCCACCCTCAATTGGAACTTCTCCATTTTCCTCTTTATAACTAAATTAGTTGTTGACAGTTCCTAGATCTTAGCCACCTGGAAGTTAAGTGGGTCAACAGCTTCGTCAATGAATGCCAGGAACTTGGACTTCATTCTTTCAATGTCTACCAACTTGCCATTAGTAGACACAAAGAACTTTGTGTGCAAGATCTTCAAATATTGAAACAATTTTTCAATGATCTTTTTCATTAGGTCATGCACATCCTTGAGTTCACTTGAATATTTCACAAAAAATTCAATGACAAACTCCAAGGATTGCTTCCAATGGAATACAGACTCTTGGCTAGTCTTTAGGATCCTGCAAGCAATGGCCACATTGGTCTTCATATCTATCACTTCCTTTAGAAGGGCCAATTACTCTGTCAACTTGTTCGTAGCCTTCTGAATGGTTGATTGATGATTTGATGCAGCCTCTCCAAGCTTGTGAGCATCCAATACCAAAATCTCTAGATTCTCAACTAGTGGGGGACCCTAGGCCTTTATCTGATCTACCCATGCTCGACCTTCTTGCCTGATTTGTCTCTCTTGTTGCAACTTGAGTAGTAAGTTTTTTTTTTCTTCCACATTTGGGTCGAATTGACTAGAAGAGGCACTCCTAAGTGTAGACTTTATGTACTCTACCAACTCTCTATTGGAGGTCTTCAATATCTCCTTTTCTGCTCTTACCTCCTCTAACTTGTCCTCAATCTTTTCATTGGTGGACTTCCACATGTTCACCATGGAGTTGTGAATTGGAATTCCAAGATCCAATGTTTTGATTTGGAAATCATCTTTTGAGAGCTCATGAATGCTTCCTTCTTTTTGAGGCTTTGCAATCTCAATTAGCATATGGCTAGTTGCCGAATCTATAGATAATGCAACGATAGTATTCTTCTTCTTAGTCTTCTTTGATGGCTGAGAGGAGCTGACTTATGTGATCAAGTCTTTTGATGGGGCGACATTCTTGTATCTCCTCTACTTTCTATAAATGGTCTCCTCGAGCCAACACTCTATAAAGAGCACATTGATAGCAGATTTTAGTGTAGAAGGATCAAACAACTTCCTCGAAATTAATGGAGTTGGCTTGCTCTAGGAAGCAATAGGGAAGGCAGCTACCTTGGTTACTGAAAGAGCTAATGTATCCCCTTATTGAGATGCTTCCTATTCTTGGCCATCCATGGGATTCATATTGCCATCCAAATTGATGACTTGAACAGGGGAGGATGGCTTAGCCATCGATTTCTCTTGTTCCTTCCCTTTATCCTTGTCATCTTCCTTCTCTCCCATCTTCCTAATGTTTGGAAGAGGGCCAGCTCCGCATGTTGGAGTAAGTGGCACATTCTTTTTTGGGGGCTAGTCTCTTCCTTGGCCAATGGATAGTGATAGCACAATAGATGTTTTTGTAGTGACTATTTTGGTCATAGCTATAGCCGATTGGGCGATTCTTGTTGGTTGACACTCCATCTGTTGAACTAGTAGCTCCAATCCTTTTCTTCCTTGCACGGGTCCACTCCACCCATTTGTCTGTTCTTTTAATTGTCCTTCACATGAGAGCCTCCATCGTATCAATAACTAGCTTAGCAGGTGGAGTAGAAAAAATTTGTGTGTTCTTGATCTTCTCATAAGACATAGGGTGCATGTATGGTACTTTCTATCTTCAAAGCTCCTGAAAGAGTGATCCATTTTGTTACCTTTGGGTGGAAAATTCCTTTCTCAGCAACATTTTCAGACTGAGGCACAACCAACAACATTCAACTTTTAACTTCAACTTGATGGCCCTGAAATTAGATCTCGAGCATGCCTCACTTATTATGAGCCTTCTAGTAGTTCTTTCAACACTGCTCACATTATTTGATTATATGAACTAAGATTTGGTTCAGGTTCATGAGGCTTCAAAAACAGAATAAAATGATTGCATTTCCATAAATATGCAACAACAATCCATAAACTTGTATTCCTAAGCAATATTTGACCTTCTTTCCACAAATCTGAATGAGAATCATCCTGGCCTCTATCCACAGCTTTGTAAGTCCTCAGGTATTGGCAAAAGCACATTCGTAGCTCTTTTAATCATCTATCCACAACTTTGCAAGTCCTCAGGTATTGGAAAAAGCACATTCATAGCTCTTTTAATCGCTTTCCATGGCTCCAACCTTCAGATTCACTGTTGGTGTAGTTCGCTTGATGGGGAAAACAATTTATCATCCTAGAATCTGTGAGATATGCAATGTTAGGGCAAGATAGTAGGAAATGAAATTCAGAACACTTACTTCTTATCGAGAGGACGTAAGATCACACTCCAACCATACCTAAATCATCTAATCTCCATGCACAGCGGAAAAATAGGAAACCCACACATAAAGATTAGGTAAATGCATTACAAAGGGAGACCCAGGAAATGGAGATAATAGAGTGCTTTGGGAAAGATGAGAAATAAGTAACCTAAAATAGACTTAGACACCTCCTTCTCACTTTAACCAATGACCTCAAGCTTAAAAGGGGGGAGACTAAAACTTGGCAACAACTCTTAAGTGAGTCACGTGCATAAAACCATTTGGGAGGACATTGCGGATCTTATTACGAGACAAATTGGTAGCTACACTTTTATCCTTGGTATGTTACGATAGAAGCATTGTCATTGATGTCAAAAAATTTTGCGAGCTTGAACAAAACTACATGTTTCAACATAATCAATGTCAAAGAAAATAAATATATGAATCAATAACTTCCCAATGATGGAAATGGTAATACATATATTATAGAAGATAAACCTTTGTGATCATGTGAACAACAAGATTCATACCTCTTATAAATATGGCACAAAATGGATATAAGATATTAAAGTTTAAATTGAAGATATAAACTCTAATCATGATATAAAAAGAACAATGAAAAATAATATATCTAGGTGCAAGGTGAAGTATTCATTGTGGTGAAACAATAAGATAATTTACAAAGCGTAAGCGCATATATATATATATATACAAAGCTATTAAAATGAAATGAAATAAGAATGTAATGCAGGCAAAGGACCACGGTCAAGTTATTGGATATTGTCTCCATTGATCTTAACAACAGTAATGATGGTGTGTAGTTTAATAGAGAAGCAATTAACTTATAATGTCAATCTCATAATCATTGTTTTTAATAAAATTATAGCAGAGAGAAACGACACGATGGCAATGATTTAATATACAGATGGCAGCGTCTACATCTGGAGTATGCAACGTAGAGTTGGATATGTCTAACGTTGATGGGAACAAATAAAGAAGTGGTGAGATGTATACAGTGACGTTGATGGAGTTAAAAATGGTGGCTTCCATAGTTGAGGCATAGTGCATAGTGAACAAGGAACATATATATCTTATTTATGAAGCATGAAAAAGACAAATCTGTTGCCTCAAGAAAGAATTAATAATGTCAAAAGTGGTATCTATATATGCAGGGTTGTCATCATATGTTTCTAAGTATAAGATAAAGCATATCTACTATAATATTAATCAAGAAGACCATATATGATGTTTACCATGTGTTTATGTTTACTGAAAAGAGACGCGACTCTTTGAAAAGTCAGAACATCAGATATAAGTACAACATGGTTCATTTAAAATAGAAACTAAGTTGTGAATGAAGGGAGAGTGAGAAAATGAGAGTGGTAGGAGATAACAGATTATAGCAGATTGTAGAGATGAATAATGAATAAGCAAGTGGATAAGTGAAGAAAGGTAGTCAGAAGCACGAGTTGTGCAGATGAGATATAGAAAATGAAAGATTTATTAAATAGAAGTATGCAGTGAAGAGATGTCCGTAAATGCAATAAAAGAAAATAGATAAGGCAGAATAAAATAAAGAAATATATAATCCGATTTATATATTTATCTGAGAGAGAAAGAAAGTATCAAAAGGAAGATAAGAAATGCTTATAATAATAAAAGAAATATATACATTAAGAATTTGTTATATATATATATATATATATATACATCAGTTTAAGAGATTGATTTTGAGGGGATAAAGTATAAGAAGAGTGTCTGTTGAAGTTAAAAAATTGATACATATATAAGAAGAGTAAGTGTGTGCTAAGATCCATCATCAATTGACTATATATATATATATATATATATATATATATATATATATCAGTTTAAGAGATTGATTTCAAGGGGATAAAGTATAAGAAGAGTGTTTGTTGAAGTTAAAAAATTCATACATATATAAGAAGAGGAAGTGTGCGCTAAGATCCATCATCAGTTGAATAAGCAACATTGCTAAGGTGAAAAATAAGTTTGTATGCAGTGGGTTGGTGCTCATCTCGACAAGTAGAGGCAATTAATGCTTCCAATAGGTCAGAGCCTATGAAGTGTGGGAGTTGGAGCTTTTGATGAGTCGGTGCTCATAAATGTAGGGATTTGAGCATCTTGTAGGTCGTAGCCTACAAAATATTATTAAAAAATAGTTTATATAAGAAATCATGTATTTGTCGTGGTTTTCTTTGACATTGGGTTTCCACATAAATCTTTGTGTTATTTTGTTCATGTGCATAATTGTTCATTTCAACATTTAAAGTTGATTGTTTGGATTAAAGTTTAAATTTGTAAAAGTTTCTATTATACCGATTCACCCCCCCTCTTAGTATAATTGTGTGCTCTCCATGTTAGTCATGGTGCAAGAGAATATAAGGCTTCTCAGAAGTTACCTGACATTTGTGTTTTCCCTAGTTGACACACAAGGCTACTTGGTCTTCATCCCCAATAATTGTCCCCGTAAAAGGGGGACTTCTATATGTCATACTTTGAAGGATCATTAACATCCAAGTTTTTCAATCAATTCTTGTATCGAATCACCTCTTAGATTGGAAGAGAAACATCACACGAGATCCAGAAAATATCAAGATCTGCTCCTCCTGGTAGACCTAATGAGTAAAATATTGCAGCCAAATTGACCTTAAGGATAATGTGTGCTTGAACTGTCCTTATTGTAAACATACCATGCACAAAATTTTTGTTGAACATACACATTGATTACTATTGGATCCTATTTTCCAAAGAGATCACTTGCTTGTCACTCTTAAAGTTTCTTTATCTTTTGAGAGACTATTTGTTCACTTGTTATATTTGTTATCAGAGAGTCTTACCATTGTACATTGAAACGTTGTTAGCAAGTCCATTCACAACAACCCTAGGCCTATTGTGTTTTGTTAAACCTTTTTTCTTCAAATTAAAGTTATCGCTTTATCCTTCAAAAAAATCATTTGTTCACTTGAAACACATGTTTCCCAAATTATCTATCATCCAACTCAGGTTAAGGCACACTTAGTGTAGTCACTACCCCAAATTGAAAGTTGTGAGTTATCCAAATAGTCAAGTTGAGTCTCCATGTTAGATCAACCAAAACCTAGATTTAAGAAAGTCAAACTCAAACCATCACTAGTATATAGAGAAATAGAAGTCGAACATAAGAAAGCAACACCCAATCCAAGAATTGATAGACTAGATTGAATTGAGAAGGAAGTGTTGGCAACATGGCTAAGTAAAGTAAGTTGGTAGATTGATGGAGTTGTCATTTATGACAACATATATCTTATATGAAGAAGGCATTATGTACAGATGAAGTTTATACAGTTAGACATGGAAATTGTCTAAGTATCAGATAGTTATCCAGTAGAATAGGAATAGTTTTGATGTGTACAAATGATAGATTAATATTTGACACAGGCGCGATTAATGACAAATAGTACAGTATGTCAGTACGACATGTCTAAGTGCGCATGTCAGTACATACAGTACATAAGGAGTTATGGAATAAACCCTAGTAAAGGCAGTAAACATAACAGAACAAAGTATATCAGTAATTGGGTAATTATAGGTCAAATAATTATTTTGTATATGAAATAATTATTTAACTATTTAGGGATGACATCCTAGTGTTAATCCTAAGAAAGCAAGAGTTAGATTTATATTTTGCCAAGTATGTGAAAGCTGGAAGGCCAATTGAGCAGATTTTGTAAGATGTAAAGGTATAAAGGAAAGATTGTATTATGTGAAGTAATGAGAAAGTTGTATGTGATATGCAAACTATATTGATGCAAATTCTGATGTATGATTAGAGGTATGTGAAGAGAAGCAAATGAAATATCAGATATTGAAGATATCAGTAGTAAAGAGGTTTTGTATTTATCTCTTTTGTGTCAAGGAAATACATTGTATAATTGCATGTTTGGGTAGTGGACTCATCTTGCATACCTTAGTATTTGTATATACCAACTTCTAATAGGGTTGAGGATTTTAAGAGGTCCTAGTCCTCTAACAAGGATAGAGACACTATATGTACTTAATAGACTTCTAACAAGGTCAACATCCTTATCATGATACTTTTGTTTAGTGGATCATGTTGTGGGTACCATCCCCATTGGGCTTTTCCCTTGGCCAGGGTTTCTCTAGTTAACAAAATATGGTCCTATGGGTTCTCTCTGTGTATGGTTATGTTTAGGATCCAACATTGTTAGTTTACTTTCATATGCAAGTTATAAAGTAATTAACAATATTCAATTTTGGGCTAAAGTTTGCGAAATACCCCCCCTAGCATTTCCTATTTCTAATAAGAAGGTATTGAAAACATACTACAAGTAAAGTGGGAGTAAATTGATAATGTAATGTCTAAACATGGTGTTAATTGTTCCCTTATCAAAACCATAACTTATGACTACTACGATTAGTCCATCTTCTTCATCACATAGTGTGCACATATTTCATCATAGAGCTATCTCTTAGGAATCACCATAAAGTTAATTATCCCTCTTAGGCATTCAGATATCCATCTGTAATGTTCCTGAATAGAAATAAATGTATTTAATTATTTTTGTGTAACGGGCCGATTGTTTGATTTAACTCGGACCCAAATTTAATTTTTGTCATAATAGAGTGTGTCGCCGTCGGCTAATTTTGTACACCCTCGGAAATCTTTTTTCGAGGGGTATTTAAGCACGGCTCGTAGTAGTTGATAGGTATGCTTTTGGATTTCAATTATCTGTACTGCAGATTCCTGTTGGAATTCGAAAATTATTCGCCATTTCGGAAGTGAAAGACCTTCCCTATTTGGCCTGCGCGGTTTCGGTGGGATTCAACCCTCACTCTATTCCGTTGGTGTCCGCCTCGATCTGTATTCAGCAATTCGAAGACTTAATTATACAAATATCTCCGTTGGTGATTGCTCTTGGTTTGGTATCGGCTAATTGTATATGTATTTATTGCAATTAAAGTGGCATTGTTTGGTTTATGATCATTTACAGGAGTCCCCTGTGTAGTTCGAGATACTCATTCTAGCTGTACGGCTTGTTACTTTTACATACAACTTGTTACCGTTCATTCCCTACAGCATTCAACATTTTCCTACGCCATATCTTTGTATATACATCTGTACGGCATTTCCTATGCCTGTACGACCTTGACCAACCACTGTATGGTTATTCTAAGCACTGTACGACCTTTCCAAAGCAATCCTCAACACCGTACGGTCAAGCTCATTTTACAACTCCCTTCATGCTTGTTACTGTACGACCCACCTTTTATGTTTGTTGAGTCACATTGTACGATCTTTCTTGCTCCCGTACAGACACACTCCAAAATCTGTACGGACTGTTTGTAGGAAAATTTTCATCTAGTTTGAGAATTAACTTGCCTTGGAACATTACAGTGGTATCAGAGCAATCGATCCTGCCAGCCTGTGATCAGTGAATGTGAGTTTATAGTCGAAAGTGAAGAAGGACACATTCTTTTGATTGAATGGCTGAAGAACAGGAATGAGAACGGGAACCAACAGGTGCCAAACTCATTGCACTTCTGAGGGATCTTGTGTGGAACCAAGCACAGATCACTGATACTCAACGGCTTATGGAAGAAACTCTCAAAAAGTTGGTGAAAAACAAAATTTCTAGAGAACTGAATGGACATAATGCAGATTCAGTGGCAGACAAGTCACACCCTCACACTACACACTCTCGACCATCCATGCCGAGTTTCCCACCATGGACTGAGACACATCACAGAGAGAGACTTCCAACCTTCGAGGAAATACGAGAGGATTAGCGGAATGCAAATCTTGAAAAAGACATCTCCTACAAGGATTACACAGATCTAAGAATGAGATATGCAGGAGGTGGAAACAGAGGAGGATATTTTAACGATGACCTAAGGAGAAAATTGAGTAAGGTGAACCTGTCTCCATTTGACGGTTCAGGCTCCATTTCAGCACAGGCATGGGTAATGAAAGCCGACACCTACTTCCAGCTAAATCCTATGCCCAAAGAAGAAGCGATTAAATTTTCCACATTACACTTGGAGGGCATTGTGTATGAATGGTGGCACCACGACACTATCACTCTTGGGCATGATCAAATAAAGACTTATGCTGAGTTCACAGAGAGACTAATTGAACGATTTGATGGAAAAGACCCCGAGCTCAATTTCAAAGATTTGGCATAGCTGAGGCAAACGGGATCAGTAGATCAGTTCATCGTAGAGTTTTAGAGACTTTCTGTGTTGGTGACAGACATTTCTGAATGAAGGTTGGTTGTTCTCTTTATGGATGGACTGGCAGAACCACTGAAAGGTTGGGTGAAAGGATTCAACCTGTCAACTTTGACAGAAGCAATCAGTAAGGCACGAAGCATGGCATCGTCGTCAGCATCATCCTCATCCTCTTGGATTCATTCACATCTGAAATAGCCGATGTTCCCGAGGGACAAACCTCTACCCAAGAAGCCATCATTGGATGAAGCATCCCGACAAGAACTCCGAAGAAAGAAGTTATGTTTTAATTGCAAGGGGCCTTGGGAACCTGGCCATCGATGTCTCAGGAAAGGGAAAATTCATTACATCGAAGTGATCTTTGATGAAGAAGAAGATGAGTAGAATCGAGAGGAAATGCCAGTAGAAGACATCCAACCTAGCAGTGACATTGACATGGCCAACTTCAACCATACGGAGAGGATTTTCGCTTTAATAAAATGTGGAGGATTCATTGCCTTGGTTGGCAGTCCAAGGTGCACAATTTTCCTTGTGCGAGGCACCCTTCAAGGACAAAGGATCATAGTGATGCTGGATAGTAGAGCTACATTGAATTTCATAAATTCATCTTTAGTACAATGAAGAAATCTTTCGATGGAAGCACACGTGGGCTTTCAAGTCAAAGTTGCCAGAGGGACTTTCCTGCCTTGCACGCACCTAGTTCCTGAGCTAAGCATCACGATGGAAAATCACACGGTGACAAATTACTTTTTTATAGTGGATCTGGCTGACATGGAGGTTAGCCTCGGCGTACAGTGGATGGAGACGCTTGATGGATATACTCAGAGTTTCAAGCGAATGGACTTCACTTTCGTAGCTGATGGGAAGAAGGTGGTCCTTCGAGGGATGGCAAATGAAGGACTGAAGGAAGTGTCTGCACATCAGATGGAGGCAATCCTATGGCATGAAGATGTTGCGTGGGTTGCACAATGTTTCATCTCGGCAGAACCTATTAAGGGGCATTGAACACCTCTATAGGATAAAGAGCTTCATGATGTTTTAAGTAAGCAGGAAAGGGTTTTCATAGATATTCCTCCTGGCATATCGCCGCATCGAGGATTTGAACATACAATAGAGTTGGAACCAGGAGCGAAACCTGTTATAACCACATCGTACCGCCACCCAAAGAAGTTCAAAGATGAAATCGAATGAACGATCCAGGAGTTACTTGATAAGGGATGGATCCGTCCCAGTTCTAGCCTGTTTGCATCATCAGTGTTGTTGGTCAAGAAGAAGGACAAAACATTGCGTATGTGTGTGGACTATCGCGCACTGAATAAGAGGACAATAAAGAATAGGTACCCCATTCCGAGGCTAGATGAGCTGTTGGATGAACTATATGGTGCGATCTATTTCTCAAAAATAGATCTCCGTTCTAGATACCATCAGATCCGAATGAGGGAAGAGAATGTGGAGAAAATGGCCTTCCATTGCCATTATGAACACTATGCGTTCCTGGTCATGCCATTCGGGCTGACCAATGCACCTGCTACATTCCAGTCATGCATGAACCGCATCTTTAACAAGCAGTTGCGTAAGTATTTGTTGGTGTTCTTTGATGAGCTTCTCATTTATAGTAGGACGTGGGAGGAGCGCCTGAAACATTTGAATGAGGTTCTAAGTATCATGGAAGAACAATCCTTGTTCGCCAAACAATCCAAGTGTGAGTTCAGAATGACGGAGATATTGTACTTGAGGCATGTTGTCAGTCAATATGGGGTTCGAGTGCATCAGGAGAAGATCCAGGCTATCCTCGATTGGCCTCCCCCAAAATTACTCACGGATCTGCGAGGGTTCTTCAGATTGTGCAGCTACTACAAGAGATTTCTCAAGGGTTTTTCTCAGCTTAGTGTACCTTTAACAAATTTGACGAAGAAAGGGGCTTTTCAGTGGAATGAAGAAGCACAACTCACATTTTGATAGGTTAAAAGAGGCCATGAGCACTTGTCCGGTATTGGCATTGCCTGACTTCACCTGACCATTCATTTTGGAATGCGACGCATCAGGGGAAGGCATTGGAGCAGTTTTGATGCAGGATAGACACCCCATCACCTATGAGAGCAGGAAGCTTACACTAGCTGAGTGCCTGTATTCCATCTATGATAAGGAAATGTTGGCCATTGTTGACACACTGACCAAGTTTCGACAGTACCTAGTTGGTTCCAAGTTTGTTGTCTGTACGGATCACAACAGTCTAAAATATTTCCTGGAGCAGTGGGATTTGAACGAACGAAAACAAAAATGGGTAAGCAAGGTTCAATCTTTTGATTTTGATATTGAATATGTAAAGGGGAAAAACAATGTTGTTGCAGATGCCTTGTCCCGAAGACCCACCATCTGCTCACTAGAGCAGATCTCAACCGACTGGAAGGCACAATTGCTAGTGGAATATTCTAAGAATACTTTTGCTTGTGAGATAATGGATGGTAACATCCACGATGATCGTTATAAGGTTGTGAATGATATCATTTATTATAAGGATGGGATCTACCTAGTGCCTGAATCAAAGTTGAAGAAAAAGATCCTGAAGCACGTGCATGACTCCCCTTTGGCTAGTCATCCCAGCTTCCTAAAAAATTACAGAAGTATGAGGGAGAGGTTCTCATGGAAGGGATTGAAAGGGGATGTACTGTAGCATGTTAGAGCATGTACTATTTGCCAACAGAAAAAATCTGAACACACTCTTCCTGCTGGACTGCTACAGCCTCTATCGATTCTCGAACATAAGTGGGAAAGTATATCAATGGATTTCATAATAGGTCTTCCCAAGGTGAACGAAAGGGATTGCATCTTCGTGGTAGTTGACCGATTGATAAAGTACGCTCACTTCTTTTCCATCCCTTTGAACCTTCAAGTTGCACAGATCACCGATCTATTTTTCAGAGAAGTCTTTCGCCTACACGGGTTACCTCGAAACATCGTCAGTGACTAGGATAGATGCTTCATCAGTATCTTCTAGATAGAACTATTTTGGATGGCAAGAACTGAACTATCACCAAGCACAAGTTACCACCCATAGAGATATGGCCAAGCTAAAATTGTGAACAAATGGCTCAAAGGTTATCTACGAAATTACGTCTCGGCACAACAACGCGCGTGGGTGAAATGGATCCACCTCGGAGAATACTGCTACAATACCACTTATCAAATGTCGATCAGAATGACACCATTCAGGGCTCTATACGGGCACAAACCACTCTCCTTCCTTGATACAGTGTTGAGCGACGATTGTGCTCCAAAGGCAAAGGATTGGCTTCAGGAAGGACAGGACATTCTGAAGAGTTTGAAAGAAAACCTCCAGCAGGCACAAAATCGAAAAAAGGTATATGCCGACAAACATCGATTAGAGAGGAGTTTTGAAGTGGGGGATTTGGTCTATCTTCGACTACAACCTTATCGACAGTCTTCACTGAAGGGAACAGGGAAGGAGAAACTAAAGCCCCAGTTTTATGGTCCCTACCACGTGATCCATCGCATTGGTGAGGTAGCGTACGAACAGAAGCTTCCCGAAGGTAGTCGCATTCATAATATCTTCCACGTTTCTTGTCTGAAGAAGGCTATCGGGCAAAAAATCTCCATCACTACAGATCTTCCACCACTCAATGAGGAGGGCAAACTCATCTTGGAACCTACTGAGATTCTCGAAGTATGCAAAAAAGTCTTGCATAACCAAACGATGAGAGAATACCTGGTACGTTGGCGACATCTATTGCTAGACGATGCAACGTGGGAAGGTGAACACATCCTTCAGCATCTGGCACTGCATTTGCTTTAGGACAAGCAAATTTCGGGACGGGAGGATTGTAACATTCCTGAACAGAAATAAATGTATTTAATTATTTTTGTGTAACGGGTCAATTTTTTAATTTAACTCGGACCCAAATTTAATTTTTGTCATAGTAGAGTGTGTTGCCGTCGGCTAATTTTGTACACCCTCGGAAAGCTTTTTTCGATGGGTATTTAAGCACGGCTCATAGTAGTTGATAGGTATGCTTTTGGATTTCAATTATTTGTACTGCGGATTCCTGTTGGAATTTGGCAATTATTCACCATTTCGGAAGTGAAAGACCTTCCCTATTTGGCCTGTGCGATTTCGGTGAGATTCAACCCTCACCCTATTTCATTGGTGTCCGCCTCGATCTGTATTCGACAATTCGAAGACTTAATTATACAAATATCTCCATTGGTGATTGCTCTTGGTTTGGTATCAGCTAATTGTATATGTATTTATTGCAATTAGAGTGGCATTGTTTGGTTTATGATCATTTACAGGAGTCCCCTGTGCAGTTCGGGATACTCATTCTAGCTGTACGGCTTGTTATTTTTACATACAACTCGTTACCATTCATTCCCTACAACATTCAACATTTTTGTACCCCATATCTTTGTATATACATTCGTACGACATTTCCTATGCCTGTATGGCCTTGACCAACCACTGTACGATTATTCTAAGCACTGTACAACCTTTCCAAAGCAATCCTCAACACCGTACGGTCAAGCTTGTTTTACAGCTCTCTTGATGCTTGTTACTGTACGACCCACCTTTTATGTTTGTTGAGTCACATCGTACGGTCATTCTTGCTCCCGTACAGACACACTCCAAACTCTGTACGAACTTTCTATAGGAAAATTTTCATCCAGTTCGAGAATTAATTTGCCTTGGAACATTACACTATCATCTTCATAGCATGTTTTAAAAAATCCTTAGCCAAATTATCATTATCTGAATCACACCCTAGGTAAAATCTTGTATCACCCCCAAAACATTTGGTGTCACTTTGTGTTGGAGTTGCCTATCCTATATCCTACATCCATCACACTATCATGGCTATCACTTTGACCACACATTGTCTAGGTTAGTCAATCTTTGTTACTTGTGTCTCTCATCACCTTGGTCTATAGGTTGGGCTTCACATTTAATTATCAAACGTCTTCCAAAGGGTCATTAGTCTATCCTATGTTGACGTAATCACCATATCTTGAGCTTACATCTTAGGGTAACACCTCTCATACTTTGACATGACGTCATTGATCCTTTAGGTCCTTTAGGCATCACATTGTTAGAGTAAGATCCTCCATCATTAGCCTTTGCATCACTACACATTGTCCCTTTGGTCATATATCCTTAGATCTTAGGAAATCCATTTGCATCCTAGGGTAGACATCATCTCATGTTCAAGAAAGTCCTAGAACTCATCTTGCACTTTGGATATCATCACACATCCCATCCTTAGGAGCATTATCATTTCATGCCACCTACCACATGCCGAAAAAAAAAAACAAACGAAAGAATAAAGACATAAATCCAAATCCTATTGGTGGTGTGACTAGCACATAGCCTAATCAAGAGGCCATAGTTGTCACATCTATGCTAGCTCTCCAGAATCTAGAAGATTTGAGACTCACACCATTAGCCTTAGAGTTATTTATGAATCAACTCAAAAATTCAATCCTTTTCAATGCCATTATTGATAGAAATAAGGACAGCATCATGGCCAACTTACAAAGAGATAATATCGGTGCTTTTGGCTTTGGAAGAACAATGATACCAATAGGGAGGGAAGCCCCTCACATCTCTTATGTGGCATGTCCCCACCACCTGTGGATCCCAACGACCTCTTTGATGATCCCAATAGAGGTTATTAATTTGTAATACAATAGGTTGCAGACCCAAATGCAGGAATTGCCTAAATCAGTGCTCCTATCCCACAAAATACCTAACCTGTCATCCCACAATCCTTAGTTCACACCACACCTAGCAGCCTACCATCGCACAATCCACATATACTAGCATTCCTATCACCACTACTAACAACCAACCCACATCCATCCCACTTAACATTGGAGGACCTTACACCTCTCAAGTAAGTGCTTCCACATCATACATCCATGCTAGTGGTGCTTTAAATCCATTTAAGTTGTACACACAATCTATGTGACAATTCAACATGGGAATGCCATTAATAGGGCCTAATAATCAACCCCTTGTTCCACATAATGTTAACACTAAACCATTTGATCCTACACAAGGTGTTGACACTTTATTTCCACTTGGTCCATGGGGATTACCACAACTACAAGGGAAAGCTACACCTCTTCTAACCAAAAATCCTTCTACACTAATGTTATGAGTATAGTAGTAAAAACCTCCACCTCCTTCACCTCCAAATCTATCTCTACCTATCATCAACTATACATCAATACTCTCACCTTGTCAAAAATAAGTTGTCACTAGTTTATTTAGTCCACACCAAATAGAAGTGGGGAAAATGCCTTGCTGACTTCCTATAGAGTTAACAAGCTATTACAACTCGAAAATCCTACAACTTACTAGAGTTACACCTTATCAAAATGTTCACTAGTAACACACACCTTGAAATCACATATTACATGGTCATAAATTCCCTGCAAACATACAAGGACATCTAAGAGAGAGGCATGGGCCTAGAAAAAGGACTTATTAATGATGTGATCATAAATCTCTACAAGGAAAACACCTAAGAGTGAGGACAATCAAAAGATAAGCCACGATACTAGAATAAGAATAGAAATATAGTAATAGATGGTGCCATAGATACATGACATGTCTAAGTGGTCAGCAATGCCCAACACATCAAACCTCCCTTATCAATAGTTGTTCAAACAACAACAACCATATTAGCAATCAAACATATTCTATCAACAACTCTATCAGTAGACACAACAACAACAATATCCACAAAGAGCACATACATCATCCCAACAAGCTCCAATAAACCAAACAAATGTCATAAATATTACAATTGGGAAAATTCCAGGAGTTTAGAATAAATGTAACAAAGTTTATACTCCCTCAAGGGAACCACTTAATGCCATATTTGAAAAATTAGTAAAGAACAACCTTGTAATCTATCCATAGATGCAAGCCAGCCCAAGGCCCATGGTACAAGGAAAATGAGTTCTGCGGTTTTCACCGCATCAAGGGACACTCTACTGTCAAGTGTATGAAACTCAAGGAATATATGTAAGATCTCATAGATCATAAGTACATCATGATGGGGGCACAAACCTCCCTGAATGCAAGGATGCTGATTTATCAAAATAATTTCCTACCACACGACAACAAAATAATAGCTAAGGCACATGCCCAAAACAACAATACCAACAACAACACCCAACCCAAGCAAGGTGATGGCTGTGACAAGACACAAGATTATACCTCATTATACCTTGACTATGGAAGTATGATTAGATGCATATCCCAGGTTGAGCCTACTATCAATGTTCTAAATATCAAGGGCCTAGATAACCAATGTATTGTTATGACCTAGAGAACATGACTCAATATCGTAGGTTCATCTACCACTCCTTCCTCAAGGGCACAATATAACATTATGGAACACCTTGAGAATACACCAACCCAAATCTTCATTTTGGATCTCCTTCATACTAGCCCACTCCACAAGGAGATCCTCAATAACACACTCCATGAATCTAGTGTCCCCACTGACAACAATATGACCAAATTCTGAAATCAAGTTGGACACCTATCTGCCCCATGTGCACTATCTTTCAAACCCTTTGACATCCCTAAACTTGACCCAAATGATGCCCTCCCACTCTAAATTGATGTTATGGTCTTAGAATTTGCAATAAAGAGGATCATGATAGATAATGGGTCATCCCTGAACCTACCTACATTAAAATTCATCAAACATATAACATATATTGAGGTAGATATCATAGATAAATTAAAGCCTACAATGACCTAGAAAGGTGTTCAAAGGGTGGTACCCTATTTGAAGTCGACCCGACGAATCAAGAAACAATGTACTACATTGTTGATCTTAATCTGCCATTTAACATCCTCCCCTTTTGACCTTGGATTCATGCAATGAAGGCTGTTCCATCCACATATCATTAGTGCATCAAATTTTTGCATCAAGGCACTAAGACGCGTTGACCCTGATCCCTTCACATACTATCATGTGTTCGAAGCATTTTATCCCCATCATAATCATTGTCCTAGGATTGACATCAACACTTCCATTTCTAGTTCTTTTGACACTTTTCATGATACCCACACTATCCTTTCCTCCATAGTCTCCCCCGTTAATATCAACCACCAAGGTTGTGGTGAATATAACCTATCAAATGCATTTGGTGTTGGATCCTTGCCCCTTCGCCCACACACTCGGGGGCTCCCATCACATCAAGGGCCAAATAAAGATTCAACATATGCCTAGAAAATATATGCATTTCATTTTATCTTCTTTTGTCAAATCATAATAATAGAAAGGAGTGAATTGATTTAAGTACAATAATGAGCATGTTTCAAAATAAGATGCATGAAGTGGAGGGTTAGACCTTGAACTTAACTAGAATGTTATGTAAAGATTTTCTTGGCAGGTCATTATGTATTTTGATTAATATTTTATTTGATTTTTTATGTCTTCTAAAAAAGATTGCATGACTTATTTGATGTATATTTTTTTAAATATAAGTATGTTAGTAATCCACTCAATTGATCTACACAACACGTCTTTCTCCATTACAATGTCAATATAAAGAAGTCCACAGTTAAACAGAGATTGGATCACCTATTGAAAAATCAATTACTCTACATAGTAATTGTCATGCAATGGGTCTTTATTTTGTTTTTGTATATTTTCATCAAGACTAGGTAATTGGGTAACTCACATAGTCATTGAATTGTCTCCATTAGCTTGAAAAAATTCAAATAATTAATTTGTTTTTATTTTAAAGTCAAATACTTATTATGATATCTTCATTTTTCATTGGAAGAGATAATATAAATTACCTGATAGGCTATTTGTGTGAACTTTGTTCCTGGAAATTGATTTTTTGATGGAAAAGTTGTCAGTTGGTCGAAAAAGTTGTCAATTGGCTGAAAAAGTTGTCAATTTGTCCAAAAAATTATAAATCATTCCCGCTAATTATTTACCGGTCAATTTATCTCACTCCACTTTTAACTCTTGCTTTAGTATTTATTAGGTATTATCTCTACTTTTATCTATTGTTTTTCTTTTTTATTTATTAATTTTTTTTACATGTGATCTCCACATTAGCTCATGTTGTGATATCTATTTATTTAACTTTTGATTATTAAATTTGATTAGATTTAGATTTATTTTTTTTAAATTTTTTTAAATTTAAATTAGTTTAGCTTTTCTTTAAATATTATTTTATAGTTTCGAATCAAAGTAACAAGAATCGGAATCGGATCGGAATCGGCAAGGCCGAATCAAATCGTGAATCGGCCATGAATCGGAATCAAATCGGCCATGAATCGAAAAATTTAAAAAACCCTTGAAATTTAGTGAGTAACTTATTTCATAAACCCTTTATCACTGATTCAATTCACCGATTCACAAAAAATCGTTTGGCTTGAATCGAATCGCCAAATCGCGTGAATCGCATGAATCGCCGTGATTCTTGGAACTATGGAACTTTCGATAGTTTATTTAGTGAATAGAATATTTCTTAGAGACGTTGTCTTTTTTCATATTATTTTTTTTGTATTTCTCTTATTAATTTTTCATAATAGATTTTTTTATGGGATTTTTTTAAATGATTATTTTTTTCATATTTGATAAATTGATTTTAAATAAATAATATTTATTAATCTAGTTAAAATATTTTAGTAAATATTATGCTATTTAAATTGAAAATTATTAATAATCTAATTTGTTTATATTTTAAATCTTCACTTTCAACTATTATTATTTTTCTCTATTTATTTAAAAAATAATTACTTGATCTTTACATTAACTCACATTGTGATCTCTATTATTTAACTTTTGATTTTTAAAATTGATTTTGGTTTTAGTTTTTAAATTTTTTATATTAGTTTTATTTTTTCTTTAAATATTATTTTTTATTTTCTATAATTTAATTAGTCAATAGAATATTTGTTGAAGACTTATATTTTTCATATTATTTATTTGTATTTCTTCCATAATAGATTTTTTTATGGGATTTTTTAAAATAATTTTTTTCATATTTGATAAATTGAATTTAAATAAATAATATTTATTAATCTATTTAAAAGATTTTAGTAAATATTATGTTATTTAAATTGAAAATAATTAACAATCTAAGTAGTTTACATAAGATTATATTTTAAAAAATAATTTTATTATTGAGCACCTATTAGCTTATCGTTGCAAGCACAAAAACATGCAACTGCTAGTATATTATTAATGTTAGGTTATGTACAAAATGTACTTACTATTCATTATGGGAACATGTAAGTCTATGCGTGAGTTTATCTTTAACAAAGGAAAGTTATGTAAAGTAATTAATTTTTTTGTGTAAACTAGTATAGTCAAATATGAGTAAAGCTAAAATTGACTAAAAAAATGACCCCCCTCATTCCTAAAGGTAAAATTAACTAAGGATAAGGGTCTCCTTATTCAAGGGTAAATAGATTAGAAATGCAATGATAGTAATATTTGATGGTTACCATTGCCTCAAGGAATGAGTTTTCCTACCTTAAGGATTTTTTGATTTAAATTTTGTTGGGCTTCTAGCTATTTAGTGGTTGGTTTGAGCCTGTACAGTGCAATGCTTATTTTGATGGGCTCCTCTAAATCCATATTTAACAATGTTGTGGAGTTAGAAGTTGTGGCTAGCTTTCTCTTGGTGGAATAGTGGATTGCATAAAGTTCATTATCAAAAGAGAATATATTAATGTTATTCAAGGTAAAATAAATGTTTGACTAAATTAGAAGTTGTTTGGCATTTGGGAAGAAGTTCTTATTTATAGGAATTTTGACGAGGGTAACTAATTTACTCATATTTGTAGCATCAATAGTGCTATTTTTAATTTTTAGCTAAGTTGCACATTGATTAATAGTCTATCTTGATGTTTTTAAGTGATGGTTCAACCTCTTGGTAAGTCATTTCAATGCTCTTTTGGCTGGTGAGAAACTTGTGATTAGTTTTTCTTTCTAGGCCCTTGCATTTGTGTACTATGTAGTTTCTTGAAGCCTCTAAAGTGTTGCAGAAATTATGTTTTAAATTGGTAGTGGGAGGTTACTTTTTGACCATTATTGTTTGAATTTGGTTTAATGATCAATTTTTGAAGTGGTTGATCATGGAAAATAACTAAGAATATTATAGGAAGATAGTCAGTAGATATTATGATGCGAGTATGTTCACTTATGTTAAGATGTTAGCTGATTCATGTTTTGGATCAAGAATATAAAGACTAGTTTATATCGTACTATAAATGGAAAGTGGAAGGGAATGAGCAATTTGGCCCAAGGAATTAATTTTCCTTGTCAAGTTAGTTACTTAGAAACGTAGAGATTACATAGTATACGTTAGCTCTCAAGTATATTCTATTAACTCGTCTTGGGTAATGTGCCCTAGTTTTCATAAAAAAACCATTGAAGGCTGATTGGATAAAGTAATGCCCGATTTGCCTATTTGACAAAACTTTTGACTGAGCATAACTTCTATATACAAAGTCCTTTTGAACCCATTCACGTCATGTAAGAATATTATTAGTAAGTTATATGCGTTGTTGTTACTTTTATGAGGTTTTCAAACTATAAACTTTTCATATTTTTTGAATCCTTCTGGATAAAATTTGTGAGTCATTCATATAAACACTCTACTCGAAGAACCTAATGTATGATCATCATTGCGCTGATGATTTCATGGAAGCCCAGTCGTGATTTCTGTCCAGGGATGTGATTCATCTGTGCCGTTGAAATCTGGGGATCTTTCCTCGTTATGTGGAAATAAAGTATGGTCTTGCACTAAGCGCAATAATGTCGTCAGGATTCCCAGATTTCAACAGCACACATGCATCGCGTATTCCCACTCCAAACAACGCAGATGCCCGATCACTAGCCAGCTACATCATATTTTCTCATTGTCTCGCTTGATTTTTAATCATTGCAACTAGGAAATGGAGAATGTTTATAAAATGTCAACCTTCCTACGTGGATTGCAAAGACTCATCCTTCACAAAACCGATGTATAGCTTAAAAGCACCTCCTTATTTACAATATAATTTTAGCATTGCAATAATCAAAATTTGCAAAAAACCTTTATTTTTAGATTATTGTTTTTGAACATTAGACTTTATTGTTTCAAAATGTTACACTTGCATCTTAAGTCTTTTGTTACAGTATAGAGAGAATATGAAATGGATACACATTATTCCGTTACAACTGTGGAAAAATCAAACCTTCACTATGAAGTCCATATTCTTATGTCATTTGTGACATTAGGTTCAATACTTTTGCATTTTGTAGGTAAAAATCACAGAATTTTAAAGATTTTTCATTTTTTTTTTTTTTTTCAATCTATTTTTTTGAAAGTGTATTCTATTGTAGGTAGTCTTATTTCATTTTCTTTGAATCCTACATTTTAGTTTGTAGGAGAGATCGTATTTATCTGTTGGCATGAATAATTAAGGGAGATTGTTAAGGATGTTGCTAGTATGTTTGGAGAGATTATTGAGTGCTTATTTGTTGCATTCATGACTTGGTTTGTCATTGATGTCAACATTCCCGCTTTTTGGATGGTTCATGCAGAGTAATAGAGACATTTTTGTGGAGTAATAGAGACAAGTGTAATAATTTTGGACACAACCAAATACTATAGATTACAAGTATATCAGAATTGACCAAGGTATGAAAACTCTATTATTACATGTTACAATTGCAATAATTTGGGATACACAACTAGATATTACAAATTCAATAAATTTGTACACTTTTAAACAATATGAGAAATTTTAGTGTTAGAAGAAGCAATAATAATGGATGGAGAAACATTACTATTAATCACATATTTTATAATCTAAGCATATAATGTGTCAATTTTTATGGCTCATGGGACACACTCCCTACTAGGGGTTCATTATATGTAATACTATTGGCACTCATAGTAGCTAAGGATGATTAGCTTGTGGTAGAGTTTTACTAGGTGCTTTCAATATGTAACATTTCATGAGCTCATTTTAGCGTAGGATGATAAGAATTTTTTAGAATTAGGAATACCGAGTTATAGGACATGGGATGACTCATACTAATTTTTTAATATAGGCAAGGAATGCAAGTTTTCTTCATTGGTTCTTTGCTCCACAAGCCATCAAACCAGGGTCTTCCCATTAATGAATGTTCAACCAATTAAACTATTCCTATCCTATCCACAACACAACATATTAGTATTGACCAATATCCAATTAATCACAATTCGTGATCATCAAATGATGAAATATATTGTCCACATATATTTTCAACTCACAACTATACTTTTAGTGCATCCATCTATCATCCAAACATAGATTTAATCAACATTCAATCATCCAAATAGAGATTTCCATATAACTTTCCAAAACTCTTTTCTCTATTGTCCACATATATTTTCAAATCATAACTGTATTTTTATAATAGCCACCTCTTATCCAAACATGGATTTAATCAACAGTCAATTACCCAAATAGATATCCAATAACCTTACTAACTATCCTTCAATTGACAATCAATTGTGTACCCAAAACCCATTGTAAAGGACCTCAACATTTATGAATCTATACTTTGATGTATATGTAAACTGCTAAGCATATTTCCTTGATCTTATGGGACCCTTATATGTGTGAATTAAAAACCATATAAACATCAACTAACAAGTACCATACTATGAAGTGGATTGTAAGAACATAGTAAAAATCACTATAACAACTCACTAGGGCATCAAATTAAATTCATTTGAAATTTTATTAAGTCTACTATTATCATCCAAAAGACCACACATTTTCAAAGGAAAATGGTGCCAAGTATTGAGTCCTCATCATCAACCAAATTGGCTATCGTGGCCTTAGGGGAGACATTTCACAATTAGATCATTATACCCCAAAACCATAGTATTAATCTATGCAAGATTAATATGAGGCAAGTGGTCTTGAGGGAAAAAGATCATATAGGCAACATCCCTCCAAAGTTAGGCAACCTCACCAAATTGTACACTCTTGATCAATATGGTAACAATCTATCATCCCCACTAAGCTTGGTGGGTTGACTCATCTCCAACTGCTTGATCTCAACAAAAACATGCAGGTGGATTAGATTCCTACTGGCTTTGAATCTCTTACCAATATCAATATCCTTGATTTTAATCACTTTATTCTCACTAGACCAATCCTAAATCAACTTAGAGGCCTAAATTTCCCGAGAAAGATGGACCCAAGTTGTAACTAATTAGTTGGAGTTGTGCCAACAAAACTTGGGCATTTAGGGAGCCTTCTTTTATTGGATTTAAATGAGATTTGTCCTTGGTCTTAGGGAAAATGGTCATGTACAGAACATTCCTCCAAAGTTAGGCAGCATGTTCCATCAAGACCAAGGACTCCAATTTTTATGATCTTACAAAGAACCCTACTCATTTTGTGAGTCTTTCTAACAAATATGTCTTGCCTCATATTATCTTTGCACAAACCCTCCATTTGGCTTTGTTAAAATACAATTTTTGGTTGGGAGATGGGTTTGTGGGGTATCTTTTCCTATGATCTAATGTTGGAGAAACATGTTTGTGTTTCTTTTGATAACATTAAGCTTACCTTTGAAAACAGATATTTTAGATTTACCAAAAATTTCTTGTTCCATCAAAGTGGACTCATTAGTATTCCACAGGCTAATCAATTTAGGGAATTTTTTTTTGCTATTTTGTCCTTGTGATTCTAACATGAGAATATAAGATGTTTTTCAACAACACCACAGTGGTGGAGCAATGTCAAATTTTTGTGCATTTATTAAAGATGCAAAAGATGAGACCAATGCTTTCCAAATTGAATATTCATGTCAATAAAAAATTGGAAAGACATGCAATTATTGTCAATAATCTTTTCAGTGCTCTCAATAACATTGGGAAAAATAGCAAGGAGAAGGATAAGAGAGCTACTTGAAGGGTTATTGCAACCTCTTTGGTAAATCATCATTTGAGAAATGGTACATATATGAGACAAACATGTATTGACTTGAACCCAAATTGTACTACTTTGAGAAGAGCATTTAGTAGATGAAAGAGATTTAATGATACTCTTCAAAATGAAACATAGGCTTTTGGTGGGAGACATCCACATTTTGATAAGAATATATCTAATGATGTGAAGCAAGAAATTACACAATTCTGGCACTCTAGCTTAAGAGTATCACCCAATGCTAAAGAGGTGTTGAAGTTGAGAATTGACAGTAGAGACTACACACCACATCCTAAACATTATTTGGAAGTAATTCAAACAATATTTTTCAAAGAATTTAGAGAGAGTCATCCAAGATTTCTTATATCACAAAGGGATTTTAAATCTTTGAAGCCATTTTATTGTGTGCCACTTAAATTTGAAATATATGTTCTTACAAATATCATGCATAGTTTTCTATGCACCATGAACTCTTACACTCCATCCGTTCTACTTTGCATAGTAGAGAAATGTTAGAAAATTATGGTGCTAGTGGGCTTCCAAAATCATCAAGAGACTTGCTAGATCAATTTTTATGTTGTAGTGTTGATGGTTGTTTCTTTTATAGAAATGTTTTCTTAAATGAGAAGTGTTCACAATGTGGTGGCTTGTCCAAGTTTGACACATGTTTCAATAAGGGGTGCAAACAAGATCTTGGGAGGACAATAGTAAAAAAAAATGGTATATGAAATGGTGAAATACACATTTAAGAGTGGAGCTGAGGGTTCTAGATGTGAATTGGTTGCAAAAGAATTCAATGTGGCTAATTTTATTTTAGATTTCAAGACAAATATTTTCTACAAGTATGCAAGGCATAGTCATAGGTCTCAGTGGTTGGATCAACAATTTAGAATGTGTAAGAAGAATTTTCCCATTAACACTATTATATTAGCTGTTGACTTTGCAGAGAACTACACATTGTAGCCCCAAAATGAGACACAATCTTAGTATTACAACTCTATTTAGATTGACATAACATATAGACATGCCCCTGATAGTGCAGAAGATAATCAGAAGATTATTAGAGAGTACCATTTTTACATGAGTAACAATAGATCTCACCCTCACAATTTTGTGCAACATTTATTCGAGAATTATTTTAATTTCTTATAGGATCATGACATTGCTATGGATAAACATATCATTTGGTTAGATAATTGCATAGGTCAATTCAAGAATGCTCACATGTTTTGTTGGTTGTGTAGGATGCATGTAGAGAGGGGGGTGCCTCATATTTGGACTTTTTTTGAGTCCAACCATGGGAAAGGGGAACATGATGGAGTAGGGGCATGTGTAAAGAGAGTTCTAGTTAAGGAGCAATTGAAGCTTTCAAAAGTAGAGCTTCTTGATGCTCGTAGCATTGTTGATTGGTGTAGTTCAACATTATCATAAGCGGAACTCTTGATTCAGTAGTACGTAAGTTCTTTTGGTTGGTTGAGGAAGGGTCCATAGGTGATAGATTAGATTATGATACTATTAGAGGCTCATTAAAATTGCATTCATTCTAGAACTTTGATTCTAGTACATGGACCATTTGGACATAACAACTAGCTTGCTTTTGTCCTAGTTGTTTTTAGTATAATTGGGATCACTGTGAGTCGAGTGAGTGGGTGGACACATGAGATCCATATTATCTTACTCCATTTTCTATCATACACTATCAAAAATGATGACATGGAAAGTTTACTTGAGTATAACCATCTATCAGATCTTCTTCAGCCAAGACATGTCTTTGCATTGATTGCACCATAGGGGGATGATGAGAAATCAGATTATTGGTTAACACATTGTGTAAGAGGTAAAAAAAGCTTGCACAACTGATCATAGATGATGATGGGTTCACATATCCTATTGGTTCAATTGTTATTGCTAGAACATGGCTTGTGGACATACATGCTTAGAAGGAATGGAATTCCTAAATTCGAAGACTATCAAAAGCACAAAACAATTCTCATATATTCACATCTTATTATAGAAAAAAATGTGAAGTTATTGAAGCATCAAGGAAGACCAAAAGTAAACTAACTTTTTACTATTATTAATGTTGATCATGAAGGCCTATTTGAGACCCTAAAATAGACAGAGGACCCTACAAGAGCACTCGACTAGGTATATTTACTTCTTATGTTCTTTTGTTCATAATGATTTGGTGAATCGATGATTATCTTGTTTAATGCAATTATTTAATAATATTTTGATATTGGAATGTAGGTACATCATGAAGAGTAGCCATGCATAAAGATAACAAATTAAATAAGGAGCAAAACGAAGAAAAATCTATTCTATTTTTGACACTATGATTTTTGATAGTTATCTATTGATGTAATAATGATGAAACACTTGAGATATTATAAATGGAAACTTGTTTATTTAATGTAAGAAACAAAGATATTTTTACTTAATGTAATTTATGTGGAGGGACCTAAAAAATGATAATTTTAATATTAACACCAAACTTGCACTGTTCCCAATGCCAAAAACTCAAGGGGGGTAGAAAATAATGTTTTTACTCAATACTAACCCTAGTGACACCCTTGTTCCAGCCACAAAGAGCCTCCATTGTTCATGTCCACCCAATACCGAAGAGTCTCCAAGGTGCTCTAAGTGCATTTTGAGGTTGATCTTCTGAGGGTCATAACTCGAAGCTCGTGGAAGCTATTGGTGAAACATCAAATGCTACAAGACAATCATGTCAAGGCCTACAATAACCTAAATCATTTCTAAGAGATCGCATTCTATTTGGATTTAGCACAATGATCTCGCTCGATGCCAAAACTTGTAGTGTGCCTCAGTTCATAGGTACATCACTGTGTAACTTTGAAACTGTTGATCTTGGCATCGAATTGTCAGTGCCATTAGCTCCAGATGGGTGGGTTCTCCCAATGCCAAAAACTCAAAGGAGGTAGAAAATAATGTTTTTACATAATACTAACCCTAGTGACACCCTTAGTCTAGCCACATAGAGCCTTCATCGTTTGCGGTCACCCCGTACTGAAGAGTCTCCAAGGTGCTCTAAGTGTGTTTCAAGGTTGATCTTCTGAGGGTTGTAACTCAGAGCTCGTGGGAGCTATCGGTGAAATTTTGAATTCTACAAAACAATCATTTCAAAGCCTACAATAACCTATCTCATTTCTAAGAGATCACATTATGTTTGGATTTGGCACAACGATCTCACTCGATGCCAAAACTCACAGTGTGCCTCAGTTCAGAGGTGCATTACCATATAACTTTGAAACCGCTAATCTTGGCATTGAATTTTTAGTGCCATTAGCTCTGGATGGGTGGGTGAACCCTAGTAACACCCTTTTTCTATCCATAGAGAGCCTCCAATGTTCGTGGCCACCACATACCAAATAGTCTCCAAGGTGCTCTAAGTGTGTTTTGAGGTTGATCTTCTGAGGGTGGTAACTCAGAGCTCATGGGGGCTATTGGTGAAAAGTCAAATGTTACATGACAGTCATGCTAAGGCCTACAATAACTTGTCTCATTTCTGAGAGATCACATTCTATTTGGATTTGACACAATGATCTCACTCTATGCCAAAACTTATAGTGTGCCTCAATTCATAGGTGCATCACTGTGTAACTTTGAAGCCACTGATCTTCGCATCGAATCATCAATGCCATTAGCTCTAGATGTGTGAGTAAACCCTAGTGACATCTTTGTTTTGGCCACAAAGAGATTCCAACATTCACGAACACCCCATACCGAAGAGTCTCCAAGGTGCTCTAAGTGTGTTTTTAGGTTGATCTTTTGAGGGTCGTACTTGGAGCTCGTGGGAATATCAATGAAACATCAAATTCTATAGGATGGTTATGTTGAAGCCTACAATAACCTATCTCATTTCTAAGAGATCACATTCTGTTTAGATTCGACACATCAATCTCACTCGATGCCAAAACTTGCAGTGTGCTTCAGTTCATAGGTACATCAATGTGTGATTTTCAAACTATTGATCTTGGCATCAAATCATTAGTACCATTTTCTCTAGATGAGTGGGTGAACCTTAGTAACACCCTTGTTTTGGATGAGGAGAGCCTCTAATGTTTGTGGCCACCCCATACTGAAGAGTCTTCAAGCTGCTCTAAGTGTGTTTCGAGGTTGATCTTCTGAGGGTCATAACTCAGAGCTCATGGGAGCTATTGGTGAAATGTTGAATGCTACAGGATGGTCATATTGAGGCCTATAATAACCTCTCTCATTTCTAAGAGATCACATTCTATTTGGATTCAACACAACAATCTTGGTCGATGCCAAAACTCGTAGTGTGCCTCAGTTCATAAGTGCATCACTGTGTGACTTTGAAACTGCTAATCTTGGCATTGAGTTATCGGTGCCATTAGCTCTAGATGGGTGGGTGAATCCTAGTGACATCCTTTTTCTGACTGTGGAGAGCCTCCAACATTCACGACCACCCCATACTGAAGAGTCTCCAAGGTGCTTTAAGTGCATTGGGAGGTTGATCTTCTAAGGGTCGTAACTCAGAGCTCATGGGGGCTATCGATGAAATGTTGAATGCTACAGGACGATCATGTTGAGGCCTACAAGAAGTGATCTCATTTTTGAGAAATCAGATTCCATTTGGATTCGGCACAACAAACTTGCTTGATACCAAAACTTGCAGTGTGCCTTAGTTCATATGTACATCATTACGTAACATTGAAACCACTCTTCTTGGAATCAAATTGTCAATGCCATTAGCTTTAGATGGGCAGGTGAACCCTAGTGAGACCCTTTTCCTAGCCACGAAGAGCCTCCAACATTCGCAGCCACCTCGTATTGAAGAGTCTCCAAGGTGCTCTAAGTGTGTTTCAAGGTTGATCTTCTGAGGGTTGTAAGTCAGAGCTCGTGGGGGATATTGATGAAACGTTGAATGTTATAGGATAGCCATGTCGAGGCCTATAATAACCTATCTGATTTTTGAGAGATCATATTTTGTTTGAATTCGGCACAACGATCTTGCTTGATCCCAAAATGTGTACTGTGCCTCAGTTCATAGGTGCATCACTACATAACTTTGAAATTGCTGATCTTGGCATCGAATCATCGGTGCCATTAGCTCTAGATGGGCGGGTGAACCCTAGTGACACCCTCGTTTCAATTGTAGGGATCCTCCAACGTTCGCGGCCACCCCCTACCAAAGAGTCTCGAAGGTGCTCTAAGTGTGTTTGGGCGGGTGAACCATAGTGATATATTAAGGGATTGTAAAGATCATTTCAAATTAAACATATATGATATAATTTCAAATTAAAAATTGCATCAAAATTCGATAATAAAGGTTGTTAGAAATGTTCCTCACAAATTATTGCATTTGAATTGAATATAACAAACTTGATCAAAATGAATGATATTCCATAAACATGAACAATACTATACTAAATTAATATGTATATCATTGTGTACATAAATGAAAAAAAAAAATATCAAAATACATGTATTCATAGACAAATTACACAAATATATATCAAAGTTCATGTATCCATAGACAAATTACTCAAATATATATCAAGATACATAGATTTATATACAAAATGTGGCTGATCATGCCATCAAAATGTCTATAATATTAATGTTTTTGTATAAAATGTGGCATATGCCATCTCAAAATGTCTCATAACACATCTTATGACAACTATACTATCTTATGTTACTGGTGGATGATCAAAATGTAGCCTCTTTGCTACACTAGGTGGATCACATGCCTCCTACATAAACAAAAAGGAAAACCCAAAGTTAGACTACTAAACTTATATGAATCTATGTATCTAACAATGAATTAATCAAATTCATAATGATCATTTTTTTAATGAAGATTTATAGTATTAAACTTTCATAATAAATACCTGTCTCGTCAACCTCCTACGTCAATCAGAAGCCCTCTCATATGTCAAGATGCTTGGAAACTGGTTGGTTGTGGCCTATGTATGTTCAAGTATGTTTGTCAAATGGATCTAAAACTTAAACTATAATATTATAATTCATAGCATACTAAATTTATAACATATAATCAAGAATTCAAACTACAACTTACCTTTGTTGACTCCTCCTCTGGATATAATGGTTGCGTGAGAAAAGATACAAAACTTTGACGTCTAGCCTCCTATGCACTAGGTGTTTCCTATGAGATACAAAATCCTAGTTGTTAATAATTTAGAAATCAGTTTTCAATTTGTTTATGAAAATAAGAAAAATAAAAAATTTATACTTATACATACAATGGGGCTCTCGCTGCAAATGAAAATGCCAGAGGGTCTACAATGCCAAATCTACCTGGACTCATCACTAGTAGTCACACCCTATACAATAAAGAATGTAATTAAATTTCATTACCACAAACATTTTATGAGAATGCATCAATATTTAATCACTTTAAAAGAACCTAATTACCTTTCCCTTGTTAATGGGTTGTGCCTCACCCCTCACACTCTGGCCCTTGCTAATAGGTGATACCTGTAAGAGAAAGGAAAGATTAGAAACCATATATGCTCCAATATCAAATAGAAAAACAATGAGAACACAACATAATGTACCGTAGATGTCTCAAGGCTAAATGAATAGCCGAGAGCATGACAGCATCAAACTGTCTCATCTCCTCCTCAGTCATCAACTAAACATGAATGAAGATCACATAATGTATAAGTTAGTATTGGTTAAAACTACTCTATAAAAAGATTAACTTTAAATCACATATATCATAATAATAAAATGTATACTCATATCGACACAGTAGGATCCCATGCCTTTGCATGCGCCTCCTCTCTCATGTCAAGGTGTGTAGTCTCTATATGTGCATCTGGTGTATCCTCCTCCTTTAATAAAAACTGATACTTAGAAAGATCACCTATGAGACTCAAACAAATATTCTTGCACATTATGCAAGTATGGGGCACACAAACATGTGATGAGATTGCCGATGATGAACTCGTACCAACATCATCGACATAGGGAGGCAACATTGACCTAGCCTGGGATATCAATAGGCTACTCAAACTATGGATGGCTCTAATAGTCTGAGAGCTAGCCTCTGCAATGATATTAGGATGTTGCACTAGAGGAGGGGAGAGACATCGGTAGGAGGGACAAAAGTTCTAGCTTGCTTCTGCTGGGCAAAGGGTCCATCCTGAGGAGCTCCTCCTCCTACACCCATGTTGGGCCTCATGCTCTAGTAGCTCACCTTGAGGTGCAACACAAATTTGACATACAATTTTTTTATGAAATAGAATGGCACCTCTAAATTGTTGTGTGGAGGTTTGTCAACAACCATCCACCAAAAATCCAAAAAGTTCGCACGTATAGCCTCATTTGTACACCATTTAATTGATAATTTGGGCTTTGTGCATTCTACTAGTTTACCAACTTTTGGGTTCGTAAAAAGGTTAACTATATCATCTTTAGTTATATTTAGGGCCACAACCTCATCATAGTCCAACCTATCATCAAACATGGCATGCATTTGATCATGCTAGTTAAGAGCAATGTTTTTTTGATTGGTAAGTGTTTGAATATTATCCACTATGGTGTTTAATGTGGATAACATGGGATCCAATGCAGGTATATTGTTATGTGTGGTTTGCAAAACTCTCAGTTCAATGAGATTTTCAAATATCAAATCTTCAATTCAAGGAGGGCCTTGAGGGGGTAACAGATCATTTGGTGGACAATTTTGAGGTGGTATTGGATCATTTGGGTGGAACATTATTTCCTAGCTCAATATCAGCATTTGGGTCAGCTCTACCTATTAATTTGCAAAACATAATTTTTGTTAAAAAAAACTTAAATTTCAACAATTTCTATTAAAAAACCTAATTGTTAACAAATTCTATTTAGAATAACTAATTTATATTAATATTCATTCAAATCATAAAAAAATACAAATTTTTTTTTGTATCCAATACCTGTTTCGAAATTCGATACCCGAAATGGAGCACAACCATACAAACCCAAAAATGCAATGCAAAAATTGCTCTCGATTAAAAAAAATAAAAAATCTATGTTGTAGGTTTCAAATCTGATTTCATATCAGATACCCAATATGATGTTGGGTACCTAATAAGCGATCAAATACCCAAAAAATCTTGGCCTAGACTTTTTAGCCTTGGTATTAGGATGGGTGGAAAAAAGTCAGAGCGGATTTTGAAGCGCTTTTAGATATTTTCAAACTCCACTTTTTTCACATCACCACTTTTTGGCACAACATGATCCGACACATACCCTTCAGAAAAGAAAATTGAAAAAAAATATTTACCTACAATTTATGCAAAGAAAAGAAAATTGAAAAGTTTTGTGATTTTTACCTACAATTTATGCAAAAATATTGAACCTAATGTCACAAATGACATACAAATTATAGTGAAGGTTTGCTTTGTCCACTATTGTAATGAAATAATAGTGAAGTTTTTCTTGTTTAGTTTGGGCACCTCCTTTTTATACATCTTGATCTTTAGCTTTTAGTACCTTCAAATTATTTCCTCTCAAGCACTGGTGCCTTGATACCAATTGTTGAAATTCTTTAGAATAATTGAGAGGGGGGTGAATCAGTTATCCAAGGTCTAGATGTACAAATAAAACTTTTCAGTTCTCTATTATGCTTGACATTCATACTCTTTAGCTCTAATAGCTTGTTCATCCTTCAAGCGTTAATCCCTTCAAGCCTTCTTTCTTTGTATGCCAACTGCAGTCTCTTCTATTCGGCCACTAGACGAAGCAATACCCTAGAATCCTTGTCCTTCTTAGGTTCTTGCACATGACAACCTTTGCTTCTGACCAACTATCTCTATAAATAGAGAATTTAGATCTTTTGTTACTTAACCACAATCATCCATTTTAGGATTAGGTAGGATTCAATGAATCTACCAACTTTTCCATTTTGGTTCCTCTAGAAACTTCCTCTACAATCTTCCTTGAATTTGCCTCAAAATGGTTTATCTCGAATTCTCTTACACCATTTCATCATGTAGTTATCTTACACATGCTTCACATAATTCAAGAAATCAAATTAGTCATCTCAGATTCGTCAAATCTTCGATTTAACATTGTTTATTTTCACTCAGCATCTATATTGTTCTGTCACTCAGCCAATAGTAGTTCACTTGGAAAACACTAAAGTTTACTAATGCTCGACACTAGCTAAACTTAACTCGGCATATACTAACATTCACTCAACTTGTACTATTTGTCTTCTTTGCTTGACACCTCTTGATTTTTACTTGGCTTCTACTGATTTCTACTTGGCTTTCACCGACTACTCGGCAAGGCTTGGCAGACACCTTTCTTACTTGATCTTCTTCCAGTCTTTGCTTAAGTAATCTTTCAACTCAAACTTTAAGTAGATAAACAATACACTATAGTATCAATGCCTTACTTGGTATTAGTGCTCCTTTTATACACCAAATAACTCAACCTTTCTCTAGGTGCTCTTGTTATCTCCTCTTTTCAAATCCTCTTCATCAATCAACCACATGATAGTATTCAAACTAATTTTTTTTTATCTCACCATTAGATAATAGGTTTGACATCATTGATGAAATAACGATGGTTCCATTATAGGTTCTTTGCTTCAAAACAATCTCTTTTCAACAAGTTCAACCTCATGCTTCACACCTGGTTTATTTTTCTCGACCAGGCCATATTTTATAATTGTCTCCAATCGGCTAGGCTATATAGGAAGTTTCAGTTAAGTCAAATTTCACCAAATGATCATACATATCCAAATGTACTGTATAAATATCAAATATAAATGATAAGAAACATTTTCAGAATTGTTGCTTCAATGGTTACAATGGTATGGAAATTTTCCTTGTTCTACTTCTATCAATGAGTTGTAAATTTGAATTTGGTTTTGATGAACACAAAACTCTTGATAATTGATTAATGAAAAGGTAATAAATACCATAGAATGAGAATGCACTAATACAAAATGTTAAAGATAAGGTCTCTTTGATAAAAATTCCAGACACACTCTCTCAGATTGAGCATACTTAGATTCACCCTTCTTAGTACTTTAAAAAGGAGAATTAACAATATACAGGGTGCTACATCTTAGAACTGGGACTATTTCCAAGCCAATCTTCAAGCTAAGCACTAGGTAGAACAATATTGCAGTATGATCACTGAAAAATGTAGAGGAACCTAAAAAATTATGAAATATGTACCTAGCCAGAAATCAACCACATCAAACTTTAAAATAATGTTAAAAATCATACACTAAAAGTTTCAATCAAGAATCGTAAAAATGTGCTTAAAACTAGAACTCAGATAAGGAAAAAGTATCAAATCGGACAATTTAGTAATAACAAGGAATCTTAGTCTTATTAAGCACAATCTTAATAGATCAAACCCATTCCCTTCAATATAAACTCAACCAAAGGACAAAACTAGAAGAATAAGTGTATCAAGGAAACATCGACACAAATAAATGATTATGAAATCAACCATCGAGTGTACACTAACATTTGATGCAACTCCTATATTTTAAGTCTAACCTACTTGGATTTAAAGGATAGTCAAAATGTTGTATCTACCTTGGAAATCAGAAGGAAATCCATGGCCAAGATTGATTAATATAAGAAGTCTTCGATACAACTTGTAAAAAGCAGGATGCCCTCCTAAGAAAAACTCTAACAAGGGCAAAATCTATAAAGAGGGAATTCCCTCGTTATTTTATGTAGATGGGGGAATGCCACCCTAAAGACCCAAACATGAGCAATTGTATTATGAATATAGGACTACGGTCCCAAGCAATACCAAGGGTTTTCTTGACTCTGTTATTTTTTCCTCGGTGCCTGCACTTGAACGGGGTAAACATTTTGTAATTTTTTGTGAATTTAACATAATATACAAGCATTTTCCTTTTACCAATCATATATATATATATATATATATATATATATATAGTCAAGGGTGATCTTGTTTAGACTAAGTTACATCTTGAAAAGTCATATTTAAGTACTAATTATAAATTTGATAAGATACTGATGTAATAGGAACCTAAAGGAGACACAACATGTATCAAATATACTGAACATGAATGTTCTAAGGAATCAAAAAATATAGCTATGCAAAATATTAATCAATCAACAGATGAAATTGTAGAACCTAAAGAATAGAAGAGGAAACTTAAGGGAAGATATTATGCATACAAAAGATATTGATACATGAAGAAATATTGATAAGGTAATCCTGACACAAAACCATTTACTAGATATTATTTCAATGAATGTAAAAGACCTAATTAGTGAACTAATGTAAGAACAAATGAAAGATCAAACATGACTACAAAAAGACCTTTGGGAATAAACAATGTTATATCCAATGTGGCCACATGCTGCAAGTGCAATAATTTTAGAAACGACCAAATATTGTAGATTACAAGTAGAAATGAATGGACCACTTTATATGAAAACTCTATAATTGCATGTTACAATTGGAATAATTTTGGATACACAACTAGATATTACAAATTCAATAGATTCATTAACTTTTAAAAAATATGAGATTTCTAATGTTAGAAGAAGCAATAACAATGAACAGAGAAAAATTATTGTTAATCAAAATAGTTATGAGAACACAAATGATAAATTTGTAAGGGAAATCTATGTTAGTAATGGTAAACTATGAAAAGAAAAAGAACATATTAGTGCAGATAACAAACTAAAATGGTGCCAAAAACTGAGCCCTCATCATCAACCAAATTGGCTATCGTGGCCTTAGGGGAGACATTTCACAATTAGATCATTATACCCCAAATCCATAGTATTAATCTATGCAAGATTAATATGAGGCAAATGGCCTTGAGGGAAAATGGTCATATAGGCAACATCCCTCCAAAGTTAGGCAACCTCACCAAATTGCACACTCTTGGTTAATATGGTAACAATCTCAATTCTATTATCCCTACTAAGCTTGGTGGGTTGACTCATCTCCAACTGCCTGATCTCAGCAAAAACATGTAGGTGGATCAAATTCCTACTAGCTTTGAATCTCTTACCAATATCAATATCCTTGATTTTAATAACTTTATTCTCGCTAGACCAATCCCAAATTAGCTTAGAGGCCTAAATTTACCGACATAGATGGACCCAAGCTGTAGCTAATTAGTTGGAGTTGTGCCAAAAAAACTTGGGCATTTGAGGAGCCTTATTTTATTGGATTTAAACAACAATTGTTCGTGGTCTTAGGGAAAATGGTCATGTACACAACATTCCTCCAAAGTTAGGCAACATGTTCCATCAAGACCAAGGACTCCAATGTTTATGATCTTACAGAGAACCCTACTTGTGTTGTGAGGCTTTCTAACAAATATGTCTTGCCTCATACTATCCCAACATAAACCCTCCATTTGGCTCTGTTAAAATACAATTTTTGGTTGGGAGATGGGTTTGTGGGGGTATCTTTTCCTATGATCTAATGTTGGAGAAACATGTTTACGTTTATTTTGATAACATTAAGCTTACCTTTGAAACCAGGTATTTCACATTTACCAAAAATTTCTTGTTCCATCAAAGTGGACTTGTTAGTACCAATTTAGGGAAACAATTTTTGCTATTTTCACCTTGCGATTCTAACATGAGCATGATCATTTTCTCCCTCCATTGGTACCAATTTGAGTTCCTAACGAGCAGTCAAACCAGTAGGGCCTGATATGATCGTAAAACCTTTGGTTTTGATAAACCAAGAGAATGTGCATAAAGATGCAAATTTGGTGGCTTTGGAGATAGATGGTCCCAATCCAAGTTCTATGCCACGAGTGGGTTGAAGGATGGTGAATTGTGCTCCTAACGAAGATATTGCAATGTAAGAAGAGTATTGTATTGGGTCATGCTTATTTATAGTCTTCATGATGTTTTATTAATGCTAATAGTTGATGAAGATTATGGGATACCCACATTATCTTTTAAGGTTAATGTTTGATCAATGTGAAGCTCATGATACTATATACAAAGTAAGCATGTGTAGTATGCATATATGATGTTTTATAGTCATGGTCATGATATTTAGTTTTAATAGTCTATAATTAGGAGTATTTTAGTGAGTATTTTGATATTGATTTGGCCATTTTAGGACCTATTTTTAGAACTATCTATGTAATTTCTTTGATTTCTATATGATCAAATATTTATAGGCATTGGCCTTTTTTTGAAAAAAAAAAACACTTTTTTACTATTAATATATTAATTAATTTTTTCCTTAGATAATGTTTTTTAATCATTTGTAAGACATCATTGTGAATGCGATATACAAGCCTCGTCAAGCTAACTTCAATGATCCGGGGGATACTTTCGTCAAAATTGAAGTATCTCCAAAACTCCAATAATCAGCATCAAGTTAAAGTTCTCGAAATTCTAAATTCAATGCAATTTGAATGGACAAAAACAAAGTCCATATGAAAAAGTTATGGTCACTCAGAGGTTGGTCAAATCGAGAATGAAGGTCATCAAAAAGGTGAAAAAATAATCATCTCCAAAGTGGTCAACAATGTATTTCAAAATAAAGAGCTTGTCGAGAGCTTTTCGACGGTGTTTGTTTCATAAAAAATGGAGCCCGTACGTGGAAGTTATGCCATTTTGAAGTTCAAGGTAAGAGATGAATATAGTTGATGTCATCATGATGTCAGCAAAGTGGGGAAATAGAAAAAAGAGAGTTCATGGTCAGATTTGAACTCGTGACCATTTACCTTCAAAATTCATACCTCAACCGTTGCACCAAACATAGCTCTTAAGATTTATGGGCGGCAACTAAAATTTAAACATTGGCTAGCGCCAGTTTCAAATGAGGCAAACTGCCGGTGGGGTTAGAACCCTCGATCGGTGGTTACCATAAAATTTTGGTTAATTGTTGCACCATTTTAGTGCTTAAAAAATGTGTTGCGCGATTTTTATTTTATCCTTAGCCAAACAAACCTCCAACCTTAGTAAATTAAGGTTATAATCTATTTTTTTTACCCCAAAATTGACATGAGCCAAATCTATTAAAAATGGCTAACAGGTTATTCCGAGAGGGGAATTAATTGAAGGGGTTATTTTTGTAAATTTTGTTATAGCCCTATTTTGGCTAATTTCGTGTATAAAAAGGGGGTTTAGGAGACTCTTGGGGGCAGTCAGAAAAAGGAGAGAACATCCAAGTGCTGAGTATAAGGGAGATTTTTGAAGTGCTCATTCCTGTACTTTGAAACAATGTAATGCTATTGTACTTCAAAGGAGTGATTTTGTAAACATCTGTACCTAATTTTTGGAGATAATCGGATCGGTCCCCCTATTGGAGTAGGACTCGGAGACATAGTCCATGCGGACGAACTCCGAGATCAAATTGTTTGCGTCTTCTTTCTCTCAATTTCTCTGTTGATAGCTTAATCTTGTTGTTCTCTTATTTCAATTACGTTAATTTGATTCATTAAAGGTTTAAATTAACTTTATGTAATCAGTTAGCATTCCTCTGTAATAGTCCTAGATCCTAATCAGATCATTCAACAATAAGAACACCTTGGAATTCTTCTCCACAAATTCCCACTAGAAAATTTCCTCCAAAAAATTCTAATTTTCTCCAATCTTCCATGTGCCATTTGGAAGAAAATTTTTAGTAGTTGAGAGCTAGTAATGGGGTTAGAGAGGTCAAGAGTTCAAATCAACCAAAACTCTTTTATAGGGATGTGTTATTACTTTGAATCCAAGAAAAATAGTGCTAATTATAGTTGTAAGATTCTCACATGATGTAGTGGTTGACAACTAAAATGGTGAAAGGGAGGTTTAGTGTTCAAATCTATCTAACAACTATTATTATCTAACAGATCTCACTATCCACCACCTAAGTGCCACATTGCACTAAGTTAATTGACTATGGAGGACAATGTCATGTTGATATTTGACCAATTGTATATACGACCATGTCACTATGTCTTGTAAAGTCGACATGTTGACATTATTCAGTCAATCATCTTTTTGGTTACTCTAACTAACTATAAATTTCACTTACAAAGTCCATTTTTGAAATTGAATATAGTTCTAGAATTAGCACAACAACCACCTTTTCGGCTACTTTGACCAACCATAAATTTCACTTACAAAGTCCATTTTCGAAATTGAATATAGTTTTAGAATTAGCACAACAACCACCTTTTCAGCTACTTTGACCAACTATAAATTTAACTTACAAAGTCCATTTTTGAAATTGACTATAGTTCTAGAATTAACACAACAACCACCTTTTCAGCTACTTTGACCAACTATAAATTACACTTAAAAAGTCAATTTTCAAAATTGAATATAGTTCTAGAATTAGCACAAGAACCACTATGACTTGCTAGCATTTTTCTTGGATTTGAGCCAATGATGTTTGCACCTTTTTGAATGCTCGATTTTTCTAAATTGACAAAACCTTTGACTAAGCATAACTTCTATATACAAACTCCTTTTGAATGTGTTCACATCATGTAAGGATCTTATCAATAAATTATATGCACTATTGTTACTTTTACAAGATTTCCAAACTATAAAATTTTCATATTTTTTGAATCCTTCTGGATAAAATTTGCGAGCCATTCATATAAAAACTCCACTCGAGGAACCTAATGTATGATCATCATTTTGATCTAATTTTTTATTTGTTTATGTCAAATTTTATTTTCTATTGAGCTTTGTGTAGCATGTGTTTTTTTTTTTGCACTTTGGTTTCAATTTACATCAAGAGGTTGGAATAGATAAATTTGGAAACTATTTCTTGCTCAATTTTGGAAGAGATATGATCATTAGAAGTAGAGAAAAATGATTTGAGATAGAATGTCATGGAGGGGATGAGGAGGAATAAGTGGAGGAGAATGATACATTTCTGAAGAAATATGAGTCAATAGAAGAAATAAGAAAAGTAATGGAATAACATAGATGTTCTAGTGAAAAAGACATGTTATAGAGAAGATAGAAAGATGCAATTTTAATCTTTGTAAAGGAAGGGCTTATAGGTTTTGGAAAGAAGAATTCACAAGTCGAGTGAGTAGCAATGATACGTAATAGTGAAATAGATACATGAGCAGAGTAGTAAATCCTCAAACTAGAAGAAATGAAATAATGTACTGAAACAATGGAGAAAAATGACTCTAATTTATAGTTATCACTAGCACCTTGTTATCCATTGCAATAAATTTGGGGACGCAGGGGATGCCTTGTATGACATTTTAAAGGTGGGAAATTGAGTGTAACTTGTAGGCTCATCTAACAAATGTCATTAACAAAAAATCATAATTTATTATTTACATGTAATTTTAGCTTATTCATTTATGAACAAATTGGGGTTTAAAACATGTAATACTTTTATAAGTTGTTATAATGCATTTGGATGTCGGTATGCTCCACACTTAAACATGTGTCATTGTTTTGTTGTTATGATTAGATGTTGGTCTTCAAGCAATTGGAGAGTGCTAAGTCATTGCTCTGTTATGATTTTAGATTCTTAGTCGATGTTTTGCTTTTATTCTTGTCCATGACTACAATTTCTTTCATTGCATGCATGTTTCATTTGATGTTGATCAATAATTAATGATTCAATATGATTCTCATATATTTATGATGCAGCTTATTAATTAATACATGAGTTATATGCATAAGTATAATTTTTTATGATAAGATGAAATAAAATGTGATAAGGTTTAAATTATTTATAATTTTGATGAGTATTGGTTTATTGATGGCGTTTCAAGTGTGTTGAGGTTTTGCAAGTGGAAAACGAGAGTATGATTAAGATAGAGGATTGAATAATTGCATGAGGTAGTGTTACCTCCCACGAGATTTGTTGTCAATCCCTCACCTTACTTGTCATTCATTCCAAGCTTTATGGTCCCATTGTGCATTACTCTACACATTTATTTATAAAGATTTCAACCACTAACAAAACTATTTTTACATTGTCCTGCTTGATGTTTAATGATTGCAACTACGAAATGGAGAATATTTATAAAATGCCAACCTTCCTACGTGGATTACAAAGACTTGTCCTTTGCAAAATTGACGTGTAACTTAAAAGCCACTCCTTATTTACAATATGATTTTAGCATTGCAATAATCATAATTTGCAGAAAACCTTTATTTTTAAATTATTGTTTTTGAACATTAGACTTTATTGTTTCAAAATGCTACACTTACATCTTAAGTCTTTTGTTACAATAGATAGAATATGAAATGGATACACATTATTGTTACAACAGTGGACAAAGAAAACCTTCACTATAAAGTTCATAGTCTTATGTCATTTGTGACATTAGGTTCAATACTTTTGCATAAATTGTTGGTAAAAATCACAAAACCTTTAAGCTTTTTCATTTTTCAATTTTTTTTTTCAATCTACTTTTTAGGAAAGTGTATTCTATTGTAGATAATCTTATTTCATTTTCTTTGAATCCTACATTTTAGTTTGTAGGAAAGCTCGTATTTATCTGTTGGCATGAATGATTAAGGGAGATTGTTAAGGATGTTGCTAGTATGTTTGGAGAGATGATTGAGTGCTTATGTCTTGCATTTGTGACTCATTTTGTCATTGATGTCAAAATTCCTACTTTTTGGATAGTTCATGCAGAGTAATAGAAACAATTTTGTTGAGTAATAGAGACAAGTGTAATAATTTTGGACACAACCAAATACTATAGATTACAAGTAGATCAGAATGGACCAAGGTATGAAAACTCTATTATTACATGTTATGATTGCAATAGTTTGGGATACATGACTAGATATTACAAATTTAATGAATTTGTAAACTTTTAAACAATATGAGAAATTTTAGTGTTAGATGAAACAATAATAATGAATGGAGAAATGTTACTATTAATCACAAATTTTATAATCTAAGCATATAATGTGTCAATTTTTATGGGTCATGGGACACGTTCCCTACTAGGGGTTCAAAATATGTAATACTATTGGCACACATAGTAGCTAAGGATGATTAGCTTGTGGTAGAGTTTTACTAGGTGTTTTCAATATGTAACATTTCATGGGCTCATTATAGCCTAGGATGATAAGCATTTTTAAGAATTAGGAATATTGAGTTATAGGACATGGGATGACTCATACTTATTTTGTAATATAGGCAAGGAATGCAAGTTTTCTTCATTGGTTCTTTCCTCCATGAGCCATCAAACTAGGTATTAATATTAATAAAATATATTAGTGGCTTTCCACTTTTATTAAAAATTATATATTATTAAATAATTGATACAAATAATTTAAAATTTGACTAACAATATTAATCAAACAAATAAGACAATTGGACGGTGCTAAGTCCAAGTAACCCCTAGACACCTACAAAGGTTACATCGGTCCATATTACAAGTATATATGTTGCATAAAACATGGATAGGGAGGGAGGAAACTCTCTTACCATATATTATAAAAGTTTATCACCAAAATAAGGAATAAGAAAAAACATATATATTTTTGCAAAGAGATCTGAATACAAGGTGGAGGAAAAGGACATCACAAGGCAAGTAAAAAAAGAGCACACTTCTAAGTATGGTAAATTAATAATATTGTAAGTTAGTAATAGTATTGAATTTCTATGGAGACATTTACATTTATGCTAATTTTTACACTCAAATATTCATATATAAGATAATAATGCCATGAATAATTGGTGTGAATATGGAGAATTGGTGCAAAGCATCTTACCAAACCAATAAGCCTTCTAAGATCCATTTGATCTAACCTTCATTCCATCATATTAACAACACAATAGAGGGCATATATCATCAATCACTAGAGGACCCCTAGGGTCATACGTTGTCATGAAATGTGTCAAAAGGGGTCATAGGTTATCCTATGACCCCTTTTGAACCATTCAAACAAATCAAATAAGTCCCTAGGGGTCCTAGGACTTCTAGGCACATATGTTGTCATGAAATGCATCAAAAAGGTTCATAGGTTATCCTATGACCCCTTTCAACCCATTCAAACAAACCAAATAGGTCCCTATGGGTTCTAGGGACATATGTTGTCATGAAATGTGTTGAAAGGGGTCATAGATTATCCTATGATCCCTTTCAATCCATTCGAACCAATCAAATAAGTCCCTAGGGGTCCTAGGACCCCACGAGACATGTTTTCATGAAATGCATTGCAAGGGGTCATACGTTTTCTTACGACCCCTTTCAATCCATTCAATCAAATCAAATAGGTCCCTAGGGGTCTTCAGACCCCTAGGGACATATGTTTTCATGAAATGCATTGAAAGGGGTGATAGGTTATCCTATGACCCCTTTCGACCCATTCAAACAAATTAAATAGGTCCCTAGGGGTCCTAAGACCCCTAGGGACATATGTTGTCATGAAATATGTTGAAAGGGCTCATAGGTTATCTTATGACCCCTTTCAACCCATTCGATCAAATCAAATAGGCCCCTAGGGACATATATTTCCATGAAATGCATCGAAAGGAGTCATAGGTTATCCTATGACCCCTTTCGACCCATTTAAACAAACCAAATCGGTCTCTAGGGGTCCTAGGACCCTTAGGGATATAAGTTGTCATGAAATATGTCAAAAGGGGTCATAGGTTATCCTATGACCCCTTTCAACCCATTCGAACAAAATAAATAGGCCCGTACTAGGACCCCTAGGGACATATGTTGTCATGAAATGCATAGAAAGGAATCATAGGTTATTCTATGACTCCTTTCGCCCCATTTGAACAAATCAAATAGGTCCCTAGGGACCCTAGGACCCCTAGGGATAATGAAATGTGTCGAAAGGGGTTATAGGATAACCTATGACCCTTTTTGACCCATTCAGACAAAACAAATAGGTCCCTAAGGGATCATAGTTTATCCTATGACCCCTTTCGACCCATTCAAACAAATCAAATAATTCCCTAGGGGTCCTAGGACCCTTAGGGACATATGTTGTCATGAAATGCATTGAAAGGGATCATAGGTTATCCTATGACCCCTTTTGACCCATTCGAACAAATCAAATAGGTCCTTAGGGGTCCTAGGACCCCTAGGGAGATATGTTGTCATGAAATGCGTCAAAAGGAATCATAGGTTATCCTATGACCCCTTTTGACCCATTCAAACAAATCAAATAGGTCCCTAGGGGTCTTAGGACCCCTAGAGACATATGTTGTCATGAAATGTGTTGGAAGGACCTATGACCCCTTTCAACCCATTCGATCAAATCAAATAGGTTCCTAGGGGTCCTAGGAAATATGTTGTCCTAAAATGTGTCGAAAGAGGTCATAGGTTATCCTATGACCCCTTTCGACCCATTTGAACAAACCAAATAGGTCCCTAGGGTTCCTAGGACCCCTAGAAACATATGCTATCATGAAATGCATTGAAAGGGGTCATAGGTAATCCTATGACCCCTTTTGATCCATTCGATCAAATCAAATAGGTACATATGTTGTCATGAATGCGTCAAAAGGGGTCATAGGTTATCGTATGACCCCTTTTGACTCATTCAAACAAACCAAATAGGTCCCTAGGCATCCTAGGGACATATGTTGTCCTTAAATGCATCGAAAGGGGTCATAGGTTATCCTATGACCCCTTTTGACCCATTCAATCAAATCAAATAAGTCCCTAGGGCTCCTAAGACCCCTAGGGACATATGTTGTCATGAAATGTGTCAAAAGGGGTCATAGGACCCTTAGGGACATATGTGATTTGTTCAAATGGGTGATTAGAAAACTTTACCATCATTCGTCGTTGCCTTTATTTCACCACTTAAGAGAACCATTGGAAAATTTGAGAATTTTGGTGGATGTCTCACCGTACATAGCTCTTATGGGCTTAATAAATAATATTTTTGTTCTAAACAAGATCATTCATTGCTCTGTATTTTTAATTGTAACTTTTTCAATTATAGATGGATTACCCTAGCCTATGACCCCATTACTATATAATAATAATACATTACTATATTATATAATAATCATAATATATGACTATTAAATATAATAATAATTATGATATATGACTATATAATAATAAAAATCATATATATTAATATATTTTATTGAATAATAATAATAATCATATATTTTATTTAATAATACTAATCCTGATAATAATTTTATATATTACCTTATTATATTTAATAATAATAATAGTCATATATATTACTATATTATATTTAATAAGATATTAATATATAATAATATACAATTTAGTTCACATTGCCCCCACTTGCCAAATTTTGACTTCCCTCCAAAATTTGGGCAACCATTTTGGGTACCCGATATCAAATTGGGTATCCAATCTTGAATCGGGTACCCGAAATACTCACATACTTTTTCCAAAATATTCTTTGTCACTGCAGACCCAACAATCACATTTTTTTAGGTCCGTTTTCATGGGTTTGGAGAAAAATGATTGCTTAGGGCCCATACGATAGAAAAAGTTGCTATAATGTATGATTAGGTGTCTGATATTGTTGTTTGAATGGGGAGCGATAGTTATTGAAAGGCTAAATGCAAAAGGAAGGTATTGAATGAAGACATTGCAACATATAGGAAAAGGGACAAGGTAAATCCCCAAAGGAAGAGACAATGTATGTTAAATGTGAAAAGTTGATGATGTATTGATCGAAGGTGAAATCATAGAGTCAGATAATGAATATGTATAGTTGGAGAATTAAAATGTACCAATTGATAATGATAATGTTGGGATTGAAAATTTGGAGAATGAAAATTTACTAGTTCATAATGTAAATGCCATGATTGAGCATGTCAAAAATGAAAATAAATAGGAACATTATATATATCTCGTAATTATAATCAACACAAAAGTCCTAGGACACCAAAATGGATAATTGAAATTGATGAAACAATTATTACCAATTTGGAAGGAAACAAATCACAAAGAACCATTTAGTTATGGACTTCAAGACTATATAAGATGTTTTTCGGCAATAAGATAGTGGTAGAGAAATGTCAAATTTTTATGCACTTATTAAAGATGTAAAAGATGAGATCTATGCTTTTCAAATTGAATATTCATATTAGTAAAAATTTTGAAAGAAATGCCATTATTGTGAAGACTCTTTTCAGTGCTCTCAATAACATTCGGAAAAATAGCAAGAAGAAGGATAAGAGAGTTGCTCGAAGGCTTATTACAACCTCTTTGGTAAGTCATCATTTGAGAATGGGTAGATATATGAGACAAACTTGTATTGAATTGAACGTAAATTGTACTAATTTGAGAAGAGCACTTACTAGACGAGAGAGAATTGATGATGATTTTCAATTGAAATATAGGCTTTTGATGGGAGACTTCCACATTTTGCTAAGAAGCTATCTGATGATGTAAAGCAAGAAATTACACAGTTTTAGTACTCTATCTCAAGAGTATCACCCAATGATAAAGATATGGTGAAGTTGATAATTAACATTAGAGATCGCACACCACATCCTAAACATTTTTTAGAGGTAAGTCAAACTATGTTGTTCAAATAATTTAGAGAGTCATCTAAGATTTCATATATCATAAAGGGATTCTAAATCTTTGAAGCCATTTTATTATGTGCCACTTAAAATTTGAAATACATGTTGTTACAAATATTGTGTGGAGTTTTCTATGCACCATGAACTCTTATGCTCCATCCGTTCTACTTTGTATAGTAAAGAAATGTTAGCGAATTGTGGTGCTAGTGGGCTTGCAAAATCATCAAGAGGCTTGATGTCATAGAGTTGATGGTTGTTTCTTTTATAGAAATGCTTTCTTAAATAAGAAGTGTTTAGAATATGGTGGCTTATCCAAGTTTGACACATGTTTCCATGAGGGGTGCGAACAAGATCTTTGGAGGACAATAGTAAAAAGAATGGTATATGAAATGGTAAAATACACATTGAAGAGTGGAGGCGAGGGCTCTAGATGTGAATTGGTTGCAAAATAAATTAGTGTGGTTAGTTTTATTTCAGATTTCAAGACAAATATTTTCTACAAGTATGCAAGGCATAGTCATAGGTCTCAGTGGTTGGATCAACAATTTAGAATGTGTAAGGAGACTTTTCCCATAGGCACTATTATATTAGTTGTTGAATTTGTAGAGAACTACACATTGCAGCCCCAAAATGAGACACAATCTTAGTTTTACAACTCTATTCAGATTGCTATTTTGTCCACATTACATATAGACATGCCCCTAATAGTGTGAAAGATAATCAAAATATTATTAAAGAGTACCATTTTTACATAAGTGATGATAGATCTCACTCTCACAAGTTTGTGCAACATTGTTTCGAGAATTATTTTGATTTCTTATAGGAGCATGACATTGCTATGGATAGACATATCATTTGGTCAAATAAATGCACAGGTCAATTCAAGAATGCTCTCATATTTTGTTAGTTATGTAGGATGCACATAGAGAGGAGGTGCCTCATATTTGGAGTATTTATGCATCTAGCCATAGGAAAGGGGAACATGATGGAGAAAAGGCATGTGTGAAGAGAGCTCTAATTAAGGAGAAATTGAAAATTTCAAGATCAGAGCTTCTTGATGCTCGTAGCATTATTGATTGGTGTAGTTCAACATTATCACATGGGAGGACTCTTGATTCAGTAGCATGTAGGTTCTTTTGGTTGGTTTAGGAAGGGTTCATAGGTGATAGATCAAATTGTGCTATTGTTAGAGACTCATTAAAAAATGCTTTCATTCTGGAGCTCTAATTCTAGTACATGGACCACTTGGACATGACAGCTAGCTTGCTTTTGTCCTAGTTGTTTTTAGTGTGATTGGGATCACTGTGAGTCAAGTGAGTGGGTGGACACATGAGATCCAGATTATCTTACTCCATTGTCTATCATACCCTCTATCAAAAATGATGACATGGAAAGTTTACTTCAACATAACCATCTATCAGATCTTCTTCAACTAGGACATGTCTTTGCATTGGTTGCACCATAGGGAATGATGAGAAATCATATTATTGGTTAGCACGATGTGTAAGAGGTAAAAAAAAGCTTGCACAACCAATCATAGATGATGATCAGTTCACATATCCTATTGGTTCAATTGTTGTTGCTGGAACATGGCCGCAAGCATACATGCTTAGAAGGAATGAAATTCTTGCATTCAAAGACTATCAAAAACACAAAACAATTCTCATATATTCACATCTTATTATAGCAACAAATGTGAAGTTGTTGAAGCATCAAGGAATACCAAAAGTAAAAGAACTTTTTACTATTACTAATGTTGATCATGAAGTCCTATTGGAGGCCCTAAAATAGAGAGAGGACCCTACAAGAACACTGAACTAGGTATATTTACTTTTTATGTTCTTTTGTTCATAATGATCCGATGAACTAATGAATATCTTGTTTAATATGATTATTTACTAATATTTTTTATGATATTGGAATGTAGGTACATTATGAAGAGTAGCCATGCATGAAGATAAAAAACTAAATAAGGAGCAAAATGAAGAAAAAATCTATTCTATTTTTAACACTATGATTTTTGACACTAGGATTTTTTACACTATGATTTTTCATAGTTATGTATTGATGTAATAATAATGAAACACTTGAGATATTGTAGATGTAAACTTGTTGATTTAATGTAAGAAAAAAAGATGTTTTTACTTTTTGTAATTTATGTGGAGGGACCTAAAAAATGATGATTTTAATACATACTAACACCAAACTTGCACGGTTCCCAATTCAAAAAACTTGAGGGAGGTAGAAAATAATGTTTTTACTTAATACTAACCCTAGTGACACCCTTGTTCCAGTCATGGAGAGACTCCATCGTTCATGGCCACCCCGTATCGAAGAGTCTCCAAGGTGCTCTAAGTGCATTTCGAGGTCGATCTTCTGAGGTCATAACTTAGAGCTCATGGGAGCTATTAGTGAAATGTTGAATGCTACAAGACATTCATGTTGAGGTCTACAATAACCTATCTCATTTCTGAGAGATCACATTCCATTTGGATTTGACACAACAATCTCGTTTAATGCCAAAACTCGTTGTGTACCTCAATTCATAGGTGCATCACTGTGTAACTTTGAAATCGATGATATTGGCATCAAATAATTAGTGCCATTAGCTTTGGATAGGTGGGTGAACCCTAGTAATACCCTTTTTTCATCCACGAAGAACCTCCAATGTTCGCAGCCACCCCATATCGAAGAGTCTCCAAGGTGCTCTATGTGCATTTTGAGGACGATCTTCCAAGGGTGGTAACTCAAAGCTTGTGGGGGCTATCACTGAAATGAAAAATTCTACGTGATGGTCATGCCAAGGCCTACAATAATCTATCACATTTTTGAGAGCACATTCTATTTGGATTTGACACAACGATCTCACTCAGTGCCAAAACTTATAGTGCGCCTCAGTTCATAGGTGCATCACTATGTAACTTTGAAACCATTGATCTTGGCATTGAATTGTCAGTGCCATTAGCTTTAGATGGGAAGGTAAACCCTAGTAACACCCTTGTTCTGATCACAAAAAACATCAACATTCGTGGCTGCCCTGTACCGAAGAGTCTCCAAGGTGCTCTAAGTGCATTTTGAGGTCGATCTTTTGAGGGTCATAACTTAGAGCTGGTGGAAGATATTAGTGAAACATAAAATTTTATAGGATGGTCATGCCGAGGCCTACAATAACCTATCTCATTTATGAGAGATCACATTCCATTTGGATATGGCACATCGATCTCACTCGATGCCAAAATTTGCAGTGTGCCTCAGTTCATAGGTACATCACTGTGTAATTTTGAAATTGCTGATCTTGGCATCAAATCATTATCACCATTAGCTCTAAATGAGTAGGTTAACCCTAGTAACAACCTTTTTCTAGCCATAGAGAGCCTCCAACATTCGTGGCTACCCTGTACTGAAGAGTCTCCAAGGTGCTCTAATTGTGTTTTGAGGTTGATCTTTCAAGGGTCATAACTCAGAGCTCGTAAGAGTTATTGTTGATATATTGCATCCTATAGGATGGTCATGTTGAAGCCTACAATAACCTATCTCATTTCTAAGAGATCACGTTTTATTTGGATTTGTCACAACAATCTCGCTCGATGCCAAAACTCACAATGTGCCTTAGTTCATAAGTGCATCACTATGTAACTTTGAAACTGCTAATCTTGGCATCGAATTGTTAATGCCATTATCTCTGGATGGGTGGGTGAACCCTAGTGACATCCTTGTTTTGGTTGCAGAGAGCCTCCAACGTTCGTGACCACCCCATACCGAAGAGTCTCCAAGGTGCTTTTAGTGTTTTTGTAGGTTGATATTCTGAGGGTCATAACTTGGAGCTTGTGGGGGCTATCAGTGAAATGTCAAATTTTATAGGACGGTCATGCTAAGGCCTAAAATAACATATCTCATTTATGAGAGATTAGATTTTGTTTAGATTTGACACAATGATCTCGCTCGATGCCAAAAGTCACAGTGTACCTTAGTTCATATGTGCATCACTACGTAACTTTTAAACCACTCTTCTTGGCATCAAATCATTAGTGCCATTAGCTCCAGATGGGTGGGTGAACCCTAGTGACACCCTTGTCCTAGCCGTGGAGAGCCTCCAACATTCATGACCACCCCATATCGAAGAGTCTCCAAGGTGCTCTAAGTGTGTTTTGACATCAATCTTTCGATGGTCATTGTAGACACTTAAAAATCCTTTAGAAAATAAAGTATTTTTATTTTCTGAAAAAGTCCTGATGACATCATCATTTATTAATTAATTAATTTTTATGCCATTAAATCCCTTTATCTTAATTAAAAATATTTAATTAAGGAATCCCTCCCAAAAATGTTTAAATCTTATTTAAACATTATTTCCTTATTTATTAATTATTTAATTAATAAATTGACCAAAAATCCTTTAGAAAATAAAGTATTTTTATTTTCTGAAAAAGTCTTGATGACATCATCATTAATTAATTAATTAATTATTTAATTAATTAATTTATTTTTATGCCGTTAAATCCCTTTATCTTAATTAAAAATATTTAATTAAGGAATCCCTCCCAAAAATGTTTAAATATTATTTAAACATTATTTCCTTATTTATTAATTATTTAATTAATAAATTGACCAAAAATCCCAAAATAAATAAATAATTTATTTTTTTCCCCAAAAGTTGGCCAATTTCCTTAAGACCACTAACCTCTTCCAAAATCTTCTAATCCTTCTTTAATTTTAATTAAAGGCTAATACCATCATTTCCTACCCCTAATCCCAACTCAAAATATTTAATCAAGATTAAATATTAATCCTCATGTTTATTAAAAATATTTTAATAAATATCTCCTCAACCCAAACCCTTGAAATAAATAAAACTTTATTTATTTCATAAAATCTTATCCTAGAAAGTTCTAGACTCTTCTAGAAAGTCTTCATCCTCATCCAAAGCCTAGACTCTTCTAGAAGATGTCTTTAACCCTAATCCTAATCCCCTCCTAACCTTGTCACATTCCCTAAACATGGGTTAAGACTTGCTAACTCAAGCCAAAGTTAACAAATATCTCCTCCTTCACCCACCCTCATTAATTGCAATCCACTTGCCATCCTCTTGCCTAGTCCTAAGCCATCTCTAACCCTTCCTCTAATCATTTTTACAACCCTAAGCAAGCTTAAAACCTCCCTAAACCCTCAAATTCAAATTTCATGGTATCTCTCACAAATATCTTCAACCACAAAACTTTATAAAGCCCACAAAGTCATAAATGTTCTTACAAAGCACTTATGAAGGGTCTTTATGAAGATTTTATCCCTTGAGCCTACTTTGTTGACTCATCCTTCCCCTTTCTTCCATCCTCTCACCATGTGACATGTGTCACTCCTTGATTGGTTGTAAGGAAGCACAATCCATGTGCTCTCCTCTCATGCAATCTAAGCCCTCCATGAGCTTTTTCCCATCCTTGCATCTTAGCCCTCAATCCCTCAAGCCTCTTGCCTATAAATTGGATCCTTCCCCTTTGCAAAAGAACATAATCCATGAAGTAAAGTTATAATGCTATTTTGAGAGCCAAATCCATACTAAAGCCATCTATCCACACCAAAAATCCACAATCATCCATTGAAGCCTTTGGAAGCATATTGAGCATACATCCTATCTATTTAGACAAAGCTACTCAACAAGAGAGCTTCTCATTGAGAGAGCCCATTAATGGCTCATATTCTCAATTGAGAGTTCATCTTAGTCTATCTTGAAGTTTATGAATTTTGTTTAGTTTGTAGAAGCTTTATTTAAATTTGGTTTCTATTAGCATACTAACACTGCTCATATACATTTTGGCATGCCCGGTGGGACCCTGCATGGGTCATCTTCATTAGCTTTTTTAGTCAAGTTTTGTATGTCATTTGCTAATTTGGCTAATTTTGTTTGTTTTTATGATTTGTAGGATTGTATAAATTGGGTTTGTAGGTCCACATGAGCATGAAAAAGACAAAGGAACTCATAATCTATCTCATAGTGTTTGCAGATTTTTCAAGCTTATAGGTGGACAAAGCACTTGGAATTCTTCTTCCTCTTCTTGTCTATATTCTTCTTATTCCATCTACTTCTTCTTCTTCTTCTTGCGGGAGATCTTGGCCATTTTTTTTTTTAAGGAAGCAAAATCATACACACTTCTTTTTAGTGCTTAAAATGAACCCCCAAATCATACTTAAATCCATTAAAAATTAAAAATTTGCAAAAAAGAAAAAATCTTTTAACAAGTGAAACTAAACCAATCCAATCATTTGCATCCTTGCAACATCAAGGTTTTAGATGCATTCATGCAAAATTAGGAACACCTCATTTTTTGGAATTTAAAAAGAACATCAAGTTTCCATTTCAAAAGGTTCAAAATCAACACTAAGTGCACACTAAAATCTAAATCAAACTCAAAGCATCAATCAAGGATAAAATGAACCTCATTTGCAAATATTTTAAAGTCCTTTTAAAAATCTCATGAAAATTAAAGGTCCTAAATGGTTGCCAAAAATTGTCCTAAAAGCTTTGTTATTTGTTCCAAACAAATGTCTTGTTGCAAAATCTTGAATGTTTCTTAGGTTTTTCATGCATCAAAACAATCTAGGAATATCATTTTTAGGCTTAAAATATGCAAACTAGAACACAAAATCTTGAATGAAAACCAAAGTCCAAAGAGTCATTTTCACTTTTGAGTCCAAAACAATCTTGAATGATCTAAGGTTAAAACAAAGCACTTCAAAGTTCTTAAAACAACACACAAAATCTCAATCTTGAATGCTCAAAGGAAAAAACTTGAATGTTTAATCACTTGTCTTTGAATGCATGTTGCTAAAATCACTCTTGAGTGCCATGGATTAAAATCAAGTTTGTTTTTTTATGAATGCATGATTAAAACAACAAATCCAATCTTGAATGACATAGATCAAATAATCATCTTTTGAGGCATAAAAAGAATCCACATTTTTGAAATCTTCTAAGTTATAAAAACTAATAAAGATGCTTTTAGTAAGTTTGTAGTTGGACTCACCCTCTTTAATCACCCATCACTTTAACCATTGGTTGCAATCTCAGTGCCATCTATGGGGATGGGTCTACCTAAGAGGGTGTTAAGTGCTCCACAAAGATCAAACTCCACTCACTTGGGTCTTTAGTGGTTTTTTTAAGTTAGAAAATTCCTTGAATGCGCATTAATCTCACTCAAACTTCATTTGGGCATAAAAATTGGACAAATCTTGACGTGGAGGGCCTCCGGGCGCGCGCTTGGCAATCGAGTTTCGCACATCTTTGTTTTGGGCTTAAAATAAACTCACACTCAATCTTGAATGCCTAAAAATCAATGAACATCGCATGGTTTTGACGCATTTTCAATGGCGCTCACATTTCTTATGTTGACGATCTCTCGACTTTCATTATGCTAATGACGCTGTCAAATTGGAATGAACATTGTATGCCATAATCACAAGTGTCTTCAATCATAGCTTACAAAAATTAAATCATCAATTGGAATGAATGCATGTCTTTTAAAGCCCAAGATCATGTATGTGGTCTTGTTTTACACTTTTTAGGAGGCCTGCTTGGGGATTTCATCACCCCTTGGGATGACCTCAACTCCAGCGTTTTGGTGGAGTATAAAGATCGGGAGGTGAATCCAAAGACACCTCTCTTGGGATCAAAATTTTGTCACTCGGGCTAAGCCTCAAGGAACTTTATACCCTTGAGAAGTGAAAGAGGAGAAGTGGGTTACTGCTCCTCTCGGTTGTGTGACATCTTTTTGGTTTCATCTACAGATTTGGGCCTCACGTACCTTGCGTATATCGAGGACTCCCTAGCTATAAAAAATTTCATCCTTGTAGAAATCTTCCTAGGATGTTGGTGTGTTTGACGTGCTTGCTCAAAACTTTTGTCTTCTTATTTGTTCACATATGTCATAATAAAAAAATGTACACATGTACCAATAGAGTAGGATTCCATGCCTTTGCATGCACCTCCTCTCTAATGTTAGCGTGTGTAGTCTCTATATGTGTATCTAGTGTATCCTCCTCCTCTAATACAAATTGATACTTAGAAAGATCAACTATGGGACTTAGACAAATATTTTTTCACATTATGCAAGTATGGGGCACACAAACATGTGATGAGCTCACCGATGATGAACTCACACTAGCATCATCAACATGGGGAGGAAACGCTAACCTAGCCTAGGATATAAATAGGCTACTCAAACTATTAATGGCTCTAATAGTCTGAGAGCTAGCCTCTACAATGATATTAGGATGCTGCATTGGAGGAGGGGGGAGACATCAATAGGGGGCAAAAGTGTCAGCTTTCTTCCTTTGGGAAAAGGGTCTATCTTGAGGAGCTCATCCTCCTACACCCATGTTGGGCCTCATGGTCTAGTACTTCACCTTGAGGTGCAACAAAAATTTTACATACAATTTTTCATGAAATAGAATGGCACCTCTAAATTATTGTGTGGAGGTTTGTCAAAAACCATCCACCAATGATCTCAAAAGTTCACACGTATAGCTTCATTTGTGCACCATTTAATTGATAATTTGGACTGTGTGCATTCTACTAGTTTACCAGTTTTTGGGTCCATAAAAAGGTTAACTATATCATCTTTAGTTATATTTAGGGCCGCAACCTCATCATAGTCCAACCCATCATCAAACATGGCATGTATTTGGTCACACCAGTGAAGATCAACATTTTTTGATTGGTAAGTGTTTGAATATTATCCATTATGGTGTTTAACGTGGATAACATGGGAGCCAAGGTAGGTATATTGTTATATATGGTTTGCAAACCTCTTAGTTTGACAAGATTTTCAAATATCAAATCTTCAATTCAAGGAGGGTTCTGAGGGGGTAGCAGATCGTTTGGTGGACAATTTTGAGGGGTATTGGATAATTTGGTGGAGGGTTATGAGGAACATTATTTCCTAGCTCAATATTATCATTTGGGTTAGCCATACCTATTAATTTGCAAAACATTATTTTTGTTAAAAAAAACCTAAATTTCAACAATTTCTGTTTAAAAAAAACTAATTTTTAACAAATTTTATTTATAAAAACCAATTTATATTAATATTCATTCAAAAAATGACTTGTATCTGATACCTATTCTAAAATTTGATACCCGAAATGGAGCATAACCAAACAAACCCAAAAATGCAATGCAAAAATTGCTCGCAATTTTTTAAAAAAAATCTATGTTGTAGGTTTCATATCCGATTCCATAATATGATATCAGGTACCCGATAATTGATCGAATACCCAAAAAAGCTTGGCCCAAGCTTTTTAGCCTTGGTATCAGGATGGGTGGAAAAAAGTCAGAGCGGATATTGAAATGCTTTTAGATGTTTTCAAACTCTACTTTTTTCACATTGCCACTTTTTGGCACACCATGATCCTGCACATACCCTTTAGAAAAGAAGATTGAAAAAAAATCGAAAAATGAAAAAGCTTAAAAGTTATGTGATTTTTACCTATGTAATTTATGCAAAAGTATTGAACCTAATGTCACAAATGACATATGAATTATAGTGAAGGTTTGCTTTGTCCACTATTGTAAAAAAATTATAGTGAAGTTTTCCTTGTTCACTTTGGGCACCTCCTTTTTATACATCTCGATCTTTTTCTTTTAATGCCTTCAAACTATTTCCTCTCAAGCACTGGTGCTTTGATACCAATTGTTAGAATTCTTTAGAATAATTGAGAGGGGGGTGAATTAGTTATCCAAGGTCTAGATGTACAAATAAAAATTTTTAGTTCTCAATTATGCTTGGCATTCATACTCTTCAGCTCTGATAGCTTGTTCACCCTTCAAGCATTCATCCCCTCAAGCCTTCTTGCTTTGTATGCCAACTGCAGTCTCTTCTATTTTGCCACTAGTTGAAGCAATACCCTAGACTCTTTGTCATCCTTAGGGCTCTCGTACATGAAAACCTTTGCTTCTGACTAACCATCTCTATAAATAGAGAATTTAGATCTTTTGCTACTTAACCACCATCATCCATTTTAGGGTTAGGCAGGGTTCAATGAATCTACCAACTTTTCCATTTTGGTTCCTCTAGAAACTTCCTTTGCAATCTTCCTTGAATTCTCCTCAAAATGGTTTATTTGGAATTTTTTGCCACCACTTCATCATAGTTATCTTCCACACACTTCACATAATTTAAAAAATCAAATTAGTCATCTTAGATTCGTCAAATCTTTGATTTAATATTGTTTGCTATCACTCAGTATCTATATTGTTTTATCACTCAGCCAACACTAGTTCACTTGGCAAACATTAAAGTTTGTAAGAATTTTCCTTAGGAAAAAATTCACCCAAGATCAAAGAGCTCAAGCACAAGCACAACAGTAGACCAGAAAGAGTATGATCTGAATATCGATATGTATTTGATTCAATGTGAATGTACATACTAGTACATTTGGACTTGATTTTCTACCAAATTTTTTGACCAAAGCTATAATTCCTTTTTTTTTTTTCCCTTTTCATTCCCATGTTGGTCAAAAATAAAAATTCTATAGCCGATTTGGTCAAAATTTTGACCAACCTATGTTTCCCCAAGTTTAATTTCGACTAACTCAATTTTATTAACAAAAAAAGAAAAAGCTTCTCATTCACAGGTGAAAAAAAATTCCATTCATTCATGGGTTGAGCAAGGGGGACAAATACAAATGCAAAGAGGAGCGATAGGGAAAAAGGAGCGAGCTATGTGAGTAGAGGCTATTGGTGTATGCTTTGTGCTCTGGATGATTATCTCGATAACGGATTGGAGCCTATATATTGGGTGGGAGGAAGATATTGGGTTTTGGTATTTTCCTAGAAGATTGCTCGTAGGGACCAACATCTACCAACTATATACAATGAGTTTCTTGTAGTGGTGTTTTACAATGAGAAATTCATGGGGTTAAAGGGCATGGCTCTCGTTATGGCTTTATGGGGTTTCACATCATATTTGTATGGGGAATATGCGGATTCCAAATCACAAACTAGGAATGTGCCACAAGATCAAGAGCACCCTCAACATAGTGAAAATGTAGAGCCTAAAGTAGAACAAGAAAGGACATTGGAGTTGGTTGTTTAAGAAGACATTTCCAAGTGTACATATGCACTATGAAATGATTTAGGGGATATATATTGTCTTGCAACTACCTTTCAGCCCCCTTACACTTTTTTGAGGGTTCAATCCCAAGATTTTTTGGTCATTGAGCATGGCGCCTTGGTAAACAATGGCATCGAGGTAGACATGATGGAGCTAGGTAGAAGTAACCATATGGCTGCTAGTTTGGGGAGTGATGTCGCATATTTTTCTCGGTTCGATTCGGCGAAGTAGTAGAGAAAGTGGAGCCTATTGCTCAGGTTTGGACAATTTTAAGGGAAATGAAGCAAATTTATTCTATTGCTTGGGATGTTAATTGAAGAGATTTTTGTTTCCCATTTTTTACTACATTATGTACTATTTTTAGAATTTAAATCCCCTTTCCAATCCACTTGACAATTATTTCTTGTTTAAAAGCCAATACTTGAGCTTTTTGCAATATTATAATGTATTATGATGGATGCTTGATTAATATCAACCCAACCTCTAATACAAAAATGATATTAGATGGGAAGTCCTTTGGATCTGACTGTATTAGTGATAGTATTTGGGTATGTGTACAGATAAGTGTAATGGATATTGACATATCATCAATGTATTGAAATATTTATACAAACTGTAGAATAGAAACTCAAATTTATGTCACCAACTACAACTGATTTAGCAAGACTTATAATTTGCAGTTGAGATGTAGGTGCAGGTAGAGAGGGATTATGTCCATCCTCCTCATCAAACATAATATACTTTTCAATATCAAGCCATTCTACTTCAATGACACTTGTATTAATGTGTAATGGAGGTGGAGGTAGGATTATGTCCATCCTCCTCCTCATCCTCATCATCAGACACCAAATACTTTTCAAAATTTAGCCATTCTTCTGCTTCAACACTAGTTGTATTTCTATCTTGAACATCAACTGCAGCCACTTCATGATGAGAACTCATATTAATTTCTAGTGTGACCTACCTAGCTTGAAGGTAGTAGTGAAAGGATCTTGTATGTTGGTTGTACAACATCAAGCATCTATCTTCAAGGTTCTTTCTTAGTTGTTAAAAAAGAAAATAAGTAAGAAGAAAGGGGCATCCCGACACCCCTCTCCTGCTAAACCTATTTGGAAACACATTGATTTTGTCCAGAGAATCATAATTTGACTTTTGATATTGCTCATTAAGCATTTATGTTGATAATAACTTATCGATGCACTCCCTGGAAGTATGATGCGGAGTTAGATAAATTGGAAGGTGGAGGTGGAGGTAGATTCCACCTAGATGTGCCCAGGAGGCCCACCACAGGGTGCACATCCAAGCTCATCCATGGCCTAGAAAAAGGAAAAATGACATTTCTGAATTGTCACAAAGATAGCTCTCAACTATAGACATTTTTCTATTTTCTAAGTTTCAAGCCAAACTGCCGAGGATGGGAAATCAATAAAATTCCCATTCAGATCTCATCAACAAACTATTACTGCAGAAAAAAGACTTACTAATAGTTAACACACATGTCCCTTTCACTGTTTCTAGTACCTCCAAGTATTGAAATAATTTATGTAATTTGAAATTGATGCAAACTAATGAGTACATACTATCACTGGTGCTACACTAAATCATTCATCTATTGATTGCTTAATCATTCTCTAATGCACACACAAACCTTGTGTTTCTAGAATCAAATATCCAAAAGTTTTCAAATTAATAAGTAATTTAAATTGATGCAAACTAATGAGTACAGACTATCACTGGTGCTACACGATATCATTCTTCTATTGATTGTTTAATAATTATCTAACTCACACAAAAACCTTGTATTTCTAGAATCAAATATCCAAAGGTTTTCAAATTAATAAGTTATTCAAACCAGCCCTTAATGGTAGATCTATCCCAAAGTTGAGAAATTATTGAGCTCATTTACCTAGTTTTTTTTTGAACATATTTCATTAGCATAGCTAGTGCTCAATGTCCACTTATTAGTAGATTAGATGAATGACAATGTAAGAGATTTGTTGTACATATTTCATCAGCAGAGCTATTTCTCAATGCCCACTTATTAGTAGACCAGATATATGACAATGTAAGGGGTCAAAAAGCTTAGAAAAAGTGATAGGAAAAATCCTCTCAACCTTTCCAAATTTCTTCCCAGTTTTCATAGTTATTACAAAGGTGGAGATGTGCGCAAAATAACCTCTTAAACATGAATAAGGACTAGGACATGGATAGGAATCCACATAGAAATGAACCTTAAATGATGATACATAGGATTTCCCATACAAAAACTGTGATCTAAAAACAAGTAGCCAATACTATCAATTGGCATTTTATATTTGTGTTGATTAATGATGAAGCATCATTATCCAATGACTTAATTTTGTATATTTCTTGCATTTCTTTGCACACAACATCCAAGCCCCCCAAAAAAATCATGCATCTGTATTCAAATGGCATGCATCTAAAACCCCCAAAAAAATCACATTTAAAGTTTATTTGTATAAAAACCTCTCCAGAATTTGTCAGAAAGTAATAATTCCTCTTTCCCATCTATCAGAGTAGACTTCTAGGACATAGTTCAATCTCTAAAAACATGATAGCCAATAAATCCTCAATATCTACATTCAACAATATTCATTATCTTTATTTAGGAGGTTATCAAGCTCTTCACTTATAAGCATATTTCTTGAGTCTTTGTGGGATTTTTTCACTTTCTCTTGTCTAGACCAAATCCTTGATAAAATTTACTCATGTTGTTGGGTCTTTTCAATTAATTCAAAGTGATTCTTCCTATTTGAGAGGATTGAAAGCTAAATTGCTAATAAGGGGAAACAAAATGTTTCAAGAATCCATAAGTTTCCTTCTTTAATAGCTCCATTTTTCTTCTAGGTTATGTGCTTGTTGGATTGAATGTAGTAGTTAATAACTTGTACTTGATATATGTATAATATTTAAAGTCAATATTACATTTGGCCTTTATATTTTCAAAGGTAGTTCCTAGCAACAACAACTTTTGCTGCCATGGCTACAAAAAGATGCTAATGCTAGATAATACTGATGGCAACCTTGACATTAGTTTATCATGTTAAGCTGGGAAGACATGTTTACGTCCCTTTACAGAGCTTGTGCATAATTATATTATAAAGAGTTATAGCAAGAATGGAGGATTCCTGCTTTAGTGGTCAGAAGAAGATTGTTAAAATCTACTACTCCCTATGTAAAAAATCAAAAGAATGAAGAAATAGTTGCAAAAAGACAGATGCAACTGAAACATCAATAAAACATATATTCATGATATTTTTTGTGTATTACATTAGAAAATACAAAGGAATTTTCAAGACATTGGATAACAATACCATAAGTAGCCAAATTAAAAAAATCCAACATGATATCTCTACATAGTAGATACATAGATGAAATAGTTGGGGGACAACTGCTTGTAGCCAATGGTGAAGATGAAAATTCATCCATGTAGTTAAGGGAATTTATTGAAACAAATCTAATGTGCATCTAATGACAACATAGAATTTAAAAATAGAATTTATAGCTTAGTTGGTCAGTTTGATACAATGTGTACCTCTAAAATTAAAACATACATTCTACCAAATATATCTAGTTATGATGTAAAGCTTGATTTCATTTGCATCAGAATTTATATTCTGGCTTATGGAACTAGCTATACACTATGGAAAGCCATTTTCACTATGTTTAACACTTTTTCCATGACCATTTCACTATTTGTGAATAGGACAAAATCATCTTTTGTGGCTAAAATGAGGGCAGAGAATTTTGGCAGCACCTAGTTCATTCTTTGCTACTCCTAAGTTAAGTTGTTTTTTATTAGAAATTAAATTTAGAAGAGAAATCACACTGGGGCTTGCTATAGATAAGATGATAGCTTAAGCCATTAAAATTGAGAAAAAGCCCATAAATCTCAAAATGTGATTAAATAATCCATCAAATGGGATAGCTACTCCAAACAATCCAAAACCCAGTTTGAATATAACCTACTGAAAAAACATTGATTACTAACCCAATTTGAATATTAATACAACTAAAAGTAAACATTGATCAATCACATCAAGGCAATTCAGGCCATCACCATGACTTTTCGTAGCTATGTTAGCATATAAAATCTAAGCATGAGAATCTGTCCTGCACCACAAGAGTCTCTAGTACATTGCCCATTCCCAACTACATATAGACCAAGAAATTTTTATTTTATTTTATTCTTTCCTAGAACTTTTAAGTAAATACTTGAGTATTTCTATAAAATTAAATCATAGATTTAGTAGTTAATGGATTCTTCAATATTTTATTATGAATTCCATGACAAACACATGCATCTATGGGTTGATATAGAACATATATTTGAAATAGGAAAGGGAATTACCATCCCCTGTATTTGTAGGAATTACTTCTTTGAATCTTCAATCCTTGAGAGTTGACTATATATTTCTTTTTCATTACCACTAGGATGAGCATATCAACAATTTGTTAGATAATTGATGAACATTATTAGGGTTTTATTTGTCATATTCTATAGTTGTAGAGAAAGTAGAGAAGTAGTATAGCTTTCCACAAGAAAAACAACTATCTATTGTCTTCCACATACTCTATATATGTAGCCAATATAGAATGGGAATAGTTTCCATGTGAAACCCAACAAGGACTGGAGCCTAGTTAGCCAAGTCATAGTTTGATAATTTAAAAAGGTTGTAGAGGATGTTCTTTCTACAATTACTCCCCCATTACACATACCCTTGAATCAAGATCATGTATTACATAAATCTCTGTGTAGGCATACATATCATCAATTTTTCTCTATCTAGGTTACTTAAATTGTTGATTTGCAAAACATTAAGGATTCTAAGTAATGCATTATTTATATTTTTGCTTGGTCCCCTTTCAATAAATCTCTATGTAGGCATTTATCATCAATTTTCTTTATCTAGGTTACTTAGACTTTTGATTTGCCAAACATTAAGGATTATGTACTATTTATCAACCTCAACTTCCCATGGGTGTCCCTTTCATAAACAACATGATTGGTTTGGAATTCACAAGTTGTTGCAGTTTGCTCTTAACTGCATCACTAGACTCTATATTAGTTTTAGCAGTTTGAGGTGACTTATATATTTGTTTCACTGTCTCGATAACTATAGAACTAGAAGACATTCCAAGCCTAGCAGGACTAGTTGTCTCAGCAATGTCTATGGAACCAGACACCTTGGCCACTTTGTTGGCCAATTCTGGTGGATTTGCACCCTCTAGTGTATCTACAACCTTCCCATCTTGCAAATATTAGCATGTATCAGGGTGCTAAAACTCCATAAAAATACTCATAACTTGATAAATGGGAAAGCAAATTAGAGATAAACCAAACATGCAATCATAGTGGTGAAGGCCTAATTTTCTAAGCACCATTTTCTAACATAGGAACATTAGTCTGGATTTATTATCATTGATATCATATTAACAAAATCCATCTTACCAATTCTACATGTAGACTAGAAACCTTGCCAAAAATGCATTTGAAAAAGGTTTCGCATTGTCTCATACATATAGAGTGTGAAATGGTCTTGTTGTGGATATCAATGTAGAAAAAACTATATAAGCAATTTATATCAGCACAAAACTCATGATGAAATTTAATTTATACATGAGAAAAGTGCTGATTTTTTCTCTCTTTTAAAAAAATTTCCCCACATTTTAATTTAGTTTGCAATCAACATTTTAACTAAAATGCAAATACAAAATTACAATAAAGCATAAAACAATAGATGTTGAAATATGCTTATGCAACCCTCAATGCAATGCCAATGTTTATAGCCTTCTAGCTCTAAAAGAAATCTATATCAAACACATCAAACAAGTTGGATTTGGTTACACACCCCTATTATCAAATAGATGTTTCATTAATTAAAAAATTAAGATTAATTTTAACAATATCGATGTGGAAAACTTGAGGTATAAATCTCTATAACCAAAAAATATTGACTAAAACCAAGCTCTAGATGGAAAAAATTGGCCCGTTGCTCTTATTGAAATTCTGGTAAGAAGAGTTTACAAAACATAACTAAATTTGACCTTTTTTCCATTGGTAATTTCCCCTTGCATAGAGTCTTTGGGATTAGATGCCACAACCAAGTGGTAGCCTTGCATCATATCCAAATAAGATGCAAGACTTGCACCTCATTTCACCCATCGGGTTCCACAACAACCATAATTGGATGGTGTAATTTGGCATATGAACATGTAAAATGTTCGTTGTGGATTTGAATATAGGTTTTCACTATGAAAGGTCTAACGATTTGCCACTCATGCTTAACCCACTTTAATACCATAGTTTAATTACCAACCCTAACTAATTGTAGTTAGCTCTAAATTAAGTGATGCATAATAGTAAGACTCACATTCCCATTTTTGGAATAGTTGTGAAGAATAAAAATTATCAGCTGGCAAGAAAGTGTTTTCACCTAAGGGTGGATTTTAAAGTTGAATTTTGATAGGGCTGCCAAAGGCAACCCTAGACCAATGGGAGAGGGAATGGTTATTCACTATCCTTTAGGTTCCTTCATAAAAGGAGGATCATAATTTTTTGGCACCAAGTCTAATAATGAGGATGAAGTTGTTAGCTCTACTAGAAGGATTTAAAATGACAAAATTTGTGAGTAAAAGGGATTGGAAGTCAAAGATGGCTCTATTGCAAATTATTTAGGATCGCATCCAAGAAAATGGCAAAGACTGGAAACCAGAGAGCTAAATGGAGGAAGCTAAACTAGTAGATGCCAGCTTCAATTAACTTCCAACATTGCTACATAGAATTCAATGATATTCTAAGTTGTAAGCCTCCTCCTAATTTCCATAAGCATTAAAAGTGAGTATTTGTCATGCCATGTTAAAGCCTTATGTTTATTATGCAACAATTTGCTCTCCACTTTATTTATTGTCTACTGATCAGGGTGTGAGTTATGAAAAGGCACTAAATTTTGGTGCTTGGATTCTTTTTCCTCAGATTTTTGTTTGCCTCTATGCAGATTTTCATGTAGTCTGAAAGTTGTATATGTTCTCTCATGATGGCACATGTTTAGAGAGCTCAAGATTATTATGGTGATGTATCCAATTATTACCTAAAGCACAATATCAAATATTTTTGTTCCTTAACAATTTTTCCAAGACATACTTGGTGAGGTGGGTGGAGAGATGCCAAACAGTCAAGAGCATCAATAGAAAATGATTTTGCTGCCAAATCAGAAGCATATACACCTAAAATTGGTATGAGATCTTGAGCTAGATAAATGATTCTTTATATAAGATCACTGCCTTTTCTATCTAAAGATGAAATATTGTTTACTTGAAATGATTTTTTATATAAGATCATTGATTTGACTTAGTCAAATCTTTAATGTGAGTACTGTTTACTTGAAATTGCTAAATGATGCTAACAAATTTCTCAATCATCTCTAGAGTGGTAGAACCCACACAATCAAAACAACGCTAACATCACTGATTTGACTTAGTCAAATCAATGATTTTTTACATAAGATCACTGATTTTACTTGGTCAAATCTTTAATGTGAGTACTGTTTACCTGAAATTACTAAATGATGCTAACAAATTTCTCAATCATCTCTAGAGTGGTAGAATCCACACAATCAAAACAACACTTATAGGTAAGATTGGTGTTTATGCTATTTGTGACATTTTTTTTCTTGAATTTCAAATCTAGGCAGCATTTATAGTCATTTCTTGCTGATATCTTGAGATTTATACAACTGACGCTCTTTTTTCTTTGCCACTCTTCTTTCTTTTTCACATCCTCAAAGACATCAATTAAGTAAATCTTTGGGAAGTTCAGTGCTATAGGGACTCCATGCCATAGTTAATGTATGACTTATAGCTTCTTTTCCCCCCATATGCTTCAAGAGAGAGATTTCATATAGCACATCCACACAATATAGCCTATAGAGGAAGCAAGGATAGTTTTATGGTATTGACGGATGCTTCTGGATATAACTGTGTAATGTTTTCTAGCATCAACATTTGAGAAAAAATGTGAGTGTGATCCAAACTATTGATGCTGAAAAAGCTACATCATTATATCCAAAAGCATTCACTAGAACTATCATGAACTATGGAAATTTCATGTCTCTTATAGTTTTTTGATGATCTTTACCAAAATGTAGGATCCTTCAATGCCAGATTTTATTCAAGGCATTGTCTTTATTATGAGGGGATGCTTGCATGTTTTCTATCTTTAAAATTTGCATTCTACCTTCTTTGGAATAACTTTAACATTGCATGCTTCCAAATTATAGTGTCATGATAATGACATCATAGATAGTAGACGAGGAGCACAATCTACTTAGAAATAATTAAACAAAGCACTTGCAAAACTTGAAAAGACCTAATTTAATGCTTGCACAAGGAAGAATTAACACTATACACACTATTCCATCCAACAAAATACACAAACACTTCTCTATTCACTTCAAAACTTAATAAAAACTAGTAACTATCACTACAATTCTAGGCACAATCTATTGTTTTGTGCTATAGCCGTACAATGACATTTACCAACCCTTGCATTAGGGTTCCCCATGACATTTATAGCCTTCCCCTCGACATTCATGAATTCTAGATCCACCATCCTAAAACTAGAAGTTGCAAAATCACTTCCCAGAGTTCATATTCAAGACCTTGGTGTTCTTCTGATGGGTTCAGGATATGAGATAAGTTGATTATGATTATTTGGAAGAAATGATCTCATAACATTCATCCAATGTTTATGCTCTTATTCCATGGATAATATGATCTTTTGTTTTCAAAATTTGAGGCTTGCAAGTCTTCTTTAGTGAATCAGGTATATATGGATTCAAAGGACTTGTTGGTAGGCTTGCACGTATTGGTGTACATGCAACTCTTTTTCTCATAATGGCAGGGGCAACTCTAAGTTCTATGGGGGGAAAACCATATTTTCCCTACTTCTAGCTAACTATTTTGCCTAATCTCAGTTGGATCCAGGGGTTCCTGTGGTATATGCTGGATTTGGAGCACTCATGTTCACAACTATTGTCAGCTTTCTTTCTCATTCACAGGTAAGCCTAGATGCAGCAAATTTCTACCTTCACAAAATTCATTTCAAGTTTTGATTAATGTATTTTGCAAGTTATCACCATTTGGATAATGACACGAAAATTATGTCTAATGTGCTGATTTACAAAATAAACAATGAATGTTTAGGTATGAGCTTTGCAAGATGGAACATCTGTTGTAGTTGGAGGAAAGAGTAATAGAGATAAACTAGGTTTTCAAGAAGAGATGAATCAGATATTTGATTCAGTTCTTGAAGTAGTTAGAAATAAACATATTGCAAATGGTATGCAGAATTACTATTAATTGTAGGATTTGAGCAAAAGCGCACAACAAATCCATGAAGTCCAAGAAAACTTGCATGCAGAAAACCTGTCATGGAGAAGAAAAAGAAAAGAAGAGGCAAGGGTTTGATCTAAAAAACTCAGATAAAGAAAATATTATTCAACGGATCTTCATAATTAAAAAAACAAAGAGATCAATCCTTATAAAAGGAGATTGTAACTTGGAAAGGGTAACCTAAAGCGTAAAAAACCTAGGTTGCACAATATAATTAATAAAATATTAATTATATGCACCTACAAGATAGCTTAAGAAAACTAGAGTAATAGACAACTTATTTAATTAAATCAAAGTGATTTAATTAATAAGTGTGAACTAATAATTACTCTAACACCCCCCCTTAAGCAAAGCTTAGGAGGTAAGCTAACTTAGCACAGCTATGAAAGCAAGAAAATTGGATCCCAACAACAAGGCTTGATCATGTATCCAATCACAACAAAATCTCTATAAAGAGGAGAAATAGAGAAAACCACATGGGAAAAACCCTACTCCAAAAAGAGATAGCAAAGAATGTTCCAAAAGATAGGAATAAAGAGAGATCATGAAGAGAACCACTGGAGCATGAAAAATCACAAAACTCTATCAAAAGGTGCTGATATGTAGAACCTCCATAGAAATAGAAGGCACGAACCGAGCGTGTCTATATGGCAGATGATCCATGTCACTAAAATGCATAGGTAGCTAGCTACTGCAATCGCCTAGTATGTAGGATCAGGTACTAAATACATAGCCCACACTAATGAACCATCGAACCAAGGAAGCATAGAACAATAATATAACCCCCCCTTAATGCAGATAGGGTGAGGTGATAGACAATTGAAAAGATGGGCAAAAAATCTCCTACAACACAGGAACCAAACACATCAAGAGTGAGGTACAGACACAAATAAAGGCACATGTCATCAACACTGCATGAGGCAAAAGAGAAAGAGGGCCTATAAGTGGCAAACAACTATCCCCCTATGGCACTTTATAAAATAGTGCGAGTACAACAAATCACAATGATGAAAAGGATCCTGAAACACAAGAGTGGCACTTTATCTAAGTGCGTTGCATATAGATGCTTACAATGAATAGCAACAATGATAAAAAAAAATATAAGGCTGAAACAACAGAAGGAAGAGCCCAAAACAAAGCATCTAAAGCAAGAAAATTGATCCCTGAACCTGAAACAATCAGGATATCCACCAGAATGCTAAAATGCAAAATACTGAATTGGATGTGCTTGGGATAGGATCTAGAAAAACTACTAACATCATTGGAAAGATTGCAGAAAGAGCTTTCCAGCAATATAAAGAAGTCCAAAATTAGAGATCGGATGCTCAAGATATGCCTCCTGGAGTGCAAAAAAAAATTTGGCTTTGACTGCCAAAACAAGCAATCAAATTGCATCAAAAACCAAAAAAACTTATACTAGAATCTCCATCTCAGAACCATATTTTTGGTGCATTTTTTGGATCGAAAAAATATGTTTGTATGCTCAAGTTATGGAGAAAAAACCAATAGGGCCTCTAAAAATGCATGAAAAAAAATAAAAAAAAAAACATCGCCGCCACCAGTGGAGTGGTGGTTGAGAAGTGGTCTGGTGGAGAGAGTAGGAGGTGCATCCGTAGTGGTGGAGCCACGCTGGAGGGTGGGCGATCGGTCAGGAGGTGCCGCCGACGGGTCACCGGGAGCCGCTGCAGTCAGCGGGACCACTGACGGTTTACCGCAGGCAGTTACCACCAACTGCGAGCGGTCTTGATGACTGCTGACAGTTTTTTAAAAATTGCCAGTACAAAAAACAATCATTTTAAATATTTTTTTTGTGATTTTTTTGATATTTTTGCCTCGAATTGTGTGCGAGAGGTCGTACGGGCCTGCTCGGCAATTTTTTTTGCCTCCCAGATCAACATTGTCCAAATTAGACAAATTTTATATCAAAATGGGGGTTTTGCTGCCTTCTGAATCCATCCATGAGGTCTGTTTGGCCTCAAAATGCTTCAAAAATTAGTGACCCCCCTGTTTTATCAGAAAAAGCCCAAAAAAAAATACCAGATCTGATCTGCCAAACCCTTGTTCTCCCTTTTTCTTGAAACATTGAACAAGCTACAACAGATCTGGCTCTTATAATATGTAGGATTTTAGCAAAAGTGCACAACAAATCCATGAAACTCAAGAAAAATTGCATGTAGAAAACTTGTCAGGGAGAAGAAAAAGACAAGAAGAGGCAAGGGTTTGATCTAAAAAACTCAGACAAAGAAAATATTATTCAATGGATCTTCATAATTAAAAAAACAAAGAGATGAATCCTTATAAAAGGAGATCGAAACCCAAAAAGGGTAACCTAAAGCCTAAAAAAGCTAGGTTGCACAATATAATTAACAAAATATTATTTATATGCACTCACAAGATAGCTTAAGCAAACTAGAGTAATAGGCAACTTATTTAATTAAATCAAAGTGATTTAATTTTTAAGTGTGAACTAATAATTACTCTAACATTAATATCCTGCAATTTCTTTGCTATGATATTTGAAATTGATGTTCATCAAATTAAATCTCATTAGATGATTGGTCGACAATTTTTTTCCAACAACATTTGTTCTTGTATGTTAGGGCTTGCTAAGTTGGTATTATATTTTCATAGGTGACACAACAAATATAATAGGGACATAATATCCCATTTTATGTAGTTGCTCCTCTAACCTCAATGGATCTCTCAATTTCCTCTAGTGAGTACATAATAATTGAAGAGAGGTCACCAAAAGAACTAACTCATGCTCTTGATGGCCAAGGTCAACAAGTAGCTCCATCTGGGATTTCTATTTGGAACCCTACTTTTGATGTTACCCCTGCAAATCTTATCTCATCCATTATAACTAAAAAGGTGCATTGTCATATCTACTCTTTTGTGAATAAACTATCATTTTGAAAAAAAAATACAATTTGATCTCAAACTTGGTTTTCTTCATTTCATACATTGTACAAGTGCAACCATGATATATATTTTAGAATATAATATTTAAAATGTGTTATGTAAAACAACGCATCATTACACAGAAGGATCCAACTTCTGTGTTTGATGTAAATGAGTTCATAGAGAACGTTTCTTAAGGAGAAAATAAAGGATACATTGGACAAGTGCAACTATGATTTCCATAACAATTTAAAGAAACTAAAGTACTCTTCAGTCATTAAATTCTAAAAAGGAGCAATATAACTGCGCAAGTAAACTTCAAAAGTAGTTGTTCTAGTGCTGAAGTTCTTGTGGGATAAAATGCATAATTTTCATATAGTGGTGTTCAGTTTAGGATACTTTTCTTCTTCAATTTATGTACTATGTTGTACTTTGAAAACCAATTTTTATGAATATGAAATTCCTTTGTTACTTTGATTATATAATATATCATTATTCCCAGTTGAAATTTTTTTTGTCAACTTTGGCAATATCAAGAATGCATTACACTTCAATAGTTCTGCTTTTGCTTACATTCTTGGATGCTTTCATTTCAAAGAATACATGTCCATGCTATATGTTTATGTTCTTCTTTGTTCCATGCTGTATCAAGCAATTGTTTCTTATCTACAATCAGAGGACACCTTTGAGAAGAAATTTTTTCCTGCTCCAACTTTATCTTTGCAGAGATTTAAAAGGTTGCAAATTAAATGGCTTAGATAAGAAACAATTGCTTGATACAACATAAAAAAATGTCGACCAAACATTGGTGAAAATTTGAACCAATTCTTGATAGTTTTCTACAAAGAATTGGTCAAAATTTCCACCAATTATAATTTTTTTTTGACCAAACATTGGTGGAAATTTTGACCAATTCTTAATAGTTTTCTACCAAGACTTGGTCAAGATTTCCACCAATTATAAATTTTTTTTGACCAAACATTGGTGAAAATTTTGACCAATTCTTGATAGTTTTCTACCAAGAATTGGTTGAAATTTCCACCAATTCTAAAAAAATTTTGACCAAACATTGGTGGAAATTTCGACCAACAATGACAAATTAGAGCTAGCAAAAATTAATTTTTTTCAATGAATGTATTGGTCAAAATTTTGACCAACGTGCAGGTTCGTCAAAATTTTGATGAAATAAATTACCATGAATTGCTTGGTCAAAATTTTGACCAACCTGCATCAAAATTTCAACCAAAATTTGTCAAAAATTGAGTTTAAATTTACTAGTGACACTAGGAGTGCCTATATATAAAGGCCTCTAAGATGCATCTAGAATGCCTAGGAATCAACATCATGATAAGTCATACAACTAGGCGCATGTCCACCAGATATGGATTATCCTCCATTAAGCATAGAAGTAAGTGTGATGATGAGAGGATAAGCCTACAAAGGTGTAGCATGCAAATTTATGTTGTAGACACCATGTGCTAAATTAGGAGTGCGAATAACTGTGTTGTCTACATGAAAACTCAATTAATTATGCAAACTCCAGTATTGTAGACACCATATGTTGAATTAGAATTGCTTACTTTTGTGTTGTCAACATGACAACTCATGAAAGTATGAAAACTCCTAAGTGTCTCACTAAATAAATAATAAAATAATGCATTAACCTAAGTAAATTTAAGTAAAGTGTAAATAGTAAATATGTATCTACACTGACACCCCCCCTTAAGTGCAACTTAGGGGAATGCCCTTAAGCTTACGAAAACTAAAATGAAAATGCATGATGGGTCCCGACTACTAGGCCATGTTAACGTACCCATGTATATAATGAAATGCAATCTCTCATAAAATGGAGAAAGAGGGAAAACCTCATGTGAAAAACCCTCCCCCAAAAAGAGAGATGAAAAGATGTATGGATGGATGGAGTAATCAAGATCCCCCCATTACGACATACATCAAGTATATACGAAAGAGAAGTGGAAGGAAAAAACCCCTTAAGAGGAAAAAGTCCCCCCATAAAAGAGAAGAAGGAGACAAGGTAGTCCTCCCCCCCCCTCCCCCCAAATATAAGGTGCTGAACAGCGAGAAATAATCCAATGTAGAAGCTGATCCATGATCATTGAATGATGTTCCTCCCCTTTGCAAGAAACAATGGTAGAGGTACTGGTGAGACGCTTCCCTTGGGTTTGGTAAGAAGCTCGGTGATGAAAGGTGTCTCTAAAACTTGTTCAAGTGTTCCTCTATCAATACTGATGATTGCTCATTCCAATACTATTGAGAAGAAATGTAGATCTAGCAAGGATTGATGTAGAACCTGTTTCAAAGAACCAACAGTCTCCTCAAATGATAGAGTGACCTCTTGCAACTATTGTACATAAGGATCCACAATCACATCAGCTTGTGAAGACTGATCATGTAGAGAATGGACATGAGGGTCAGAGTGAGCCCTTGCAACAACTGAAGAAGGATCATCCTCATCAAAGAGAAGCGATATATCATCAAAGAAGTCTCCCAAATTAGCTATGTGTGACTTCATGAACAAACCAAAAATATTAGTCAAGAAGTCATTACCTGAGGCTAGAAATAGAAGACAAAGTGTGCCCTACTGTGGTGAAGTACATGAATCAATCACTATGGAAATTGATGAAGAATTCACCTCAAAGAGATGATGAATATCATTGAGGATATCTCCCACATTTTCAATATGAGACTCCACAAACAACCTTGCTATGTCTAGAAGGAAGTCATCCCATAAAGATAAAGTAGAAAATTAGGGTAAATCCTAATGCACTGAATTCGAAGCATTTGTGTTTAGAACTAGATTAGGAGTAGCAACAAGTGTATTTGGAAGTGTGATCTCATCTGGAGAGGATGCAACTGCAACTAGAGGTAAAAGATCTTTTGGGAATGGAGGAATGTGTGGATCTCCACACATTTCCCAAAGATGAATCCAATAAACATATGGATCAGATGACTTAATGTCCTCAAGTGAATCCATAACCTCCATATCCATAAATGGAAAGAGAGTATGCCAAATGAGGGCACTTGTGTCTGCATTGTAGGTAAGTCCTCTTGCATATGGTAGTGCATTGTGTTGACTAAGACATGTAATAACCTATTGATTCCATTCCTTATAGTTGTCTGGTGCCATTCCTTATAGTTGTCTGGTGTCAAGATAATTAAATCTTTCTCTTCTATGATGGACTAATCAATGTAAACCCCAAAAATGAAAAAAAAAGCAAAGAGCCCAACCCCCCCACCCCCACCCCCGCCCCCTCAAATGTATGATTTGGCACTTTATAGTTAGTTCAATTACAATAGCCAATTTAGGGCCTATTTCTAAAAGCAATATTTCTGTCCATCGAACTTATAATATGATTGCAAATCTGGAAAGTAGATCAAAAAATGCACTTTTAAAAAAAATGGAACCTGATTATGTGTCCAAATGAGCCTGTACTAAGCATTTGAAGTGGCAAAAATCAAGATTTGCGAGTTGCAAAAAAATTTGGGAATGAAGATCTCAAACCACCTGCACCAATGTGTAGATCATGAAATTCTACCCCAAAACAAAAATAATTCTTGCAAAAAGGAGTCCACATGAGGGAGATATCGCTACTTGAAAATCACCTCTATTGTTATTTTTCTCGAATCGCCGTCATCGTGCCTCCAAAAATCAAATGGCTCTAGATTTTACCTTAGATGTCCGATTTGGATGAAACAAAATCCAATTTGGGGTTTTTTTGACATTCTAAATGTGATGCAAATATCTGATTTTCCTTAGCAAGCTTCAATCTTCACCTACAAAAATATCTCCTACTAGCTTGATGGCCAAATTTTTTCTAAAAAATAATGTAGATCTGATTTTTTTTTTAGAGATGCAGATGAAAAAAAATGTAGATCTGAAAATTAAATGTATAGATCTGAAATGATCATACCAAATTTGGAAATTGGGCCTTCGGGTTGCTGGTTTGCAAAAAAAATGTTGCCTCAATTTTGACTATGGCCCAATATAGGAAAATTTATTTTCAATTCATTGAATCAATGTTCCAGACGCAATGGCGAGGTCTTCTTTGGCCATAGATGCTCCCAATATCTGCGATACTCTGCATCTGGGTCAAGGTGCTAAAGCAACAATGGTCTCAAATGACTATGTGGGGAGAAATTCTCAAAGCTTTGATACCATGTAATAATTTTCCTTAGGGAAAAATTCACCCAAGATCAAAGAACTCAAGCACAAACACAACAGTAGACCAGAAAGAGTATGATCAAAATATCGATATGTATTCGATTCAATGTAAATGTAAACTAGGAGTGCCTATATATAAAGGCCTCTAAGATGCATCTAGAATGCCTAGGAATCAGAATCATGATAAGTCATACAACCAGGCACATGTCCACCAGATATGGATTATCCTCCATTAAGCACAAAAGTAAGTACAAAGATGAGAGGATAAGCCTACAGAGGTGTATCACACAAATTTATGTTGTAGACACCATGTGCTAAATTAGGAGTGCTAATAACTATGTTGCCTACATGACAACTTCATTAATTATGAAAACTCCAATGTTGTAGACACCATGTGTTGAATTAGAGTTGCTTACTTTTGTGTTGTCAATATGACAACTCATGAAAGTATGCAAACTCCTAAGTGTCTCACCAAATAAATAATAAAATAATGCAAAATAATAAAATAATGCATTAACCTAAGTAAACTTAAGTAAATTGTAAATATTAAATACATATTTACACCAACAAAGTTTACTAATGCTCGGCACCAACTAAAATTTACTTGGCATATACTAACATTCACTCAGCTTGCAGTGTTTGTCTTCTTTGCTTGACACCTCTTGATTTTCACTTAGCTTCTACTAATTTATGCTTGGCTTGCACTGACTGCTTGACAAGGCTTGATAGACACCTTTCTTACTTGATCTTATTCCAATCTTTGCTTAAGTAATCTTTCAATTTAGACTTTAAGTAGATAAACAATAGACTATAGTATCAATGCCTTACTTGGTCTTAATGCTCCTTTTATACACCAAATAACTCAACCTTTCACTAGGTGCTCTTGTTATCTCCTCTTTTCAAATCCTTTTCATCAATCAACCACATGATAGGATTCAGATTAAAAAACAATTATCTCATCAGTAGGTAGTAGGTTCGACATCATTGATAAAATAATGATTGTTCTGTTACAGGTTCTTTGCTTCAAAACAATCTCTTTTCAACACGTTTAACTTGCTTCCCACCTAGCTTATTTCTCTCTTCTAGGCCATATTTTATAATTGTCTCCACATTTCAGTCTTGCTAGGTTTTCAATCAGCTAGGCTATCTAGGAAGTTTTGGTTAAGTCAAATTTCACCAAATGATCATACATATCCAAATGTACTTTATAAATATCAAATATAAATGATAAGAAACATTTTCAGAATTGTTGCTTCAATGGTTACAATGGTATGGAAATTTTCTTTTTCTACTTCTATCAATGAGTTGTAAATTTGAATTTGGTTTTGATGAACATAAAACTCTTGATAATTGATTAATGAAAAAGTAATAAATACCACAGAATGAGAATGCACTAATACAAAACGTTAAAGATAAGATCTCTTTGATAAAAATTCTAGACACACTTTCTTAGATTGAGCATACTTAGATTCACCCTCCTCAGTAATTTAAAAAGGAGAATTAATGATATACAGGATGTTGCATCTTAGAACTAGGACTATTTCCAAGCCAATCTTCAAGCTAAGCACTAGCTAAAATAATATAGTAGTCTGATCACTGAAAAAGGTAGAGGAACCTAAAAAATGATGAAATATGTACCTAGCCAGCAATAAACCACATCAAACTTAAAAATAATGTTAAAAATCTTACACTAAAGTTACAATCAAGAATCATAAAAATGTGCTTAAAACAGGAACTCAGATAAGGAAAAAGTATCAAATCGGATAATTTAGTAATAGCAAGGAATCTCAGTCTTACTAAGCACAATCTAAATAGATCAAATCCATTCCCTTCAATATAAACTTAACTAAAGGACAAAACTAGAAGAATAATGTATCAAGGAAATGTCGACACAAATAAATGATTGTGAAATCAACCATCAACTATACACTAACATTTGATGCAACTTCTATATTCTAAGTCTAACCTGCCTGGATTTAAAAGATAGTCAAAATTTTGTATCTACCTTGTAAATCACAAGGAAATCTATGGCCAAGATTGATTTAATATAGGAAGTCTTCGATACAACTTGCAAAAAGGGGAATGCCCTCCTAAGAAAAACTCTAACAAGGGTAAATCTATAAAGAGAGAATGCCCTCATTATTTTATGTAAAGGGGGGAATGCCCTCTTAAAGACCCAAACATGAGCAATTGTATTATGAATACAAGACTACGGTCCTAGGCAATACTGAGGGTTTTCTTGACTCTGTTCTTTTTTCCCTGGTACCTATTCTTGAATGGGATAAACATTTTGTAATTTTTTGTGAATTTAATATAATATACAAGCATTTTCATTTTATTGATCATTTATATATTTATATATATAGTCAAGGGTGATCTTGTTGAGACTAAGTTACATCTTGAAAAGTCATATTCAAGTACTAATTATAAACTTGATAAGCAATTGATGCAATAGGAACCTGTTGTCACTTAGGTTTACACCCTTGTCCAAAGCCTATGCATGAGGACAACCTAGTGAAACATGGAAACAACCTCCAAGTTGTGGGACTTGAACTGTGAGGTTGAGTCTCCGGAGAAGGCCAACTTCCTCTTACTATCAGGATGCACCTAACTACTCTTGGAGAGAAAAAGGGAGAAGGAAAGCATGAAAACAAATCTACCTAATCTAATCTAAAGAGGTGATGAACCAAAATAGAGTGTTCAGACCAATCTCTGCCTATATATGCACTTTTGAACCAGAATGAAACTAAGGATAAACACATTTAGATTTTTCTTTAATCTAATAATCACATGCAAATCAAAAGACCAAGATGAATGACACAAGGAAAGAGAGATTCACTTATATTATCATTCATAGGCCAAGGAGATACCGTCATGCAGATCATAGATCTCTACAAAACACTAGTAAGAGACAAATAGTTCTTGCACTTGCATACCAATGGCTGAAAGAGATAAGGCAGAAAATCATGTAGTTCAAAGGCACAGAGGAATTTACACTGAGAATCTGCAGAGCAATAACAGAGAAAACAGAGAAAGGTCAAACTATACAAAATTTACAAAATTTTCCTTTATAGTGTAGGCATAACTGAGATGTCCTCTAACTATAGTTACTTCACAACTACCTGCCATTAAGTCCTGCAAAGAACAATCATGGAGAAAATCTGATTTGGGTACAGATCTAGATGCAATGATATCTGATCTTGGTTGGAACAGTGCCCCAAGAAGATGGAAACGATGCCATAACTGTGCTCTAACCAGGTAGATAGATTAGATGGGGTGGTAGAGTGTCCTTCTTTGTTTCACATTTACTCCAAGGTGGTTGAAATCGATCATGAAGATCATATTCGTGCAAAACCCTTGATTTCCCCTATTTCTGTCTCATGAATCAAAAAGGTTAGCAAATCAACCTATCTTGGCATTGAGAGGAGCCACGTGGACCAACAATCTTTTATCTTTTTGCCACCCTGCAAAGTCTCCCCCAGTTGACCATGTCTTTTAACTAATTGTGCCAGCTCAACCCTGACTGCGGTGGTCTTGCTAAAACCCTGACCATGGCAATTATTCTAACCACTGTCATTAACTGTCAATGTTTCTTGAGCCACCAGGACACATGTCATTGAGGTGCTATGTCGCTATGCATATCCTTCGGGCACTTTCCCATAGCGAGATAGTGCCCATCGTAGATTTGAAATGATCTGACGATCGTGAAGACTCGCCATAATACTATGCTATCTCCTTAAAACCTCTAGGCCCATAAAACACCTCAGCACACCTGGCATCTGACTTGGCCCAAATTGGTACCATCCTTGCAGTTTTATAATACTTGACCCCACTACTCCATGTGGCACAATGGTGCTATGTCGCTATGTGTAAAATCCTCGTAGCTTTCCATAGCGAGATAGTGCCTGGCGTGGATTTTTTTTAGATCTATGGTGATCAACAAAATTGTACAACTGCTCATCAAGCTGGTTGAATGGACCAATAAAATATGGCCACCGTACTATGACCCACCTGATAACTGCCATTGAGGATGAGCTGTAATATCACTTTGGAGAAAGGCAGGCCCATGATGTCATCTGTGCCACGCATCACTGAGGGGCTATGTCGCTATGGATAATTTCCTCGTAGCTTTCCATAGTGAGATAGTGCCCACCCTTGATTTCCTTAGATCTAACAGCGAGCAATATGGATTCGATCTATCAGTGTACTAACTAATGAGAACTAGCCACGTGCCAACCTGTCTAACAAGTCCTCACAGGGCCCACATTCTACACAGTCATACCTCATCCAATGAAAAAATTGACCACTGCCAACATGTCTGACAAAATTCATCATTGATATTTGATGGGGCATACTTGGGACCCACCTTCCTTTTGATGTTGCCGCAATATCACTTTTTGTCTAGGTGTTATGTTGCTAATGGCGAGAAATAGATATTTTTTGATAGCGCCATAGCACCCACCGTGGATCTAGCAAAATTTACCACCGAAGAAACGAGGAAGGGAGGACCCACCTGACACGTGGCCAAAAGGCGCTATGTTGCTATGGGAAAATAACGTGCCACTTCCCATAGCGAGATAACGCCATCCATCGATTCAGATTGATCCAACGATGAGGAACTTGCAGGCACATAGAAACACTTAAATGCGTAGGGAAAGGAATATTATCAGGTTAACATAAAGTATTTTGTGCCCTTTTTTGAATATTTGAATATTTAAACTTGTGAATGTTAATATGTTGATTTCAAATGTGGTGATTCTGGCGGGAAGGCAAAAATGACCAACAAATCTGGCGACTTACAGGGGATGCTAGCTTGCTATGCATAGACCAGTGACCTCATGCATCCATTGGGCTACAGAGTCAAAAAGATGTGGATCCTGTGTATACTGTGAAACCCTAACCCTACCTCTGAGAGGAAAACCTTGAAACCCTTGTCTCTGCAACTAGAACCAGAGACAAAACCTTCATCTGCAACCTTCAAAATTTCAAAACTTGCTATCATATAGAGACAACACCTGTGCTCGTGCACTTCTTGGAAAAGAAAGCAACAAATTGGAAATGAAACTAAACTAACTATGTACATGGAATCTCAAACCCTCAAAAACATGGCTTGAGATAGATCCCATTGACTGGGATGGGCGAAATTTCACCACTAGGCTTGCTTAACTGGAAAGCATTGGCCTGCTTGCAACTAACAATTAGATAGGGACCACTCCACAACGCATCAAACTTTGAGTGTCTTCCTAGTTTTTCCCTATCTACATCCCATTTCAGAACCAAATCTCCCTCCCTGAAGATTTTGACCTTAGCCTTCTTGTCAAAACTCTTTTTTACCTACTTCTGGTGTGCCTCTAGGGTCTGCATAGCTTTATTTCTCTTTTCTTCCAGCTCCATCAGCTCTGCCATTCTCACTGTCATGGCATCATCTTCAATCAACTCTAGCTGATGAGCTAGCTCTAGGGATGGGAACTCTAATGAAATTGGAAGCCTTGCTTCTCTATGTATACCAACATGAATGGTGAATTCCCTATTAACCTTTTAGGCATTATTCTGTCAGCCCACAGTGCAGTCTTCAATTTTTTATGCCAACACCTCTGGTTATCTTCTATTTTCCTTTTCATGATCCTAATTAGGTTCTTGTTGGAGGACTTAGCCAAACCATTACCCTGAGGATAGTAATTTGAGGATGTGCTCAAATAGATATTATTATCCACTGCCCATGCACAAATCTGAGCTCCAACAAAAGACTTTGCGTTATCTGAAATAATGGTTGAAGGGGCACCAAACCTGGTCACAATTCTATCAAGGAACTCAACAACTAAAGATTCAGTGGCATCCTTCAATGCAACTGCCTCTGTCCATCTAGTGAAGTAATCTGTAGCAGCTAAAATCCACTTGTGACCAGAACTGGAGGAAGGATTGATAGGGCCTATGAAATCCAATCCCCATTGAGAAAAAGGCTTGTCCACCTGAATGGGATGAAGGGGAAGAGCTGCAAGTCTTTGTTTGCCAGAGAAAAATGCACATTTTTCACACTTCCTTACATACTTATGACAGTCATGAAATAGGGACAGCCAATAATAACCAACCTTCATGATCTTCATTGCAGTTGTCCTTGCTGAGAAGTGGCCACCATCAGGACCATCATGAAGTTCTTTGATCATTCTTTCAACTTGGTTTGTATTGAGGCATCTTAATAGGGATCCATTAAAATCTTTACTAAAAAGGATACAATCAATTATGACATAAGGGATTGACTGCAATCTATATTGTCTAATTTTAGTTCTATCTAATCCTTGAGGGTATCCATTGCCTAATAAGAAATTCATCATATTATCCATCCAACTCTTTGGGTTGCTACTTTTTACCTCTTGTTTCTCTGTCAGTATCATAGCAGCTTCCTCATCAGGTTCCTGAGATGATAGCATCTGTTTACACAATCCTTTCCCTCTTACCATCTTGGTGATTTGGATGTCAACATCATATTCCATCACTCTTGTAATCTAACCAGCTCTTTTCTCACTAACATCTTTGCTCAAAAGGAAATCCTTCACACTGGCATGGGTTACTAACAAATGACTCCTATTATGGGACAGGAGATGTCTAAATTTCTTTAAAGCTCTGATGACTGCAAGGGCTTGCTTCTCAACATAGCTGTATTTGTCTTTATATTCTTTAAGCCCTTCACTAAAGAAAGCTATAGGCTGCTCCTCATTTTTAGCATTTGTTTGAGTCAGGACAACATAAATGCTTGACTCACCACCTAGGGTATAAAGGATGAAATATTTCTCAAAATTTGGATTGATGAGAGTAGGGGCTAAGGCTATGGCTGTCTTGATCTCTTCAAAACTTTCCTTCCCTTCTTTGGTCCATGCAAAGACCATACCTTTCTTGAGCATAGCTGTAAGAATTTTCACCATTGTAGCAAGATTAGGGATAAATCTTCTCACAAAATTTATCCTACCTAGGAAACTTTTCAGCCCTTTCTTATGTTTAGGGAGAGGGAGGTCAAGTATTGCTTTTGTTCTCTCTGGATCAATGGTTAAGCCATCCTCAGATACAATATGTCCTAATAATTTTCCTTGGTTAGTAGCAAAGATACACTTTCTTGGGTTAAAAGAAACCCCAAACTCTCTGCATCTTAGGAACACCTGTCTTAGATGATCAAAATGATCTTCTACATCCTTTGAATACATAGGAATATCATCAAGGTAAACTAAGAAAAACTTGTCAATCAATCTTTTGAAGGCCATCTGCATTGCCTTTTGAAATGTAGCACCTGCATTGGTTAGCCCGAATGGCATCTTACAATAAGCATAGGTACCCCATTTAGTGGTAAATGCGGTCTTGTATTTATCAGACTCTTTAACCAGCACTTGATTGTAGCTAGAAAATCCATCAAGAAATGAAAATCTCTTTGAACCACTGACCTTGGACAAAATCTACTCCATAGGAGGGAGAGGATGGTGATCTTTAAAGGAAGCTTGGTTAAGGTCCCTAAAGTCCACACACAATCTAATTTCTCCATTCTTCTTCCTAACATGGACAAGGTTTTCTACCCACGATGAGTGCTTGATAGGGAAAATTATGTGGGCCTCAATCAAACTGGATAGCTCCTTTCTCATTAAGGGTTCAATCTTGGGATTCACCGATCTCTATTTTTGTCTTACTAGTTTTACATCATTAATTAAATCTATGGTATGCTGAAATAACCTTGGATCAAAGCCCTTTAAGTCATCATATGTCCAAGCAAATACATCATTAAATTCTTGACATAGATGAATAAAATTTTCTTGTTCAATTTTAGAACATACCTTCCCCATGTTTAAGGACTTTCCATCAACAATCATGACTAGAGTGTAGTCACCTTCATCAATAGCTAGGTTCATGGCCCTACCTCTTGCTTGGTCATCAGGATTGAAAACAGTTTCTAAGGTAATGAGACTTTTAGGCAGCTTGTTAGAACTGAGATGAATGATTTGGTCACCATATTGATCCTGTAGTCTTGACTGATTCCTCTCTGAAAATTATGCCTCATTTTGCAAGAAGCTCACAATTTGCTCATCAGACTCAAAAAATTGCCAATGGATGTTGTTATCAGGGATGGTAGGCCTTACTACCACTCTGATTTGTTGCCTCTCCTCCTCCTCAAGATTCTTTGGCACATCATAAGATGCACCTATTGCTGCAAGTCTATCAACATATATTTTTTCCTTTCTAGGGATGCTTTGAATATTAAATGCATTGAAGCCCTCAAGAAAATCCCATACCCTATTTCTATAAGACTTGAGCAAACTATTCTTGGTGGTATTCTAATTTCTCACTTGATTAACCACCAACTCACTGTCTCCATACACCCTTAAAGCTTGGATTCGTCTTTTTTGAGCAAGTAGGAGACCTTGAATCAAGGATTCATACTTGGCTACATTATTAGTGAAACTGAACTGAAGCCTAAAGGAGAAGTAATACCTTACTTGTGTAGGAGAAATCAACATCACACCAGCCCCTGATCCATTTTTATTCCTTGATCCATCAAAGTACATACTCCATATCCCACTCATATCTTCTTTAGTCTCCACAAGATTGGGAACTAGAGCATCTTTCTCTAATATACAATATGTACTGAGACCTATCTCAAGGGTTTCTGACATAGGGTCAAATTGATATGCATTAGCCCACTCATCCAAGAAAAAATCAGGTATCTCTCCTAGGAAGTGGTGGGCTCATTCACTATGTCATTCTCATCCATCTCTAGGATAGGGCAATTCATGTTGATGGAATTAGGGGTGTAAGATTCAGTATGATGGAGGGCTTGAGGCTCTGCTCTAATTGAAGCATTGGCTCCATATCTCATTTTAAAAGACATATATGACCAATCAGAAGATATGAAACCACCTATTTGGGTAGTGAAGTCTCTTGATAGATAGATGGAAAAATATGGCTTGACTTCAGCAACAGAGATATCTTGGGTTACAGTACAACCAGGGCATGCATGTAAGGCCATCTCCACATTCCTAAGGATCCCTACAGTCTTGACAATACTACCATCCAACTATAATATATCCCTAACAATGGGCTCATATTTCATTCCCAAAGCATCAACAACACACCTAGGCATCACTGAACTGCTAGCCCCTGAATCAGTCATGCAATTATGGACTAGTTTGCCCCCTATAATTAGAGAAATATAGAATGGAGGAGATCTAACCTTTTTAATTGTTTCTACCTCCCTTGATGGTTGTATTAGGCCTGTGGCACTTTCCATACTGAGTGTCTGATCCTTTGGTTCAATTCTTTCCAATTCTTGCTGCAACAACCTCTTTTGCATGGGTATAGTAGCAACAGCATCCCACATGGAGATATTCACATTTTTCTTCTTCATTTTCTCTACCACACTGAATGGCATAGTAGGTGCTTTGGTAGAACCCTTGGGAGCTACAATTGTATGAGGTTGAGATGGAATAACCCGAGGATCACTTGCATCCTTTCTGCCATGATTTTGCCTTTGCTGCTGAAAGGAACTTGATTGATTATTTGCTTCTTGCTCCTTAAGATGTTGCATTTGAAGTTGAGGCCTGATTGGGAGGAGGAGGGACAACATCTTCGACAACTCTTCTTTTGCTTCTAGTGCTATGAGCAATGTAATCCTGGTTTATATTACAATGCTCCTCCATCTGATGATTCATAAAAGAGCAATCACCCTACCTTTGCATATTTGAGGCATCTTTAAATTGGTCCTCCTTGTATGATTGTTTTGCTGCAGGTTCTTGGACTGTCAAAGCCATAAAAGATTCAGCCTTCTAACACATACAATAGGCATAGGAGTAGTTACAGGAGGGACAAAAATCTTGATCTTGAGCCATATTGTTTTGAGGGACTATGGCCCTACTTTGGTTTACATTTGAGGTTGAAGCATGGCCACCCTGCATACTCTGATCAAAAGAATTGTTCCAATGATTAGGATTTGGAGGCCTACCACTGCTTGGGGTTTGATATTGCAATTGATGAGGCTTACTACCTTGAGCTTGCCGTCTTTCTAAAGTCACCACCTTGTTGCTTACTTTCTGCATCATGGAGGAGTTATCCTCTAGCTTCTTCCCATGATCTTGCAATCTTTTCTCTTTTATCCATGTTCTACATCAGAGATTGCATCATCTCTTTGATTTCATCTATCCCATTTGAAGATGTGGAAGCTTGAGGGACTGGGACAAGGGATTGTGATGTAGAAGTTGTGGGAAGAGGAGCCATTTCTGGTTGATGATTTGGAACATCAGGGAAGAAAGGCATAGGAGGCCTTGGAGCTAGCTTACCTCCTTGTATTAGGATGTTCTCTGATTTTATTGCTATGTCATAAGCATTAGGCAAGGTATCTCCTCCCATAGTTTGGATTGTAGTGGCAATATCACTATTAAAAGCTCTAAGGTAATGTAAGAAGGCATTACCAGGGGTAGGCTTTACTGAAATAGGTATTCTATCCCATGTCTTTTGAAATTCATGGGGGGCTCTTTTTATAGTAGTCAACTACTGTAAAAGTGACAAATAGTCACTTTTATCCTCAAAATGTTTGCACAATCCTGCTCCTAATCCATCCCAATCTGTTATAGAACCATGAGCTAAACCTCTATACCATTGTAGTGATTTTCCTTTCAAGGATGAGGCTAGGAGCCTAACTGCAACATCATCCTCTGTAATACCATGGCTATTGCAGACATTTGCAACCTCTTGAATGTGTTATGAGGGAGAGATAGAAATTTCACCAATAAACTTTGGTATACTTTTGAGGGTAGCTACTGGTATGTCATGTCTTTGGGCTAATAAGAGAGGGCTCCCACCATTAAAGGTGGCAAAAGTATGAGCTCTAGGCAATGCCATATAGACAAGTGATCTATTGATATGTATTGATGGTAGTCTAGGCTGAGATCTAATAGCAGGAGGAGTAGAGATAGATCTTGTAGGTGTATTTGTTACTATTGCACTCCTAACTGGTGATAAAGATATTCTAGTCCTCCTTCTTCTAGGGTTTGAAAATGAAAGCTCTTGATACTGAAACTTACCTCTAGAAGATGCCCTTGTTTCAGCTTTGGGCATGAATCATTGCAACTTCGGTCTAGAACCAGATTTGTATTTGAAGGTCAAAGTGGCCAAGTACTTTGAAGAATGAGCCTCTTGAAGGCTTAAACACCAAAGCTAGTACTATCTCCTCGGTATTGATCTTGAAATCTTCCCTTTTGACACCAGTAGGCTTGAAATTTTCTAAAAAGATTTTTTGTCCCACCAAGCATGCCAAAAATTGTTGTCACTTAGGTTTGCAACCTTGTCCAAAGCCTATGCATGAGGACAACCTAGTGAAACATGGAAACAACCTCCAAGCTGTGGGACTTGAACTGTGAGGTTGAGTCTCTGGAGAAGGCCGGCTTCCTTTTACTATTAGGATGCACCTAACTACTCTTGGAGAGAAAAAGGGAGAAGGAGAACATGAAAGAAAATCTGCCTAATCTAATCTAAAGAGGTGATGCATCAAAATAGAGTGTTCAGACCAATCTCTGCCCATATATGCACTTTTGAACTAGAATGAAACAAAGGATAAACACATTTAGATTTTTCTTTAATCTAATAATCACATGCAGATCAGAAGACCAAGATGAATGACACAAGGAAAGAGAGATTCACTTATATTATCATTCATAGGCCAAGGAGATATAGTCATGCAGATCATAGATCTCTACAAAAAACCAGTAAGAGGCAAAAAGTTCTTGCACTTGCATAACAATGGCTAAAAGAGATAAGGCAGAAAATGATGTAGTTCAGAGGCACAAGGGAATTTACATTGAGAATTTGCAGAGCAATAATAGAGAAAATAGAGAAAGGTCAACCTTTACAAAATTTACAAAATTTGCCTTTATAGTGCAAGCATAACTGAGATGTCCTGTAACTGTAGTTACTTTGCAACTACCTACCATTAAGTCCTGCAAAGAACAATCATGGAGAAAATCTGATCTGGGTATAGATCCAGATGCAATGATATTTGATCTTGGTTGGAACAAGGCCCCAAGAAGATGGAAATGATGCCATAATTGTGCTATGACCAGGTAGATAGATTAGACAGGGTGGTAGAGTGTCCTTCTTTGTTTCACATTTACTCCAGGGTGGTTGAAATCGATAATGAAGATTAGATTCGTGCAAAACCCTTGATTTCCCCTATTTCTATCTCATGATTCAGCAAGGTCAGCAAATCAACCTATCTTGGCACTAGGATGAGCCACGTGGACCAATAGTCTTTTATCTTTTCGCCACCCTAAAAAGTCTCCCTGAGTTGACCATGTCTTTTAACTAACCGCGCCAGCTCAAGCCTGACTACGGTGGTCTTGCTAAAACCCTGATCGTGGCAATTATTCTAACCGCTATCATTAACTGTCAATGTTGCTTGAGCCACTAGGACACATGTCATCGAGGCGCTATGTTGCTATGCATATCCTCCGAGCACTTTCCCATAGCGAGATAGTGCCCATCGTAGATTTGAACTGATTTGATGATCGTGAAGACTTGCCATAATACTCCACTATCTCCTTAAAACCTCCAAGCCCATGAAACACCTCAGGACACCTGGCATTCGACTCGCCCTGAACTGGTACCATCCCTACAGTTTCATAACACTCGGCCCCACTGATCCACGTGGCACAATGGTGCTATGTCGCTCTGCGTAACATCCTCACAGCTTTCCATAGCGAGATAGTGCCTGCCGTGGATTTTATTTAGATCTACGGTGATCAACAAAATTGTACAACTGCGCATCAAGCTGGCTGAATGGACCAATGAAATATTGCCACCGTACTATGACCCACCTGACAACTGCCACTGAGGATGAGCTGTAATATCACTTTGTAGAAAGGCGGGCCCATGATGTCATCTATGCCATATGTCACCGAGGTGCTATGTCACTTTGGATGATTTCCTCGCAGCTTTCCATAGCAAGATAGCACCCACCCTTGATTTCCTTAGATCTGATGGTGAGCAAGATGGATCCGATCTATTAGTGTACCAACCAATGAGAACTGGCCACGTGCCAACCTGTCTGACAAGTCCTCGTAGGGCCCACATTCTACATAGTCATACCTTAACCAACGACAAAATTGACCACTGCCAACGTGTCTGATAAAATTCATCATTGATATCTGATGGGGCATACTTGGGACCCACCTTCCTTTTGATGTTTCCGCAGTATCACTTTTTGTTTGGGCGCTATGTCGCTAATAGTGAGGAACAGAGATTTTTCGATAGTGCCATAGTGCCCACCGTGGATCTAGCAAAATTCAACGTCAGAGAAACAACGAGGAAGGGAGGACCCACCTGACACGTGGCCGAAAGGTGCTATGTTGCTATGGAAAAAGAACATGCAACTTCCCATAGTGAGATAGCGCCATCCATCGATTTAGATTGATCAAACAATGAGGAACTTGCGGGCCCGCAGAAACACTTAAATGCACAGGGAAAGGAATATTATCTGGTTAGCATAAAGTATTTTGTGCTCTTTTTTGAATATTTGAATATTTAAACTTGTGAACATTAATACGTTGATTTCAAATGTGGTGATTCTGGCAGGAAGGCAAAAATGACCAACAGAACCTAAAGGAGACACGACATGTATCAAATATATTTAACATGAATGTTCTAAGGAATCAAAAAATATAGCTATGCAAAATACTAATCAATCAACAAATCAAATTGTAGAACCTAAAGAATAGAAGAGGAAACTTACGGGAAGATATTATGCATAGAAAAGATATGGACACATGAAGATATATTGATAAGGTAATACTGATGCAAAACCATTTACTAGATATTATTTCAATTTTTGGCTTTATGAACACAAATCACATGAATTTAAAAGACCTAATTAGTGAACTAATGGAAGAAAAAATGAAAGATCAAACATGACTACAAAAAGACCTTTGGGAATAAACAATGTTCTATCCAATGTGGCCACATGCTACAAGTGTAATAATTTTGGACATGACCAAATATTGTAGATTACAAGTAGAAATGAATGGACCACTTGGTATTAAAACTCTATAATTGCATGTTACAATTGGAATAATTTTGGATACACAACTATATATTATAGATTCAATAGATTCGTTAAGTTTTAAACTATATGAGATTTCTAGTGTTAGAAGAAGCAATAAAAATGGATGGAGAAATATTATTTTTAATCAAAATAGTTATGAGAATACACATGATACATCTGTAAGGGAAATCTATGTTAGTAATGGTAAGCTATGAAAAGAAAAAGATCATATTAGTGCACATAACAAAGGAAAATGGTGCCAAGTACTGAGCCCTCATCATCAACCGAATTGGCTATTGTGGCCTTAGGGGAGACATTTCACAATTAGATCATTATATCCCAAGATCATAGTATTAATCTATGTAGGATTAATATGAGGCAAATGGTCTTGAGGGAAAATGGTCATATAAACAACATCCCTCCAAAGTTGGGCAACCTCACCAAATTGCACACTCTTGATCAATATGGTACCAATCTCAATTCTATCATCCCCATTGAGTTTGGTGGGTTGACTCATCTCCAGCTGCTTGATCTCAGCAAAAACATGCAGGTGGATTAGATTCCTACTAGCTTTGAATCTCTTACCAATATCAATATCCTTGATTTTAATCACTTTATTCTTGCTAGACCAATCCCGAATCAGCTTAGAGGCCTAAATTTCCCAAGAAAGATGGACCCAAGCTGTAACTAATTAGTTGGAGTTGTGCCAAAAAAATTTGGGCATTTGAGGAGCCTTGTTTTATTAGATTTAAACAAAAATTGTCCTTGGTCTTAGGGAAAATGGTCATGTACACGACATTCCTCCAAAGTTAGGCAACATGTTCCATCAAGACCAAGGACTCCAATGTTTATGATCTTACAGAGAACCCTGCTCGTGTTGTGAGTCTTTCTAACAAATATGTCTTGCCTCATGTTATCCTTGCATAAAACCTCCATTTGGCTCTGTTAAAATACAATTTTTGGTTGGGAGATGGGTTTGTGGGGGTATATTTTCCTATGATCTAATGTTGGAGAAACATGTTTACGTTTACTTTGTTAACATTAAGCTTACCTTTGAAACTAGGTATTTCAGATTTACCAAGAATTTCTTGTTCCATCAAACTGGACTTGTTAGTATCCCACTAGCTAATCAATTTAGGGAAAAAATTTATGCTATTTTCTCCTTGTGATTCTAACATGAGCACGATCATTTTCTCCCTCCATTGGTGCCCATTTGAGTTCCTAATGTTAATGCAGTCAAACCAATAGGGCTTGATATGATCGTAAAACTTTTGGTTTTGATAAACCAAGACAATGTGCATAAAGATGCAAATTTGGTGGCTTTGGAGCCTATAGTGGATATTTCTCAATGCCTATCTATTCATGCATGTGAGTTCATAGATGGTCCCAATCCAAGTTCTATGCCACGAGTGGGTTGAAGGATGGTGAATTCTGCTCCTAATGAAGATAATGCAATGTAAGAAGAGTATTGTATTGGGCCATGCTTATTTATAGTCTTCATGATGTTTTGTTAATAATAATAGTTGATGAAGATTATGGTATTTTGATAGTGGCTACCCACATTATGTTTTGAGGTTAATGTTTGATCAATGTGAAACTCATGATACTATATACAAAGTAAGCATGTGTAGTATGTATATACGATGTTTTATACTCATGGTCATGATATTTAGTTTTAATAGTCTATAATTAAGAGTAGTTTAGTGAGTATTTTGATATTGATTAGACCATTTTAGGATCTATTTTTAGAACTATCTATGTAATTTCTTCGATTTCTATATGATCAAATATTTATAGGTGTTGGCCTTTTTTTTTAAACAAATAACTTTTTTTTACTATTAATATATTAATTAATTATTTCCTTATATATATTTTTTCTATCATTTGTAAGGTATCATTGTGAATGAGATATATAAGCCCCGTCAAGCTAACTTCAACAATAAGAATACCTTGTAATTCTTCTCCACAAATTCCCACTAGAAAATTTCCTCCAACAAATTCTAGTTTTCTCCAATCTTCAATGTGCCCAATGGAAGGAATTTTTTAGTAGTTGAGAGCTAGTATTGGGGTTAGAGAGGTCAAGAGTTCAAATCAACCGAAACTCTTTTACAAGGATGTGTTATTACTTTGAATCCAAGAAAACTAGTGCCAATTTTAGTTAATTGTAAAAGGGAGGTTTAGTGTTCAAATCTGTCTAACAACTATTATTATCTAACAGATCTCAATATCCGCCACCTAGGTGCCACATTGCACTAAGTTAATTAACTATGGAGGGTAGTGTCATGTCGATATTTGACCAATTGTATACACTACCATGTAACTATGTCTTGTAATGTCAACATTTTGATGTATTTCAATCAATCATCTTTTCGGTTACTTTGACCAACTATAAATTTCACTTACAAAGTCCATTTTTGAAATTGAATATAGTTCTAGAATTAGCACAACAATCACTATGACTTGCTAGCATTTTTCTTGGATTTGAGCCAATGATGTTTGCACCTTTTTGAATGCCCGATTTGCCTATTTGACAAAACTTTTGACTGAGCATAACTTCCGTATACAAACTCCTTTTGAACCCATTCGCGTCATGTAAGGATCTTGTCAGTAAATTATATGCATTGTTGTTACTTTTATGAGGTTCTCAAACTATAAACTTTTCATATTTTTTGAATCCTTCTGGATAAAATTTGCGAGCCATTCATATAAACACTCCACTCGAGGAACCTAATGTATGATCATCATTTTGATCTAATTTTTAAATTTTTTTTAATCTCAAATTTTATTTTCTATTTAGCTTTGTTTAACACTTGTTTTGTTTGCACTTTGGTTTCAGTTTACATCAAAAGGCTAGAATAGATGAATTTGGAAACCATTTCTTGTTTAGTTTTGGAAGAGAGAGAATGTCACGGAGGGGAGGAGGAGGAATGAGTGGAGGATAATGATACATTTCCTAAGAAATATGGATCAATAGAAGAAATAAACAAAGTAATGGAATAACAAAGATGTTCTACTTGGAAAAACATGTTATAGAAAATATAGAAAGATGGAATTTTAATCTTTGTAAAGGAAGGGCTCATAGGTTTTGGAAAGAAGAATTCACAAGTCGAGTGAGTAGTAATGATACGTAATAGTGAAATAGAGACATGAGCAGAGTACTAAATCCTCAAACTAGAATAAATGAAATAATATACTGAAACAATGGAGAAAATTGAATCTGATTTATATTTGTCACCTTGTCATCCATTGCAATAAATTTGGGGACGCAGGGGATGCCCTGTATGACATTTTAAAGGTGGGAAATTGAGTGTAACTTTGCAGGCTCATCTAACGAATGTCATTAACAGAAAATCATAGTTAATTATTTACATGTAATTTTAGCTTATGCATTTATGAACAAATTGGGTTTAAAACATGCAGTCTGCTTGAGTGAACTGCATTGCGGTGCGGCGGTGAGGCTCCTCCATTGCGGTGCGGCACCGACTATAACTTGCCTTTCAACTCTTCCATTGCGGTGCGGTGCGGTGTATAAGTTGCCTTGCACCTCCTGCTCTTTCTTCTCATCCATTGCGCTGATGATTTCATGGAAGCCCAGTCGTGATTTCTGTCCAGGGATGCGATTCATCTGTGCCGTTGAAATCTGGGGATCTTTCCTCGTTATGTGGAAATAAAGTATGGTCTTGCACTAAGCGCAATAATGTCGTCAGGATTCCCAGATTTCAACAGCACACATGCATCGCGTATTCCCACTCCAAACAACGCAGATGCCCGATCACTAGCCAGCTACATCATATTTTCTCATTGTCTCGCTTAATTTTTAATCATTGCAACTAGGAAATGGAGAATGTTTATAAAATGTCAACCTTCCTACGTGGATTGCAAAGACTCATCCTTCACAAAACCGATGTGTAGCTTAAAAGCGCCTCCTTATTTACAATATAATTTTAGCATTGCAATAATCAAAATTTGCAGAAAACGTTTATTTTTAGATTATTGTTTTTGAACATTAGACTTTATTGTTTCAAAATGTTACACTTGCATCTTAAGTCTTTTGTTACAATAGAGAGAATATGAAATGGATACACATTATTCCGTTACAACCGTGGAAAAATCAAACCTTCACTATGAAGTCCATATTCTAATGTTATTTGTGACATTAGGTTCAATACTTTTGCATTTTGTAGGTAAAAATCACAGAATTTTAAAGATTTTTCATTTTTTCAATTTTTTTTTTCAATCTACTTTTTTGAAAGTGTATTCTATTGTAGATAGTCTTATTTCATTTTCTTTGAATCCTACATTTTAGTTTGTAGGAGAGCTCATATTTATCTGTGGGCATGAATAATTAAGGGAGATTGTTAAGGATGTTGCTAGTATGTTTGGAGAGATTATTGAGTGCTTATTTGTTGCATTCATGACTTGGTTTGTCATTGATGTCAACATTCCCGCTTTTTGGATGGTTCATGCATAGTAATAGAGACATTTTTGTTGAGTAATAGAGACAAGTGTAATAATTTTGGACACAACCAAATACTATAGATTACAAGTATATCAGAATTGACCAAGGTATGAAAACTCTATTATTACATGTTACGATTGCAATAATTTGGTATACACAACTAGATATTACAAATTCAATGAATTTGTACACTTTTAAACAATATGAGAAATTTTAGTGTTAGAAGAAGCAATAATAATGGACGGAGAAACATTACTATTAATCACATATTTTATAATCTAAGCATATAATGTGTCAATTTTTATGGCTCATGGGACACACTCCCTACTAGGGGTTCATTATATGTAATACTATTGGCACTCATAGTAGCTAAGGATGATTAGCTTGTGGTAGAGTTTTACTAGGTGCTTTCAATATGTAACATTTTTTTTATTCAATTTGATACCAATTAAACTCTTCCTATCCTATCCACAACACAACATATTAGTATTGACCAATATCCAATGAATCACAATTCAAGATCATCAAATGATGAAATATATTGTCCACATATATTTTCAACTCACAACTATAGTTTTAGTGCATCCATCGATCATCCAAACATAGATTTAATCAACATTCAATCATCCAAATAGAGATTTCCATATAACTTTCCAAAACTCTTTTCTCTATTGTCCACATATATTTTCAAATCATAACTGTATTTTTATAATAGCCACCTCTCATCCAAGCATGGATTTAATCAACAGTCAATTACCCAAATAGATATCCAATAACCTTACTAACTATCCTTCAATTGACAATCAATTGTGTACCCAAAACCCATTGTAAAGGACCTCAAAATTTATGAATCTATACTTTGATGTATATGTAAACTGCTAAGCATATTTCCTTGATCTTATGGGACCTTATATGTGTGAATTAAAAACCATATAAACATCAACTAAGAAGTACCATACTATGAAGTGGATTGTAAGAACATAGTAAAAATGACTATAACAACTCACTAGGGCATCAAATTAAATTCATTTGAAAGTTTATTAAGTCTACTATTATCATCCAAAAGACCACACATTTTCAAAGGAAAATGGTGCCAAGTATTGAGTCCTCATCATCAACCAAATTGGCTATTGTGGCCTTAGGGGAGACATTTCACAATTAGATCATTATACCCCAAAACCATAGTATTAATCTATGCAAGATTAATATGAGGCAAGTGGTCTTGAGGGAAAAAGGTCATATAGGCAACATCCCTCCAAAGTTAGGCAACCTCACCAAATTGTACACTCTTGATCAATATGGTAACAATCTCATTTCTATCATCCCCACTAAGGTTGGTGGGTTGACTCATCTCCAACTGCTTGATCTCAGCAAAAACATGCAGGTGGATTAGATTCCTACTAGCTTTGAATCTCTTACCAATATCAATATCCTTGATTTTAATCACTTTATTCTCGCTAGACCAATCCTAAATCAACTTAGAGGCCTAAATTTTCGGAGAAAGATGGACCCAAGTTGTAACTAATTAGTTGGAGTTGTGCCAACAAAACTTGGGCATTTAGGGAGCCTTCTTTTATTGGATTTAAATGACAATTGTCCTTGGTCTTAGGGAAAATGGTCATGTACAAAACATTCCTCCAAAGTTAGGCAGCATGTTCCATCAAGACCAAGGACTCCAATTTTTATGATCTTACAAAGAACCCTACTCATTTTGTGAGTCTTTCTAACAAATATGTCTTGCCTCATATTATCCCTGCACAAACCGTCCATTTGGCTTTGTTAAAATACAATTTTTGGTTGGGAGATGGGTTTGTGGGGTATCTTTTCCTATGATCTAATGTTGGAGAAACATGTTTGTGTTTCTTTTGATAACATTAAGCTTACCTTTGAAACTGGATATTTTAGATTTACCAAAAAATTCTTGTTCCATCAAAGTGGACTCATTAGTATTCCACAGGCTAATCAACTTAGGGAAAAAAATTCTGCTATTTTCTCCTTGCGGTTCTAACATGAGAATATAAGATGTTTTTAAACAACACCACAGTGGTGGAGCAATGTCAAATTTTTGTGCATTTATTAAAGATGCAAAATATGAGACCTATGCTTTCCAAATTGAATATTCATGTCAATAAAAAATTGGAAAGACATGCAATTATTGTCAATAATCTTTTCAGCGCTCTCAATAACATTGAGAAAAATAGCAAGGAGAAGGATAAGAAAGCTTCTTGAAGGGTTATTGCAACATCTTTGGTAAATCATCATTTGAGAAATGGTACATATATGAGACAAACTTGTATTGACTTGAACCCAAATTGTACTACTTTGAGAAGAGCATTTAGTAGATGAAAGAGATTTGATGATGCTCTTCAAAATGAAACATAGGCTTTTGGTGGGAGACATCCACGTTTTGATAAGAATATATCTAATGATGTGAAGCAAGAAATTACACAATTCTAGCACTCTAGCTTAAGAGTATCGCCCAATGCTAAAGAGGTGTTGAAGTTGAGAATTGACATTAGAGACTGCACACCACATCCTAAACATTATTTGGAAGTAATTCAAACAATATTTTTCAAAGAATTTAGAGAGAGTCATCCAAGATTTCTTATATCACAAAGGGATTTTAAATCTTTGAAGCCATTTTATTGTGTGCCACTTAAATTTGAAATACATGTTCTTACAAATATCATGTGTAGTTTTCTATGCACCATGAACTCTTAGACTCCATCCGTTCTACTTTGCATAGTAGAGAAATGTTAGAAAATTATGGCGCTAGTGGGCTTCCAAAATCATCAAGAGACTTGTTAGATCAATTTTTATGTTGTAGAGTTGATGGTTGTTTCTTTTATAGAAATGTTTTCTTAAATGAGAAGTGTTCACAATGTGGTGGCTTATCCAAGTTTGACACATGTTTCAATAAGGGGTGCAAACAAGATCTTGGGAGGACAGTAGTAAAAAAAAAAATGGTATATGAAATGGTGAAATACACATTTAAGAGTGGAGCTGAGGGTTCTAGATGTGAATTGGTTGCAAAATAATTCAGTGTGGCTAATTTTATTTTAGATTTCAAGAAAAATATTTTCTACAAGTATGCAAGGCATAGTCATAGGTCTCAGTGGTTGGATCAACAATTTAGAATGTGTAAGAAGACTTTTCCCATTAACACTATTATATTAGTTGTTGACTTTGCAGAGAACTACACATTGTAGCCCCAAAATGAGACACAATCTTAGTATTACAACTCTATTTAGATTGCTATTTTGTCCACATAGCATATAGACATGCCCCTGATAGTGCAAAAGATAATCAGAAGATTATTAGAGAGCACCATTTTTACATGAGTAACAATAGATCTCACTTTCACAATTTTGTGTAACATTTATTCGAGAATTATTTTAATTTTTTATAGGATCATGACATTGCTATGGATAGACATATCATTTGGTTAGATAATTGCATAGGTCAATTCAAGAATGCTCGCATGTTTTGTTGGTTGTGTAGGATGCATGTAGAGAGGGGGGTGCCTCATATTTGGAGTTTTTTTGAGTCTAACCATGGGAAAGGGGAACATGATGGAGTAGGGGCATGTGTAAAGAGAGTTCTAGTTAAGGAGCAATTGAAGCTTTCAAGAGCAGAGCTTCTTGATGCTCGTAGCATTGTTGATTGGTGTAGTTCAACATTATCATAAGGGGGACTCTTGATTCAGTAGTACGCAAGTTCTTTTGGTTGGTTGAGGAAGGGTCCATAGGTGATAGATTAGATTATGATACTATTAGAGGCTCATCAAAACTGCATTCATTGTAGAACTTTGATTCTAGTAAATGGACCATTTGGACATAACAACTAGCTTGCTTTTGTCCTAGTTGTTTTTAGTATAATTGGGATCACTGTGAGTCGAGTGAGTGGGTGGACACATGAGATCCATTTTATCTTACTCCATTGTCTATCATACACTCTATCAAAAATGATGACATGAAAAGTTCACTTGAGTATAACCATCTATCAGATCTTCTTCAGCCAAGACATGTCTTTGCATTGATTGCACTATAGGGGAATGATGCGAAATCAAATTATTGGTTAACACATTGTGTAAGAGGTAAAAAAAGCTTGCACAACTGATCATAGATGATGATGGGTTCACATTTCCTACTGGTTCAATCGTTGTTGCTAGAACATGGCTTGTGGACATACATGCTTAGAAGGAATGGAATTCATGCATTCGAAGACTATCAAAAGCACAAAATAATTCTCATATATTCACATCTTACTATAGGAAAAAATGTGAAGTTATTGAAGCATCAAGGAAGACCAAAAGTAAACTAAATTTTTACTATTATTAATGTTGATCATGAAGGCCTATTGGAGACCCTAAAATAGAGAGAGGACCCTACAAGAGCACTCGACTTGGTATATTTACTTCTTATGTTCTTTTGTTCATAATGATTTGGTGAATCAATGATTATCTTGTTTAATACGATTATTTAATAATATTTTGATATTGGAATGTAGGTACATCATGAAGAGTAGTCATGCATGAAGATAACAAATTAAATAAGGAGTAAAACGAAGAAAGATCTATTCTATTTTTGACACTATGATTTTTGATAGTTATCTATTGATGTAATAATGATGAAACACTTGAGATATTATAAATGTAAACTTGTTTATTTAATGTAAGAAACAAAGATATTTTTACTTAATGTAATTTATGTGGAGGGACCTAAAAAATGATAATTTTAATATTAACGCCAAACTTGCATTGTTCCCAATGCCAAAAACTCAAGGGGGGTAGAAAATAATGTTTTTACTCAATACTAACCCTAGTGACACCCTTGTTCGAGCCACAAAGAGCCTCCATTGTTCATGTCCACCCAATACCGAAGAGTCTCCAAGGTGCTCTAAGTGCGTTTTGAGGTTGATCTTCTGAGGCTCGTAACTCGAAGCTCGTGGAAGCTATTGGTGAAACATCAAATGCTACAGGACAATCATCTCGAGGCCTACAATAACCTATCTCATTTCTAAGAGATCACACTCTATTTGGATTTGGTACAATGATCTCGCTCGATGCCAAAACTTGTAGTGTCCCTCAGTTCATAGGTACATCACTATGTAACTTTGAAACCGTTGATCTTGGCATCAAATTGTCAGTGCCATTAGCTCCAGATGGGTGGGTTCTCCCAATGCCAAAAACTCAAAGGAGGTAGAAAATAATGTTTTTACACAATACTAACCCTAGTGACAACTTTATTCCAGCCACAGAGAGCCTTCATCGTTTGCGGCCACCCCGTACTAAAGAGTCTCCAAGGTGCTCTAAGTGTGTTTCAAGGTTGATCTTCTGAGGGTTGTAACTTAGAGCTCGTGGGAGCTATCGGTGAAATGTTGAATTCTACAAAACAGTCATGTCAAAGCCTACAATAACCTATCTCATTTCTAAGAGATCACATTATGTTTGGATTTGGCACAACGATCTCACTCGATGCCAAAACTCACAGTGTGCATCAGTTCATAGGTGCATTATTGCATAACTTTGAAACCACTAATCTTTTCATCAAATTTTTAGTGCCATTAGCTCTAGATGGGTGGGTGAACCCTAGTAACACCCTTTTTCTATCCACAAAGAGCCTCCAATGTTCGTGGCTACCACGTACCAAATAGTCTCCAAGGTGCTCTAAGTGTGTTTCGAGGTTGATCTTCTAAGGGTGGTAACTCACAGCTCATGGGGGCTATTGGTGAAAATTCAAATGTTACATGACAGTCATGCTAAGGCCTACAATAACTTATCTCATTTCTGAGAGATCACATTCTATTTGGATTTGACACAATGATCTCACTCGATGCCAAAACTTATAGTGTGCCTCAATTGATAGGTGCATCACTGTGTAACTTTGAAGCCACTGATCTTCGCATCGAATCATTAGTGCCATTAGCTCTAGATGTGTGGGTAAACCCTAGTGACATCCTTGTTTTGGCCACAAAGAGATTCCAACATTCACGAACACCCCATATCGAAGAGTCTCCAAGGTGCTCTAAGCGTGTTTTTAGGTTGATCTTCTGAGGGTCGTACTTGGAGCTCGTGGGAATATCAATGAAACATCAAATTCTATAGGATGGTTATGTTGAAGCCTACAATAACCTATCTCATTTCTAAGAGATCACATTTTTTTTAGATTTGACACATCAATCTCATTCGATGCCAAAACTTGCAGTGTGCTTCAGTTCATAGGTACATCAATGTGTGATTTTTAAACTATTGATCTTGGCATCAAATCATCAGTACCATTTTCTCTAGATGAGTGGGTGAACCCTAGTAACACCCTTGTTTTGGCTGAGGAGTGCCTCCAATGTTTGTGGCCACCCCATACTGAAGAGTCTCCAAGTTGCTCTAAGTGTGTTTCGAGGTTGATCTTCTGAGGGTCATAACTCAGAGCTCATGGGAGCTATTGGTGAAATGTTGAATGCTACAAAATGGTCATATTGAAGCCTATAATAACCTCTCTCATTTCTAAGAGATCACATTCTATTTGGATTCAACACAACAATCTTGGTCGATGCCAAAACTCATAGTGTGCCTCAGTTCATAAGTGCATCACTGTGTGACTTTGAAATTGCTAATCTTGGCATTGAGTTATCGGTGCCATTAGTTCTAGATGGGTGGGTGAATCCTAGTGACATCCTTTTTCTGACTGTGGAGAGCCTCCAACATTCACGACCACCCCGTACCGACGAGTCTCCAAGGTGCTTTAAGTGCATTTAGAGGTTGATCTTCTGAGGGTCGTAACTCAGAGCTCATGGGGGCTATCGGTGAAATGTTGAATGCTACAGGACGATCATGTTGAGGCCTACAAGAACCTATCTCATTTTTGAGAAATTAGATTCCATTTGGATTCGGCACAACAAACTCGCTTGATGCCAAAACTTGCAGTGTGCCTTAGTTCATATGTACATCATTACGTAACATTGAAACCACTCTTCGTGGAATCAAATTGTCAGTGCCATTAGCTTCAAATGGGCGGGTGAACCCTAGTGAGACCCTTGTCCTAGCCATGAAGAGCCTCCAACATTCGCAACCACCTCGTATTGAAGAGTCTCCAAGGTGCTCTAAGTGTGTTTTAAGGTTGATCTTCTAAGGGTTGTAACTCAGAGCTCATGGGGGATATTGATGAAACATTGAATGTTATAGGATAGCCATGTCGAGGCCTATAATAACCTATCTGATTTTTTAGAGATCATATTTTGTTTGAATTCGGCACAACGATCTTGCTTGATCCCAAAAAGTGTAGTGTGCCTCAGTTCATAGGTGTATCACTACATAACTTTGAAACTGCTGATCTTGGCATCGAATCATCAGTGCCATTAGCTCTGGATGGGTAGGTGAACCCTAGTGACACCCTTGTTTCAATTGTAGGGATCCTCCAACGTTCGTGGCCACCCCCTACCAAAGAGTCTCGAAGGTGCTCTAAGTGTGTTTGGGCGGGTGAACCATAGTGACATATTAAGGGATTGTGAAGATCATTTCAAATTAAAAATATATGATATAATTTCAAATTAAAAATTGCATCAAAATTTGATAATAAAGGTTGTTAGAAATGTTCCTCACAAATTATTGCATTTGAATTGAATATAACAAACTTGATCAAAATGAATGATATTCCATAAACATGAACAATACTAGACTAAATTAATATGTATATCATTGTGTACATAAATGAAAAAAAAAAATCAAAATACATGTATTCATAGACAAATTACACAAATATATATCAAAGTTCATGTATCCATAGACAAATTACTCAAATATATATCAAGATACATAGATTTATATACAAAATGTGGCTGATCATGCCATCAAAATGTCTATAATATCAATGTTTTTGTATACAATGTGGCATATGCCATCTCAAAATGTCTCGTAACACATCTTATGACAACTATACTATCTTATGTTACTGGTGGATGATCAAAATGTAGCCTCTTTGCTACACTAGGTGGATCAGATGCCTCCTACATAAACAAAAAGGAAAACCCAAAGTTAGACTACTAAACTTATATGAATCTATGTATCTAACAATGAATTAATCAAATTCATAATGATCCTTTTTTTAATGAAGATTTATAGTATTAAACTTTCATCATAAATACCTGTCTCATCGACCTCCTACGTCAATCAAGAGCCCTCTCATATGTCAAGATGCTTGGAAACTGGTTGGTTGTGGCCTATGTATGTTCAAGTATGTTTGTCAAATGGATCTAAAACTTAAAATATAATATTATAATTCATAGCATACTAAATTTATAACATATAATCAATAATTCAAACTACAACTTACCTTTGTTGACTCCTCCTCTAGATATAATGGTTGCGTGAGAAAAGATACAAAACTTTGATGTCTAGCCTCCTATGCACTAGTTGTTTCCTATGAGATACAAAAGCCTAGTTGTTAATATTTTAGAAATCAGTTTTCAATTTGTTTATGAAAATAAGGAAAATAAAAAATTTATACTTATACATACAATGGGGCTCTCGCTGCAAATGAAAATGCCAGAGGGTCTACAATGCCGAATCTACCTGGACTCATCACTAGTAGTCACACCCTATACAATAAAGAATGTAATTAAATTTCATTACCACAAACATTTTACGAGAATGCATCAATATTTAATCACTTTAAAAGAACCTAATTACCTTTCCCTTGTTAATGGGTTGTACCTCACCCCTCACACTCTGGCCCTTGCTAACAGGTGATACCTGTAAGAGAAAGGAAAGATTAGAAACCATATATGCTCCAATATCAAATAAAAAAACAACGAGAACACAACATAATGTACCATAGATGTCTCAAGGCTAAATGAATAGCCGAGAGCATGACATCATCAACCTGTCTCATCTCCTCCTCAGTCATCAACTAAACATGAATGAAGATCACATAATGTATAAGTTAGTATTGGTTAAAACTACTCTATAAAAAGATTAACTTTAAATCACATATATCATAATAATAAAATGTATACTCATACCGACACAGTAGGATCCCATGCCTTTGCATGTGCCTCCTCTCTCATGTCAGGGTGTGTAGTCTCTATATGCGCATCTGGTGTATCCTCCTCCTTTAATAAAAAATGATACTTAGAAAGATCACCTATGGGACTCAAACAAATATTCTTGCACATTATGCAAGTATGGGGCACACAAACATGTGATGAGATTGCCAATGATGAACTCGTACCAACATCATCGACACAGGGAGGCAACATTGACCTAGCTTGAGATATCAATAGGCTACTCAAACTATGGATGACTCTAATAGTCTGAGAGCTAGCCTCTGCAATGATATTAGGATGTTGCACTAGAGGAGGGGAGAGACATCGGTAGGGGACAAAAGTGCCAGCTTGCTTCTGCTGGGCAAAGGGTCCATTCTGAGGAGCTCCTCCTCCTACACCCATCTTGGGCCTCATGCTCTAGTGGCTCACCTTGAGGTGCAACACAAATTTGACATACAATTTTTTTATGAAATAGAATGGCACCTCTAAATTGTTGTATGGAGGTTTTTCAACAACCATCCACCAACAATCCCAAAAGTTTGCACGTATAGCCTCATTTGTGCACCATTTAATTGATAATTTGGGCTTTGTGCATTCTACTAGTTTACCAACTTTTGGGTCCGTAAAAAGGTTAACTATACCATCTTTAGTTATATTTAGGGCCACAACCTCATCATAGTCCAACCTATCATCAAACATGGCATGCATTTGGTCATGCCAGTGAAGAGCAACATTTTTTTGATTGGTAAGTGTTTGAATATTATCCACTATGGTGTTTAATGTGGATAACATGGGATCCAACGCAGGTATATTGTTATATGTGGTTTGCAAAACTCTCAGTTCAATGAGATTTTCAAATATCAAATCTTCAATTCAAGGAGGGCCTTGATGGGGTAACAGATTGTTTGGTGGACAATTTTGAGGTGGTATTGGATCATTTGGGTGGAACATTATTTCCTAGCTCAATATCATCATTTGGGTCAGCTATACCTATTAATTTGCAAAACATAATTTCTATTAAAAAAAACTTAAATTTCAACAATTTCTATTAAAAAACTTAATTGTCAACAAATTCTATTTTGAATAACTAATTTATATTAATATTCATTCAAATCATAAAAAAATACAATTTTTTTTTTGGTATCCGATACCTATTTCGAAATTTGATACCCGAAATGGAGCACAACCATACAAACCCAAAAATACAATGCAAAAATTGCTCTCGATTAAAAATAAAATAAAAATCTATGTTGTAGGTTTCAAATCTGATTTCATATCAGATACCCAATATGATATCGGGTACCTGATAACCGATCAAATACCCAAAAAAGCTTGGCCTAGACTTTTTAGCCTTGGTATCAGGATGGGTGGAAAAAAGTCAGAGCAGATTTTGAAGCGCTTTTAGATATTTTCAAACTCCACTTTTTTCACATCACCACTCTTTGGCACAACATGATCCTGCACATACCCTTCAGAAAAGAAAATTGAAAAAAAATCGAAAAATGAAAAAGCTTAAAAGTTTTGTGATTTTTACCTATAATTTATGCAAAAATATTGAACCTAATGTCACAAATGACATAGAAATTATAGTGAAGGTTTTCTTTGTCCACTATTGTAATGAAATTATAGTGAAGTTTTTCTTGTTTAGTTTGGGCACCTCCTTTTTATACATCTTGATCTTTAGCTTTTAGTACCTTCAAACTATTTCCTCTCAAGCACTGGTGCTTTGATACCAATTGTTGAAATTCTTTAGAATAATTGAGAGGGGGGTGAATCAGTTATCCAAGGTCTAGATGTACAAATAAAACTTTTTAGTTCTCTATTATGCTTGACATTCATACTCTTTAGCTCTAATAGCTTGTTCATCCTTCAAGCGTTCATCGCTTCAAGCCTTCTTTCTTTGTATGCCAACTGCAGTCTCTTCTATTCGGCCACCAAATGAAGCAATACCCTAGAATCCTTGTCCTTCTTAGGTTCTTGCACATGACAACCTTTGCTTCTGACCAACTATCTCTATAAATAGAGAATTTAGATCTTTTGTTACTTAACCACAATCATCCATTTTAGGATTAGGTAGGATTCAATGAATCTACCAACTTTTCCATTTTGGTTCCTCTAGAAACTTCCTCTACAATCTTCCTTGAATTTGCCTCAAAATGGTTTATCTCGAATTCTCTTCCACCAGTTCATCATGTAGTTATCTTCCACATGCTTCACATAATTCAAGAAATCAAATTAGCCATCTCCGATTCGTCAAATCTTCGATTTAACATTGTTTATTTTCACTCAGCATCTATATTGTTCTGTCACTTAGCCAACAATAGTTCACTTGGAAAACACTAAAGTTTACTAATGCTCGACACTAGCTAAACTTAACTCAGCATATACTAACATTCACTCAGCTTGCACTATTTGTCTTCTTTGCTTGACACCTCTTAATTTTCACTTGGCTTCTACTGATTTCTACTTGGCTTTCACTGACTACTCGGCAAGGCTTGGTAGACACCTTTCTCACTTGATCTTCTTCCAATCTTTGCTTAAGTAATCTTTCAATTCAAACTTTAAGTAGATAAACAATACACTATAGTATCAATGCCTTACTTGGTATTAGTGCTCCTTTTATACACCAAATGACTCAACCTTTCTCTAGGTGCTCTTGTTATCTCCTCTTTTCAAATCCTCTTCATCAATCAACCACATGATAGTATTCAGACTGATTTTTTTTTATCTCACCATTAGATAACAGGTTTGACATCATTGATGAAATAATGATTGTTCCATTATAGGTTCTTTGCTTCAAAACAATCTCTTTTCAACAAGTTCAACCTCATGCTTCACACTTGGTTTATTTCTCTCATCCAGGCCATATTTTATAATTGTCTCCAATCGGCTAGGCTATACAAGAAGTTTCAGTTAAGTCAAATTTCACCAAATGATCATACATATCCAAATGTACTGTATAAATATCAAATATAAATGATAAGAAACATTTTTAGAATTTTTGCTTCAATGGTTACAATGGTATGGAAATTTTCCTTGTTCTACTTCTATCAATGAGTTGTAAATTTGAATTTGGTTTTGATGAACACAAAACTCTTGATAATTGATTGATGAAAAAGTAATAAATACCAGAGAATGAGAATGCACTAATACAAAATGTTAAAGACAAGGTCTCTTTGATAAAAATTCCAGACACACTCTCTCGGATTGAGCATACTTAGATTCAACCTCCTTAGTACTTTAAAAAGGAGAATTAACAATATACAGGGTGCTACATCTTAGAACTGGGACTATTTCCAAGCCAATATTCAAGCTAAGCACTAGCTAGAACAATATTGCAGTATGATCATTGAAAAATGTAGAGGAACCTAAAAAATTATGAAATATGTACCTCGCCAAAAATCAACCACATCAAACTTTAAAATAATGTTAAAAATCTTACACTAAAAGTTTCAATCAAGAATCATAAAAATGTGCTTAAAACTGGAACTCAGATTAGGAAAAAGTATCAAATCGGATAATTTAGTAATAACAAGGAATCTTAGTCTTACTAAGCATAATCTTAATAGATAAAACCCATTCCCTTCAATATAAACTCAACTAAAGGACAAAACTAGAAGAATAAGTGTATCAAGGAAACATCGACACAAATAAATGATTATGAAATCAACCATCAAGTGTACACTAACATTTGATGTAACTTCTATATTTTAAGTCTAACCTACTTGGATTTAAAGGATAGTCAAAATGTTGTATCTACCTTGGAAATCAGAAGGAAATCCATGGCCAAGATTGATTAATATAGGAAGTCTTCGATACAACTTGTAAAAAGAAGAATGACCTCCTAAGAAAAACTCTAACAAGGGTAAATCTATAAAGAGGGAATGCCCTCGTTATTTTATGTAGAGGGGGGAATGCCGCCCTAAAGACCCAAACATGAGCAATTGTATTATGAATATAGGACTACGGTCCCAAGCAATACCAAGGATTTTCTTGACTCTGTTATTTTTTCCCCGGTGCCTGCACTTGAACGGGGTAAACATTTTGTAATTTTTTGTGAATTTAACATAATATACAAGCATTTTCCTTTTACCTATCATATATATATATATATATATATATATATATATATATATATATATATATATATATATATATATATATATATAGTCAAGGGTGATCTTGTTTAGACTAAGTTACATCTTGAAAAGTCATATTTAAGTACTAATTATAAATTTGATAAGCAACTGATGTAATGGGAACCTAAAGGAGACACAACATGTATCAAATATATTGAACATGAATGTTCTAAGGAATCAAAAAATATAGCTATGCAAAATATTAATCAATCAACATATGAAATTGTAGAACCTAAAGAATAGAAGAGGAAACTTAAGGGAAGATATTATGCATACAAAAGATATTGATACATGAAGAAATATTGATAAGGTAATACTGACACAAAACCATTTACTAGATATTATTTCAATGAATGTAAAAGACCTAATTAGTGAACTAATGTAAGAACAAATGAAAGATCAAACATGACTACAAAAAGACCTTTGGGAATAAACAATGTTATATCCAATGTGGCCACATGCTACACGTGCAATAATTTTGGAAATGACCAAATATTGTAGATTGCAAGTAGAAATGAATGGACCACTTGGTATGAAAACTCTATAATTGCATGTTACAATTGGAATAATTTTGGATACACAACTAGATATTACAAATTCAATAGATTCATTAACTTTTAAACAATATGAGATTTCTAATGTTAGAAGAAGCAATAACAATGAACAAAGAAAAATTATTGTTAATCAAAATAGTTATGAGAACACAAATGATACATTTGTAAGGGAAATCTATGTTAGTAATGGTAAACTATGAAAAGAAAAAGAACATATTAGTGCAGATAACAAATTAAAATGGTGTAAAAAACTGAGCCCTCATCATCAACCAAATTGGCTATCGTGGCCTTAGGGGAGACATTTCACAATTAGATCATTATACCCCAAATCCATAGTATTAATCTATGCAAGATTAATATGAGGCAAATGGCCTTGAGGGAAAATGGTCATATAGGAAACATCCCTCCAAAGTTAGGTAACCTCACCAAATTGCACACTCTTGGTCAATATGGTAACAATCTCAATTCTATTATCCCTACTAAGCTTGGTGGGTTGACTCATCTCCAACTGCTTGATCTCAACAAAAACATGTAGGTGGATCAAATTCCTACTAGCTTTGAATCTCTTACCAATATCAATATCCTTGATTTTAATAACTTTATTCTCACTAGACCAATCCCAAATCAGCTTAGAGGCCTAAATTTACCGACATAGATGGACCCAAGCTGTAACTAGTTATTTGGAGTTGTGCCAAAAAAACTTGGGCATTTGAGGAGCCTTATTTTATTGGATTTAAACAACAATTGTTCGTGGTCTTAGGGAAAATGGTCATGTACGCAACATTCCTCCAAAGTTAGGCAACATGTTCCATCAAGACCAAGGACTCCAATGTTTATGATCTTACAAAGAACCCTACTTGTGTTGTGAGGCTTTCTAACAAATATGTCTTGCCTCATACTATCCCAATATAAACCCTCCATTTGGCTCTGTTAAAATAAAATTTTTGGTTGGGAGATGGGTTTGTGGGGGTATTTTTTCCTATGATCTAATGTTGGAGAAACATGTTTACGTTTATTTTGATAACATTAAACTTACCTTTGAAACTAGGTATTTCACATTTACCAAAAATTTCTTGTTCCATCAAAGTGGACTTGTTAGTACCAATTTAGGGAAACAATTTATACTATTTTCTCCTTGCGATTCTAACATGAGCATGATCATTTTCTCCCTCCATTGGTACCAATTTGAGTTCCTAATGAGCAGTCAAACCAGTAGGGCCTGATATGATCGTAAAACCTTTGGTTTTGATAAACCAAGAGAATGTGCATAAAGATGCAAATTTGGTGGCTTTGGAGATAGATGGTCCCAATCCAAGTTCTATGCCACGAGTGGGTTGAAGGATGGTGAATTGTGCTCCTAACGAAGATATTGCAATGTAAGAAGGGTATTGTATTGGGTCATGCTTATTTATAGTCTTCATGATGTTTTATTAATGCTAATAGTTGATGAGATTATGGGAGACCCACATTATCTTTTAAGGTTAATGTTTGATCAATGTGAAGCTCATGATACTATATACAAAGTAAGCATGCGTAGTATGCATATATGATGTTTTATAGTCATGGTCATGATATTTAGTTTTAATAGTCTATAATTAGAAGCAGTTTAGTGAGTATTTTGATATTGATCTGGCCATTTTAGGACCTATTTTTAGAACTGTCTATGTAATTTCTTTGATTTCTATATGATCAAATATTTATAGGCATTGGCTTTTTTTGAAAAAAAAAAACATTTTTTTACTATTAATAAATTAATAAATTTTTTCCTTAGATAATGTTTTTAAATCATTTGTTAGACATCATTGTGAATGAGATATACAAGCCTCGTCAAGCTAACTTCAACAATAAGAACGCCTTGGAATTCTTCTCCACAAATTCCCACTAGAAAATTTCCTCCAAAAAATTCTAATTTTCTCCAATCTTCCATGTGCCATTTGGAATAAATTTTTTAGTAGTTGAGAGCTAGTAATGGGGTTAGAGAGGTCAAGAGTTCAAATCAACCAAAACTCTTTTATAGGGATGTGTTATTACTTTGAATCCAAGAAAAATAGTGCTAATTATAGTTGTAAGATTCTCACATGATGTAGTGGTTGACAACTAAAATGGTAAAAGGGAGGTTTAGTGTTCAAATCTATCTAACAACTATTATTATCTAACAGATCTCAATATCCACCACCTAAGTGCCACATTGCACTAAGTTAATTGACTATGGAGGAAAATGTCATGTTGATATTTGACCAATTGTATATATGACCATGTCACTATGTCTTGTAATGTCGACATGTTGACATTATTTAGTCAATCATCTTTTTGGCTACTCTGACCAACTATAAATTTCACTTACAAAGTCCATTTTTGAAATTGAATATAGTTCTAGAATTAGCACAACAACCAGCTTTTTGGCTACTTTGACCAACCATAAATTTCACTTACAAAGTGCATTTTCAAAATTGAATATAGTTTTAGAATTAGCACAACAACCACCTTTTCAGCTAGTTTGACCAACTATAAATTTAACTAACAAAGTCCATTTTTGAAATTGACTATAGTTCTAGAATTAGCACAACAACCACCTTTTCAGCTACTTTGACCAACTATAAATTTCACTTACAAAGTCAATTTTCGAAATTGAATATAGTTCTAGAATTAGCACAAGAACCACTATGACTTGCTAGCATTTTTCTTGGATTTGAGCCAATGATGTTTGCACCTTTTTGAATGCTCGATTTTCCTAAATTGACAAAACCTTTGACTAAGCATAACTTCTATATACAAACTCCTTTTGAACGTGTTCACATCATGTAAGGATCTTATCAATAAATTATATGCACTATTGTTACTTTTACGAGATTTCCAAACTATAAACTTTTCATATTTTTTGAATCCTTCTGGATAAAATTTGCGAGCCATTCATATAAACACTCCACTCGAGGAACCTAATGCATGATCATCATTTTGATCTAATTTTTTATTTGTTTATGTCAAATTTTATTTTCTATTGAGCTTTGTGTAGCATGTATTTTTTTTTTTGCACTTTGGTTTCAATTTACATCAAGAGGCTGGAATAGATACATTTGGAAACTATTTCTTGCTCAATTTAGGAAGAGATATGATCATCAGAAGTAGAGAAAAATGATTTGAGATAGAATTTCATGGAGGGGATGAGGAGGAATAAGTGGAGGAGAATGATACATTTCTGAAGAAATATGAGTCAATAGAAGAAATAAGAAAAGTAATGGAATAACAAAGATGTTCCAGTGGAAAAGACATGTTATAGAGAAGATAGAAAGATGTAATTTTAATCTTTGTAAAGGAAGGGCTTATAGGTTTTGGAAAGAAGAATTCACAAGTCGAGTGAGTAGCAATGATACGTAATAGTGAAATAGATACATGAGCAGAGTAGTAAATCCTCAAACTAGAAGAAATGAAATAATGTACTGAAACAATGGAGAAAAATGACTCTAATTTATAGTTGTCACTAGCACCTTGTTATCCATTGCAATAAATTTGGGGACGCAGGGGATGCCCTATATGACATTTTAAAGGTGGGAAATTGAGTGTAACTTGTAGGCTCATCTAACGAACGTCATTAACAAAAAAACATAATTTATTATTTACATTTAATTTTAGCTTATTCATTTATGAACAAATTGGGGTTTAAAACATTTAATACTTTTATAAGTTGTTATAGTGCATTTGGATGTCGGTATGCTCCACACTTAAACATGTGTCATTGTTCTGTTGTTATGATTAGATGTCGGTCTTCAAGCAATTGGAGAGTGCTAAGTCATTGTTTTGTTATGATTTTAGATTCTTAGTCGATGTTTTGCTTTTATTCTTGTCCATGACTACAATTTCTTTCATTGCATGCATGTTTCATTTGATGTTGATGAATAATTAATGATTCAATATGATTCTCATATATTTATGATGCAGCTAATTAATTAATACATGAGTTATATGCATAAGCATAATTTTTTATGATAAGATGAAATAAAATGTGATAAGGTTTAAATTGTTTATAATTTTGATGAGTATTGGTTTATTGATGGCATTTCGAGTGTGTTGAGGTTTTGCAAGTGGAAAATGAGAGTATGATTAAGATAGAGGATTGAATAATTGCATGAGGTAGTGTTACCTCCCATGGGATTTGTTGTCAATCCCTCACCTTACTTGTCATTCATTCCAAGCTTTATGGTCCCATTGTGCATTACTCTACACATTTATTTATAAAGATTTCAACCACTAACAAAACTATTTTTGCATTGTCTCACTTGATTTTTAATGATCGCAACTACGAAATGGAGAATATTTATAAAATGCCAACCTTCCTACGTGGATTACAAAGACTTGTCCTTTGCAAAACTGACGTGTAACTTAAAAGCCCCTCCTTATTTACAATATAATTTTAGCATTGCAATAATCAAAATTTGTAGAAAACCTTTATTTTTAAATTATTGTTTTCTAATTTAGACTTTATTGTTTCAAAATGCTACACTTACATCTTAAGTCTTTTGTTACAATAGAGAGAATATGAAATGGATACACATTATTGTTACAACAGTGGACAAAGAAAACCTTCACTATAAAGTTCATAGTCTTATGTCATTTGTGACATTAGGTTCAATACTTTTGCATAAATTGTTGGTAAAAATCACAAACTTTTAAGCTTTTTCATTTTTCAATTTTTTTTTCAATCTACTTTTTAAGAAAGTGTATTCTATTGTAGATAATCTTATTTCATTTTCTTTGAATCCTACATTTTAGTTTGTAGGAAAGCTCGTATTTATCTGTTGGCATGAATGATTAAGGGAGATTGTTAAGGATGTTGCTAGTATGTTTGGAGAGATGATTGAGTGCTTATGTCTTGCATTTGTGACTCATTTTGTCATTGATGTCAAAATTCCTACTTTTTGGATAGTTCATGCAGAGTAATAGAAACAATTTTGTTGAGTAATAGAGACAAGTGTAATAATTTTGGACACAACCAAATACTATAGATTACAAGTAGATCAGAATGGACCAAGGTATGAAAACTCTATTATTACATGTTATGATTGCAATAATTTGGGATACATGACTAGATATTACAAATTCAATGAATTCGTAAACTTTTAAACAATATGAGAAATTTTAGTGTTAGATGAAACAATAATAATGGATGGAGAAATGTTACTATTAATCACAAATTTTATAATCTAAGCATATAATGTGTCAATTTTTATGGGTCATAAGACACGCTCCCTACTAGGGGTTCAAAATATGTAATACTATTGGCACACATAGTAGCTAAGGATGATTAGCTTGTGGTAGAGTTTTACTAGGTGTTTTCAATATGTAACATTTCATGGGCTCATTATAGCCTAGGATGATAAGCATTTTTAAGAATTAGGAATATTGAGTTATAGGACATGGGATGACTCATACTTATTTTGTAATATAGGCAAGGAATGCAAGTTTTCTTCATTGGTTCTTTCCTCCATGAGCCATCAAACTAGGTATTAATATTAATAAAATATATTAGTGGCTTTCCACTTTTATTAAAAATTATATATTATTAAATAATTGATACAAATAATTTAAAATTTGACTAACAATATTAATCAAACAAATAAGACAGTTGGATAGTGCTAAGTCCAAGTAACCCCTAGACACCTACAAAGGTTACATCGGTCCATATTACAAGTATATATGTTGCATAAAACATGGATAGGGAGGGAGGAAACTCTCTTACCATATATTATAAAATTTGATCACCAAAATAAGGAATAAGGCAAAACATATATATTTGTGCAAAGAGATCTGAATACAAGGTGGAGGAAAAGGACATCACAAGGCAAGTGAAAAAAGAGCACACTTCTAAGTATGGTAAATTAATAATATTGTAAGTTAGTAATAGTATTGAATTTCTATGGAGACATTTATATTTATGCTAATGTTTACACTCAAATATTCATATATAAGATAATAATGCCATGAATAATTGGTGTGAATATGGAGAATTGGTGCAAAGCATCTTACCAAACCAATCAGCCTTCTAAGATCCATTTGATCTAACCTTCATTCCATCATATTAACAACACAATAGAGGGCATATATCATCAATCACTAGAGGACCCCTAGGGTCATATGTTGTCATGAAATGTGTCAAAAGGGGTCATAGGTTATCCTATGACCCCTTTTGAACCATTCAAACAAATCAAATAAGTCCCTAGGGGTCGTAGGACCCCTAGGCACATATGTTGTCATGAAATGCATCAAAAAGGTTCATAGGTTATCCTATGACCCCTTTCAACCCATTCAAACAAACCAAATAGGTCCCTATGGGTTCTAGGGACATATGTTGTCATGAAATGTGTTGAAAGGGGTCATAGATTATCCTATGACCCCTTTCAATCCATTCAAACAAATCAAATAGGTCCCTAGGGGTCCTAGGACCCCACGAGACATGTTTTCATGAAATGCGTTGCAAGGGGTCATACGTTATCTTATGACCTCTTTCAATCCATTCAGTCAAATCAAATAGGTCCCTAGGGGTCTTCAGACCCCTAGGGACATATGTTTTTGTGAAATGCATTGAAAGGGGTGATAGGTTATCCTATGACCCCTTTCGACCCATTCAAACAAATCAAATAGGTCCCTAGGGGTCTTAGGACCCCTAGGGACATATGTTGTCATGAAATATGTTGAAAGGGCTCATAGGTTATCTTATGACCCCTTTCAACCCATTCGATCAAATCAAATAGGCCCCTAGGGACATATATTGCCATGAAATGCATCGAAAGGAGTCATAGGTTATCCTATGACCCCTTTCGACCCATGTAAACAAACCAAATAGGTCTCTAGGGGTCCTAGGACCCTTAGGGATATAAGTTGTCATGAAATGTGTCAAAAGGGGTCATAGGTTATCCTATGACCCCTTTCGACCCATTCGAACAAAATAAATAGGCCCCTACTAGGACCCCTAGGGACATATGTTGTCATGAAATGCATAGAAAGGGATCATAGGTTATCCTATGACTCCTTTCGACCCATTTGAACAAATCAAATAGGTCCCTAGGGGCCCTAGGACCCCTAGGGACATATGTTGTTATGAAATGTGTCGAAAGGGGTCATAGGATAACGTATGACCCCTTTTGACCCATTCAGACAAAACAAATAGGTCCCTAGGGGTCCTAGTACCCCTAGGGACATATGTTGTCATGAAATGCATTAAAAGGGATCATAGTTTATCCTATGACCCCTTTTGACCCATTCAAACAAATCAAATAAGTCCCTAGGGGTCCTAGGAACCTTAGGGACATATGTTGTCATGAAATGCATTGAAAGGGATCATAGGTTATCCTATGAACCCTTTTGACCCATTCGAACAAATCAAATAGGTCCCTAGGGGTCTTAGGAGCCCTAGGGAGATATGTTGTCATGAAATGCGTCAAAAGAGATCATAGGTTATCCTATGACTCCTTTTGACCCATTCAAACAAATCAAATAGGTCCCTAGGGGTCCTAGGGCCCCTAGGGACATATGTTGTCATGAAATGTGTTGGAAGGACCTATGACCCCTTTCAAACCATTCGATCAAATCAAGTAGGTTCCTAGGGGTCCTAGGAAATATGTTGTCATAAAATGTGTCGAAAGAGGTCATAGGTTATCCTTTGACCCCTTTCGACCCATTTGAACAAACCAAATAGGTCCCTAGGGTTCCTAGGACCCCTAGGAACATATGCTATCATGAAATGCATTGAAAGGGGTCATAGGTAATTCTATGACCCCTTTTGACCCATTTGATCAAATCAAATAGGTACATATGTTGTCATGAAATGCGTCAAAAGGGGTCATAGGTTATCATATGACCCCTTTTGACTCATTCAAACAAACCAAATAGGTCCCTAAGCATCCTATGGACATATGTTGTCCTTAAATGCATCGAAAGGGGTCATAGGTTATCCTATGACCCCTTTTGACCCATTCAATCAAATCAAATAAGTCCCTAGGGGTCCTAAGACCCCTAGGGACATATGTTGTCATGAAATGTGTCAAAAGGGGTCATAGGACCCTTAGGGACATATGTGATTTGTTCAAATGGGTGATTAGAAAACTTTACCATCGTTCGTCGTTGCCTTTATTTCACCACATAAGAGAACCATTGGAAAATATGAGAATTTTGGTGGACGTCTCACCATACATAACTCTTATGGGCTTAATAAATAATATTTTTGTTTTAAACAAGATCATTCATTGCTCTATATTTTTAATTGTAACTTTTTCAATTATAGATGGATTACCTTAGCCTATGACCCCATTACTATATAATAATAATACATTACTATATTATATAATAATCATAATATATGACTATTAAATATAATAATAATTATGATATATGACTATATAATAATAAAAATCATATATAATATATTTTATTGAATAATAATAATAATCATATATTTTATTTAATAATACTAATCATAATAATAATTTTATATATTACCTTATTATATTCAATAATAATAATAGTCATATATATTACTATATTATATTTAATAAGATATTAATATATAATAATATACAATTTAGTTCACATTGCCCCCACTTGCCAAATTTTGACTTCCCTCCAAAATTTGGGCAACCATTTTGGGTACCCGATATCAAATTGGGTATCCAATCTTGAATCGGGTACCCGAAATACTCACATACTTTTTCCAAAATATTCTTTGTCACTGCAGACCCAACAATCACATTTTTTTAGGTCCATTTTCATGGGTTTGGAGAAAAATGATTGCTTAGGGCCCATACGATAGAAAAAGTTGCTATAATGTATGATTAGGTGTCTAATATTGTTGTTTGAATGGGGAGCGATAGTTATTGAAAGGCTAAATGCAAAAGGAAGGTATTAAATGAAGACATTGCAACATATAGGAAAAGGGACAAGGTAAATCCCCGAAGAAAGAGACAATGTATGTTAAATGTGAAAAGTTGATGATGTATTGATCGGAGGTGAAATCATAGAGTCAGATAATGAATATGTATAGTTGGGCAATGAAAATGTACCAATTGATAATGATAATGTTGGGATTGAAAATTTGGAGAATGAAAATTTACTAGTTCATAATGTAAATGCCATGATTGAGCATGTCAAAAATGAAAATAAATAGGAACATTATATATATCTCGTAATTATAATCGACACAAAAGTCCTAGGACACCAAAATGGATAATTGAAATTGATGAAACAATTATTACCAATTTGGAAGAAAAAAAATCACAAAGAACCATTTAGTTATGGGCTTCAAGACTATATAAGATGTTTTTCAGCAATAAGATAGTGGTAGAGCAATGTCAAAATTTTATGCACTTATTAAAGATGTAAAAGATGAGATCTATGCTTTCCAAATTGAATATTCATATTAGTACAAATTTGGAAAGAAATGCCATTATTGTGAAGACTCTTTTCAGTGCTCTCAATAACATTTGGAAAAATAGCAAGGAGAAGGATAAGAGAGTTGCTTGAAGGCTTATTACAACCTCTTTGGTAAGTCATCATTTGAGAAAGGGTAGATATATGAGACACACTTGTATTGACTTGAACGTAAATTGCACTAATTTGAGAAGAGCACTTACTAGACGAGAGAGAATTGATGATGTTTTTCAATTGAAATATAGGCTTTTGGTGGGAGACTTCCACATTTTGCTAAGAAGCTATCTGATGATGTAAAGCAAGAAATTACACAGTTTTAACACTCTAGCTCAAGAGTATCACCCAATGATAAAGATGTGTTGAAGTTGATAATTAACATTAGAGATCGCACACCACACCCTAAACATTTTTTGGAGGTAAGTCAAAATATGTTGTTCAAATAATTTAGAGAGTCATCTAAGATTTCATATATGACAAAGGGATTTTGAATCTTTGAAGCCATTTTATTATGTGCCACTTAAAATTTGAAATACATGTTGTTACAAATATTGTGTGGAGTTTTCTATGCACCATGAACTCTTATGCTCCATCCATTCTACTTTGTATAGTAAAGAAATGTTAGCAAATTGTGGTGCTAGTGGGCTTCCAAAATCATCAAGAGGCTTGATGTCATAGAGTTGATGGTTGTTTCTTTTATAGAAATGCTTTCTCGTTTAATGCCAAAACTCGTTGTGTACCTCAATTCATAGGTGCATCATTGTGCAACTTTGAAACCAATGATCTTGGCATCAAATTGTTAGTGCCATTAGCTTTGGATAGGTGGGTGAACCCTAGTAATACCCTTTTTTCATCCACAAAGAACCTCCAAAGTTCGCGGCCACCCCATATCGAAGAGTCTCCAAGGTGCTCTATGTGCATTTTGAGGACGATCTTCCAAGGGTGGTAACTCAAAGCTTGTGGGGGCTATCAGTGAAATGAAAAATTCTACATGATGGTCATGCCAAGGCCTACAATAATCTATCACATTTTTGAGAGCAAATTCTATTTGGATTTGACACAACGATCTCACTCAGTGCCAAAACTTATAGTGTGCCTCAGTTCATAGGTGCATCACTATGTAACTTTGAAACCATTGATCTTGGCATTGAATCGTTAGTGCCATTAGCTTTAGATGGGAAGGTAAACCCTAGTAACACCCTTGTTCTGATCACAAAAATCTCCAACATTCGTGGCCTCCCTGTATCGAAGAGTCTCCAAGGTGTTCTAAGTGCGTTTTGAGGTTGATCTTTTGAGGGTCATAACTTAGAGCTCATGGGAGATATCAGTGAAACATAAAATTTTATAGGATGGTCATGCCGAGGCCTACAATAACCTATCTCATTTATGAGAGATCACATTCCATTTGGATATGGCACATCGATCTCACTCGATGCCAAAACTTGCAGTGTACCTCAGTTCATAGGTACATCACTGTGTAATTTTGAAATTGCCGATCTTGGCATCAAATAATTAGCACCATTAGCTCTAAATGAGTAGGTGAACCCTAGTAACACCCTTTTTCTGGCCACTGAGAGCCTCCAACATTCGTGGCTACCACGTATCGAAGAGTCTCCAAGGTGCTCTAACCAAAGAGTCTCCAAGGCGCTCTAAGTGTGTTTTGAGGTTGATCTTCCGAGGGTCATAACTCAGAGCTTGTAAGAGTTATTGGTGATATATTGCATCCTATAGAATGGTCATGTTGAAGCTTACAATAACCTATCTCATTTCTAAGAGATCACATTTTATTTGGATTTAGCACAACAATCTCGCTCGATGCCAAAACTCACAATGTGCCTTAGTTCATAAGTGCATCACTATGTAACTTTGAAACTGCTAATCTTGGCATCGAATTGTCAATGCCATTATCTCTAGATGGGTGGGTGAACCCTAGTGACATCCTTGTTTTGGCTGTAGAGAGCCTCCAACGTTCGTGACCACCCCATACCGAAGAGTCTCCAAGGTGCTTTTAGTGTGTTTGTAGGTTGATATTTTGAGGGTCATAACTCGGAGCTTGTGGGGGCTATCAGTGAAATCTCAAATTCTATAGGAAGGTCATGCTAAGGCCTACAATAATGTATCTCATTTATGAGAGATTAGATTTTGTTTAGATTTGACACAATGATCTCGCTCGATGCCAAAACTCACAGTGTACCTTAGTTCATATGTGCATCACTACGTAACTTTCAAACCACTCTTCTTGGCATCAAATCATTAGTGCCATTATCATTAGTGCCATTAGCTCTAGATGGGTGGGTGAACCCTAGTGACACCCTTGTCCTAGCTGTGGAGAGCCTCCAACATTCATGACCACCCCATATCGAAGAGTCTCCAAGGTGCTCTAAGTGTGTTTTGACGTCAATCTTCCGATGGTCATAACTCAGAGCTTGTGGGGGATATAAATGAAACCTTGAATGCTAGAGGAAAGTCATGTCAAGGCCTATAATAACCTATCTCATTTATGAGAGATCACATTCTGTTTTGATTCAATACAACAATCTCGCTCGATGCCAAAACATGCAGTGCGCCTCAGTTCATAGGTGCATCACTACATAACTTTGAAACTGCTAATCTTGGCATTGAATCATCAGTGTCATTAGCTTTGGATGGGTGGGTGAACCCTAGTGACACCCTTGTTCTGGGTGCTAAGATCCTCCAACGTTTGTGACCATCTTGTACCAAAGAGTCTCCAAGGTGCTCTAAGTGCGTTTGGCCAGGTCAACCATAGTGACATCTTAAGTGATTACAAAGATCATTTCAAATTAAACATATATGATATAATTTCAAATTAAACATTGCATCAAATTAAACATTGTATTTGAATTGAATATAACAAACTTGATAAAAATGAATGATATTCCATAAACATGAACAATACACATGATCCATGATAAATTGAACAATACTATACTAAATTAATATGTATATCAGTGCACATAAATGAAAAAAAAATATATCAAAATACATGTATCCATAGACAAATTATACAAATATATATCAAAGTTCATGTATTCATTGACAAATTAAGCAAATATATATCAAAATACATAGATCCATTTACAAAATGTTGTTGATCATGCCATTGAAATGTGTATAATATCAATGTTTTTGTATACAATGTGGCATATGCCATCTCAAAATGTCTCATGATGCATCCTATGACAGCTATACTATCCTATGTTATTGGTGGATGATCAAAATGCAACCTCTTCATTGCACTAGGTGGATCAGATGCCTCCTACATAAACAAAAAAGGAAAACCCAAAGATAGACTACTAAACTTATATGATTCTATGTATCTAACATTGAATTACTCAAATTCATAATGATCCTTTTTTTAATGAAGATTTATAGTATTAAAATTTTATTGTAAATACCTCTCTTGTCGACCTCCCGCACTCATCAGGAGTCCTCTCATATGTCAAGATGCCTATAACTTGGTTGGTTGTGGCTTGTAAATGTTCAAGTATGTCTTTTAGATGGATCTAAAAGTTAAATTATAATATTATAATTCATAGCATACTAAATTTATAAAATATAATCAATAATTCAAACTATAACTTACCTCTATCGACTCCTCCTCTAGATATAATGGTTGCGTGAGAAAATATACAAAACTCTAATGTCTAGCCTCTTGTGCACTAGGTGTTTCCTATGAGATACAAAAGCCTAGTTGTTAACATTACATAAATTAGTTTTGAATTTGTTTATGAGAATGAGGAAAATAAAAAATAAATGATACTTATACATACAATGGGGCTCTCATTGTGAATAGAAATGCTAGAGGGTCTACGACATTGAATCTGCTTGGACTCATCACCAGTAGTCACACCCTCTACTATAAAGAATGTAATTAAATTTTATTACCAAAATTTTTTTATACAAATGCATCGATATTTAATCACTTTAAAAGAACCTAATTACCTTTCCCTTGTTAATGGGTTATGCCTTACCCCCCACACTCTGTCCCCTACTGATAGGTGATACCTGTAAGGGAAAAGAAAGATTAGAAGCCATATGTGCTCCAATATAAAATAGAAAAACAATGAGAACACAACATGATGTACTGTAGATGTCTTAAGGCCAAATGAAATAGCCAAGAACATGACATCATCAACCTGTCTCATCTCCTCCTCAGTCATCAACTAAACATGAATGAAGATCACATACATGCATAAGTCAGTATTGGTTAAAATTACTCTATTATAAATATTAAATTTAATTCACATATGCCATAATAAAAAAATGTACACATGTACCAATAGAGTAGGATTCCATGCCTTTGCATGCACCTCCTCTCTAACGTTAGGGTGTGTAGTCTCTATATGTGTATCTGGTGTATCCTCCTCCTCTAATACAAATTGATACTTAGAAAGATCATCTATGGGACTTAGACAAATATTTTTTTACATTATGCAAGTATGGGGCACACAAACATGTGATGAGCTCACCAATGATGAACTCACACTAGCATCATCAACATGGGGAGGCAACACTGACCTAGCCTAAGATATAAATAGGCTACTCAAACTATTAATAGCTCTAATAGTCTGAGAGCTAGCCTCTGCAATGATATTAGGATGCTGCATTGGAGGAGGGGGGAGACATCAATAGGGGGCAAAAGTGTCAGCTTTCTTCCTTTGGGAAAAGGGTCTATCTTGAGGAGCTCCTCCTCTTACATCCATGTTGGGCCTCATGGTCTAGTACTTCACCTTGAGGTGCAACAAAAATTTGACATACAATTTTTTCATGAAAGAGAATGACACCTCTAATTTACTGTGTGGAGGTTTGTCAAAAACCATCCACCAATGATCTCAAAAGTTTGCATGCATAGCTTCATTTGTGCACCATTTAATTGATAATTTGGACTTTGTGCATTCTACTAGTTTACCAATTTTTGGGTCCACAAAAAGGTTAACTATATCATCTTTAGTTATATTTAGAGCCGCAACCTCATCATAGTCCAACCCATCATCAAACATGGCATGTATTTGGTGACACCAGTGAAGATCAACATTTTTTGATTGGTAAGTGTTTGAATATTATCCATTATGGTGTTTAACATGGATAACATTGGAGCCAAGGTAGGTATATTATTATATGTGGTTTGCAAACCCCTCAGTTTGACAAGATTTTCAAATATCAAATCTTCAATTCGAGGAGGGTTTTGAGGGGGTAGCAGATCATTTGGTGGACAATTTTGAGGGGTATTAGATCGTTTGGTGGAGGGTTATGAGGAACATTATTTCCTAGCTCAATATTATCATTTGGGTTAGCCATACCTATTAATTTGCAAAACATTATTTTTGTTAAAAAAAACCTAAATTTCAACAATTTCTATTTAAAAAAATCTAAATTTTAACAAATTTTATTTAGAAAAACTAGTTTATATTAATATTCATTCAAATCATAAAAAAATACAAAAAAAATTACTTGTATTTGATACCTATTCTAAAATTCGATACCCGAAATGGAGCACAACCAAACAAACCCAAAAATGCAATGCAAAAATTGCTCGCAGTTTTTTAAAAAAAATCTATGTTGTAGGTTTCATATCTGATTCCATAATATGATATCAAGTACCTGATAACTGATCGAATACCCAAAAAAGCTTGGCCCAAGCTTTTTAGCCTTGGTATCAGGATGGGTGGAAAAATTTTAGATCAGATATTGAAATGCTTTTAGATGTTTTCAAACTCCACTTTTTTCACATTGCCACTTTTTGACACACCATGATCCTGCACATACCCTTTAGAAAAGAAGATTGAAAAAAAATTGAAAAATGAAAAAGCTTAAAAGTTATGTGATTTTTACCTATGTAATTTATGCAAAAGTATTGAACCTAATGTCACAAATGACATATGAATTATAGTGAAGGTTTGCTTTGTCCACTATTGTAAAAAGATTATAGTGAAGTTTTCCTTGTTCACTTTGGGCACCTCCTTTTTATACATCTCGATCTTTTTCTTTTAATGCCTTCAAACTATTTCCTCTCAAGCACTGGTGCTCTAATACCAATTGTTAGAATTCTTTAGAATAATTGAGAGGGGGGTGAATCAGTTATCCAAGGTCTAGATGTACAAATAAAAATTTTCAGTTCTCCATTATGTTTGGCATTCAAACTCTTCAACTTTGATATCTTGTTCACCCTTCAAGCATTCATCCCCTCAAGCCTTCTTGCTTTGTATGCCAACTGCAGTCTCTTCTATTTTGCCACTAGTTGAAGCAATACCCTAGACTCTTTGTCATCCTTAGGGCTCTCGCACATGAAAACCTTTGCTTTTGACTAACCATCTCTATAAATAGAGAAGTTAGATCTTTTGCTACTTAACCACCATCATCCATTTTAGGGTTAGGCAGGGTTCAATGAATCTACCAACTTTTCCATTTTGGTTCCTCTAGAAACTTCCTCTACAATCTTCCTCGAATTCTCCTCAAAATGGTTTATTTGGATTTTTTTTCCACCAGTTCATCATAGTTATCTTCCACACACTTCACATAATTTAAGAAATCAAATTAGTCATCTCAGATTCGTCAAATCTTTGTTTTAATATTGTTTGCTATCACTCAGTATCTATATTATTTTGTCACTCAGCCAACACTAGTTCACTTGGAAAACATTAAAGTTTGTAAGAATTTTCCTTAGGGAAAAATTCACCCAAGATCAAAGAGCTCAAGCACAAGCACAATAGTAGACCAAAAAGAGTATGATCTGAATATCGATATGTATTTGATTCAATGTGAGTGTACACACTAGTACATTTGGACTTGTTTTTCTACCAAATTTTTTGACCAAAGCTATAATTCCTTTATTTTTTTTCCTTTTCATTCCCATGTTGGTCAAAAATAAAAATTCTATGGCCGATTTGGCCAAAATTTTGACCAACCTATGTTTCCCCAAGTTTAATTTTGACCAACTCAATGTTATTAACAAAAAAAGAAAAAGCTTCTCATTCGCAGGTTAAAAATAAATCCATTCATTCATGGGTTGAGCTGTCATGTCCCCATTTTGGAGGCAGTTTGATTTAATTAATTTAATTAATTAGGTTGTCCAAAATAATGAATATTTTATGAGGATGACTAATTAATTATTTTAAATAAATAAATAAATGGTATTAAGTTAATTATTTATAAAGTTATCAAATAAATAAATATTAAAAGGTAACTTTATATTTAATTAATTTAATAAAGTGACTTGAATTATAAAATATTTTATAAAGTCACTTAATAGATAAAATAAAATAATGTTCTAGAAGCTTCTGGAGAAAGTGGAGGAAAAAGAATAAATAGGCACCACGGGCTTCATTCTAATCATCCAGATTTGTTGTTGTTGATGTTGATGTTTGTTGGTGTGCATTGTGGAGCCTAGGGTTTCTGCAATAGTCACAATTGGCCATTGAGAACGAAAACTCTCAATTGGTATGCAATTTTGAGGGTGTGAAATATCACTTGAATTATTGCAGCTGGGAGGAAGATACTTTAGTCTTCTATTTGTGCTACATTGAGAAAAAATATTTGTGGCCATGGAGAACGAAAATTCTCAATTGGTATGCGATTTTGAGGGTGTGAAATATCACTTGAATTATTGCAGCTAGGAGGAAGATACTTCAGTCTTCTATTTGTGCTACATTGAGAAAAAATATTTGAGTACAAAAAGCAGGCCGAAAAAGTAGTTTGAAATAGCAGGTCGAAAAAGAAATTCGAAAAAATAGGTCGAAAAAGCAGTTTGAAAAAAGTAGGTCGAAAAAGCAGTCCGAAACAAGCAGGCTGAAAAAGCAGAACCGAAAAAGTAGGCTGAAAAAGCAGGTTCAAAAAAGCAATCCGAAAAAAAAAGCAATCTGAAAAAGCAAATTCGAAAAAGCAAAGAAAATTATTACAGCCATCTACAATCAGGGGCGGTAGCTAGAGAGGCACGACTTGGGCACTTGAGGAGGTTATTTTTTGTTCAGTGGTATTGCAATACATCTATTCTCTAAGGTGACTTCATATGCCAAGTCTGATGTGTATTTTCATAGTTGCCTTTCACTATAGAGTGCTATTGTAATTGTCATTTCGTATTAGACCTATCATTCATTAATAGATACATCATTCATTTTTACATTCCTCACAATGGTATCAACAATCCATGGCTTTAGTTGTATTTAATCATGCATGAGATTAGCGTACTACTGTACGGGAGTATTGAAGTTAGATATTTAGTGTTGCATTAGTTTTCATTGGTAGCTATAGGTGCATATTACTTTACCAGCAATCATCATATTTTGATATCTTTGTAAATGCCAAGAGTCTTGGCTAACTTAGTATGAATATTGTATTGGATACTCATTCTCAATTAAGGAGATACAATTGCTGGTCATTAATAGTTGTCTTTGAGCGTTAATATATCATTTTTTATCAACCAGTTAGATTACATACCAACTGTTTGTTAAAATACCAGTTGGCTGTAGGTGATCATTTTCATGATTAGAACTCATATATGCATTCACTATTGCCAAAATTAGTTGCATATTTATGTTAGGTCATTGTTTAGACAATTTGGAGTCTTTTGTAAGCATTCTCTTTGAGGCAAATCCAAACAAGAATCACAGTAGCAATCTGAAAAGTTATATCAGTCAAAGGACCCTTGCTTGCAAAGTGTTTGACGAAATGTCAAACAATTGAAGTATAAAGATTTTTGGTGTTGGAATAAGTTATAACCTATTGGGGTTATTACAGTGGTATCAGAGCTATTAACCTGCCATCCTGTTGGGTAGATTGGACATTGAATCAGTTAGTTAATCATGTTTACTTCAAGTACCTAGAAGTAGTGGGACAAGGATATGAAGAAGCTTAAACAAAATTTGAAAAGGTTGGATGAAAGTCAGAAAATGATGAATGAATTGATGGTTTCCATGTTTAAGAGGACTACGTCACAGAACAAAGACAAAGAGGAACAAGAGGTCTCTACAAGTGAGGTATCTAGAAACCTCTACAAGGAGTTTGCAGCAGTTGGTGACCAGCATATAGCCAAATCTAGGGAGGACAAAAATCAGACTAGCTTGGAGGAATATGTTGGGCACACAATACTTCAGAAGGTAGTGGGAATGGATATTACACAGATTAATAGTAACGGTCAACTTGATACTCAAGTTGAGACAATTGTATATAGGTCGTCAGAGGTTGATGTCACAGGTACTCAGGATGGTTTAGTTCCAATAGGCAGTGACTACAATGTAGTGGGTTCAAATGATGATTATGAGAATGTTGTTGTGCATGATGGTGAGATACCTGGTAGAGATGAGCAGACATTGAGCATTCATGACTTTGTTGAGAGAGAGTACCAGGCACAATTAGATGCTTCGTCATATGAGGTTGAGGTTGGTAGTACTTCACATGATTTGTCCAACCAGCTCAAGGTGAGCGAAGACAATATTCTAACTTCATTATCTCATCATGACAAGATGCGACATATGATAGAGGATCAAATCTGGATGATTCAATTACAGGGTAGACATAAGGGAGTTCAGGAAAAGTCTTCTTGTGTTGACTTACAGGTGAGTAGGGAAGGAATGGGAATGATGAAGTTGAGTTATTTACATCTTCTATCAGATTGTGACCATCTTCCTAGCCTTGTCAGAGACTATTCAGATGCCTTCGGGAGGAAGGAGGAGGAAGTTGATAGGCTCTCTCGTGAGCTTGAGGACACTTGAGCTTCTTTGGTGAATATTCCATTGGCATTACAGGACTGGGAGAGACATGGGGATAAGCATGGCATGGAGCTGATCTTAGTTTCATCTTGCACTCCTGATACTCAGTTTTCTGTGGCAGGTGGATCATATGAGGTCATTGATAATGTTGCAAGTTCATCTTGCATTCACATCTAGGATACAGGGACAATGTCAGACAGGTATGTGGAGTTAGTTGGTATTGGTCATATTACTCAGGTGAGGAGTTTTCTTGAGTTACCAACTGATTCTAGTTTATGGATATGGAATCGAGATTCTTATATTGGCATTTGGGATTCAGTTGATTGGAGATCTTTAACACTTTTTGGTAGCAGTGATTGTTTGGGTGCTATCATGGATTTGATTAGTAGATTGCACGGTGTTGTTTTTTCTTGTGCCAACAGCTTGTACGATGTTGGTATTAGTTTTTATTCACTGGTGTTGGGCATTGTTCATATATCCAGTCGACCATTCTTGCTGGAATGTGTTGATGATCTTTCATATTTGGCAGTGTGTATAGATGAGTCCTAGGATCATATTGGCATTGATGACATCCAGGAGGATGCAGTGGGCAATTTTGAAGACTTAGTTTCCTTGGTAATTTCTTTTGGTACAGAGGAGTTAGATAGCGATGCTACAGTTTTTGATACTCCATATGTTGATATGAGCTTTGGAGTTGATTCACAGGATATGGATGGTAATACTCTAGAGACCAGTAACTTTGAGGATACTCCTTTAGACAGTGTGTCAGAGGAGGTTTGTAGGAGACAGTCTAGCCAGTGCCATCATGTGTCTAGTCAGTTGAGAGTTAGTGAGTGAGACATTGCTATTGCTTGCCAACATTTCGATGTTGCTCGTCAGTTGTTAGCAGTTTATGGATGGGGTTCTCCTACTAGTGATGAGCAGGGAGGCAATTATTTTTTCTTGACAGAGATCCACTCTTTATGGGAGGCTATTCGGATTCTGAGACAGAATTATATGCAGCTGGTAGCTGACAGAGATTATCTTATGGAGTGGGGAAGTACAACATACGATGCATTATTGGCCAAGGAAGATGAGGTGAGTGAGCTTACTCAGCAGCTCGAGGTGAATTTTGAGATTCTTGAGAGTACATAGTTGGCTTTCGAGGAGCCACAATTTCATTTGGCTAAGGTGACCATGGAGTTAGAGGGATTGCAGTCTTTACCAGATTCTGTACAGTCACAAGCTGTGGTGTCTGGTAATCCGAGGATGTCCATGGTCAAAATTATCAGAGACAGTGGAGATGGGGATGCATCCATCCTTGATACTAACATTGGCATATCAGATTCATTCCCACTAGAGTCAGGTTCAGTTGAGTTGGGTGTTGCAGCAGATTGTTGTATGCCTGACATGGTGGTGGCCTCTAGTACTGATGGCACGAAGACTAGAGATGTTGTATCAAAGATCATGTGTGATGTTGGTGCCAATAGTTGGCATGGTTCCTACTAGTAATACTACTCCCTTGGTGATGTCTTCGGAGGTAGTAGTCAGTTCCAACTTGGTTAGTGATTGATTGCAGTTAGTTTCATCGGGATTGCAGTCTGAGCCACTAACTAAGATTGGCGCATTCTATCGGCATGAGGTATGCTCATCAATTTACCTTTGATGACCATGTTGATGAGATGATGATACAGAGATGTATTTTGGTTCCTAGTGCTTGTCATCAGTTATGGGACGGTTTGACACCTCGAGATGAGAGTTGTGATGAGCATGACATGGCGATAGGTTTTGCGGTTGATAGCTTGATAATACATGACTTAGAGCAGGAGTTTGGGAGTGATGCTTTAGCAATTTTTGTTATTGATTCTACTCCTTTGGCTATGACATCTGCTGACTTAGCTGGTGATCAGTCACAGTGGGTTGTATCACTTGTTCATGGTGAGCTGTTGATTGAGGTTGGTTGTTTTTATCAGCATTATGCTGCAAGGTATGTGCATCAGTTAGCATTTGATCTTTGTGCTGAAGAGTTGATGGTAGGAAAATTTGGTTTGGGTTCCATTTCTTGCTGTTTATCTTGTGATGTCTTTTCACCATCAGCAGTACATGGGAGTTATGGCTATGAGACAGTGGCCAGTGATCTGCAGAGTTGTGTTGACTGCAAGAGTTGTTCAGTGTGTGGATTCTTCATACTTGGTATAGTTTCATTCAGGAGCATTCACCATTGTTGCAGAGTTGGATTGTACATTCCGTATAGGCCAGTGGGATGTGTTGATGGTATTTACTGTGTTGGCAGTTTGATTTGTCCGCTTTACTTGGGTTCTAATGTTCTAAGAAATTGTGTCTCGTGGGTTTCTGACTGTGGTAGTTGTGATTTTGGAGTTTGGTTGAGTTGTAATTGTCAGTTTGATTATGGATTCCTCTTCTTTATATTGCAGAGGATATTGCAGGAGGTTGTGTTAATTGACAGTAGTATAGTTCATGACTACATTTGGGATCCAGGCGGATTGATTGGTTTATTGTTCAGCCATTGCTTGGGGACAAGCAATTTCAGGAAGGGCGGACTGTCATGTCCCCATTTTGGAGGCAATTTGATTTAATTAATTTAATTAATTAGGTTGTCCAAAATAATGAATATTTTATGAGGATGACTAATTAATTATTTTAATTAAATAAATAAATGGTATTAAGTTAATTATTTATAAAGTTATCAAATAAATAAATATTAAAAGGTAACTTTATATTTAATTAATTTAATAAAGTGACTTGAATTATAAAATATTTTATAAAGTCACTTAATAGATAAAATAAAATAATGTTCTAGAAGCTTCTGGAGAAAGTGGAGGAAAAAGAATAAATAGGCACCCTGAGCTTCATTCTAATCATCCAGATTTGTTGTTGTTGATGTTGATGTTTGTTGATGTGCATTGTGGAGCCAAGGGTTTCTGCAATAGTCACAACTGACCATTGAGAACGAAAACTCTCAAATGGTAGGCAATTTTGAACTTGAATTATTGTAGCTGGGAGGAAGATACTTCAATCTTCTATTTGTGCTACATTGAGAAAAAATATTTGTGGCCATTGAGAACGAAAACTCTCAATTGGTACATGATTTTGAGGGTGTGAAATATCACTTGAATTATTGCAGTTAGGAGGAAGATACTTCAGTCTTCTGTTTGTGCTACATTGAGAAAAAATATTTGAGTACAAAAAGCAGGTCGAAAAAGTAGTTCGAAAAAGCAGGCCGAAAAAGCAGTTCGAAAAAATAGGCCGAAAAAGCAGTTCAAAAAAAGTAGGCCAAAAAAGCAGTTCGAAAAAAGCAGGCCAAAAAGCATAACCAAAAAAGCAGGCCGAAAAAGCAGGTCCGGAAAAGCAATCCAAAAAAAAGCAATCCGAAAAAGCAAATTCGAAAAAGCAAAGAAAATTATTACAGCCATCTACAATCAGGGGCGGCAGCTAGAGAGGCACGACTTGGGCACTTGAGGAGGTTATTTTTTGTTCAGTGGTATTGCAATACATCTATTCTCTAAGGCGACGTCATATGTCAGGTCTGATGTGTATTTTCATAGTTACCTTTCACTATAGAGTGATGTTGTAATTGTCATTTTGTATCAGACCTATCATTCATTAATAGATACATCATTCATTTTTACATTCCTCACAATGGTATCAACAATCCATGGCTTTTGTTGTATTTAATCATGCATGTGATTAGCATACTGCTGTAGGGGAGTATTGAAGTTAGATATTTAGTGTTGGATTAGTTTTCATTGGCAGTTGTAGGTGCATATTACTTTACCAACAATCATCATATTTTGATATCTTTGTAAATGCCAAGAGTCTTGGCTAACTTAGTATGAATATTGTATTGGATACTCATTCTCAATTAAGGAGATACAATTGCTGGTCATTAATAGTTGTCTTTGAGCATTAATATATCATTTTTTATCAGCCAGTTAGCTTGCATACCAACTGTTTGTTAAAATACCAGTTGGCTGTAGGTGATCATTTTCATGATTAGAACTCATATATGCATTCACTATTGTAGAAATTAGTTGCATATTTATGTTAGGTCATTGTTTAGACAATTTGGAGTCTTTTGTAAGCATTCTCTTTAAGGAAAATCCAAACAAGAATCATTGCAACAATCTAAAAAGTTATATCAGTCAAAGGACCCTTGCTTGCAAAGTGTTTGATGAAATGTCAAACAACTGAAGTATAAAGATTTTTGGTGTTGGAAGAAGTTATAAACTGTTGGGGTTATTACATGATTAAGGGCGAAAAATACAAATGCAAAGAGGAGTGATAGGGCAGAAGGAGCGAGCTATGTGAGTAGAGGCTATTGGTGTATGCTTTGTGCTCTGGATGATTATCTCGATAATGGATTGGAGCCTATAGATTGGGTGGGAGGAAGATATTGGGTTTTGGTATTTTCCCAGAAGATTGCTCGTAGGGACCAACATCTACCAACTATATACAATGAGTGGCTTGCAGTGGTGTTTTACAATGAGAAATTCAGGGGGTTTGTTGGCGCTCATAATTGCCCTCCTGATTTTTGAGCACCATTAAAAAATCAAGCCCTTAAACACTATTAAAATGCATGTGCTTGGTTGTACCCGGTTGTCCAGTTGAGACCCCTAAGGTGTTTAATGCTTCTGGCACCTTCCATTCAGCATGCCTAAGCATTTCGTAAAGTTAGATTGACTTTCTGAGTCATTTGGCAAAGTTTTGTTTTGAGCTAGTATCAATCTTGCTTTTTTACCTAAGTGTCAAACAACGACAGGAGGCTGTGTTTGCATCTAAATATCTCACACCCAGAAAGGTTTTGTGACTTTCCACTTTGAGATTATCTAGTGTCCATACCCAAGAACCTATGTTTCAGATTTCGAGTTGTTTTGAGTCCGTTTGAATAGGTTTTGAATCCCTCGAAGTTGGTTAGTTACTATTTTCATGCTTTTGCACTTTGCACACATTTCTGGGAAGCCCTGTTTGACGTGCTATGACTTTGACCCAATTGACTAAAATGCTAAATTTGTTGTTGCGTTGCATGGTAGACGTCAAAGACTTCCTATGTTTAAATTTTTAAGTCTTGACGAATCCGTTTGATATGTTTTCGAACGCGATTCCAAATGCAACTTGTATCTTTTGAATGGTCTTAGCATTTGCAGATTGTTTGGTGCCCCTGTTCGTGGCGTTATAACTCCTAATCCATGATTGGTGAGATCGAATGGATTATATCACTGTGTTGTCCTTCGAAAAAATACTCCAGGTGTGTCAGTTTGCAAGTCATGACGAATCCATTTGCACACTTTTCCAAGTCCTTTCCATTCGCAAAAAATGTTTTCTGTCAGTGTTCCTAGTTGCAAAATTTTGAGTAGCCCACTTTGACTGATCGCCATTCGTGCCTCATGATTCATCATAAGCCCAAATCCCAGATCCATAATGTTCTCATGACAGAGAATCAGTACCCCAATTTTCGTCTTCCCAAGTATCCGTCTATCCAGTTTCCAAGGCCAATTCTGAGCCTCGTTTGTTGCTTTCTGACATGTTTTCTGCAGATGTTTTTAAGTGGTCAACTTTTTCAGCGAATATCTTTTGACCTTGAATTTTTCATGAGACGAGATTCGACAAGGTGATAGTATGCAGAACAAAGAGCTAATGTGCAAGACTTCATGGCTTGAAGCATTGTGAAAGGATACAATTATCATGAAAACAAACAGGGTCCTAGCATGAAGAACAACATCAACACATATAGTCTTGACCTATGGAAACAATAGATCAGCTGCGGTACAAAACCCATGACTACACTGGCAAGGGTCCATAGCTTTATCAACATTAAGTGATTTGGCATGACTGCCATGAGCATCAATATGAAGAAGTTTAAACTTGCAAACACATTGGATCAACGTCATTGAATCACTGGTAAATGCCAATGATGACCAGGCTAGCATTAATTGAAGGAAATTCATGCCATAGCAAAGCCATGCCAGCACTAAAGACAGAAGCATCATTAAAGGGGCCATGAAAACATATGAAGAAATCGTCCCTTGGCATGGAAGCCAGTCTAAAGCCAACAGAAGCAACGGAGGCATAACTGATGATCAGTATCACAAATACCCAGAAGATATCAAGGTAATGGCATCATTTGGGCTAAATACTCATAGATTCTCCATATCCTGGTCTCAAAATCAACCAGGCTGGTGTTGAGTATTATGATGATTTTATCAATGCCCTCTTCCTTAATGGGATTCAACTATTTGTTACACTATTCCATTTCAACCTTCCAAAAGCACTTCAAGATTTCTACGGTGGACTAATCGGTCAAGAGATGGTAATAGGTTAACTTGGCATATGCACAATTGATGGTGAAAGGAAAAATCTAGTTAGGGTGAGGATCAATGACGTCCAAACCAGAATCAAGGTGTGTAGAGACAAGTGTAAGATGTCCAGTTGTAGCGGATTCTTTCAGCAAAATCAAGAGTCTGAGAAACTTTTGGCAGGCCAGACACACTTGCACTGTGCCCATCATGCTAAGCTCTGAATAAATGGGACCGAACTACACATTGTCACGTAGTCATGCCACTTAACATTGACATAACGCAACATATGATGTAAGACTACATTGGTTACATTTACAACTCAAAGAGCAGTCTGAACCATGTCAAATTTGTTGCAGCAAAAAAAATTGTCGTGGTGCAAGAAGTTTGTGGACATGGTGATGGGATTTCCGACTGCTAGCCCTATCATTGGACATTTTAAAAGAGGCCACCCACGTTGTTAGAGGAAGACTCCATGCCTTGTTGGAGGATGCCCATGCATGAGGAACAAAGGAAGCTCCAGTAGAAGATAAAGACGCCTTGCAAGAGCCTCACTCAAGGAACAGAGGAGGCGGTTCATGTAAGTTGGAAGGTGGAACAGAGCACGTTGAAGAAGCAGAGCTCCACCCTCTCTTATAGAGTGTGATATAGATGCACCCTGTGGAAAGGACTTGCTCCACCTTGTGAAGAACCCACAGCATGAAGAGAGAGCAATGAAGCCTATTAAATCAAAAGCAGGTTCAAACTTGAAGATGTTGCCCACGCTGGCTCAAAGCAACAACAAATCACAAACCCATGCCGATTACAGAGAAATACACCACACTCAACCTAATATAAGAGAGCTCTCCTTGTAGATTAATAAGAAGGATACCCTTTCCAACCAAGAAGCTTCTCATCCATAAGCAAAGACTCTACGCAATACAGAGGAAAGCGCAAGAGAAGTGCTCTAGTAGTATATCCCACATTGTATATGTGGTGATTTTCTTTAATTTTTAAATGCAATTCTTCACACAATGTGGAATGTCTGTGAAGACAAGGGCTTTGGAACCGCAGGCTTGCCAGGTGGGACCCGACTTTGATGATGCCAGCCATGGGGAGGTGTTGACATAATTTTAAATGAAAAATCTTATGCGATGACATGGCGCTAGAAAACAAGAATCGCCCAGATGTTGACATGTGGACAATCTTGCGACTGTCGCTATGTCGCCGAGGGAAGTTGCTCGCTTGATAACCATGGTGAAATGGCGAGGATCGATGCAGTGATGACACGTGGCAGCGGGTCCAAGAGATGTGATGGTCAGAGCAAGTTTTCGAGATGCACTAGATCGCGCCATGTGGCACATCTAGTGGTCCTCGCTTACTCGCCAAGCGAAAGATGCACAACAATTAACATAGCGAGTTAGCGAGAAGATGACACGTGGCGGATGGTGCAAATCAGGCAGACCAATCAACAAGTGACACGTGGCACCGGTCAAACCAAGGTTGACCACGGATTCAAAGGGTCAGGAAAATTTGTAGAGTTAAAAATAATAATATTTTATTATTATTTTTTGTTAAAAATGCCCACATCAAGTTTTAAAATCAAATGGGACATTTTCTAAAGTTTATACTTTAGAATTTTTCAAATTTTATAAAAAATCAAATGGCAGACATAACTTTCAGTCAGAGGAGTCATTTTCAAAATGATTTTTTTGGGGGTTTTCTGGAGGCAAAATAGGCGATGTTATATATCGTCGGAATCGGGAGAAGATGAGATTTTCGTTTCTGGAGTCGGGTTTTGCACAGGTATCAGTCAGTTTGAGCTACATGAGGTTTTCTATCAGGTACCTAAAGTGCAACCATATTCATACCAGGAAGTTCAGATTTGTTTTTTGTCAAGATAATGACCTGGATATCAGTAGAAGGCAATGGAAATGCAGTTAGGGTCAAATTTGTTCTGATTTACTCAGTAAAAACTCATTTTCACTAGCTTTTTCATGGGGCAATCAGATATTTTGGCAAGTAAAGGGTTTTCATCATTAGGCAAGGATATTTTGCAAGTTTGTTATAGATTAATGATGAAACAAAATTAGATCAGAAGGGATGAAAGAAGAAAGAGGTTTTTCAGTTACAGAGGATTGGATTTCAAGTGGACACCTGGTAATTGCATATCAGATCCGAGAATTCATTTCTTGCTATATCTTTCTTTCTTTCTTCATTTGTAATGGTTCCAGTTTTTGCACGGAGAAACCATTCTTCAACATTTCTTCTTGTATTGAATAGCATTTTAAGTTTTATGCAAATAGTTCTTTTTTGTTAGGTGATCTATGAGTTATTTTCTGTACACTTCATGTATTTGATTTCAAGGAAAACAAATAAAGTGCAACAAAAGTTTGAAGTTCAGTTTGAATCTTGTCTCCTGATTATGACTCTTTTATTTCTTCTAATTTGTGATCAAAGAGCATGAATTAGGTTGCATTACATTTTCAAATGTATGTGGTTAAAATGTCTTTCTTATGGAAAAAAGAACCATGTAATTGCTTGATATTTGTCACAGGGTTTGCAGATTTCATGATAGGATTTTATGAGTATGAGATTCATTTTGTAGCAGATGTCTATTCACAAGGTGAAAGATAGATCAGGGATCTTAATGTAGAGATATGTTTGAGGTTTCCAGGAGATGTATGGTTATGATTCATTTAATTGCCCAACAGATAAGGCACTGGTCAGAGATAGGATCATTAAGTTCTATTGCTTATACTTGGGTCTTGCTGATATCAATCTATTAAATCATTTTCATTTTATTGTTGAAAGGTATTCAAAGTATAACCCGCACTTAGCTTTCCAATTTCATGAGTCATGTCCTTAGCTATTTCATGCTTGTGATCTCCTGGTTAAGCATAGAAGGATTAGGGGTTTCATCTGCTTTTATAGATCCTGAATATGGTTATTGCACTGGTCACATAGTCAGATCTAAAGAGGTTCACCCGCCTAGGTTTTGCAGAGCCTAAAGTGTAGAAAGAGTACAACCTTATAGTTGGCCTGGTGTCTGAATGGATATGTTGATAATGGGAGTTAGCTGCCCCTAGATATGTTTTGTTCTCATCAGGGTAATTGGAAATGGGTAACACTTTTTCAGCCACCAACAAGATGGCGACTCTGCTGGGGACTGTATTGAATCAGATTCAAGACAAACCTTGAGAATTTAAAAAGAAGAGATTCAATACAGTAGGAGAAGTGCATTAAAAATTTTCAGCAGTAAGTTCTCTGATGTTCTTTCGAGTTTTCTTACTCCAAATCGTGCACCCCAGTATGTTTTATCCACTTGCAACAGTGACTTATTGGTTGAGTTCAGATTGTGCTCTCCTCAAGTTTTATTTTCAATCAATTCAACGGGATCTTGTTTTCAAAGTGCTGTTGTAATTTCAGAGTCAGAATTGTGATCAAAAGTTTGTCTCTCTTCAAGGTGTTTGGTGACTTTCAAAAATTTCAAGTTGAATTGTCAGTTCAGATCTGTAGTGTTATGAATCATGTTTAAAATCTTTCTCACAATAGTGAGTGGCGACTCTATCTAAAGGATCTCTGAACTATTGAAGATCGGTGATGTGTAAATTATTTTCTAGAGTTTTCAGTGAAATCAAGCAGATCGAAAAGTTAGGTGAATTTGCAAGCAAGAAGAGAGATCTATTTTAAGTTTCTGACTAGTAAGTTTTGAAGTGTTGTTTGATTTTATGTTATAAGAATTTGTAATGATAAAGATGAATCACAACAGCGATGTCATTTAATTCTCCTCAAGGAGATGGCGACTGTGTAAGGTTTGATCAGTGGTGTAAAGAATTTAGACTAGCACTAGGCCAATCAGCAGATCAGTGGTTTCATGCAGCAACACTTGAGGTATTTTATGCTTTCATATGATTTCTTTTCAATGAAAGTGAGTTCCACATATGTGTTCTCCATCAAGTGAAGTTTTAGCACTAAGAAGAGGAGAATGATTTGATAAGTTTTATGCACTTCATTAGAATGAGTTTCAATTGTTGTTTTGAAGTTGTGAAGTGTATTTGAAGCGTTCATCTGGTAGAGGGTCATGAAGATCTGTTGCAAGTTATGAATTCTGAAAGTATTTAATGATGAATGAGTCTTGAATTTGAAGAATGTCGAGTTTCATCTCATCTAATATGCGGCCTGTTAGTGAAAGTTTTAGATCTATTTCTACTAGGAGGTATATGCCATTGAATTTTAATGGTATTCATGGTTTCCCGAATACTATGCCTTGTAACGTCAGAAAGTATTTGCCTAAGTTTGGTGGAAACCATGAAAATTCAGCCAGTCATCATGTTCATTTGTTTAGTGACTTGGTTGGTGATTTTGAAATTGCCCATGAAGACGTTCAGATGAAGTTGTTTGTTCAGACTTTAGAGGATGATGCTAGGGACTGGTTTTCATTTTTACCAGCACGTTCAATTTCATCCTGGGATGAATTACTGGCAGCCTTCATGATGCAGTTCGGGGAAAGAGTAAGCATCTCTGATTATTTTGATAAGTTTTTGAAAATTGAAATCAGGAATGGTGAGTTAGTTCTTGAATTTAATATCAGATTTGCAAAGATTTTGAGTGAATTTCCTAAAAGTTACAAGCCGGATGATCAAATTTGTTTAGTGGTTTATCTCGGTGCATTTGATAGGAAGATGAACTATCTATTGAGAGATAAAGAACCCAAGACTTTGCATCAGGCATTCATGACAGCTATAGAGATTGAGAATAACATAAAATATGGCTTAACCCGGAGTCACTTCTCTAGAAATATTGGATGGAAATATGAGGTGCAAAGCACAAGTCAATGTCATAAGGAGTGTTTGATTTCAAATCAACAAATAAGCACTCCTGCTGTTGTAAATAGTTTTGTTGAAGCCTCAGAAATAAAAACATGTGAACATGAAATTTCTCTGTGGGAAAAAAGAAATGATTCCATTCATGCTGAAGTGAATACACATGTTTATGGTATTACAACAGCGAATGATAGTTTTGATTCACTTGATGAGTCATCCATGCAAGGTATAAATCCGGCCATTCATTTTCCCTTTGATAATTTGCATTATGTTGAAAACATAATGAATCAGGAAGAGGAAAGGTATTCATCTCAGTATGAGGAGGAAGAAACCAGAAGTGATCTATCAAGTGATAAAGGTGAAATTGCTGATCCGACATGTCATGGCAAGATGACACAATATAAAGAATGTAAATCATATGTATCTCAGTCACAGTCAGAAGAACTAAGCTCATATGATGATAATGTTTCAGCGGTAGAGATGCATTCTCTTGACCAACAGGATAGGCAAGAAATGAATTATCTCATTGAGAGATTGCATCATGTTGAGAATGTTATTAAATCTAAAGTTGAAAGACAATCATATCAATGTGAGTATGATAAAGCTGAGAGTCGTCTTTCAAGTGATAATGAAATTGCCGATCCAATATATTATCAAGAGGTGTCATATGAAGCTAATGATGAGAGATATCACGCAAGTCAAGAAGAGGATAGTGCTAGTGTGTGTCCGTCTTCATGTGAATCAGATGCTGATTGGGAAGAAGAGAGCAATGATGGAAGTGAGTGTTCTCTTGCTAGTAAAGGTACGAATACTATTTCTAAATCTGAAAGTGAGTTTCCATATCAGAATTGTGTAAACCAGTTTGAGATTGAAAGTTATGAAGAAAATGTGTCTACACAATATGAAGACAAAGAGGTTATCCATAGAGACGTATTACCTAATTGTGTAGAAGAGTGTCTTGAGGATGAGTGTAGTGATGATCAGTACGTGATTGGTCCTAAGATTAATGCATCAACACCTATTGGTAAGATAAATGATGATTTTCTTGCAAGACATTTGAATCACCTATATGGAGACAATGAAAGTAACTTTGATCTATATTCTACATGCTTCGTTGACAGAGTTGATGTTGAGTCTTCATATAATTCTGATTTTTCTTCTTCATATGCTGAAAGCATCCATGATAGTGATGTTGGAAATGGTTTTAAAGTTTTCACTAATCCGTTATATGGTGAGGAGCTTGATGTTGATCAGCACATTACTTGTCCTAATGTCTACAAAGGTGCTTTGCATGGAGTTATCAATCCTCTTTTTGAAGAACACATGGAAGTTTTAGATTTAGCAGAGAATAAGTTTAATGATGATACTTTGTCTTACTGCTGTGAGAGATCAGAATGTTCTTCTTCCGCGTTTGATAGTGAAACTAATGATTATGTTGCATCTGAGGAGGTAAATGACAAGGTGTTTGATGAGACAGTTATTGAAAATCTACCTATACCTTGTTATGATTTTTATGATGAACTCTATGATGTAAAGACTAATCTTTTCGCTGGTTATGAAGAACCATTTGAAGGTTGTGGATTAGCTTCAGATTTTGACATTGATGATATATGTGAGTACAAGTCAGAATGTTCATTTGAATATCATCCGGTTATGCATAAGGAAACATATTTTCAAGGTATGGGTGATCCTTTTCCCCAAGTTGAATATGATGCATTCACATTCGAAATTGATAGCATGCACGAGTCATTTGTTAGAGAAGGTTTTCAATTATAGTTTGATATGTTCAAGCATGCTGATCAGAACTTTCATAGTGAGCAAGAGAATGAAGCAAGTTTTTATATGCATTATGGAAGTAAGAGTGCTGATTTTGTTTTTCCAAGTGATTTGTTATACGATGATAATATGATTGGTGAAACTAATAGGAGAAGAAAATTTAGTTTACCTCATGAAAGTTCAGATGAGAATCATGTTTATGACAGAGGTAAACAATTTTGCTGAAGTTCGGTGGCCCGGGGCCATCGTGTGTACATAGTCTTTGTAGTTGTAGTTGTTTCCTTGCTTTCAATAAGCTGTTCGAGAAGAGTTTTGAAGTTTTCCGGAATGGTCTGCTTCCTCCAGATATCTGAATCCTTGCCATGCCCACAAGGGACATGCATCCCTAGACAGAGCCACTGTTGGCGCTCATAATTGCCCTCTTGATTTTTGAGCACCATTGAAAAATCAAGCCCTTAAACACTTTTAAAATGCATGTGCTTGGTTGTACTCGGTTGTCCAGTTGAGACCCCTAAGGTGTTTATCACTTCTGGCACCTTCCATTCAGCATGCCTAAGCATTTCGTAAAGTTAGATTGACTTTCTGAGTCATTTGGCAAAGTTCTGTTTTGAGCTAGTATCAATCTTGCTTTTTTACCTAAGTGTCAAACAGCGACAGGAGGCTGTGTTTGCATCTGAATATCTCACACCCAGAAAGGTTTTGTGACTTTCCACTTTGAGATTATCTAGTGTCCATACCCAAGAACCTATGTTTTAGATTTCAAGCTTTTTTGAGTCCGTTTGAATAGGTTTTGAATCCCTCGAAGTTGGTCAGTTACTATTTTCATGCTTTTGCACTTTGCACACATTTTTGGGAAGCCCTGTTTGACGTGCTATAACTTTGACCCAATTGACTAAAATGCTAAATTTTTTGTTGCGTTGCATGGTAGACGTCAGAGACTTCCTATGTTTAAATTTTTAAGTCTTGACGAATCCGTTTGATATGTTTTCGAACGCGATTCCAAATGCAACTTGTATCTTTTGAATGGTCTCAGCATTTGCAGATTGTTTGGTGCCCCTGTTCATGGTGTTATAACTCCTAATCCGTGATTGGTGAGATCAAATGGATTATACCACTGTGTTTTCCTCCAAAAATACTCCAGGTGTGTCAGTTTGCAAGTCATGACGAATCCATTTGCACACTTTTCCAAGTCCTTTCCGTTCGCAAAAAATGTTTTCTGTCAGTGTTCCTAGTTGCAAAATTTTGAGTAGCCCACTTTGACTGATCGCCATTCGTGCCTCATGATTCATCATAAACCCAAATCCCAGATCCATAATGTTCTTATGACAGAGAATCAGTACCCCAATTTTCGTCTTCCCAAGTATCCGTCTATCCAGTTTCCAAGGCCAATTCCGAGCCTAGTTTGTTGCTTTCTGACATGTTTTCTGCAGATTTTTTTAAGTGGTCAACTTTGTCAGCGAATATCTTTTGACCCTGAATTTGTCATGAGATGAGATTCGACAAGGTGATAGTATGCAGAACAAAGAGCTAATGTGCAAGACTTCATGGCTTGAAGCATTGTGAAAGGATATGATTATCATGAAAACAAACAGGGCCCTAGCATGAAGAACAACATCAACACATATAGTCTTGACCTATGGAAACAATAGATCAGCTGCGGTACAAAACCCATGACTACACTGGCAAGGGTCCATAGCTTTATCAGCATTAAGTGATTTGGCATGACTGCCATGAGCATCAATATGAAGAAGTTTAAACTTGCAAACACATTGGATCAACGTCATTGAATAACTGGTAAATGCAATTGATGACCAGGCTAGCATTAATTGAAGGAAATTCATGCCATAGCAAAGCCATGCCAACACTAAAGGTAGAAGCATCATTAAAGGGGCCATGAAAACATATGAAGAAACCGTCCCTTGGCATGGAAGCCAGTCTAAAGCCAACAGAAGCAACAGAGGCATAGCTGATGATCAGTATCACAAATACCCAAAAGATATCAAGGTAATGGCATCATTTGGGCTAAATACTCATAGATTCTCCATATCCTGGTCTCAAAATCAACCAGGCTGGTGTTGAGTATTATGATGATTTTATCAATGCCCTCTTCCTTAATGGGATTCAACTATTTGTTACACTATTCCATTTCGACCTTCCAAAAGCACTTCGAGATTTCTATGGTTGACTAATCGGTCAAGAGATGGTAATAGGTTAACTTGGCATATGCACAATTGATGGTGAAAGGAAAAATCTAGTTAGGGTGAGGATCAATGACGTCCAAACTAGAATCAAGGTGTGTAGAGACAAGTGTAAGACGTCCAGTTGTAGCGGATTCTTTCGGCAAAATCAAGAGTCTGAGAAACTTTTGGCAGGCCAGACACACTTGCACTGTGCCCATCATGCTAAGCTCTGAATAAATGGGACCGAACTACACATTGTCACGTAGTCATGCCACTTAACATTGACATAACGCAACATATGATGGAAGACTACATTGGTTACATTTACAACTCAAAGAGCAGTCTGAACCATGTCAAATTTGTTGTAGCAAAAAAAATTGTCGTGGTGCAAGAAGTTTGTGGACATGGTGATGGGATTTCCGACTGCTAGCCCTATCATTGGACATTTTAAAAGAGGCCACCCACGTTGTTAGAGGAAGACTCCATGCCTTGTTGGAGGATGCCCATGCATGAGGAACAAAGGAAGCTCCAGTAGAAGATAAAGACGCCTTGCAGGAGCCTCACTCAAGGAACAGAGGAGGCGGTTCATGTAAGTTGGAAGTTGGAACAAAGCACGTTGAAGAAGCAGAGCTCCACCCTCTCTTATAGAGTGTGATATAGATGCACCCTGTGGAAAGGACTTGCTCCACCTTGTGAAGAACCCGCAGCATGAAGAGAGAGCAATGAAGCCGATTAAATCAAAAGCAGGTTCAAACATTGAAGATGTTGCCCACGCTGGCTCAAAGCAACAACAAATCACAAACCCATGCCGATTACAGAGAAATACACCACACTCAACCTAATATAAGAGAGCTCTCCTTGTAGATTAATAAGAAGGATACCCTTGCCAACCAAGAAGCTTCTCATCCATAAGCAAAGACTCTACGCAATACAGAGGAAAGCGCAAGAGAAGTGCTCCAGTAGTATATCCCACATTGTATATGTGGTGATTTTCTTTAATTTTTAAATGCAATTCTTCACACAATGTGAAACGTCTGTGAAGACAAGGGCTTTGGAACCGCAGGCTTTCCAGGTGGGACCCGACTTTGATGATGCCAGCCATGGGGAGGTGTTGAAATAATTTTAAATGAAAAATCTTATGCGATGACATGGCGCTAGAAAACAAGAATCGCCCAGATGCTGACACGTGGACAATCCTGCAGCTGTCGCTATGTCGCCGAGGGAAGTTGCTCGCTTTATAACCATGGTGAAATGGCGAGGATCGATGCAGTGATGACACGTGGCAGCGGGTCCAAGAGATGTGATGGTTAGAGCAAGTTTTTGAGATGTGCTAGATCGCGCCATGTGGCACTTCTAGCGGTCCTTGCTTACTCGCCAAGTGGAAGATGCACGACAATTAACATAGCGAGTTAGCGAGAAGATGACACGTGGTGAATGGTGCAAATTAGGCAGACCAATCAATAAGTGACACGTGGCACCGGTCAAACCAAGGTTGACCACAGATTCAAAGGGTCAGGAAAATTTGTAGAGTTAAAAATAATAATATTTTATTATTATTTTTTGTTAAAAATGCCCACATCAAGTTTTAAAATCAAATGGGACATTTTCTAAAGTTTATACTTTAGAATTTTTCAAATTTTATAAAAAATCAAATGGCAGACATAACTTTCAGTCAGAGGAGTCATTTTCAAAATAATTTTTTCGGGGGTTTCCTGGAGGCAAAATAGGCGATGTTATATATCGCCGAAATCGGGAGAGATGAACTTTTCGTTTCTGGAGTCGGGTTTTGCACAGGTATCAGTCAGTTTGAGCTACATGAGGTTTTCTATCAGGTACGTAAAGTGCAACCATATTCATACCAGGAAGTTCGTATTTGTTTTTTTGTCAAGATAATGACCTGGATATCAGTAGAAGGCAATGGAAATACAGTTAGGGTCAAATTTTTTTTGATTTACTCGGTAAAAACTCATTTTCACTGGCTTTTTCATGGGGCAATCAGATATTTTGGCAAGTAAAGGGTTTTCATCATTAGGCAAGGATATTTTGCAAGTTTGTTACAGATTAATGATGAAACAAAATTAGATCAGAAGGGATGAAAGAAGAAAGAGGTTTTTCAGTTACAGAGGATTGGATTTCAAGTGGACACCTGGCAATTGCATATCAGATCCGGGAATTCATTTCTTGCTATATCTTTCTTTCTTTCTTCATTTGTAATGGTTCCAGTTTTTGCACTGAGAAACCATTCTTCAACATTTCTTCTTGTATTGAATAGCATTTTAAGTTTTATGCAGATAGTTCTTTTTTGTTAGGTGATCTATGAGTTATTTTCTGTACATTTCATGTATTTGATTTCAAGGAAAACAAATAAAGTGCAGCAAAAGTTTGAAGTTCAGTTTGAATCTTGTCTCCTGATTATGGCTCTATTATTTCTTCTAATTTGTGATCAAAGAGCATGAATTAGGTTGTATTAAATTTTGAAATGTATGTGGTTAAAATGTCTTTCTTATGGAACAAAGAACCATGTAATTGCTTGATATTTGTCATAGGGTTTGCAGATTTCATGATAGGATTTTATGAGTATGAGATTCATTCTGTAGCAGATGTCTATTCACAAGGTGAAAGATAGATTAGGGATCTTAATGTAGAGATACGTTTGAGGTTTCCAGGAGATGTATGGTTATGATTCATTTAATTGCCCAACAGATAAGGCACTGGTCAGAGATAGGATCATTAAGTTCTATTGCTTATACTTGGGTCTTGCTGATATCAATCTATTAAATCATTTTCATTTTATTGTTGAAAGGTATTCAAAGTATAACCTGCACTTAGCTTTCCAATTTCATGAGTCATGTCCTTAGCTATTTCATGCTTGTGATCTCCTGGTTAAGCATAGAAGGATTAGGGGTTTCATCTGCTTTTATAGATCCTGAATATGGTTATTGCACTGGTCACATAGTCAGATCTAAAGAGGTTCATCCACCTAGGTTTTGCAGAGCCTGAAGTGTAGAAGGAGTACAGCCTTATAGTTGGCCTGGTGTCTGAATGGATATGTTGATAATGGGAGTTAGCTACCCCTAGATATGTTTTGTTCTCATCAGGGTAATTGGAAATGGGTAACACTTTTTCAAACACCAACAGGGTTAAAGGGCATGGCTCTCGTTATGGCTTTTTGGGATTTCACATCATATTTGTATGGAGAATATGCGGATTCCAGATCACAAACTAGGAATGTGCCATAGGATCAAGAGCATGCTCAACACAGTGAAAATGTAGAGCCTAAAGAAGAAAAAGAAAGGACATTGGAGTTGGTTGTTTAAGAAGACATTTCCAAGTGTACATATGCACTGTGAAATGATTTAGGGGATATATATTGTCTTGCAACTACCTTTCAGCCCCCTTACACTTTTTTGAGGGTTCAAGCCCATGATTTTTTGGTTGTTGAGCATGGTGCCTTGGTAAACAATGGCATCGAGGCAGACATGATGGAGCCAGGTAGAAGTAACCATATGGCTACTAGTTTTGGGAATGATGTCACATATTTTGCTCGGTTCGATTTGGCAAATTAGTAGAGCAAGTGGAGCCAATTGCCCAGGTTTGGACAATTTTAAGGGAAATGAAGTAAATTTATTCTATTGCTTGGGATGTTAATTGAAGAGATTTTTGTTTCCCATTTTTTACTACATTATGTACTATTTTTAGAATTTAAATCCCCTTGCCAATCCACTTGACAATTCTTTCTTATTTAAAAGCGAATACTTGAGCTTTTTGCAATATTATAATGTATTATGGTGGATGCTTGATTAATATCAACCCAACCTCTAATACAAAAATGATATTAGATGGGAAGTCCTTTGGATCTGACTGTATTAGTGATAGTATTTGGGTATGTGTATAGATAAGTGCAATGGATATTGACATATCATCAATGTATTGAAATATTTATACAAACTGTAGAATAGAAACTCAAATTTATGTCACCAACTACAGCTGATTTAGCAAGACTTATAGTTTGCAGTGGAGATGGAGGTGCAAGTAGAGAGGGATTATGTCCATCCTCATCATCAAACATAATATTCTTTTCAATATCAAGTCATTCTACTTCAACGACACTTGTATTAATGTGTAATGGAGGTGGAGGTAGGATTATGTCCATTCTCCTCCTCATCCTCATCATCAGACACCAAATACTTTTCAAATTTTAGCCATTCTTCTGCTTCAACACTAGTTGTATTTCTATCTTGAACATCAACTACAACCACTTCATGATGAGAACTCATTAATTTCTAGTGTGACCTACCCAGCTTGAAGGTAGTAGTAAAAGGATCTTGTATGTTGGTTGTACAACATCAAACATCTATCTTCAAGGTTCTTTCTTAGTTGTTAAAAAAGAAAATAAGTAAGAAGAAAGGGGCATCCCAACACCCCTCTCCTGCTAAACCTATTTGGAAACACAATGATTTTGTCCAGATAATCATAATTTGGCTTTCGATATTGCTCATTAGGCATTTATGTTGATAATAACTTATCGATGCACTCCCTGGAAGTATGATGCAAAGTTAGATAAATTGGAAGGTGGAGGTGGAGGTAGATGCCACCTAGATGTGCCCAGGAGGCCCACCACAGGGTGCACATCCAAGCTCATCCATGGCCCAGAAAAAGGAAAAATGACATTTCTGAATTGTCACAAAGATAGCTCTCAACTATAGACATTTTTCTATTTTCTAAGTTTTAAGCCAAACTGCTGAGGATGGGAAATCAATAACATTCCCATTCAAATCTCATCAACAAACTGTTATTGCAAAAAAAAGACTTACTAATAGTTAACACACATGTCCCTTTCACTGTTTCTAGTACCTCCAAGTATTGAAATAATTTATGTAATTTGAAATTGATGCAAACTAATGAGTACATACTGTCACTAGTGCTACACTAAATCATTCATCTATTGATTGCTTAATCATTCTCTAATGCACACACAAACCTTGTATTTCTAGAATCAAATATCCAACAGTTTTCAAATTAATAAGTAATTTAAATTGATGCAAACTAATGAGTACAGACTATCACTGGTGCTACACTATATCATTCTTCTATTTATTGCTTAATCATTATCTAACTCACACAAAAACCTTGTATTTCTAGAATCAAATATCCAAAGGTTTTCAAATTAATAAGTTATTCAAACCAGTCCTTAATGGTAGATCTATCCCAAAGTTTAGAAATTATTGAGCTCATATACCTAGTTTTTTCTGAACATATTTCATTAGCATAGCTAGTGCTCAGTGTCCACTTATTAGTAGATTAGATGAATGACAATGTAAGAGATTTGTTGTACATATTTCATCAGCAGAGCTATTGTTCAATGCCCACTTATTAGTAGACCAGATATATGACAATGTAAGGGGTCAAAAAGCTTAGAAAAAGTGATAGGAAAAATCCTCTCAACCTTTCCAAATTTCTTCCCAATTTTCATAGTTATTACAAAGGTGGAGATGTGCGCAAAATAACCTCTTAAACATGAATAAGGACTAGGACATGGATAGGAATCCACATAGAAATGAACCTTAAATGATGATACATAGGCTTTCCCATACAAAAACTGTGATCTAAAAACAAGTAGCCAATACTATCAATTGGCATTTTATATTTGTCTTGATTAATGATGAAGCATCATAATCCAATGATTTAATTTTGTATATTTCTTACATTTCTTTGCACACAACATCCAAGCCCCCCAAAAAAATCATGCATCTGTATTCAAATGGCATGCATCTAAAACCCCCAAAAAAATCACATTTAAAGTTTATTTGTATAAAAACCTCTCCAGAATTTGTCAGAATGTAATAATTCCTCTTTCCCATCTATCAGAGTAGACTTCTAGGACATAGTTCAATCTCTAAAAACATGATAGCCAATAAATCCTCAATATCTGCATTGAACAATATTCATTATCTTTATTTAGGAGGTTATCAAGCTCTTCACTTATAAGCATATTTATTGAGTCTTTGTTGGATTTTTTCACATTCTCTTGTCTAGATCAAATCCTTGATAAAATTTACTCATGTTGTTGGGTCTTTTCAATTAATTCAAAGTGATTATTCCTATTTGAGAGGATTGAAAGCTAAATTGCTAATAAGGGGAAACAAAATGTTTCAAGAATGCATAAGTTTCCTTCTTTAATAGCTCCCTTTTTCTTCTAGGTTATGTGCTTTTTGGATTGAATGTAGCAATTAATGACTTGTACTTGATATATCTATAATATTTAAAGTCAATATTACATTTGGCCTTTAGATTTTCAAATTTAGTTCCTAGCAACAACAACTTTTGCTGCGATGGCTACAAAAAGATGCTAATGCTAGATAATATTGATGGCAACCTTGACATTAGTTTATCATGTTAAGTTGGGAAGAAATGTTTATATCCCTTTACAGATCTTGTGCATAATTATATTATAAAGAGTTATAGCAAGAATGGAGGATTCCTGCTTTAGTGGTCAGAAGAAGATTGTTAAAATCTACTACTCCCTATGTGAAAAATTAGAAGAATGAAGAAATAGTTACAAAAACCTAGATGCAACTAAAACATCAATAAAACATATATTCATGATATTTTGTGTGTATTACATTAGAAACTACAAAGGAATTTTCAAGACATTGGATAACAATACCATAAGTAGCCAAATTAAAAAAATTCAACATGATATCTCTACATAGTAGATACATAGATGAAATAGTTGGGGAACAACTGCTTGTAGCCAATGGTGAAGATGAAATTCATCCATGTGGTTAAGGGAATTTATTGAAATAAATCTAATGTGCATCTAATGACAACATAGAATTTAAAAATAGAATTTTTAGCTTGGTTGGTCAGTTTGATACAAAGTGTACCTCTAAAGTTAAAACATACATTCTACCAAATAGATCTAGTTATGATGTAAAGCTTGATTTCATTTGCATCAAAATTTATATTCTGGCTTATGGAACTAGCTATACACTATGGAAAGCCATTGTCACTATGTTTAACACTTTTTCCATGACCATTTCACTACTTGTGAATAGGACAAAATCATCTTTCGTGGTTAAAATGAGGGCAAAGAATTTTGGCAGCACCTAGTTCATTCTTTGCTACTCCTAAGTTAAGTTGTTATTTATTAGAAATTAAATTTAGAAGAGAAATCACATTGGGGCTTGCTATAGATAAGATAATAGCTTAAGCCATTAAAATTGAGAAAAAGCCCATAAATCTCAAAATGTGAACAAATAATCCATCAAATGGGATAGCTACTCTAAACAATCCAAAACCTAGTTTGAATATAACCTACTGAAAAAACATTCATTACTAACCCAATTTGAATATTAATACAACTGAAAGTAAACATTGATCAATCACATCAAGGCAATTCAAGCCATCACCATGACTTTTCGCAGCTATGTTAGCATATTAACTCTAAGCATGAGAATCTGTCGTGCACCACAAGAGTCTCTAGTACATTGCCCATTCCCAACTACATATAGACCAAGAAAATTTTATTTTATTTTATTTTTTCCTAGAACTTTTAAGTAAATACTTGAGTATTTCTATAAAATTAAATCATAGATTTAGTAGTTAATGGATTCTTCAATGTTTTATTATGAAATCCATGACAAACACATGCATCTATGGGTTGATATAGAACATATATTTGAAATAGGAAAGGGAATTACCATCCCCTATATTTGTAGGAATTAGTTCTTTGAATCTTCAATCCTTGAGAGTTGACTATATATTTCTTTTTCATTACCACTAGGATGAGCATATCAACAATTTGTTAGATAATTGATGAACAATATTAGGGTTTTATTTGTCATATTCTATAGTTGTAGAGAAAGTAGAGAAGTAGTATAGCTTTCCACAAGACAAACAACTATCTATTGTCTTCCACATACTCTATATAGGTAGCCAATATAGAATGGGAATAGTTTCCATGTGAAACCCAACAAGGACTGGAGCCTAGTTAGCCAAGTCATAGTTTGATAATTTAAAAAGGTTGTAGAGGATGTTCTTTCTACAACCAAGTGGTAGCCACAACCAAGTGTTAGCCTTGCATCAGATCCACATAAGATGCAAGATTTGCACCTCATTTCACCCATCGGGTTCCACAACACCCATAATTGGATGGTGTAATTTGACATATGAACATGTAAAATGTTCGTTGTGGATTTGAATATAGGTTTTCACTATGAAAGGTCTAACGATTTTCCACTCATGCTTAACCCACTTTAATACCATAGTTTAATTACCAACCCTAACTAATTGTAGTTAGCTCTAAATTAAGTGATGCATAATAGTAGGACTCACATTCCCATTTTTGGAATAGTTGTGAAGAATAAAAATTATAAGTTGGCAAGAAAGTGTTTTCACCTAAGGATGGCTTTTAAAGTTGAATTTTGATAGGGCTGCCAAAGGCAACCCTAGACCAATGGGAGAGGGAATGGTTATTCACTATCCTTTAGGTTCCTTCATAAAAGGAGGATCATAATTTTTTAGTACCAAGTCTAATAATGAGGATGAAGTTGTTAGCTCTACTAGAAGGATTGAAAATGACAAAATTTGTGAGTAAAAGGGATCGGAAGTCAAAGATGGCTCTGTTGCAAATTATTTAGGATCACATCAAAGAAAATGGCAAAGACTGGAAACTAGAGAGCTGAATGGAGGAAGCTAAACTAGTAGATGCCAGCTTCAATTAACTTCCAGCATTGATACATAGAATTCAATGGTATTCTAAGTTGTAAGCCGTCTGCTAATTTCCATAAGCATTAAAAGTGAGTATTTGTCATGCCATGTTAAAGCCTTATGTTTATTATGCAACAATTTGCTCTCCACTTTATTTATTGTCTACTGATTAGGGTGTGAGTTGTGAAAAAGCACTAAATTTTGGTGCTTGGATTCTTTTTCCTCAGATTTTTGTTTGCCTCTATGCAGATTTTCATGTAGTCTAAAAGTTGTATATGTTCTCTCATGATGGCACATGTTTAGAGAGCTCAAGATTATTATGGTGCTGTATCCAATTATTACCTAAAGCACAAGATCAAATATTTTTGTTCCTTAACAATTTGTCTAAGACATACTTGGTGAGGTGGGTGGAGAGATGCCAAACAGTCAAGAGCATCAATAGAAAATGATTTTGCTGCCAAATCAGAAGCATATACACCTAAAACTGGTATGACATCTTGAGCTAGATAAATGATTCTTTATATAAGATCACTGCCTTTTCTATCTAAAGATGAAATACTGTTTACTTGAAATGATTTTTTATATAAGATCATTGATTTGACTTAGTCAAATCTTTAATGTGAGTACTGTTTACTTGAAATTGCTAAGTGATGCTAACAAATTTCTCAATCGTCTCTAGAGTGGTAGAACCCACACCATCAAAACAACGCTAACATCACTGGTTTGACTTAGTCAAATCAATGATTTTTTACATAAGATCACTGATTTTACTTAGTCAAATCTTTAATGTGAGTACTGTTTACTTGAAATTACTAAATGATGCTAACAAATTTCTCAATCGTCTCTAGAGTGGTAGAATCCACACAATCAAAACAACACTTATAAGTAAGATTGGTGTTTATGCTATTTGTGACATTTTTTTGCGTGAATTTCAAATCTAGGCAGCATTTATAGTCATTTCTTGCTGATATCTTGAGATTTATACAACTGACGCTCTTTTTTCTTTGCCACTCTTCTTTCTTTTTCACATCCTCAAAGACATCAATTAGGTAAATCTTTGAGAAGTTCAGTACTACAGGGACTCCATGCCATAGTTAATGTATGACTTATAGCTTCTTTTTCCCCCATATGCTTCAAGAGAGAGATTTCATATAGCACATCCACAATACAACCTATAGAGGAAGCAAGGATAGTTTTATGGTATTGACGGATGCTTCTGGATATAACTATGTAATGTTTTCTAGCATTAACATTTGAGAAAAAATGTGAGTGTGATCCAAACTATTGATACTAAAAAAGCTACATCATTATATCCAAAAGCATTCACTAGAACTATCATGAACTATGGAAATTTCATGTCTCTTATATTTTTTTGACGATCTTTACCAAAATGAAGGATCCTTCAATGCCATATTTTATTCAAGGCATTGTCTTTATTATGAGGGGATGCTTGCATGTTGTCTGTCTTTAAAATTTCCATTCTACCTTCTTTGGAATTACTTTAACATTGCATGCTTCCAAATTACAGTGTCATGATAATGACATCATAGATACTAGACGAGGAGCACAGTCTACTTAGAAAGAATTAAACAAAGCACTTGCAAAAATTGAAAAGACCTAATTTAATGCTTGCACAAGGAAGAATTAACACTATACACACTATTCCATCCAACAAAATCCACAAACACTTCTCTATTCACTTCAAAACTTAATAAAAACTAGTAACTGTCACTACAATTCTAGGCACAATCTATTGTTTCGTACTATAGCCGTACAATGACATTTACCAACCCTTGCATTAGGGTTCCCCATGACATTTATAGCCTTCTCCTCGACATTCATGAAGTGTACATCCACCATCCTAAAACTAGAAGTTGCGGAATCACTTCCCAAAGTTCATATTCAAGACCTTGGTGTTCTTCTGATGGGTTCAGGATATGAGGTAAGTTGATTGTGATTATTTGGAAGAAATGATCTCATAACATTCATCCAATTTTTATGCTCTTATTCCATGGATAATATGATCTTTTGTTTTCAAAATTTGAGGCTTGCAGGTCTTCTTTAGTGAATCAAGTCTATATGGATTCAAAGGGCTTGTTGGTAGGCTTGCACGTATTGGTGTACATGCAACTCTTTTTCTCATAATGGCAGGGGCAACTCTAAGTTCTATGGGGGGGCTACTGTGGTTTAGTTATAATTCCTCAAGGCTTGAATTTTATGATGGGGGATGTGCTTACTCCAAATAGGATTTTGTCTAAACCAATTCCCAGTTTTCAAACCGAAGTTCATGTTGAGAAGTTTTACATTGATTACTATGAGAATGGCAAGGTATATATATATCTGGAATCATAATCTGGAGCTTTTTTCCTCCTTCACACAAACACTCACATAAAAGAAGAAACAATATTCTAGCCACCATCTTACAACTCTTTGTTCTTTTTTTTTTCTCCTAGCTACATTTTTCAGTTTGATAATCTCAAAATAATCAAGTCTCTTTTGAAAACTGCATTGAGATGTTAACAGCAGGTATCTTACTGTTATTCATTTTTCTCGCCCATATTTATTTAGGTATCCCAATTTCACACTAACCTTTCTTTACATGATACAAATAGAAAGGAAGTTCTAAGGAAGACTATCAATGTGAATAACCCTTTATGATTTGGGGGCATCACAATCTATCAAACAGATTGAAGTATCTCAGCTCTTCAGATACACAAGAATGGTGCAGGACCATTCAATCTTGCAATGACTACATTATAGAACAAAGATAATCAACTTTTTGGTACATTCTTGCCACTAGAAGATGATAATAGTTCTACCAATCCTAGTTACATAATATTGAATGGCATTTGCTAGGCACTCTTGATAGACTCAAGTAAAGGTTTTATGCTAGAACTTTTCTAACATTAGTCATTTTTCTGTATCTGGTGTTGTAGAAGAGTAAGGAAGAACTAGAAGCTTTGATGGATAATGTTGAAGAAAGTGAAAATGTTGGCAGCAAATACAACATCTATTTGAAAGATACTTTGCTACTTGTGGCAGGAGCAGTTATAGCAGGCGTCATTGCTGATCCACTTGTGGACGTTGTTGACAACTTTTCTAATGTCACAAACATCCCTACCTTCTTTATTTCTTTCATAGCAATGCCCTTTGCCACAAACTCCAGTGAGGCCATTTCAGCACTTATCTTTGCAAGTCAGAAGAAAAAATGAACTACTTCTTTGACCTATTCTGAGGTACATTTCTCCTTGTCTTTCAATTTCTTTGATCCATGAAGATGCTTGATGAGTTTGAATACTAAGAATGGGGATGACATTGAGAATAGAAGAGCGATAATTGTTCATGGGATCTCTCTGTTTGCCAATATGGGCACCTTTTAGGGCACAACTTTCGCTGTTTCCGTATACCAGATATATTTTCTTGCTTAAGTTCTGCCTGTTACTCTGTTGTTTTCTCTTTCTCATACACATGCACATTGACATACAAATGCTAATTTTCAAATAGATTTCTCAATGTTCATATCTTGTTTTGTAGATATATGAGGCAGTGACAATGAACAATACATTGTGCTTGGGTGTTTTCTTGGCCATTGTCTATCTTCAAGGATTAGATTGGAACTTTTGAGTGGAAGTATTGGTGATATTAATTGCAATTGCAGTGATGGGGCTCATGGGCAACATCTTCACCACATATAAACTTTGGACGAGTTCCATTGGTTTTCTTATGTATCCTCTATCTCTTGTAACATATAAATACTTATCCACAATCTATTCCAGAAATTTGTAAATAAATCGATTATGGATTGTGGAAAACTCATATATTTAATTTATTATATTTGGTGATTATTTCTTTGACACCATAGATCAATTTTGGCTCGAGATCTGCAGTCTTTTGTGATGTATGATCAAGAAGGGAAGTTTGTGGGAGTTAGGTGGCCTGGGTCAAATCATCCAATAACCATTGATGACATGGAAATTATTGTGGATGATGTGATTGGTAGCACTGGCCTAGAACTAAAGGTCCATGCTTTTCCTCCATTGTTTGTTTCTATTTGATAGTTTATCGTGTGACCCTGTAAAGAATATAATGGAGATAACTCTATTTTGAGTGGAATTAGATTTAATAATCATGCGTACAAACTTTAACAAAAAGGAGATTGATGTTAATCACAATGAGTATGCCAGACTCACTGATTATTAGTTATGACTACCCTTCCTTTTATAGTTGTTATGAAAAAAAGATGATGAGGTATAACTAAGATATCAATTCTTGTTTTAACCATATTTTCCCTACTTCTAGCTAACTATTTTGCCTAATCTCAATTGGATCCAGGGGTTCCTGTGGTATATGCTAGATTTGGACCACTCATGTTCACAACCATTGTCAGCTTTCTTTCTCATTCACAAGTAAGCCTAGATTCAGAAAATTTCTACCTTCACAAAATTCATTTCAAGTTTTGATTAATGTATTTTTCCAATTATCACCATTTGGATAATGGCACCAAAATTATGTCTAATGTGCTGATTTACAAAATGAACAATGAATGTGTAGGTATGAGCTTTGCAAGATGGAACATCTATTCTAGTTGGAGGAAAGAGTAATAGAGATAAACTAGGTTTTCAAGAAGAGATGAATCAAATATTTGATTCAGTTCCTGAAGTAGTTAGTAATAAACATATTGCAAATGGTATGTAGAATTACTATTAATTGTAGGATTTGAGCAAAAGCGCACAACAAATCCACAAAGCCTAGGAAAACTTGCATGCAGAAAACCTATCATGGAGAAGAAAAAGACAAGAAGAGGCAAGGGTTTGATCAAAAAAAATCAGATGAAGAAAATATTATTCAATGGATCTTCATAATTAAAAAAAAAAAGAGATCAATCCTTATAAAAGGAGATTGAAACTCGAAAAGGGTAACCTAAAGCCTAAAAAAGCTAGGTTGCACAATATAATTAATAAAATATTAATTATATGCATCTACAAGATAGCTTAAGAAAACTAGAGTAATAAACAACCTATTTAATTGAATCAAAGTGATTTAATTAATAAGTGTGAACTAATAATTACACTAAAACCCCCCCTTAAGCAAAGCTCAGGAGGTAAGCTAACCTAGCACAGTTATGAAAGTAGGAAAATTAGATCCCGACAACAAGCCCTGATCAGGTACCCAATGACAACAAAATCTCTATAAAGAGGAGAAATAGAGAAAACCACATGGGAAAAACCCTACTCCAAAAAGAGATAGCAAAGAATGTTCCAGAAGATAGGAATAAAGAGAGATCATGAAGAGAACCACTGAAGCATGAAAAATCACAAAAATCTATCAAAAGGTGCTGATCTGTAGAACCTCCATAGAAATAGAAGGCACAAACTGAGCATTTCTATATGGTAGATGATCCATGTCACTGAAATGCATAGGTAGCCAGCTACTGCAATCGCCTAGTATGTAGGATCAAGTACTAAATACATAGCTCACACTAATGAACCATCGAACCAAGGAAGCATAGAACAATAATATAACCCCCCCTTAATGCAGACGGGGTGAGGTGACAGGCAACTGAAAAGATGGGCCAAAAATCTCCTACAACACAGGAACCAAACACATCAAGAGTGAGGTACAGACATAAATAAAGGAACATGTCATCAACACTGCATGAGGCAAAAGATAAAGAGGGCCTATAAGTGGCAAACAACTATCCCCCCCATGACACTTTATAAAATAGTGCGAGTACAACAAATCACAATGATGAAAAGGATCTTGAAACGCAAGAGTGGCACTTTATCTAAGTGCGTTGCATATAGATGCTTACAATGAATAGCAACAATGATCATAAAAAACATAAGGCTGAAACAATAGAAGGAAGAGCCCAAAACAAAGCATCTAAAGCAAGAAAATCGATCCCTGAACCTAAAACAATCAGGATATCCACTAGAATGCTAAAATGAAAAAGACTGAATTGGATGTGCTTGGAATAGGATCTAGAACAACTATTAGCATCACTGGAAAGATTGCAGAAAGAGCTTTCTAGCAATATAAAGAAGTCCAAAATCAGAGATCGGATGCTCAAGATATGCCTCCCGGAGTGCAAATTTTTTTTTTGGCTTTGACTACCAAAACAAGCAATCAAACTGCATCAAAAACCAAAAACACTTATACTAGCATCTCCATCTCAAAACCTACTTTTTGGCACATTTTTTGGATCAAAAAAATACGTTCGTATGCTCAAGTTATGGAGAAAAAACCAACAGGGCCTCTGAAAATGCATGAAAAAATTATTTTTTTAATAAAAAAAAAAAAAAAAAAAAAAAACGCCACCGCCACCAGTGGAGCGATGGTTGAGCAGTGGTCTGGTGGAGAGAGCAGGAGGTGTATCCGCAGTGGCAGAGCCACAGTGGAGGGCGGGTGATTAGTCAGGAGGTGCCGCCGGTGGGTCACCAGCAGCCGCTGCGGTCAGCGGGACCACTGACAGTTTACCGCAGGCAGTTACCACCAACTACGAGCGGTCTCGGTGACCACTGGCAGTTTTTTTAGAACTGCCACTACAAAAAACAACCATTTTAAATATTTTTTTGGTGATTTTTTTGATTTTTTCACCTCAAACTGTGTGCGAGAGGTCGTACGAGCCTACTCGGCAATTTTTTTTGCCTCCCAGATCAACATTGTCCAAATTAGGCAAATTTTATATCAAAATGGGGGTTTTGATGCCTTCTGAATCCATCCGTGAGGTCTGTTTGGCCTCAAAATGCTTCAAAAATTAGTGACCCCCTTGTTTTATCAGGAAAAGCCTAAAAAAATACTAGATCTGATCTGCCAAACCCTTGTTCTCCCTTTTTCTTGAAACATTGAACAAGCTACAACATATCTAGCTCTTATAACATGTAGGATTTTAGCAAAAGTGCACAACAAATCCATGAAACTCAAGAAAACCTGCATGTAGAAAACCTGTCACGGAGAAGAAAAAGACAAGAAGAGGCAAGGGTTTGATCTAAAAAAATTAGACGAAGAAAATATTATTCAATGGATCTTCATAATTAAAAAAACAAATAGATCAATCCTTATAAAAGGAGATCGAAACCCAAAAAGGGTAACCTAAAGCCTAAAAAAGCTAGGTTGCACAATATAATTAACAAAATATTATTTATATGCACTTACAAGATAGCTTAAGAAAACTAGAATAATAAGAAACTTATTTAATTAAATCAAAGTGATTTAATTAATAAGTGTGAACTAATAATTACTCTTACATTAATATCCTGCAATTTCTTTGCTATGATATTTGAAATTGATGTTCATCAAATTAAATCTCATTAGATGATTGGCCGACAATTTTTTTCCAACAACATTTGTTCTTGTATGTTAGGGCTTGCTAAGTTGGTATTATATTTTCATAGGTGACACAACAAATATAATAGGGAGATATAATCTGGCACTCTCAACTTTTTACCATCATATCCCATTTTATGTAGCTGCTCCTCTAACCTCAATGGATCTCTCAATTTCCTCTAGTGAGTACATAATAATTGAAGAGAGGTCACCAAAAGAACTAACTCATGCTCTTGATGGCCAAGGTCAACAAGTAGCTCCATCTAGGATTTCTATTTGGAACCCTACTTTTGATGTTACCCCTGCAAATCTTATCTCGACCATTATAACTAAAAAGGTGCATTGTCATATCTACTCTTTTGTGAATAAACTGTCATTTCGAAAAAAAAATACAATTTGATCTCAAACTTGGTTTTCTTCATTTCATACATTGTACAAGTGCAACCATGATATATATTTTAGCATATAATATTTAAAATGTGTTATGTAAAACAACGCATCATTACAAAGAAGGATCCAACTTCTGTGTTTGATGTAAATGAGTTCATAAAGAATGTTTCTTAAGGAGCAAATAAAGGATACATTGGACAAGTGCAACTATGATTTCCATAACAATTTAAAGAAACTAAAGTACTCTTTAGTCATTAAATTCTAAAAAGGAGTAAAATGATTGCACAAGTAAACTTCAAAAGTAGTTGTTCTAGTGTTGAAGTTCTTGTGGGATAAAATGCATAATTTTCATATAGTGGTGTTCAGTTTAGGATACTTTTCTTCTTCAATTTATGTACTATATTGTACTTTGAAAACCAATTGTTATGAATATGAAATTCCTTTGTTACTTTGATTATGTAATATATCATTATTCCCAGTTGAAAAAATTTCTATCAACTTTGGCAATATCAAGAGTGCATTACACTTCAATAGTTCTGCTTTTGCTTACATTCTTGGATGCTTTCATTTCAAAGAATACATGTCCATGCTATATGTTTATGTTCTTCTTTGTTCCATGCTATATCAAGCAATTGTTTCTTATCTACAATCAGAGGACACCTTTGAGAAGAAAATTTTTCCTGCTCCAACTTTACTTTGCAGAGATTTAAAAGGTTGCAAATTAAATGGCTTAGATAAGAAATAATTGCTTGATACAACATAAAAAAATGTCAACCAAACATTGGTGAAAATTTGAACCAATTCTTGATAGTTTTCTACCAAGAATTAGTCAAAATTTCCACCAATTATAATTTTTTTTTGACCAAACATTGGTGGAAATTTTGACCAATTCTTGATAGTTTTCTACCAAGACTTGGTCAAAATTTCCACCAATTATAAATTTTTTTGACCAAACATTGGTGGAAATTTTGACCAATTCTTGATAGTTTTCTACCAAGAATTGGTTGAAATTTCCACCAATTCTAAATTTTTTTCGACCAAACAGTGGTGGAAATTTCAACCAACAATGAAAAACTAGAGCTAGCAAAAATTAATTTTTTTCGACGAATGTATTGGTCAAAATTTTGACCAACGTGCAGGTTCGTCAAAATTTTGATGAGATAAATTACCACGAATTGCTTGGTCAAAATTTTGACAAACCTGCATCAAAATTTCAACCAAAATTTGTCAAAAATTGAGTTTAAATTTACTAGTGACACTAGGAGTGTCTGTATATAAAGGCCTCTAAGATGCATCTAGAATGCCTAGGAATCAACATCATGATAAGTCATACAACTAGGTGCATGTCCACCAGATATGGATTATCCTCCATTAAGCATAGAAGTAAGTGCGATGATGAGAGGATAAGCCTACAAAGGTGTAGCATGCAAATTTATGTTGTAGACACCATGTGCTAAATTAGGAGTGCCAATAACTGTGTTGTCTACATGAAAACTCAATTAATTATGCAAACTCCAATATTGTAGACACCATATGCTGAATTAGAATTGTTTACTTTTGTGTTGTCAACATGACAACTCATGAAAGTACGCAAAATCCTAAGTGTCTTACTAAATAAATAATAAAATAATGCATTAACCTAAGTAAACTTAAGTAAAGTGTAAATAGTAAATACGTATCTACACTAACACCCCCCCTTAAGTGCAACTTAGGGGAATGCCCTTAAGCTTACGAAAACTAAAATGAAAATGCATGATGGGTCCCGACTACTAGGCCATGTTAACGTACCCATGTATATAATGAAATGCAATCTCTCATAAAATGGAGAAAGAGGGAAAACTTCATGTGAAAAACCCTCCCCCAAAAAAAGAGATGAAAAGATGTATGGATGGATGGAGTAATCAAGATCCCCCCATTACGACATACATCAAGTATATACAAAAGAGAAGTGGAAGGACAAAACCCCTTAAGAGGAAAAAGTCCCCCCATAAAAGAGAAGAAGGAGACAAGGTAGTCCCCCCCCCCAAAAAAAAAAATAAGGTGCTGACCAGTGAGAAATAATCCAATGTAGAAGCTAATCCATGATCATTGAATGATGTTCCTCCCCTTTGGAAGAAACACTGGTAGAGGTACTGGTGAAACGCTTCCCTTGGGTTTGGAAAGAAGCTTGGTGATGAAAGGTGTCTCTAAAATTTGTTCAAGTGTTCCTCTATCAATACTGATGATTGCTCCTTCCAATACTATTGAGAACAAATGTAGATCTAGCAAGGATTGATGTAGAACCTGTTTCAAAGAGCCAACAGTCTCCTCAAATGATAGAGAGACCTCTTGCAACTATTGTACATAAGGATCCACAATCACATCAGCCTGTGAAGACTGATCATGTAGAGAATGGACATGAGGGTTAGAGTGAGCCCTTGCAACAACTGAAGAAGGATCATCCTCATCAAAGAGAAGTGATATATCATCAAAGAAGTCTCCCAAATCGACTATGTGTGACTCCACGAACAAACCAAAAATGTTAGTCAATAAGTCATTACCTGAGGCTAGAACTAGAAGACAAAGTGTGGCCTACTGTGGTGAAGTACATGAATCAATCACTATGGAAATTGATGAAGAATTCACCTCAAAGAGATGATGAATATCATTGAGGATGTCTCCCACATTTTCAATATGAGACTCCACAAACAACCTTGCTATGTCTAGAAGGAAGTCGTCCCATAAAGCTAGAGTAGAAAATTAGGGTAAATCCTAATGCACTGAATCTGAAGCATTTATGTCTAGAACTAGATTAGGAGTAGCAACAAGTGTATTTGGAAGTGTGATCTCATCTGGAGAGGATGCAACTGCAACAAGAGGTAAAAGATCTTTTGGGAATGGAGGAATGTGTGGATCTCCACACATTTCCCAAAGATGAATCCAATAAACATATGGATCAGATGACTTAATGTCCTCAAGTGAATCAATAACCTCCATATCCATAAATGGAAAGAGAGTATGCCAAATGAGGGCACTTGTGTCTGCATTGTAGGTAAGTCCTCTCGCATATGGTAGTGCATTGTGTTGACTAAGACATGTAATAACCAATTGACTCCATTCCTTATTCAATGTAACCACCAAAAATGAAAAACAAAGCAAAGAGCCCACCCCCCCCACCCCCCCTCGAATGTATGATTTGGCACTTTATAGTTAGTTCAATTACAATAGCCAATTTAGGGCCTATTTCTAAAAGCAGTATTTCTGTCCATAGAACTTATAATATGATTGCAAATCTAGAAAGTAGACAAAAAAATGCACTTTCAAAGAAAATAGAACCTAATTATGTGTCCAAATGAGCCCGTACTAAGCATTTGAAGTGGCAAAAATCAGGATTTGCGAGTTGCAAAAAAATTTGGGAACAAAGATCTCAAACCACCTACACCAATGTGTAGATCATAAAATTCTACCCCAAAACAAAAATAATTCTTGCAAAAAGGAGTCCGTATGAGGGAGATATCGCTATTTGAAAATCACCTCTGCTGTTATTTTTCTTGAATCGTCGTCATCGCGCCTCCAAAAATCAAATGGCTCTAGATTTTACCTCAGATGTCCGATTTGGATGAAACAAAATCCAATTTGGGGTTTTTTTGACATTCTAAATGTGATGCAAATATCTTATTTTCCCCAGCAAGTTTCAATCTTCACCTACAAAAATCTCTCCTACTAGCTTGATGGCCAAATTTTTTCTAAAAAATAATGTAGATTTGATTTTTTTTTTAGAGATGCAGATGAAAAAAAATGTAGATCTAAAAATTAAATGTATAGATTTGAAATGATTATACCAAATTTGGAAATTGGGCCTTCGGGTTGCTGGTTTGCAAAAAAAATGTTGCCTAAATTTTGACTATGGCCCAATATAGGAAAATTTATTGTCAATTCATTGAATCAATGTTCCAGATGTAATGGCGAGGTTTGCTTCAACTTTAGATGCTCCCAATATCTGCGATACTGTGCATCTGGGTCAAGGTGCTAAAGCAACAACAGTCTCAAACGACTATGTGGGGAGAAATTCTCCAAGCTTTGATACCATGTAATAATTTGCCTTAGGGAAAAATTCACCCAAGATCAAAGAACTCAAGCACAAACACAACAGTCGATAAGAAAGAGTATGATCAAAATATCGATATGTATTCGATTCAATGTAAATGTAAACTAGGAGTGCCTATATATAAAGGCCTCTGAGATGCATCTAGAATGCCTAAGAATCAGAATCATGATAAGTCATACAACCAGACACATGTCCACCAAATATGGATTATCCTCCATTAAGCACATAAGTAAGTACAAAGATGAGAGGATAAGCCTACAGAGGTGTATCACGCAAATTTATGTTGTAGACACCATGTGCTAAATTAGGAGTGCTAATAACTATGTTGCCTACATGGAAACTTAGTTAATTATGAAAACTCCAGTGTTGTAGACACCATGTGTTGAATTAGAATTGCTTACTTCTGTGTTGTCAATATGACAACTCATGAAAGTATGCAAACTCCTAAGTGTCTCACCAAATAAATAATAAAATAATGCATTAACTTAAGTAAACTTAAGTAAAGTGTAAATATTAAATACATATTTACACCAACAAAGTTTACTAATGCTCGACACCAACTAAAATTTACTTGGCATATACTAACATTCACTCAGCTTGCAGTGTTTGTCTTCTTTGCTTGACACCTCTTGATTTTCACTTAGCTTCTACTAATTTATGCTCGGCTTGCACTGACTGGTTGACAAGGCTTGATAGACATCTTTCTTACTTGATCTTATTCCAATCTTTTCTTAAGTAATCTTTCAATTCAAACTTTAAATAGATAAACAATACACTATAGTATCAATGCCTTACTTGGTCTTAATGCTCCTTTTATACACCAAATAACTCAACCTTACACTAGGTGCTCTTGTTATCTCCTCTTTTCAAATCCTTTTCATCAATCAACCACATGATAGGATTCAGATTAAATTTTTTTTATCTCACCAGTAGGTAGTAGGTTCGACATCATTGATAAAATAATGATTGTTCTGTTACAGGTTCTTTGCTTCAAAACAATCTCTTTTCAACACGTTTAACCTGCTTCCCACCTAGTTTATTTCTCTCTTCTAGGCCATAGTTTATAATTGTCTCCACATTTTAGTCCTGCTAGGTTTTCAATCAGCTAGGCTATCTAGGAAGTTTTGGTTAAGTCAAATTTCACCAAATGATCATACATATCCAAATGTACTTTATAAATATCAAATATAAATGATAAGAAACATTTTCAGAACTGTTGCTTCAATGGTTACAATGGTATGGAAATTTTCTTTTTCTACTTCTGTCAATGAGTTGTAAATTTGAATTTGGTTTTGATGAACATAAAACTCTTGATAATTGATTAATGAAAAAGTAATAAATACCACAGAATGAGAATGCACTAATACAAATCGTTAACGATAAGATCTCTTTGATAAAAATTCTAGACACACTTTCTTAGATTGAGCATACTTAGATTCACCCTCCTCAGTACTTTAAAAAGGAGAATTAATGATATACAGAATGTTGCATCTTAGAACTAGGACTATTTCCAAGCCAATCTTCAAGCTAAGCACTAGCTAAAATAATATTGTAGTCTGATCACTGAAAAAGGTAGAGGAACCTAAAAAATGATGAAATATGTACCTAGCCAGCAATAAACCACATCAAACTTAAAAATAATGTTAAAAATCTTACACTAAAGTTACAATCAAGAATCATAAAAATGTGCTTAAAACAGGAACTCATATAAGGAAAAAGTATCAAATAGGATAATTTAGTAATAGCAAGGAATCTTAGTCTTACTAAGAACAATCTAAATAGATCAAATCCATTCACTTCAACATAAACTCAACTAAAGGACAAAACTAGAAGAATAAGTGTATCAAGGAAATGTCGACACAAATAAATGATTGTGAAATCAACCATCAACTATACACTAACATTTGATGCAACTTCTATATTCTAAGTCTAACCTACCTGGATTTAAAGGATAGTCAAAATTTTGTATCTACCTTGGAAATCACAAGGAAATCTATGGCCAAGATTGATTTAATATAGGAAGTCTTCGATACAACCTGCAAAAAGGGGAATGCCCTCCTAAGAAAAACTCTAACAAGGGTAAATCTATAAAGAGAGAATGCCCTCATTATTTTATGTAAAGTGGGGAATGCCCTTTTAAAGACCCAAACATGAGCAATTGTATTATGAATACAAGACTACGGTCCTAGGCAATACTGGGGGTTTTCTTGACTCTGTTCTTTTTTCCCTGGTACCTATTCTTGAATGGGATAAACATTTTGTAATTTTTTGTGAATTTAATATAATATACAAGCATTTTCCTTTTATTGATCATTTATATATTTATATATATAGTCAAGGGTGATCTTGTTGAGACTAAGTTACATCTTGAAAAGTCATATTCAAGTACTAATTATAAACTTGATAAGCAATTGATGCAATAGGAACCTATTGTCACTTAGGTTTGCACCCTTGTCCAAAGCCTATGCATGAGGACAACCTAGTGAAACATGGAAACAACCTCCAAGTTGTGGGACTTGAACTGTGAGGTTGAGTCTTCAGAGAAGGCTAGCATTCTCTTACTATCAGGATGCACCTAACTACTCTTGGAGAGGAAAAGGGAGAAGGAGAGCATGAAAGCAAATCTACCTAATCTAATCTAAAGAGGTGATGCACCAAAATAGAGTGTTCAGACCAATCTCTGCCCATATATGCACTTTTGAACCAGAATGAAACTAAGGATATACACATTTAGATTTTTCTTTAATCTAATAATCACATGCAGATCAGAAGACCAAGATGAATGACACAAGGAAAGAGAGATTCACTTATATTATCATTCATAGGCCAAGGAGATATAGTCATGCAAATCATAGATCTCTACAAAACATTAGTAAGAGACAAAGAGTTCTTGCACTTGCATACCAATGGCTGAAAGAGATAAGGCATAAAATCATGTAGTTCAGAGGCACAGGGGAATTTACACTGAGAATCTGCAGAGCAATAACAGAGAAAACAGAGAAAGGTCAACCTTTACAAAATTTACAAAATTTTCCTTTATAGTGTAGGCATAACTGAGATGTTCTCTAACTGTAGTTACTTTGCAACTACCTGCCATTAAGTCCTGCAAAGAACAATCATGGAGAAAATTTGATTTGGGTACAGATCTAGATGCAATGATATCTGATCTTGGTTGGAACAAGGCCCCAAGAAGATGGAAACGATTCCATAACTGTGGTCTAACCAGGTAGATAGATTAGACGGGGTGGCAAAGTGTCCTTCTTTGTTTCGCATTTACTCCAGGGTGGTTGAAATTGATCATGAAGATCATATTCGTGCAAAACCCTTGATTTCCCTTATTTCTGTCTCATGAATCAGCAAGGTCAGCAAATCAACCTATCTTGGCACTAAGAGGAGCCATGTGGACCAACAATCTTTTATCTTTTTGCCACCCTGCAAAGTCTCCCCGAGTTGACCATGTCTTTTAACTAACCGTGCCAGCTCAACCCTGACTGCAGTGGTCTTGCTAAAACCCTGACCGTGGCAATTATTCTAACCATTGTCATTAATTATCAATGTTGCTTGAGCCACCAGGACACGTGGCATTGAGGTGCTATGTCACTATGCATATCCTCCGAGCACTTTCCCATAGCAAGATAGTGCCCACCGTAGATTTGAAATGATTTGACGATCGTGAAGACTCGCCATAATACTGCGCTATCTCCTTAAAACCTCTGGGCCCATGAAACACCTTAGCACACCTGGCATCTGACTCGACCTGAATTGGTACCATCCTTGCAGTTTCATAACACTTGACCCCACTGCTCCATGTGGCACAATGGTGCTATGTCACTATGTGTAAAATCCTCGTAGCTTTCCATAGCGAGATAGTGCTTGCCGTGGATTTTCTTTAGATCTACGATGATCAACAAAATTGTACAATTGCTCATCAAGCTGGTTGAATGAACCAATAAAATATGGCCATCGTACTATGACCCACCTGACAACTGCCATTGAGGATGAGCCATAATATCACTTTGGAGAAAGGCAGGCCCATGATGTCATCTATGCCACGCGTCACCAAGGCACTATATCGCTATGGATAATTTCCTCACAACTTTCCATAGCGAGATAGTGCCCACCCTTGATTTCCTTAGATCTAACAGCGAGCAAGATGGATTCGATCTATCAGTGTACTAATCAATGAGAACTGGCCACGTGCCAACCTGTCTAACAAGTCCTTGCAGGGCCCACATTCTACACAGTCATATTTCAGCCAATGAAAAAATTAACCACTGCCAACGTGTTTGAAAAAATTCATCATTGATATTTGACGGGGCATTCTTGGGACCCACCTTCCTTTTGATGTTGCCGCAGTATCACTTTCCGTCTGGGTGCTATGTCGCTAACGGCGAGGAATAGATATTTTTTGATAGCGCCATAGCACACACTGTGGATCTAGCAAAATTTGACACTGGAGAAATGAGGAAGGGAGGACCCACCTGATACGTGGTCGAAAGGCGCTATGTTGCTATGGGAAAATAACATGCAACTTCCCATAGCGAGATAGCGCTATCCGTCGATTCAGATTGATCCAACGATGAGGAACTTGCGGGCATGTAAAAACACTTAAATGCGTAGGGAAAGGAATATTATCAAGTTAGCATAAAGTATTTTGTGCCCTTTTTTGAATATTTGAATATTTAAACTTGTGAATGTTAATATGTTGATTTCAAATGTGGTGATTCTGGCAGGAAGGCAAAAATGACCAACAAATCTGCTGACTTATAGGGGATGCTAGCCTACTATGCATAGACCAGTGACCTCATGCATCCATTGGGCTACAAAGTCAAAAAGATGTGGATCCTGTGTATACTGTGAAAGCCTAACCCTACCTCTGAGAGGAAAACCCTGAAACCCTTATCTCTGCAACTGGAACCAGAGATGAAACCTTCATTTGCAACCTTCAAAATTTCAAAACTTGCTATCTCATAGAGACAAAACCTGTGCTCGTGCACTTCTTGGAAAAGCAAGCAACAAGTTAGAAATGAAACTAAACTAACAATGTACATGGAATCTCAAACCCTCAGAAACATGGCTTGAGATAGATCCCATTGACTGGGATGGGAAAAATTTCACCACTAGGCCTACTTAACTAGAAAGCATTGGCCTGCTTGCAACTAACAATTAGATAGGGACCACTCCAAAATGCATCAAACTTTAAGTGTCTTCCTAGTTTTGCCCTATCTACATCCAATTTCAGAACCAAATCTCCCTCCTTGAAGATTTTGACCTTAGCCTTCCTGTCAAAACTCTTTTTTACCTGCTGCTGGTGTGCCTCTAGGGTCTGCATGGCTTTATTTCTCTTTTCTTCCAGCTCCATCAGCTCTACCATTCTCACTATCATGGCATCATCTTCAATCAACTCCAGCTGATGAGCTAGCTCTAGGGATAGGAACTCTAATGAAATTGGAAGCCTTGCTTCTCTACCATATACCAACATGAATGGTGAATTCCCTATTGACCTTTTAGGCATTATTCCACTAGCCCATAGTGGAGTCTTCAATTTTTTATGCCAACACATCTGGTTATCTTCTATTTTCCTTTTCATGATCCTAATTAGGTTCTTGTTGGAGGACTCAGCCAAACCATTACCTGGGTATAGTAATTTGAGGATGTGCTCAAATAGATATTATGATCCACTGCCCATGCACAAATCTGAGCTCCAACAAAAGACTTTGCGTTATCTGAAATAATGGTTGAAGAGGCACCAAACTTGGTCACAATTCTATCAAGGAACTCAACAATTAAATATTCAGTGGCATCCTTCAATGCAACTGCCTCTGTCCATCTAGTGAAGTAATCTGTAGCAGCTAGAATCCACTTGTGACCAGAACTGGAGGAAGGATTGATAGGGCCTATGAAATCCAATCCCCATTGAGCAAAAGGATGGTCCACCTGAATGGGATGAAGGGGAAGAGCTGCAAGTCTTTGTTTGCCAGAGAAAAAGGCACATTTTTCACACTTCCTTACATACTTATGACAGCCATGAAATAGGGACAACCAATAATAACCAGCCTTCATGATCTTCATTGCAATTGTCCTTGCTGAGAAGTGGCCACCATCAGGACCATCATGAAGTTCTTTGATCATTCTTTCAGCCTGGTTTGTATTGAGGCATCTTAATAGGGCTCCATTAAAATCTTTTCTAAAAAGGATACCATCAATTATGACATAAGGGATTGACTGCAATCTATACTGTCTCCTTTTAGTTCTATCTAATCCTTAAGGGTATCCATTGCCTAATAAGAAATTCATCATATTATCCATCCAACTCTTTGGGTTGCTATTTTTTACCTCTTGTTGCTCTGTTAGTATCATAAAAACTTCCTCATCAGGTTCCTGAGATGATAGCATCTGTTTACACAATCCTTTCCCTCTTACCAGCTTGGTGATTTGGATGTCAACATCATATTCCATCACTCTTGTAATCTAACCAGCTCTTTTCTCACTAACATCTTTGCTCAAAAGGAAATCCTTCACACTAGCATGGGTTACTAACAAATGAATCCTATTATGGGACATGAGATGTCTAAATTTCTTTAAAGCTCTGATGACTGCAAGGGCTTGCTTCTCAACATAGCTGTATTTATCTTCATATTATTTAAGCCCTTCACTAAAGAAAGCTATAGGATGTTCCTCATTTTTAGCATTTATTTGAGTCAGGACAATAGAAATGCTTGACTCACCACCTAGGGTATAAAGGATGAAATCTTTCTCAAAATTTGGATTGATGAGAGTCGGGGCTAAGGCTATGGCTATCTTGATCTCTTCAAAACTTTCCTTCCCTTCCTTGGTCCATGCAAAGACCATACCTTTCTTAAGCATAGCTGTAAGAATTTTCACCATTGTAGCAAGATTAGAGATAAATCTTCTCACAAAATTTATCCTACCTAGGAAACTTTGCAGCCCTTTCTTATGTTTAGGGAGAGGGAGGGCGAGTATTTCTTTTGTTCTCTCTAGATCAATGGTTAAGCCATCCTTAGATACAATATGTCCTAATAATTTTCCTTGGTTAGTAGCAAAGACACACTTGCTTGGGTTAAAAGAAACCCCAAACTCTCTGCATCTTAGGAACACCTATCTTAGATGATCAAAATGATCTTCTACATCCTTTGAATACACAGTAATATCATCAAGGTAAACTAAGAAAAACTTGTCAATCAATCTTTTGAAGGCCATCTCCATTGCCTTCTGAAATGTAGCACCTGCATTGGTTAGCCCGAATGGCATCTTACAATAAGCATAAGTACCCAATTTAGTGGTAAATGCGGTCTTGTATCTATCAGACTCTTTAACCAACACTTGATTGTAGCCAGAAAATCCATAGAGAAATGAAAATCTCTTTGAACCACTGACCTTGGACAAAATCTGCTCCATAGGAGGGAGAGGATGGTGATCTTTAAAGGAAGCTTGGTTAAGGTCCCTAAAGTCCACACACAATCTAATTTCTCCATTCTTCTTCCTAACAGGGACAAGGTTTTCTACCCACGATGAGTGCTTGATAGGGAAAATTATGTGGGCCTCAATCAATTTGGATAGCTCCTTTCTCATTAAGGGTTCAATCTTGGGATTCACCAGTCTCTATGTTTGTCTTACTAGTTTTACATCATTAATTAAATCTATGGTATGCTGAAATAACCTTGGATCAAAGCCCTTTAAGTCATCATATGTCCAAGAAAATACATCATTAAATTCTTGACATAGATGAATAAAATTTTCTTGTTCAATTTCAGAACATACCTTCCCCATGTTTAAGGACTTTCCATTAGCAATCATGACTGGAGTGTAGTTACCTTCATCAGCAGCTAGGGTCATGGCGCTACCTCTTGCTTGGTCATCAGGATTGAAAACACTTTCTAAGGTAATGAGACCTTTAGGTAGCTTGTTAGAACTGAGATGAATGATTTGGTCACCATACTGATCCTGTAGTCTTGACTGATTCCTCTCTGAAAATTATGCCTCATTCTGCAAGAAGCTCACAATTTTCTCATCAGACTCAAAAACTTGCCAATGGATGTTGTTATCAGGGATGGTAGGCCTTACTACCACTCTGATTTGTTGCCTCTTCTCCTCCTCAAGATTCCCTGGCACATCATAAGATGCACCTATTGCTGCAAGTCTATCAACATATCTGATTTCCTTTCTAGGGATGCTTTGAATATTAAATGCATTGAAACCCTCAAGAAAATCCCATATCCTATTTCTATAAGACTTGAACAAAATATTCTTGGTGGTATTCTAATTTCTCACTTGATTAACCACCAACTCACTGTCTCCATACACCCTTAAGGCTTGGATTCCTCTTTTTTGAGCAAGTAGGAGACCTTGAATTAAGGATTCATACTCGGCTACATTATTAGTGCAACTGAACTGGAGCCTAAAGGAGAAGTAATACCTTACTTGTGTAGGAGAAATCAACATCACACCAGCCCCTGATCCATTTTTATTCCTTGATCCATCAAAGTACATACTCCATATCCCACTCATATCTTCTTTAGTCTCCACAAGATTGGGAACTAGAGCATCTTTCTCTAATATACAATATGTACTCAGACCTGTCTCAAGGGTTTCTGACATAGGGTCAAATTGATATGCATTAGCCCACTCATCCAAGAAAAAATTAGGTATCTCTACTAGGGAAGTGGTGGGCTCATTCACTATGTCATTCTCATCCATCTCTAGGATAGGGCAATTCATGTTGATGGAATTAGGGGTGTAAGATTCAGTATGATGGAGGGCTTGAGGCTCTACTCTAATTGAAGCATTGGCTCCATATCTCATTTTAAAAGACATATTTAACCAATCAGAAGATATGAAACCACCTATTTGGGCAGTGAAGTCTCTTGATAGATAGATGGCAAAATATGGCTTGACTTCAGCAACAGAGATATCTTGGGTTACAGTATAACCAGGGCATGCATGTAAGGCCATCTCCACATTCCTAAGGATCCCTACAGTCTTGACAGTACTACCATCCAACTGTAATACATCCCTAACAATGGGCTCATATTTCATTCCCAAAGCATCAGCAACACACCTAGGCATCACTGAACTGCTAGCCCCTGAATCAATCATACAATTATGGACTAGTTTGCCCCCTATAATTAGAGAAATATAGAATGGAGGAGGTCTAACCTTTTTACTTGTTTCTACCTCCCTTGATGGTTGTATTAGGCCTGTGGCACTTTCCATACTGAGTGTCTGATCCTTTGGTTCAATTCTTTCCAATTCTCGCTGCAGCAACCTCTTTTGCATGGGTATAGTAGCAACAACATCCCACATGGAGATATTCACATTTTTCTTCTTCATTTTCTCTACCACACTGAATGGCATAGCAGGTGCTTTGGTAGAACCCTTGGGAGCTGCAATTGTATGAGGTTGAGATGGGATAACCTGAGGATCACTTGCATCCTTTCTGCCATGATTTTGCCTTTGCTGCTGAAAGGTACTTGATTGATTATTTGCTTCTTGCTCATGAGATGTTGCATTTGAAGTTGAGGCCTGATTGGGAGGAGGAGGGACAACATCTTCCACAACTCTTCTTTTGCTTCTAGTGCTATGAGCAATGTAATCCTGGTTCATATTACAATGCTCCTCCATCTGATGATTCATAAAAGAACAATCACCCTACCTTTGCATAACTGAGGCATCTTAAAATTGGTCCTCCTTGTATGATTGTTTTGCTGCAGGTTCTTGGACTATCAAAGCCATAAAAGATTCAGCCTTCTAACACATACAATAGGCATAGGAGTAGTTACAGGAGGGACAAAAATCTTGATCTTGAGCCATATTTTTTTGAGGGACTATGGCCCTACTTTGGTTTACATTTGAGGTTGAAGCATGGCCACCCTGCCTACTCTAATCAAAAGAATTGTTCCAATGATTAGGATTTGGAGGCCTACCACTGCTTGGGATTTGATATTGCAATTGATGAGGCTTACTACCTTGAGCTTGCTATCTTTCTAAAGTCACCACCTTCTTCCAATGATCTTGCAATCTTTTCTCTTTTATCCATGTTCTACATCAGAGATTGCATCATCTCTTTGATTTCATCTATCCCATTTGAAGATGTGAAAGCTTGAGGGACTGGGACAAGGGATTGTGATGTAGAAGTTGTGGGAAGAGGAACCATTGCTGGTTGATGATTTGGAACATTAGGGAAGAAAGGCATAGGAGGCCTTGGAGCTAGCTTACCTCCTTGTATTAGGATGTTCTCTGATTTTATTGCTATGTCATAAGCATTAGGCAAGGTATCTCCTCCCATAGTTTGGATTGTAGTGGCAATATCACTGTTAAAAGCTCTAAGGTAATGTAAGAAGGCATTACCAGGGGTAGGCTTTATTGAAATAGGTATTCTATCCCATGTCTTTTGAAATCTATAATTAAAATCAGTCATACATTCATGGGGGGCTCTTTTTACAGTAGTCAACTGCTCTAAAAGTGATAAATAGTCACTTTTATCTTCAAAATGTTTGCACAATCCTGTTCCTAATCCATCCCAATCTGTTATAGAACCATGAGCTAAACCTCTATACCATTGTAGTGCTTTTCCTTTCAAGGATGAGGCTAGGAGCCTAACTACAACATCATCCTCTGTAATACCATGGCTATTGTAGACATTTGCAACCTCTTGAATGTGTTCTGAGGGAGAGATAGAAGTTTCACCAGTAAACTTTGGTATACTTTTGAGGGTAGCTACTGGTATGTCATGTCTTTGGGCTAATAAGAGAGGGTTCCCACCATTAAAGGTGGCAAAAGTATGAGCTCTAGGCAACGCCATATAGACAAGTGATCTATTGATATGTATTGATGGTAGTCTAGGCTGAGATCTAACAACAGGAGGAGTAGAGATAGATCTTGTAGGTGTATTTGTTACTATTGCACTCCTAACTGGTGATAAAGATATTCTAGTCCTCCTTCTTCTAGGGTTTGAAAATGAAAGCTCTTGATACTGAAACTTACCTCTAGAAGATGCCCTTGTTTCAGCTCTGGGCATGAATCATTGCAACTTCGGTCTAGAACCAGATATGTATTTGAAGCTCAAAGTCGCCAAGTACTTTGAAGAATGAGCCTCTTGAAGGCTTAAACACCGAAGCCAGTACTATCTCCTCGGTATTGATCTTGAAATCTTCTCTTTTGATACCAGTAGGCTTGAAATTTTCTAAAAAATTTTTTCGTCCCATCGGGCATGCCAAAAACTGTTGTCACTTAGGTTTGCACCCTTGTCCAAAGCCTATGCATGAGGACAACCTAGTGAAAAATGGAAACAATCTCCAAGTTGTGGGACTTGAATTGTGAGGTCAAGTCTCTGGAGAAGGCCAGCTTCCTCTTACTATCAAGATGCACCTAACTACTCTTGGAGAGAAAAAGGGAGAAGGAGAACATGAAAGAAAATCTACCTAATCTAATCTAAAGAGGTAATGCACCAAAATAGAGTGTTTAGACCAATCTCTTCCCGTATATGCACTTTTGAACCAGAATGAAACTAAGGATAAACACATTTAGAATTTTTTTTAATCTAATAATCACATGCAGATCAGAAGACCAAGATGAATGACACAAGGAAAGAGAGATTCACTTATATTATCATTCATAGGCCAAGGAGATACAATCATGCAGATCATAGATCTCTACAAAACACTAGTAAGAGGCAAAAAGTTTTTGCACTTGCATAACAATGGCTGAAAGAGATAAGGCAGAAAATCATGTAGTTCAGAGGCACAGGGGAATTTACACTGAGAATCTGTAGAGCAATAATAGAGAAAATAGAGAAAGGTCAACCTTTACAAAATTTACAAAATTTGCCTTTATAGTGCAAGCATAACTGAGATGTCCTCTAACTGTAGTTACTTTGCAACTACCTGCCATTAAGTCCTGCAAAGAACAATCATGGAGAAAATCTGATCTGGGTACAGATCTAGATGCAATGATTTTTGATCTTGGTTGGAGCAGGGCCCCAAGAAGATGGAAACAACGCCATAACTGTTCTCTGACCAGGTAGATAGATTAGACAGGGTGGTAGAGTGTCCTTCTTTGTTTCACATTTACTCCAGGGTGGTTGAAATCGATCATGAATATTAGATTCGTGTAAAACCCTTGATTTCCCCTATTTCTATCTCATGAATCAGTAAGGTCAGCAAATCAACCTATCTTGGCATCGGGATGAGCCAGGTGGACCAATAGTCTTTTATCTTTTCGCCACCCTCCAAAGTCTCCCCGAGTTGACCATGTCTTTTAACTAACCGCGCCAACTCAAGCCTGACTACGACGGTCTTTCTAAAACCCTGATCGTGGCAATTATTCTAACTGCTATCATTAACTGTCAATGTTGCTTGAGCCACCGGGACACGTGTCACCAAGGCGCTATGTCGCTATGCATATCCTCTGAGCACTTTCCCATAGCGAGATAGTGCCCACCGTAGATTTGAACTGATCTGACGATCCTGAAGATTCGCCATAATACTCCGCTATCTCCTTAAAACCTCTAGGCCCACGAAACACCTCAGCACACCTGGCATCCGACTCAGCCCGAACTGGTACCATCTCTACAGTTTCATAACATTCAGCCCCACTAATCCACGTGGCACAATGACGCTATGTCGCTATGCGTAACATCCTCACAGCTTTCCATAGCGAGATAGCACCTATCGTGGATTTTCTTTAGATCTATGGTGATCAACAAAATTGTACAACTGCGCATTGAGCTGGCTGAATGGACCAATGAAATATCGCCACCGTACTATGACCCACCTAACAATTGCCATTGAGGATGAGCCGTAATATCACTTTGGAGAAAGGCGAGCCCATGATGTCATCTATGCAACACGTCACCAAGGCGCTATGTCCCTTTGGATAATTTCCTCGCAGCTTTCCATAGCGAGATAGCGCCCACCCTTGATTTCCTTAGATCTGATGGCGAGCAAGACAGATCCGATTTATCAGTGTACCAACCAATGAGAACTGGCCACGTGCCAACCTATCTGACAAGTCCTCGCAGGGCCCACATTCTACACAGTCATACCTTAGCCAATGACAAAATTGACCACTGCTAACGTGTCTGACAAAATTCATCATTGATATCTTACGGGGCATACTTGGGACCCACCTTCCTTTTGATGTTTCCGTAGTATCACTTTTCGTCTGGGCGCTATGTCGCTAATGGTGAGGAACAGAGATTTTTTGATAGCGCCATAGCGCCCACCGTGGATCTAGCAAAATTCAATGTCAGAGGAACAACGAGGAAGGGAGGACCCACCTAACACACGGCCGAAAGGCACTATGTTGCTATGGGAAAAGAATGTGCAACTTCCCATAGTGAGATAGCGCCATCCGTCGATTTAGATTGATCAAATGATGAGGAACTTGCGGGCTTGCAGAAACACTTAAATGCACAGGGAAAGGAATATTATCTGGTTATCATAAAGTATTTTGTGCTCTTTTTTGAATATTTGAATATTTAAACTTGTGAACATTAATACGTTGATTTCAAATGTGGTGATTCTAGCGGGAAGGCAAAAATGACCAACAAGACCTAAAGGAGACACGACATGTATCAAATATATTTAACATGAATGTTCTAGGGAATCAAAAAATATAGCTATGCAAAATACTAATCAATCAACAAATCAAATTGTAGAACCTAAAGAATAGAAGAGGAAACTTAAGGGAAGATATTATGCATAGAAAAGATATGGACACATGAAGATATATTAATAAGGTAATACTAATGCAAAACCATTTTCTAGATATTATTTCAATTCTTGGCTTTATGAACACAAATCACATGAATTTAAAAGACCTAATTAGTGAACTAATGGAAGAAAAAATGAAAGATCAAACATGACTACAAAAAGACCTTTGGGAATAAACAATGTTATATCCAATGTGGCCACATGCTACAAGTGTAATAATTTTGGACACGACCAAATATTGTAGATTACAAGTAGAAATGAATGGACCACTTCGTATTAAAACTCTATAATTGCATGTTACAATTGGAATAATTTTGGATACACAACTATATATTATAGATTCAATAGATTCATTAAGTTTTAAACTATATGAGATTTCTAATGTTAGAAGAAGCAATAATAATGGACGAAGAAATATTATTGTTAATCAAAATAGTTATGAGAATACAAATGATACATCTGTAAGGGAAATCTATGTTAGTAATGGTAAGCTATGAAAAGAAAAAGATCATATTAGTGCAGATAACAAAGGAAAATGGTGCCAAGTACTGAGCCCTCATCATCAACCGAATTGGCTATTGTGGTCTTAGGGGAGACATTTCACAATTAGATCATTATATCCCAAGATCATAGTATTAATCTATGCGGGATTAATATGAGGCAAATGGTCTTGAGGGAAAATGGTCATATAGGGAACATCCCTCCAAAGTTGGGCAACCTCACCAGATTGCACTCTCTTGATCAGTATGGTAACAATCTCAATTCTATCATCCCCATTGAGTTTGGTGGGCTGACTCATCTCCAGCTGCTTGATCTTAGCAAAAACATGCAGGTGGATTAGATTCCTACTAGCTTTGAATCTCTTACCAATATCAATATCCTTGATTTTAATCAGTTTATTCTCGCAAGACCAATCCCAAATCAGCTTAGAGGCCTAAATTTCCCAAGAAAGATGGACCCAAGCTATAACTAATTAGTTGAAGTTATGCCAAAAAAATTTGGGCATTTGAGGAGCCTTGTATTATTAGATTTAAACAAAATTTTTCCTTGGTCTTAGGGAAAATGGTCATGTACACGACATTCCTCCAAAGTTAGGCAACATGTTCCATCAAGACCAAGGACTCCAATGTTTATAATCTTATAGAGAACCCTGCTCGTGTTGTGAGTCTTTCTAACAAATATGTCTTGCCTCATATTATCCTTGCATAAAACCTCCATTTGGCTCTGTTAAAATACAATTTTTGGTTGGGAGATGGGTTTGTGGGGGTATCTTTTCCTATGATCTAATGTTGGAGAAACATGTTTACGTTTACTTTGATAACATTAAGCTTACCTTTGAAACTAGATATTTCAAATTTACCAAAAATTTCTTGTTCCATCAAAGTGGACTTGTTAGTATCCCACTAGCTAATCAATTTAGGGAAAAAAATTATTCTATTTTCTCCTTGTGATTCTAACATGAGCACAATCATTTTCTCCCTCCATTGGTGCCAATTTGAGTTCCTAATGTTAATGCAGTCAAACCAATAGGGCTTGATATGATCGTAAAACTTTTGGTTTTGATAAACCAAGACAATGTGCATAAAGATGCAAATTTGGTGGCTTTGGAGCCTATAGTGGATATTTCTCAATGCTTATCTATTCATGCATGTGAGTTCATAGATGGTCCCAATCCAAGTTCTATGCCACGAGTGGGTTGAAGGATGGTGAATTCTGCTCCTAATGAAGATAATGCAATGTAAGAAGAGTATTGTATTGGGCCATGCTTATTTATAGTCTTCATGATGTTTTGTTAATAATAATAGTTGATGAAGATTATGGTATTTTGATAGTGGCTACCCACATTATGTTTTGAGGTTAATGTTTGATCAATGTGAAACTCATGATACTATATACAAAGTAAGCATGTGTAGTATGTATATACGATGTTTTATACTCATGGTCATCATATTTAGTTTTAATAGTCTATAATTAAGAGTAGTTTAGTGAGTATTTTGATATTGATTAGACCATTTTAGGATCTATTTTTAGAACTATCTATGTAATTTCTTCGATTTCTATATGATCAAATATTTATAGGTGTTGGCCTTTTTTTTTAAACAAATAACTTTTTTTTACTATTAATATATTAATTAATTATTTCCTTATATATTTTTTCTATCATTTGTAAGGTATCATTGTGAATGAGATATATAAGCCCCGTCAAGCTAACTTCAACAATAAGAATACCTTGTAATTCTTCTCCACAAATTCCCACTAGAAAATTTCCTCCAACAAATTCTAGTTTTCTCCAATCTTCAATGTGCCCAATGGAAGGAATTTTTTAGTAGTTGAGAGCTAGTATTGGGGTTAGAGAGGTCAAGAGTTCAAATCAACCGAAACTCTTTTACAAGGATGTGTTATTACTTTGAATCCAAGAAAACTAGTGCCAATTTTAGTTAATTGTAAAAGGGAGGTTTAGTGTTCAAATCTGTCTAACAACTATTATTATCTAACAGATCTCAATATCCGCCACCTAGGTGCCACATTGCACTAAGTTAATTAACTATGGAGGGTAGTGTCATGTCGATATTTGACCAATTGTATACACTACCATGTAATTATGTCTTGTAATGTCAACATTTTGATGTATTTCAATCAATCATCTTTTCGGTTACTTTGACCAACTATAAATTTCACTTACAAAGTCCATTTTTGAAATTGAATATAGTTCTAGAATTAGCACAACAATCACTATGACTTGCTAGCATTTTTCTTGGATTTGAGCCAATGATGTTTGCACCTTTTTGAATGCCCGATTTGCCTATTTGACAAAACTTTTGACTGAGCATAACTTCCGTATACAAACTCCTTTTGAACCCATTCGCGTCATGTAAGGATCTTGTCAGTAAATTATATGCATTGTTGTTACTTTTATGAGGTTCTCAAACTATAAACTTTTCATATTTTTTGAATCCTTCTGGATAAAATTTGCGAGCCATTCATATAAACACTCCACTCGAGGAACCTAATGTATGATCATCATTTTGATCTAATTTTTAAATTTTTTTTAATCTCAAATTTTATTTTCTATTTAGCTTTGTTTAACACTTGTTTTGTTTGCACTTTGGTTTCAGTTTACATCAAAAGGCTAGAATAGATGAATTTGGAAACCATTTCTTGTTTAGTTTTGGAAGAGAGAGAATGTCACGGAGGGGAGGAGGAGGAATGAGTGGAGGATAATGATACATTTCCTAAGAAATATGGATCAATAGAAGAAATAAACAAAGTAATGGAATAACAAAGATGTTCTACTTGGAAAAACATGTTATAGAAAATATAGAAAGATGGAATTTTAATCTTTGTAAAGGAAGGGCTCATAGGTTTTGGAAAGAAGAATTCACAAGTCGAGTGAGTAGTAATGATACGTAATAGTGAAATAGAGACATGAACAGAGTAGTAAATCCTCAAACTAGAAGAAATGAAATAATGTACTGAAACAATGGAGAAAATTGAATCTGATTTATATTTGTCACCTTGTCATCCATTGCAATAAATTTGTGGACGCAGGGATGCCCTGTATGACATTTTAGAGGTGGGAAATTGAGTATAACTTGCAGGCTCATCTAACGAATGTCATTAACAGAAAATCATAGTTAATTATTTACATGTAATTTTAGCTTATACATTTATGAACAAATTGGGTTTAAAACATGCAGTCTGCTTGAGTGAACTGGATTGCGGTGCGGCGGTGAGGCTCCTCCATTGCGGTGCGGCACCGACTATAACTTGCCTTTCAACTCTTCCATTGCGGTGCGGTGCGGTGTATAAGTTGCCTTGCACCTCCTGCTCTTTCTTCTCATCCATTGCGCTGATGATTTCATGGAAGCCCAGTCGTGATTTCTGTCCAGGGATGCGATTCATCTGTGCCGTTGAAATCTGGGGATCTTTCCTCGTTATGTGGAAATAAAGTATGGTCTTGCACTAAGCGCAATAATGTCGTCAGGATTCCCAGATTTCAACAGCACACATGCATCGCGTATTCCCACTCCAAACAACGCAGATGCCCGATCACTAGCCAGCTACATCATATTTTCTGCACTTTAATTTGTGATGGGCTCAAATTTTACATAGCCTCTTGCCTCAGATTTTTCTAAATTGCTTCAACGCACTTCAGACGGGGCAAAAGTATTCTCGGATCAGGTAATTCAGATATTTTTTTCTTTTTCTTTTTGAATTTTAGACTCCGATCTTTCTTTCATTTTTTTTGTGGTGGGTGATTCGTTTCATATGTTCTTTGATAATACAGATTGCTCTGTTTCGTTGCTTTCATGAAATGCATGGCCGGCCCCATTCACTAAATGAAAAGAAAGTAATCTTTTTATATTTCTCTGGTAATCCCTGATGAACCTGTCTATCGTCCAGGGAAACTGAATTCTATGACAGTCCTCACTGAGTATTCTTCTATGTAAAAATCAGGCTTCTTAATATCCTCGTTTCTTGTTCTTGTCCGTGCAGATTCAAATGTTGATAAGCTGACGTGGCGATCGAATCCTTCTTCTTCATTTGCATCTCCAACCAGCACAACAGACGGAAAATAGTCTGTTTGTAGACGGTGATAGTTTGATCAATTACAATTCAAGTTGCACTTTCTTGTTAGGATAGGCGGAATGCATTTAAATGGCAATACTTTTATAAGTTGTTATAGTGCATTTGAATGTTATGGCAATACTTTTATCGGCCTGCAGGCAATTGGAGAGTGCTAAGTCGTTGTTCTGTTATGAGTTTAGATTCTTAGTCGATGTTTTGCTTTTATTCTTGTTCTTGTTCTTGACTATGGTTTCTTTTGATGTTGATGAATAATTAATGATGCAATATGATTCTCATACACTTATGATGCAGTTAACTAATTAATACATGAATTATATGCATAATGATAATTTGTATGGTAAGATGAAATAAAAAGTGATAAGGTTTAAATTGTTTATAATTTTGATGAATATTGGCTTATTGATGGGGTTTTGAGTGTGTTGAGGTTTTGCAAGTGGAAAACGAGAGTAGATAGATAGATAGATAAAATTTTAACGTCCACGAGGCTAAAAATAGCCTATGGGACAGCAAGACAACTCAAGCAGACTTAAGTAACAATGTTCGTTGCTTGTGTAGGATGATGATGAGTCCACCCAATTGCTCAATGTACTCTTCGTTGAATAGGTTATGCCAAGAACTGTCACATATAGTGTCCACAAATTTATCTCTACTACTCTTGTAGGCTTCACATTCTAAAATAAAGTGCTGTTCAATTTCCACTTTCCCAGAATTGCAGAATCTGCAAATTCTTTCTTCCCAAGCCTCCTTTGGCCTCTTCCAACGTCCGGTCTCACAACAAAGTTGGTGAGAGTTGGTTCTAAGCTGAGCAATAAGAATTTTAGCCCTCCAAGAAATGTTGGCTCCTATGTATGCTTTTTGGAGTTGATCACAAGCAGGGTTGAACTCATTTATATAATATAATTTCTTCCTTCCGATCTCGCTTCTCCAATTTCTCTTGTAGAATTTCTCCATGACAAAGACCTTTATTTCTTTATTATTTGTGGGGCACATATTGAATTGAATATTCCATTTACTCATCCATTTGATGTTTTGTTGCATCCATGTCCTTTTTCGTTGACATAATGTGTCACTAAAGACCACTTTAGGCCATCTATCCTCTTCCATTTTTTCGATTCTTTTTAGATAACTTAGAAGGTGAACCATAGCAAGTGCCTCAATAGGAGCAGCCCCCATTTCACTTAGCATGATATCATATGGAACAGTGCTTTTGATTTTAAACTTGCTTGTGATCAAGCGCTTTTGGATTCCTTCGATTTGTTTCCATTGTGCTATAGTAGTGTTGTTGGCCTATAATTCACACCCGTAAAGAACAACTGGCAGCATAAGAAGACCGAACAAGGTTTGAATAATTTTTCAATCCCACAACTCTGCTTCACGACACCTATTCTGAAGAGCATAAAAAGCCTTCCACCCACCTAATATCCTTTTATCCTTTTAGTATGATTGAGAAAAAGAATTGAATAAAGAAGCCTTTTTTTAAAACCATAATAATATGATTTCTTGTAAATTATAAACAATTCAATTATAAAGTGAATTTGAAAGGAAAGTAAATTCTTATTCTTCCTTATATGGTGAATATAACATTTTGATGTTTTGTTTTGTTGTTCTTTAATTATATACTCTATTTAAGTTTTGTACATAATGTTTGGTTTATTCTAGCGTTAAAGTAAAAATTAATGCTATTACAATGTTATATGATAGAACATAATAAGAAGAGTATATTTCTTTTTAACATTGAGAAAATTGAGATGGTAGAAAAATTAAATAAAGAATCTAAATGTAATGCTTATTGGAAATGCTCATGTAGTATTTCATAAAAATTACCTTATTTTAAATTATGATATTCATCTTCAAAGAAACAGTAAAAAAACATAAAAGATTGGCCATTAAAATAGGTAGGGAATCATGCAAAAGAAGAACATGACAATTATTGAGAGAGCTTCTTGAATCTCTAACAAAGATGGAGGTTAGTCTCAGCTCAACTACAGAGGAACACATTTTACAATTTCCTTGGATTGATTTATAATAATTCTGAATCCAAAGTTCTTTTGATGTATTCTTATTTTTGGAATGTGAATAAGCCTATGTTCTTTGAGGTATTCTATATGTTTGTGAAGACTAGAGTAAACTATTAAGTTGAGAGGCTTTCCACATTAGTATCATCTTTAGTTGTAAACTTTTGAGCCTTTTTTTTAAAATGACAATAATTTTAGTGGCATGCATTATAGTGGCAATAACTATAATTATAAATCATTGCTATTTCAAATAATTTATTTCATACATTTGTATTCCTCTCGCCTATGCATCCATGCAAAATTTATATAATTTATAAATATTTATACAAACTTGTGCCTTGTGGAATCATTGATTCATTATTTAGTAAATGAAGTCAATTATTTTTATTGATGTATATCTTAGGAATATGAAATAATTGCTTGAGGTAGTGTTACCTCCTATGGGATTTGTTGTCAATCCCTCCCCTTACCCGTCATTCATTCTGAGCTTTGTGGTCCCATTGTGCATTACTCTACACATTTATTAGTCCCTGCCTTAAAAAAGGCAGAGATCAATGTTTTCATATGAATTATAAATGATTAATTGTGCTTCCAAACTTCAAAAATAATAATATATCATATACTTCATAGTATTTAATATCTCCAATTTTGAAGTTTATTCGAATTTTTGTATTTTCCTATTCATTCGCTATTTTTGCTAGTGGTTTAATTAGTTTTGTAAATAAATAAAAAATGAGAAGCAGCCACATGTCCAAAATAAAACAGCTGTAAAGCTTTTGTTAATGTTGGATAGGATAGTTGCTCGTTTGCACACTTGAATATTTAGTCTCTTCATTATTAGTATTCAATGTTGCATTAAATCCTCTAGCTGGCTTTGCTGGATGCAGTGTTGAAAGGTAGGATTAAATATTGCAACCGGATTTAGTTGGCCTTTGTAGTTTCTAGAGCAGACCATGGAGATTGGTGGATTTGCTAGGTTTAGGCTATTGTCTACTACAAAACTCGATCGTCTACTTGTGGGGGTGGGAAGCTGAGAAATTGGTCAGTATGATTCATATTTTCTTTCAATGATTGATTATCAGATTTTATGGTGATACCCGAAACATTTTGGAATGATCTTTTCCATATGTATTTTTTTAACGGTATTGCTTATGGGTGTTTAAATTCTCACAGTCTTTGTCTCGGTAAGAGTTTGCCTTGCACAGTGACATGATCTTGTCAACTTTTCTCTTGCGGTTTTGAGGATTCCTCATAGAAATCCAGTGTAGTTCTTTTTAGAAGCAGCTAAACTAGGTATGCAAAGTTATTTATGCGCATTTACCACTCCAAAATTTATAGGAACAAAAACATGGGTTGTGCAATAGGTTTAATGTTCAGTTTCCAAATTTTTGTGGAGGAATTGATATTTTTTCATTTTTCATTGAATTTGGCCATTTATTGATATCTGCCAAAATCAATTGCATTATTGTAACAATTTTAGTATTCTCTCTAGGCTCAAAGCCCTTAAACCTAATGTTGTCATCGCTACCAGCAAAATCATGTCTTTTGACACCTTTTGGTAATTGTTAATGATTTTGGGGCCCTCAAGTCTATGCAATAATTTGAATTCAAGTAGTGGTTAAGATAGGCAATAGGTGGGTCATGAAAAGAAAGGCCAATGATGGAGAGTTCAGCTAGAATTGGAGTCATATTGAGGGTGGCTATAAGTGTAATTTTAGTCAGCCCTATTAATTGGTGCATGCATTTACATTTGTATTTGTATGTATATGAAAGTTTGGTGTTCTGCTACTTCTAGAGCATGGTTGCATCGGTTAAGGAAAAGTCCCAAACTATTCCAGGTCCTGAAGAGAAAGGCCATGATGAAGTATTTCACAAAAAGTGGAATAATTTGAGTGTGTTGTATACTACAATTTTAGTTAGTGTTATTAATCAGTGTCAATTGATAAACTTCATTTTTAGTGGTTTTGTTTATTAAAACTGTGTGCTTCCTCACTCTAAAATGATCTACTGTATAAGGCTATAGTTTATTCACACTAATTAACCCTGATTGTATATAAACAAAATAGGTAACTCGCAAGGGGTCTTAGCAGCAACGATGGACTGAATATAAATCCTGTAGTTGCTCAAGTATGTTTGAAACATTTTGTTATTAAATGGATGTAACCATTGGTTTCTAGTTGTTTTATTTTTGGCTTATTACTATATTGACACATGAGAAACAATACACCCATTTTCTCTTGTTCCAAACATCATCTAGAAATGTAAATCATAAAAAAATTGTTCAACATTTGCTTCCTAATGTTGTTCTAATCTTCCCTTGCTTACCAATTTTAGGTAGGCACAACTTATGTATTTGAATGTAGACTAATCCATTTTAAATCTTTTGCATATGACTGTTTTGCCTCTTAAATATTTTCATCTGAGATACTTTGTTCTCAATTTCCTCAAGTTCACATCCTATACATTTTTTAAAAAAAAAAGCATCTGAGAGAATTGCAAGGCCCTAGGGTCCTTCCAACTCTAATGGATAAAGATGGCTGCTACACAATAATTTAGCAAGTAGTCAAAATTTGAACTTGGGTGGCTGTGAACACCAGATTTCTCTTACATCTTGTCCCAAACAAGTTAGTCAAACCTAGGTGTGCATTTCATGTTACCTAAATGAAATGAACAATAATAGGTGAAGACTGATATGATGATCGAAGTGGAGAACATGACAAGAAGTTTAAGAGATACAATTTGTATACACACATCTTGCAGGGTCTCTTTACCACAATAGGATTATGAAATCACTCAAATGTGTTGAGCAGTAGGCCGACTTATATATGAAAAATAAATAGCCACAAATGTCCTCATCGTCACTCGCAACATTGCTGATACTAAACCTATCTTGTACATTGTTTACCATTTTTGTTTGGGTTTGTCAAATCATTACACCTTGTTTGCATTGCTATTTATGAAACTACACCCCTTATAGCAATGTCTGGGTATGCCTACTATGCAACTAGAGATGTCTTTGACATTTAATTTTGTGTTGGCCTTTTTACTAGTGTATTTTTCTTTTCTTATAGTATTGAAATTTATTTTATTAGAAACCTCAATTTTACAAATCATTACATTTTTTAATAGAAGAAACATTTATTTCATTAGAAAAGCACATCTAAGGCATTTTTGTTGACATTTCTACTTGAAATAGAAAACTGTGTTCTTTTGGTGCCTTTCTAAAATTCCAAGTTCCTTAAAGGAGATGTTTGATTCCTAAAAAATATCAAAATGTAAGTTCCAAAAAAGATATGTTTTTAACAATTTGTTCAAGTTGCTTTAGCTACATTTAGAATTCAAAGTTTGTTTTTTAATGCAAATTGAAAATGCCTAGAATTATTACAATACATTCAATTTTAAAAAAATATGTTTATTAGTATTCTTTTCCAAATGGAAATGTTGGATATCTACATACTAAAAAAAATAGAGTTTTCCTTAGGCAGATCTAGAAATTAGTGCTAAATAAAAATACAGAGACTATTAAAGGGTGGTTTGCAATCTTTACAATGATTGCAATAGGCATAACTGTTACAACCAAACTGATTCTTAACCAAGCATTTTCTCGGATGAATGTCAATATTCTTTTATTACTGACCAATTGTTTCATTGTATTGATGGTCATGTTTGAAGCTTCATATTTATAAGCTAGTATAAATTTTGTTCTTGTAGTGGTATGAGATGTGTCTATATGTGACCTATACCCAATCACTCTCCCTCCTCACTGGTCCAATTAACAAGTAGCTGATGCTTTCTTTTGATTTCATTGAAATTTATATTTATAATGTTGAATAAACACAATAAAAACTTGTAATATGGGTCATATGCTGACTGGAACTTATGCACAAAATAGAGCATTAAATATTTCCACTTTGACATCAAGACATTGCTGATTTGACTCATCTTCTAGGCATTCTATGGGATGATAGAGAATTTTTTTGATTGATGATAGTAAACTATCACATTTCTTATACAGTAAGGAAACATTGCATAGATGAAAACTTATGAGTGAAGGACTTATAAAATAAACGATTCATAAGGCACAATACTTATAAGTATAGTAAGTTATGCGTGTTTGATAATGGGGTGTGATTAAGCATACTCAATCTAGAATGGTATTAAGATGGGTAACATCGTAGGAAGTTCTAGGGGTTAATACTTGTGAACTTATTCTAGATACATTAAATGTTGTGTAGACCATTTGTACATTGAAATGTAAGGTTTTAGAACTATTGCATGAACTATAGACTGATGAAGGTTGACTAAGAACTATACTAGTAATCTTTAAGTTACAACTCTACTATTATTTAGGTCTATTTTAGTGTGTGACAATTCATCTATAAAGCATTCTCAATCTGTACCTATAATCAAGTGCTAGATATTGTATTTCCTAATTGGGTGGCTAGCATGAAGCCTAGTTCTACACTTATTTTCTGATGAAAATTTGTTCACACCTACTTTAAGTGGCCCATTTGCATGAGAGTAGTGGGTCAAAATAAAGTAGCAGTGTTCAAATTTTGGGTTCATAGCCTAACACAGACTACAATTGTTGCCTATTACTTTTTGGTAATAGGTTATCTTCATGAGTTGTTCTACATGTTAGCAAACAATGGATCTAACTAAAATGATACAGACTTGTATACATTAAAAATAGACCATTAAGAAGGTGTGAAGAATTTATAGAATTATTGATGAAAATGCCTCCTAAGTTTGTCAAATTTAATAATCAACCTTCACTTTTTAAATTTTATTTATTTATGGGAACATCTGAGTACACATAAACATTGACATTCTCTACCTTTATATATTGGATATAAGTAGCCAAATGTAGGGGGATCTAGAACCTAGCCCAGACATGCCTTCAGGGGTTTGAACCTTGATGGATGGCATTATCTCCTCATCCTCAATGGGAGCAAGACTAAATCTATGTCATAGTTTAACATACTAATATACTTTACAATTCCTATTTTTCATGTGAAATAAAGCAATTGTTGCTGACATAATATATAGCTACCAAAACATAACTTCATAATCTATTATTTTCATCATTTTTGAAGTAGTATTTATATTTACACAAATATAAATAAAAGAACCATGGCATAGAAAGATTATGAATATATGGAGTAAAGGTATTAGGTAAGAATGAGAGTCATACAACATGAAGTACTAAAAAACACAGATTCAATAGAAAGATCCAGACAACTATTCACTGCTGGTACAACTAATTGAATATAGGGGAAAAAAAAACCTCGATCATTAGTATGTACCACACATTGATTTATTGAGTTGAGAAATGAAAATTACACAACACATTGATTTATTTGAAACTATTAGGCAGCAACATGACAATACAATGTTCATGATAATAACATAACAATCTTATCTTGAAGAGAAGATAGGGTCTTTATCATACCTTTGGTGTTTATTAAAATAGTTATATATACCAATAGTTATCTAAAGCAAGTGTTGCTAACATAATACATAACTATGAAAACATAACTTCATAATCTGTGATTTCCATCATTTTTGGAGTTGTATTTATATTTAATAGATAGAAATAAAAGAATCATGCCATAAAAAGATGTTGAATAGAATGTTATTTCAGATTAGGTTGTATCTAAGCATTTATAACTCTGGGTCTTATTCAAAAATAGTCTATTTCCATGTCATATCTTTTCTTACATTGATGAATCTATCTTAGAATAAAAAATAGATGCTAGGATCCATCTAAATCCGCCCTTTGCAGGTTTCCCCTAAGAAAACCTAGAAGTATCCCATATACCATATATATATATATATATATATATATATATATATATATATATATATATATATATATATATATATATATATATATATATATATATATATATATATATATATATATATATATATATATATATATATATATATATATATATATATATATGCATTTTATTAGATTAGCCAATCTATAAAAGGAGTCATTATAGATGTTGGATTAGATTTATTCTACATTTAATTTATTATGTAACTATCTATGTTGAACAGATCATAACACTATATTTGATAAGAAAACAGAGACTAGGTCTACATAAGTGACAAATATCAAATTTTAATTGAAGGTATTCCATCTTTTCTATGTGTATAATTCTTCTGTAATGTACATTTTTCTAATCATAGATAAGTACTCAAGGGTGAAATCATATATCAATTTCATATTAAAGAAAAATGTGTACCATATCTTTTAGACTATTTTCGTATGCAACAGTTTTTGTTAAATTATTTCATCCTATTAAGTTTTGAACCGATATTTCTTCTATTGTTTAAATAGTATGTGAAATAGATATCAAAACATTGTTCATTAAACTATTCAGTAGTTTGCTTTGCTAGTATTAAACCATCGAGCACTTATATTTTATATGTTTGTGACTAGCATGTCTATTAAAGGTCAAAAATTATCCAGGCACAATTAACAACTACTAAATTATGAGACATATTACCACAACCTAGTCATATGCAATACAATTCAACTATATAGTCTAGATATATTCCCGCTTGATGAATTTTCATAAAAGTAGATATATTTTGATTTCCATAACTGCTATGAAATATTGCTCTGAGGCTAGTATGTTTTACACCTTCTGATATGTTTATTCCTAATACATCTTATTGATGTATCTTCTTCTATAACCAAAACACATTTCATGTTGTTATTTATGTACTTCGTTGTTGATCTTAAAATTGACTAAGAAGCCTAAAAAAAATAACACCAAAATAGTTTAGATTGAAAGATGTTCTTTATATTCAATATTTTATGTTAATCAATATCTATTGTTGATTGCTTAGCATCTTGTCCTTGCATTCTTAGCATTCATAGCCTCTTTTACCAACTATCTTGCAGGGGTTGCATTGATAGGACTAAACCTAAGCAGTTTCTCATCATATTTTGATCTAGATCTCAAATATTATTGCTATCCTCTTTAAGCTACATTTTACACTTGCAAAATCATTGTAATAAACTACTGAAACATATCCTCTACTTATCTTCAACACACTACCAGTTCATTTTTGCTTCATCGATAAAATGATGGACAGTCATAGCCATACCACCTATATCAAGGCAGCCATCAGAAAACCCAATAGTAGTAGAGACATACAAATCAAATGACATATTGAAAAATAGATCAATTGATGATGCTCTTGACAATGTCCATTGCTTTTGAATCAACTCTTTCAACTTCAACATTGATTCATTCTTGTTATACATCTGAGAAGAACCTCCTTATAGCAATATCGTGAGAATGCTCGAAATAACAGAATACAAAGTGATAGCAGAACTCAGAATAAATCTACTGATCGCAGGCCACTTCGAGGGGGTAACCTCCTTTGAGCAAGCTCAATACAATAAATTCGTCCGTGCCCATCAAGGGCCTCAACCTATTCTTATATACTGGGTACGATCTAGAAAAGTAATACTACCTATGCATGTGGGATAATAAAATAAACTCACGGGACGACTTACAAAGCATATGCGTCCAACAACTCTACTCTAACAAAATAAACAGAAGGAACACACAGGTTCCTAACATCCCCTCTCCCTTAGAAAAAAGCTTTGTCCTCAAAGCTTAAGGTGTGGAAATTGTTGTTGAATCTGAAGAAGGGGTTCCCAGGTAGCATCCTCTGGTTGCATGCCATGCCACTGAATCAAGACCTCAGAGATGGAGCAAGAGCGAAGCTGGCGAGTGCGCTGGTCAATGATTACCACCGGCTCCAGGATAATGGATCCTTCCGTATCCATTTCAGGGAGAGTAGTTTGTGCTCTGACAGTGGTACCCAGAACTTTCTTTAGACAAGAAACATGAAAGACTGGATGAATGCGGGAAGAAGGAGGAAGTTCCAGTTTATAAGCAACTAAACCAATCTTCTGCAGAACCTGATAAGGCCCATAAAATTTTGGGGCCAGCTTATGACGCCCTTTCAGCTTTAGGGAGGATTGTTTGTATGGCTGTAGACGAAGAAAAACCATATCCCCAACTTGAAATGAGCGCTCAGAACGGTGTTGATCTGCTTGTTGTTTCATCCGATTACGGGCCATGTGAAGATTATCCTGTAAGGTACGAAGAATCTGATCCCTGCTGCGGAGAACTATGTCAACTGCCTGGACTAGTGAGCTGTTGGGAGTGTAGGGAAGGAGCACTGGAGGTGCCTGACCATAGACTGCTTCATATGGAGTCATTTTAGAGGCAGTGTGGTAAGAGGTATTGTACCACCATTCAGCTAAAGGGAGCCACTTGGCCCACTGATGTTGCTGTTCGAAAGTGAAGCAACGAAGATAAGTTTCCAAGCATTTATTGACAATTTCTGTTTGACCATCAGTTTGTGGGTGATAGCCCGAACTCATCTTCAGTTTGGTGCCAGTTTTCTGAAACAGTTCAGTCCAAAAATGACTGGTAAAAGTTGCATCACGATCAGAGACAATGGAAGAAGGGAGTCCATGAAGACGAAATATCTGGTCCATGAAGATTTGTGCAATAGAGGAGGCAGTATAGGGGTGGCTGAGGGCACAAAAATGACTATATTTCGAGAGACGAGCAACCACAACCAAGATCACTGTCTTGCCACCGGATTTAGGAAGCCCTTCAATGAAATCCATAGAAATATCAATCCAAATCCGTGTAGGGATGGGCAATGGTTCGAGCAAGCCAGGAAGGAGGGTCGTTTCACCCTTGTGGCGTTGGCAAGTATCACATTCAGCCACCATCTGTTGAATCGTCTGTTTCATTCCTTTCCAAAAGAAGTTTCTCCTTGCTCGCTCATAAGTTTTGAGGAAGCCTGAGTGCCCTGCTGAAGGAGAAGCATGGAGTTCATAAAAAATAGCCTGATGTAGAGCTGGGTTCTGAGGAAGCACTAGCCGACCCTTGTATCGAAGAGAAGCACCATCCCAAGAGTAATGTGGTATAGCAGAAGGATTATTGGCTAGCTGGTGAATGATTTGAGATAAAGAAGAGTCACTGTCATAGCCCTGCTGAACAGACGCTAACCAATTGGGAATGGGCTTAGAAATAGCGGAAAGGGAAGCTTGATTATCAAATGTGCGAGAAAGAGCATCTGCCACAATATTCTCCTTACCCTTCTTGTAGGTGATCTCATAATCATACCCCATGAGTTTGCTGACCCATTTCTATTGTGTAGGAGAGGATACCCGTTGTTCCAGGAAGTATTTCAGACTTTGGTGATCGGTTCTGATGCAAAAATGACTCCCTAAGAGGTATGGCCGCCACTTCTGTACAGCATGCAAAATAGCCATCATTTCTTTTTCATAAGTAGAGAGGGCTAGATTCTTACCAGAGAGGGCTTTGCTAGTGAACGCAATAGGATGGTCATCTTGCAGGAGAACAGCACCCAATCCATTGCCGCAAGCATCACTCTCAATAGTGAAGGGTTTGGAAAAATCTGGCATCGCGAGAACAGGTGTACTGCACATAGCCTATTTCAGTTGTTCAAATGCAGTCTCAGCAACAGGGGTCCAGGAGAAGGCATCCTTTTTTAACAGAGCTGTCAATGGTGCTGCAATTTTCTCGTAATCTTTGACAAACTTGCGGTAGTAGCCAGTCAACCCCAAAAAACCCCGAAGGCTCTTGAGAGTTTTAGGATGCGGCCAAGTTTTCATGGCATCTATTTTTGTAGGATCCACCCGCACTCCATGGTGTGCAACAATATGCCCGAGATACTCCACTTCCTCCTGGCCAAACACACATTTAGATAGTTTTGCACAGAGTTGATGATCAGAGAGAAGTTGCAAGACAAGCTCCAGATGATGGAGATGCTCAGCCCAAGTTTTGCTATATATGAGGATATCATCAAAGAAGACTAGAATGAATTTCCGGAGGTATGGTCGAAATATGTTATTCATCACTGCCTGAAATGTTGAAGGAGCATTCGTGAGGCCAAAGGGCATGACTAAAAATTCATAGTGACCATCATGTGTGCGGAAGGCAGTTTTAGGTATATCCTCCTCATTAACCCGAATTTGATGATACCCAGAACGAAGATCTAACTTGGAGAAAAAATGAGCCCCATGAAGTTCATCAAGAAGTTCATCAACAACTGGAATGGGAAACTTGTCCTTTATAGTGAGATGATTAAGTGCTCGGAAATCAATGCAGAGTCGCCATGACCCATCTTTTTTGCGAACAAGCAGAACTGGAGAAGAAAAGGAACTGGTACTAGGGCGAATAATACCTTGCTTCAGTAAGTCACGGACAAGTATCTCAATTTCGGTCTTCTGATGAAATGGGTAGCGGTAGGGCCTGATGTTGGGCGGAACACTGCCAGGAAGGAGCTGAATACGGTGGTCCTCTGGACGAGAAGGAGGTAATCCCACAGGTTCAGCAAATATACCAGAATACTTGTCCAAAATGTGTTGGAGATCGGCAGGAGTGCTAGAGACTGCTGATGGCTGCATCTGAATGGAATGGAGCTGAGCGATGACACCATGTGAATTCTTCTTAAGAAGTTTTTCCATACGGTGTGAACTGATGATGCTGAGAGACCCTGGTTGTAAGCCTTTCAAAGTGTGTTGGTGCCCCTCGGCTGAAAACTGCATCCAAAGTTCAGCAAAATCCCAGAGAATGGGGCCAAGAGTGCGTAACCATTGGGCACCCAAAACCACATCACAGCCACCTAAGGGTAAGGCAAACATGTCAGAGCGCATGTTATAATCTCCAATAGAGAGACGCACATTGCGACATTTCCCTTTACAAGGTAAAGTGCCCCCATTGGCAATCATGACTTCAAAGCTAGAGCAGGGATGGATAAAGCAATCAGCCTGTTTGGCTATTCGTGGATCAATGAAGTTATGAGTGCTACCAGAATCAATGAGTATAGTAAGAGGGATCTTCTTGAAGAAACCCTGGACCCGCATGGTTTGTGGAGTAGTGACTCCTGCCAAAGCATGGACAGATATCTCTGGTGGAGCTTCTGGTGAAGGAGGTTCAGGCTGGTGAGGCTCAACCTCAGCATCCACTGTTTCCTGAGCATCTACATAGTCTTCCAGTTCCGGTGGAGAATCCACATCCAAGAGATAGAGCTTTTGCTGAACACATCTATGGCCCCGAGACCATTTCTCATCACAATTATAACAAAGCCCTTTGTCTCGCCTAACTCGCATCTCTGTTTCAGACAAGTGCTTGATCGGAGTAGTTCTGGGAGCTGGTATGACTGGAGGGTTGTGAGAACCTGTATTTCTGAATGGAACAAAATTAGATCTGGAGCGTTGTAGAGCACTAATCTTGTCTTCCGCTAACTTAGCCAACCCAAGGGCTTCCATCATTGTAGTAGGTCGAAACATTTTGACTTCTGAGCGAAGTGCATCGTTCAGACCACTGACAAAACAACTACGGAAGAATTCATCAGACAAGCCCTCTGTGTGATTAGCTAATTTTTCAAACTCTGTCTGGTATTCTCTTACAGTGCCTGTTTGACGCAGTTTAGTGAGTGCTCCTGTGAAATCATCAAAGGAACTAGGGCCAAAGCGCTCCAAAATGAGGGTGCACAATTCGCTCCACGTTGGGCCTACATTAGCCTTGATGTACCAACGGAACCATTGAAGAGCTTCATGTTCCAAATGAAAAGATGCAAGGGAGACTTTGTGGTTATCCAAAGTATTATGCAAGCTGAAATACTGCTCTGCCCTATAGATCCATCCCGTCGGATCAGAACCATCGAAGCGTGGAAAATCAAGCTTTGGTCCACGAAAATTGCCAGAAGAGGACCCAGTATCTCCTGAATGGTTTCGGCTCATGGCTGACTGCTGAAAGTTAAGACCCAGAATTTTGTCATCCAGATCTTGAAGTCTGGTTTTGAGGGATGCAATTTCCTCTTCCATGATTTTTGCTCCTGTACGCGTAACAACCATAAAACAAGGTTTTTTTTTTTTTTTTTTTTTTTTTTTTTTTTTTTTGTTTGAAATGGGTAGAAGATGAGAAACAAAAACTTTTTTAGTTACGGCAAATTTGGATTTGGGTAAAACTCATATAGGAAATGGGTGTTCGACGGGTGGTGGGAGACTATCTGGGGACAAGGGAAAAAGAAAAATGAGGGTTTCAAGGGTAGGGAGGCGAAATGAGGCGAACAGTCCAAGAGGGATAAGGGAGCAAAATGAGGAATTGAATCTTGTGGCTCAGTTTGGTGGCGATTGGATGAGAGGTGAAAAAGATAGGGCAAACCCTAAAATTAGATAAGTGAGGGATTTAGGGCTTTGATATGTAAAATTTGGGGTTGGGTCACCAAGGAAGGAAGTATGCGAAATGATATTGCAGACGTTCTGCGGAAGTATGAGTAGAAACAGAAAGCAAACAAGGAAGCTACGACTAAAAAACAGAAAAATTTTTACTCTTTTTTTTTTTTTTTTTTTTTGAATAGTCGACTTAGAAAAATTCACTCACAGACAGAACAACTGAAAAGAGTTATTGCAATAACAAGAGATATTAGAAGTGAGAGGAACCTGAAGGCCACGACAGAAAAAAATTTGATGTAATTTCCACCCAGCGAGCCCAAGAGAGTGCTCTGATACCAGATGAGAAGAACCTCCTTATAGCAATATCGTGAGAATGCTCGAAATAACAGAATACAAAGTGATAGCAGAACTCAGAATAAATCTACTGATCGCAGGCCACTTCGAGGGGGTAACCTCCTTTGAGCAAGCTCAATACAATAAATTCGTCCGTGCCCATCAAGGGCCTCAACCTATTCTTATATACTGGGTACGATCTAGAAAAGTAATACTACCTATGCATGTGGGATAATAAAATAAACTCACGGGACGACTTACAAAGCATATGCGTCCAACAACTCTACTCTAACAAAATAAACAGAAGGAACACACAGGTTCCTAACAACATCTAGTGAACTCTGTAATGGATTTTTTGATTATTTCTTGCACTCCCTACATCATGGTTCTGATGTAGCTTCAACCTCTTTCCAACATGAAATTCACCCTTCATTTCTTTATGATTTGCATAAAGTCACCAAAAAAGCCACATACTTGCGAAGAATGTGACTCTCTGCAACTAAAATCAATGCACTAGAAGAAACAAGTCTTTGGGGTGACACATTTTGTATTCATTGGTTGTCTCTATGGCTAAACATATCCATATGCATTTGGTCATTTACACGTAGAAAACCATACCTCCACTTCAACAAAGATGTAGCTCATCCTACAATATCAGTTCTTTTCCATGATGCTAATCCATTGGTTGGGCACTATGAACCTGTCTTTTCAAGAATAAGTACTTACAATATGATACAAACTATGGAACAACTAATGCCAAATTTATCATCTGCTATAATAGATATTCCACATACAACTGAAGAAGAATTCACTCATTTTGGTCTAAAACAATTTCCTGCATTTACTTCCCCATATGGTGAAAGCATGTTCGTAACTATTGCCTTCTTGGTTGATAATCAATTTGATGTAGTTGCCTTGCAATTGATCATGACCCATTCATTGGCCAATGCATTAAAAGAAAACAACAAATTTGCATTGCACTGCTTCCATATGTACAGACATTATGCAATGTTAGATAACGGACTACTCTTACAAGCACATACACTAATCAACAAGGTTGGAATACAATACACTAATAGCCACTTGGAAGGCACTGCATTTTTCTTCCAATGGCTTTCATACATCTTCCATAAAGCTATACAGATATGGCAGCCAAATCTGTTATCTAGAGTTCATGTCCATTGCAATTGCATTCAACCAAGAACAAGCATTAACTTGATTTGTTTCAAAATGGCACAAGTCATTGCCATTATAGGCTGCTCCAACCAATGGAACAAAGATTGATTCAAACCAAAAGAAATGGACACAATTTGTTGCAAGATACAAAAATTGCAACAAAAATGAATGAAAGAAAACCATCTCTTGTGAAAATCTCAAACACTATAGATATTGCAACTATACCTAGTAAAACCTCAAAGACTCATTCTTCACTAAGACATTTGAAAGAAAAGATCTGCAATAGCAAAGAAACTGACCAAACATGTCCATCAATCAATCAATCAATACTGACAATATTGCCAAAGATGAAGACAAGTCTACATCTGATAGAAAAAGATTTGTCTTTTGCAAGCCACATACAACACAATAGGCTACAAGTTATCCATATCAATTTGCACTAAACAAAGGACAATAGAAATCAATTGGGCTTTATCTACAAGAAATCAATGATACACCAACTGAAGCATGTACACTCTATGAAATTTTATGCTTCAAAAAACACATCTATAAAGTTAGTAGTGCATTTTTCAATGCTTTCTCTTTGCTCTCTGTTCAAATGAGTGAAAAAATAATTGCATCAAACCAGGTGATTTGCAAACATTGTGTAGATGCCATTGTCCATGGCAATCTCCCTAATTATGCTACTCCATGGAACATAAGGCAAAATAAATGAATTCCTATTGTTTAAACCTTGGCCTAGAAGAAAGACTTATCTCTTTGTGTATTGCTTTTGCACAAATCAGGCAATTGGGATACAGAAGAGCACAATATGGCTTGAATGGCACAATTATCAATGTTCCTGTCAATTTTGATAATGTGCAACATGCATTGCCTAGAGACATAGATGAGACAAATACTATTGCAGTTAGACTAAAATGGAAGCTATAGTATGAAAATGCATATGCATAAGGAAATGTAAGACCTACCCATGTCATGAATGCTTTAACAATCTTGTCTAAGACAACATTGTATGCAAAGGAAAAGCTCTCGATAAATGAAGATTGGCAACTGCTATTTGCAAATAAAAGAGCGTAGAGCCAAACAGATAGTGCCATAGATCCAACACAGATGCAAATGACATTATTAATGAAGATGAAGACAAACCTAAACATGAATCACTCATACATTGGTTTAACGAATCACATTCAATCAATGACCTTCATACATCAATTCTTGAAATTGGACTAGCTGAAGGCTTCAAACCTCTTGGCATTTTCTAATATACTTATTTAGAAGAAATGAACTTCCCAACATTGTTTTTTGGATCCCAACGAGTAGAAGACATCAAAAAAAAATTTATGTTCCAACAAATTGTAAAGTGGGAGCTCATGCATAAAGAAAATGACTTTTTAACATATAGAAGAAATATATTTTTTAAAGCCATAAAAATAATTATTCAACAAATATCATCAATAGCATGGGTCTCTATAAGGAAAGCTGAACTAAAAGGTGCAAAACTGTATGCTAAGGATGTGCACAACCCTAGAAACCTAGAAAAAATATTGAAATCTCCAATATGTTTTAGATCTCTAAAGAGTATTCACACATCTCCTAATTATTTGCAGAATTTGAGGAAAAACATATTTGCAATGATTCATCAGCTTGGTCCTCCAACTTTTTTCGTTACACTGACAAGTGCTGAACACTTTTGGTAGCCATTATGCAATGCATTACAACATATTTTAGACACTAAACAACACAGAGAAAATGAAAGCTTAGAGGATAAAAACATATACTTTGAAATTAGGAAAAACCTAGTCCTTTGCAGCCGCTATTTTAATCATAGGCTCAATGCATTTAGGAAAATGATGCTCTAAAATGATGACCTCTTTGGCAAAGTATCTGATTATTCTTTTTTTATAGAATTCCAAAATCAAGGCAATGAACATGTGCACTTCATGCTATGGCTCATGGATGCACCTGTCTTCAAATATTGCAAAAACAATAACATATAGGACTTCATTGACAAGTACATTTCATGTGACTCTACACTATTAAATCCACATCTCGTCAAAATGCAAACACACCACCATATGAAAATATGCAAAAAGTATAAAGCATATAGCTGTAGATCTAGTTTTCCCTTACCTCCCATGAGACAAACAACAATATTGGAGCCATTGATAAAAACCGGTCCTACAATCAAGGATAGAGAATTTTTTTTTTTTTCACACAATTCCAAAGCAAACATTACGTAAAGGATGTTACTTTTGACAATTTCCTATATGAATTCCAACTTGAAGAAGCTGATTACATTGCCATGTTGCAAGTAACATTGACTCAAAAAAATTTCTTCCTAAAAGACAACTTGTTGACATATGGATAAATACATTCGCTAAAAAAGTGCGCACACTATGGTATGCAAATACAAATACACAATTTATCTTGAATGCATATGCTACTATATCATACTGTAGTTCATACATGACAAAAGAAGATAGAACATTGTCACATGCATTCAACCAAGTGCAAAAAAAATGCACTTATGCTTACAATGAAAAGGCACATTTCATACGAAAACTAGGCAATGCATTGCTTAATTAACAACAAATGTCTAGTCGTCAAGTAGTTCATATTGCCTTGTCTCTGCCATTACACAAAAGCTCAAGAAGTACCATCTTCATCAATACCTCACCACCTAAAAATAGGATTCTTATGCTAAAAAGCCCTAAACTATTAGAGAAAGAAAAAGATGACTCTGAAAATATCATGTATGCATCAGTGATAGACAAATATATAGACTGACCAAAACTCTTTGAGAAAATGTCATTGGAGAATATACAGCTTCCTACTCAAGAAACTCATCAAAACCCAAGAAAAGAACAAAACCACATATCATACGCTATGTAAGATATAATCCACATATTGATCATAAAATTTTTTGTAGAGAACAACTCATGCTTTATGTACCTTTCAAAAATAGTGAAAACTCATTAATGGTAGTGCATGAAACATGGAGTGCAACATTTCAAGCACAAAAACTACAAATTGCACAAATTGAAAAAATGTTCATCTTGCAAAAAAATAGTAAATGGGGTGAGATTGAGCAAGCTACAACATAAGCTATCAACAATAATCACCCAATAATAGACCTTGATACTAACCATGTACATAGAGAAGCAGAGAATGAAATAGAGAAATATGACATTATAACTGACATCAAACATATAAAAAACTTAAAAAACATACATGCTACTACATCGTCACTATTCTTAGAAATTGCCCACCCATTCCTTCTTACAAAATAGGAATACTTTGACTTGCGACGATAGCTAAATGAAGAGCAACAATCAATAGTAAATGATTTCCTCATGAAAAAGAGAGTTGCATTTTACAAGCCGCTATACTTGTTCTTGATAGGAGGTGCTGGCATTGGCAAAACCTTTACAATAGAAGTCTTATTTCAATCAATGCTTCAAATCTATGATAAGAAACTAGTAAGTGACCTGTACAAGCCTAAAGGTATCATTGTGGCTTCCATAAGAAAAGTTGCATTCAATGCAGGTGGCTTCACTGCACATTCTTTTCAACTACCATGTAACTCTTCGAAGATGTTGTCATTGGAGTCAAACACTCTCAACAATGTAAGCAAGAAAATAGATCAACTAGAAGTCTTGCTTGTTGATGAGGTCTCATTAATAAGTTCAAGAATGCTATATTACATTGATAGAAGGCTTCAACAAATCAAACATACACCAACAAAACCATTTGGCAATGTTGACATCATATTTTGTTGTGACTTATACCTCTCAACCCATTTGTGATAATTGGATATTTGAAGAGCCAACAATTAATAGTGAAAAAATCTCATACACATTTTGGCTAGAACATGTCTTGTGTTTTGAATTGCACACTGTTGTTAGACAAACAAACATACACTTCATTTCCATTCTAAACTGTACAAGAATTGGTCAACAAAATGATCAAGACCTTAGCTACTTGAACACAACATGTTACAAGACACCTCCTAATGATCCAAAATTCTCGTACTTGTTTCATTGAAATTCAGCTATTGCTGAGCACAAAAAAAGAATGTTAGACTTCTTGCTTACTAAGCTTTATGTATTTCAAGCTCTTGATGAAACGAATTCACACATTGACAATGTCTAGTACCAAGTCCAAAAATCATCGTTGCCTACTATACTCTATCTAAAGCTAGGAATTCTAGTTGAGCTAATAGTTAGCAACCTTGACATTCAAGATGGACTAGTCAATGGTGCTGATGAAGTCTTCCAGCTATATACAACTCATGATGAAGATATTTTATGGATTCAATTATGACCCTAAAATTGGCATTTCATGATGGACAAAAATGTAAAGCTTCTACACAAGTTCTATTCCACCTTCTTGGACCCCAATAATGAAAATAGCCATGAAAATGAAAGTTGCCACTAAATTTGTTACATGAAAACAATTCTCTCTTCAATTAGCATCTGCAAGAACTATCCATAAAGCACAAGATTTGATAATGGATGGACTCACTTTTGATCCTCATACAATATACCAACATGGTCTTGCCTATACAAATTTATCTCATGTCAAAACCATTGAAACATTATATTTGATGCACAAATTACAACATCAAAATTTCAAAGTCTCAGATAAAGTGAACAAGGAAATGGATCGACTCCGCAATCAAGCAAAATGGAAACTTCAACCAACCTTCCTTTCATATCAACAATAGATCTTATTGTATGCCCTTTGAATACCTAAAACCTTCCATTGCATGCAGAGGAAATTGTCCATGACCATGATTTGCTCAAAGCAACTGTACTATGCTTCCAAGAAACAAGAGACAAGAGACATGCACACCTCCCATTGCTAAATGAAATATACAATTTCTATTCTTCACTTTCCATTCATGGTATATTGACTTGCTGTGCCAAAACAACTATAGTATTAAACACGAATTCTTTTGCAACACACTGCCTAGAATCAACCACCATCGATATATTACATATCGATCATACTCTATGCATCACTAATGTTTATATCACACCAGGTGCACCTATCAATGACATTCCAAATCTAATACTAAACATCTTTACTTCATTGCCAACAAATTGAAAAATCATAATTACTGGAGACTTCAACATTGACATGCTACATTCTAGTAAGAAACAAAGAATGCTTGTAGAACTCATACAACAATACAACTTCTCTTTAATAGCTGACAAAGAAGCAACATTTGTAGACACTTTATTAGATCACTTTTGGATACATAATATTAATCATCAATTTGCAAAATTCTTAATATTATATACATATTGGTCAGATCATTTGGCAATATCTCTAAAACTCCACTTCTAAATTACACAACCTTAGTTTCAGAAAATGACAACATCCCACCAGGTTAGATTCTTTATTTATGCATTCAAAAACTATTATGTTCCACAACTTTCTCATATTCATTAGAAGTCTATTTCACACCATATCACCACACACATACATATAGGTTTTGTACATTTTAATTGCATAAGAAAAATGACTAGGTTGTTTAATGTCATTTTTGTCAAACTCACTTGCCTATTTATTTTACGTCCAAAAAAAATGTCACCGCTTTTCCCATCAAAAGATATACCATGGGGTCATATCACAAAAAAAAACATGAAGCTGAAAGTAGCCCTGATATGAATCAGCCGCAACGCAAACTTCAACTCCCACAAAAAGGTATTTCCATTATATACTCAATATTCCATACTTTTCCATGCATCCATTTGTTTTTTAAATATATTTTTCCATTTTGCTGATATTTTATAAATACATTTTCTGGATCTTTATTCACATCCTTATCTCACCATCAAAACCTTGCAGAGGATAGCACTAGCTCCCATGATAGACAACTAGCAAAAAGGTATAAATATTGTACAGTTCTTAGACTTTTCAATTCATTTCCATATTGTTGCATAACCTAAAATAATATTTTATTCTTTCCACAAGCTCATTACAGAGGAAAATAATGTATCTAGCATTGCAAATATTTGTAGTACACAATCAGCTACTATTTTTGAAGGTGATGTCCTTGTCACTTATGGTCCTGCATATGCCAAAAATTTGATAAGTCCAACAAAAGCTCCTATAGTGCATGTTGATCTCATTGATAGTGATGGTCACATGACCATAATAACAAAAAATTTATCAGCCAATTAATCAACAAATTCATGACAAAGCTTTTGCCTAGGGTAAGTATCCACATTAAAGACTTCTCCCTAAAGAAAAACACAGTATGAAAGAGGTGATGTAGATTTTTGCATCCAGTTCATAGCTCAAACATCCATTGAAACCATTGACTAGGTCTACAACAAAAAAAACTAATGCTTGATATAAGAATATGCCAAGTTATCCACTCATCTAATAACTACTCAATTGGCAAATTGGGTGTTATAGTAGCAACACATAAACAAACCCCAAAGGAGTATGAGCTCCATGTCAAGGATGGATAATCTATATCAGACACATCTATTCTAATCTTCTCATTCTAAATCTAACTCCAAACTTGATACTTTTCTCATAATACAATTACTTATTATATTGATTGTTACATTCATCTTCTTTGCAGGTAACCATGCTTGGATTCCATGCTCAAGCTTATACAAGACTGCATGAAATCCTACATTCCACCACAACATCGCTTCTGCTTCTCAAAAATGTTGTTTGTAATGGGCCAAGAGGAACAAATAGCATAAAAATGACACCATCAACATATACATTGCTAGCCTCAACGATGATAGTACAATAAAAGCTCTTAAATACATTCTCTCCTCCATTATCCAGGTAAGCAACACAACCATACCACCTCTCAAATAAAAGTGTAATTATATTCTACATAATAGACATCCCAAACTCATAACTAAATTTTCTTTCACATACTAGGTTACCAATACCTTGATAATGAAGAATGCTTATTTGCAACCATACCAGCTACTGTGTACAAAATGAAACCAACTAACTTCATTGGTGCTATCCTCAACCACTACAAATGGCCAATGTATTGCATGTCGAAAAATGATAGATTTCGCTTATAGACCCTTAGACCCTTCCTATAGTGTACTATAGAAATTGAAAATAAAATTGTTGACTGTACCAAGAGTGGAAAAATGCTTCAACAACACTTTCCATAGCTTACAGACATACCATTTGAGACCTACAAAAAAATATGTCAACAATTGTCTACTTGCTACAAACATTTAAAATACAAGGGACTTTCTCTATTGCAATTAATGACAATATCATCTCCATTATAGGAGAAACTAGCAACGTAAGATAAACTTAATTCATTTTTCTCTTCCTTTAGCTTTATCAAAATTTGATTCTCCTTCCAAGTTTCTACACTTAACAAATCCATTTTCCAATGTATTGTAAATCCATTGAACCTGCCACACTCAACTTCCTATTTTTTTGTCACTGGAAGGCTTCAATCCACACCATCATGTTCAACGCACTGAAGACCTTGCAGATGTAACAAAAGGAATATTTTTCCTTTGTATCACATATACTCTCACATTTTGGTATATATAGACAGGTTATGATGAACAATATTAGGCTTGATACATCCAGTTACCTGGAGCTATATGACTCACACTATTTTTGCTGCCCACCACTTCCAATACATAGATCTTGCATACATGCTTTTGAAAAAATTATGTTGCATGACTAGAAATTTGTCTCCTGTATCGAGGCACGGACAAAAAACATACGATCCAAAACATTAAGTCTAATATTTTCCTATCTATAGAAAACTAGTATTTGAACTCAATTTCTTCTTTTGCTTGCATACTAGTTTATTTTGTTTAACATTTGTTGTATCTATTTCTAGTTCCTCTATTCTATTGTACTAGCAATCATCATTTCTTAAAAAAAGATATTTATTCTCAGTCTACTTTTAATGAAGTCTAGAAAGGAACAGTCCTTGTTTTTCAATGTTCAATACAAATATTGGATTTCAACATGCAGTGCTCCATTATAGTGACTATTTAAAGGCTTAATTGGTGGATTTTACTTTTATAGTTTTTCATCTTGATTTTCCCTAAATCAATGTCCTCTAGTAATGCTTGGTTTCAAGTTTTATCTTTCATAAATGGATATAACTTATTGTGTATTCTTTTTATATGTATGTTCATGTTTATCTTCTGAAGTCATCCTCATTCTATGCAATCAATTTTTTCTTCATCCTTTTGGATTTGACCATCATTAAATGACATTACTCATCCGTTTGATATTAAATCATAGTGCCATGATATTTGAGAGGATGGTCTATTTCGTGTTATTGCTACTTGATCCAGCATCTGCCTATGTCTTTTTCAAAGTATTCATTTGGATAGATTATCATAGTGTGAGCATCTATTTCATTCCTAATGGAAGCCAGAAGACCAACCAAACCAACTGGGGCGAGGAACTGACTCTAATCCATGTCATACTATAGGACCAAGTTCACCAATCTAGATAGTGCAGACACCCATCCCCACACATGTAGGGGGTCCGATCGACGCTTGGGATCTTGTCATGATACTAACCCCAAGGATAATATTAGATCAAATTGGAAGAAAAAATACATCATGGCATACTAGATTCGAAACTCTCTCCATATGGCTCCTTCCCAAAGACAAGCACTTCTTTCCTATAGACCTATTTGGCCTGACCAAAGTGAAGACTATTTGCCACTCAATCAAACTCGACTACAGATGGAGAAAATAAATATACCACCTAGATCTCTCTATAGGCTTATGACAAATGGAGAAGAGACCAATGGCACTGAGACACTTGATCGACACCCTAATGCATTGTGTTAGCAGTCATCACTATGTTCTTCTACTTTGTCATCACTAGGTACTTCAACTTCTATTATTTTGTCTCGCTCAGCTTACACTAACTCACCCAGTCTTTAGTATGCTCGGTCGCTACTACATTTTCCTTCTTCAACTTGCTCAGCCATAACTAACACTCAGCTAATACTGCTTGCTCATTTATCTCTTTAGTTCCTTAATCTTCTGCTTCATTGACCTAGTGAAACTGTCACTCAATCAAGATTTTTATTTTACTCAACTCCTTGTCTTCTCTTCTATTCATTAACTCAATTGTCTTCTTCACTTTATATAATGATTAAATAACACATTATCTTGTCAAAGACTAATTGATCAAGTGCACATTATAATTTTGACATACTTACTCCTCTTTACTCAATAAATTCACTAGTTTATCTAGTTATCTCTCTTTTCAAACCCTCTTCATCAATCAACTGATATGACACTCTACGTGCTATCAGAAAATGTATCACCGATAAGGTTTGACATCAATGATGACATAATAATTGTTTCAATTGTAGTTTTCAATAGAGGCTTGTCCTTTGGGAAGCACTTCCCCATTGGAGAATGACCTCAAACTGATAAATTCCTTTGATGGTATACAAATAAGGCACTAAAAAAACTCTTGTTTTATATCCACACAAGTTTGGAAGATGTGTGTTTGATGATAGTCTGGGCCAGGTCAATATCCCTACCATTTCAACATGGTCAAACTAGGTTCATGTTGGTTAATAGTCTATCTTTCTTGATATATTGGTTTATACCTTGACTCTTTATATGCCCAAAGGCTTATGGAAAACACATAAGTTAACAATAGAGTGGGTTCGTGTAGTAATCTATCAAAGATCCCTGAATTGAAAGGTACAACTCCCTTATGAGTGCAAGATATGAAATGAATTTGTCTTTCAAGTTTTGGGGGTATGCTCTTGACCAGAGAGAAAAAGAGGAAAAAGCCAAGTTGCTCACACTTTAAAAAACTTGGGCAAAGGAGGGGAACTATCTCATAATATGCAATCTACCAGGTAAAAAGGAAAGATAGCAAAATTAGTAATTCCCATATTATAGAGCTAGCTAATGTTTTGACAATACCCGGATTATCTATTCCTCAACTGCTCCCACACCAATTTCCAACTTCCTTATGCAGAGAACTAAGAAAAATATACAGACTACAATGAACACAAAATAATTTTATGTTGATGAGAGTAAAGCATACAATCTATTGAACGAAATAAATAAAGCCAAGTTCATTCACATTCATTCAACTTTCAATATTAACTCATACATTCCAAAAACTCCACTTAAAATAAATGAACAACAAAACTTAAAATGAACATAGAGTCATGCATAGTAGTCCCAACTATAGGGGTTTTCCCAAAGTAAATTTTGTCGATCATATTTACATCTTAAAAGGTTACATTTATAGGCCTTCCCAAAATGGTTGGTTACATCGGATGATTGCCCAATAGAGCATCTCTGAACAGAATCATCTGAGAATAGGACAAGCTTGAATCATTGTCCATTACAGAGATTTAGCAAAATACCAAGAATGGTGACAAAAGAAGGAAGAGGTAAAGAATGATAGATGTCTAGAGAAGCATCAAAATCATCAGGCCTTCTTCGAAGTAATTGATTTATCCCTATATGCTTTCATATCTTTAGTTACTTTATCTAGCTCTTAATTTGACACCTGGAATGAGGATGTTGTTGGCTCTACTCATCCAATAATCACACATTTTAGTAAGTTCATCAATTTTGACCACCCTCAATTGGAACTTCTCCATTTCTTTCTTTATGACTGAATTAGTTGTTGATAGTTCGTGGATCTTGGACACTTGGAAGTTAAGCAGGTCAACAACTTTGTCAATGAATGCTAAGAACTTAGACTTCATTCTTTCGATGTCTACCAACTTGCCATTAGTAGATACAAAGGAATCTATGTGCAAGATCTTCAAATATTGAAACAATTTGTCAATGATCTTTTGCACTAGGTCATGCAAATCTTTGAGTTCACTTGCATATTTCACAAAAATTTCAATGACAAACCCCAAGGATTACTTCCAGTGGAACAGAGACTCTTGGCTAGTCTTTAGGATTCTGTGAGAAATGGCCACATTGGTCTTCGAGTAAAAGCACAGATCTGTGTCACCGTTTATGATACCAAAACTTTTTTTGGTCAAATCTCATTTCTTTATCAAAACTCAATTTTTTCCAAAAACTAAAAATACCCTTTTATAGATCTCAGATTCAATATTATGATTATATAAATTTTTGAGTGTTTTGATTAGTTATAATATGTTATAATCTCAAAATATTACAAGTCAATATTTCAACATTTCAAAAGATGCTCCCTCAAAAAAGAAAAAAAAATAGTAAATTATATCAAAAAAATTAAAAAATTATATTTATCTCTAGAGGAGAGAATCCTCTTGATGAATATGTAATTTTTTTTCAAGAAGGTATACATTTGATAGGGAAGTTTTGATAGGAGGAAAAAACTGGTGGATTCTGGTAAGGTTGAAGTTGAGTACTTATAACAAAAAAAATATACATCAAAAATAATTATTTCTTTTTTTGTTCACTAGCTATACATGTCAGCTATAAGATATTTTCAAATCAAAACAAAAAAACATGATTTTCATATACTTGTTTGATGGGAACTACACCCTATATTTTTTACAGTTAAAAAAGGGACTTCAAAATAAAATAAAATGAATAAAATCTTATTCAAAAAAATTATAAAAATTATAGGCATAAAATTCATCCAATTATACACATTTCATCAATTTACATCATCTTCATATTTTAAACACAAATACCATTTTTTTTGTCATTAATGTTGAACTGTCACATTTTGATATCCTATTTCTTTATAAAAGGTGACACAGGTTTGTGCTTTTACCCCTTCATATCTATCATTGCCTTCGGAAGGGCCAATTTCTCTATCAACTTGTTTGCAACCTTCTGTATGGTTGATTAGTAATTTGAGGCAGCCTATCTGAGCTTGCGAGTGTCCACTGCCAAACTCCCTAGATTCTCAACCAGCGGGGGACCCTAGGCCTTTATCTTATCTACCCATGCTCAACCTACTTGCCTGAACTGTCTCTCTTGCTATAGTTTGAGCAATAAGTTCTTGTTTTCTTCTGCATTTGGGTCAAATTGATAGGAAGAGGTACTCCTAAGTGCAGACTTTATGTACTCTACCAGCTCTCTGTTGGAGGCCTTAAATATCTCCTTTTTTGCTCTGAGCTCCTCCAAATTGTCCTCAATCTTTTCACTGGTGGAATTCCACATGTTCACCATGGAGTTGTGAACTAGAATTCCAAGATCCAATGTTTTGATTTGGAAATTATCTTTTGAGAGCTCATGAAATCTTCCCTCATTTTGAGGCTTTGCAATCTCAATCAACATATGGCCACTTGTTGAATCTATAGACAATGCGGTGATAGTCTTCTTCTTCTTAGTCTTATTACTTGTGTGATCAAGTCTTTTGATGGGGCGACATCCTTGTATCTCCTTTTCTTTCTATAAGTGGTCTCCTCGAGCAAAGACTCTATAAAGAGCACATTGATAGTAGATTTTAGTGCAGAAGGATTGAATAACTTCCTTATAATCAATGAAGTTGGATTGCTCTAGGAAGTAATATGGAAGGTGGCTACCTTGTTTACTGAAAGGGCTAATGTATCCCCTTGTTGAGATGCTTCCTATTCCTGGCCATCCATGAGATTCATATCGCTATCCAAATTGATGACTTAAGCAAGGGAGGATGGCTTAGCCACCGATTTCTCTTGTTCCTTCCCTTTATCCTTGCCTTCTTCCTTCTGTCCCATCTTCCCAATGTTTGGAAGAGGGCCAAATTTGCATGTTGGAGAAAGTGGCACATTCTTTTCTAGAGGCTAGTCTCCTCGTTGGCCAATGCATTGTGATGGCCCAACTAATGTTTTTGTAGTGACCATTTTGGTTGTAGCTGTAGCTGACTAGGTGACTCTTGTTGGTTGACACTCCATCTGTTGAATTCGTAGCTCCAATCCTATTCTTCCTTGCATGGGTCCACTCCACCCATTTGTTTGTTCTTTTGATTGTCCTTCACATGAGAGCCTCCATCATATCAATGACTGGCTCAGCAGGTCGAGTTGACAGAATTGGTGTGTTCTTGATCTTCTTATAAGATGTAGGGTGCATGTGGGCTCCATCATCTGCAAGATTAGAGACATCAACATAATTGTTATAAAATTTTATTTCATTAATAGTTAGCCTTGACCAAAATCTCTCCTGAGTATAGTACCTGTTGAGACACCCCAACTAGAAATCTTTAATATCTAGGACATTCCTATAGGCATACCCCAACTTAAGATGATCCTTGACAAAATTTAATGGATCATTTGAGGCTTGGGCACCTCATAATATAACGGCTTGATCTTGCCTTCACATTTTTTTACCAAGTTTCAAGGAATTTGATCTGGAGGCACATGAATATAGGCCTACCACAATAGGGAATGAAATCCTAACAATTTTCTTAACATTTGAACACAATGTGTTCACCTCCAAAATTTATTGACACAACTTGACTAAAACTACCTTGTCCTTAGGATATCTAGGCAATCTCTTGGGAAATCCATCATAGGCTCTTATTCAAAAATAGGAGGGACTCGGGAACTGAATGAATGAGAAATCAAATTGGCTTAAAGCCAAATTTTTCTTGGGTGAGAATCTCCTCTTAGGGAAACTATGTAATTCTTGGCACAATCTCATCATAAAGGCATCATTGATATCAACATACTCTTCATAGCGCCTCTGCAGTTGTAGATGTGGATAGAACTCATAGACTTTGGTGCACTTGTTGTAGTTTGGGATACTTGGGTGACCAGGACACAAATGGTGTGTTGCCAAAACATAAATCAAGTTGGAGGACATATAGAAGCTTGAATCCTCTAGCAAAATTCAACCAAGAAGCGATCTCATGACAGATGATCTGTGCCCAATTGATCTTCATATTCTCAACATAGATTTCTTGCACTAGGAAAAAGTGATGCTCAATGAAATTTCGAATCTCCTCCATTCCCTTCAATCCGAGGAGGAGTGCGAGGATATCCATGATCTCTTGCCTTAGGTTTGTGCCAAACAAAGTTTTCAACATTTTTCTCTTCTTCGAGCGGGCAATCTGGAACCAGGTCCTCTGCATGTCCTCCCATCTGAGGGTCTTTTTCTCATTAAAATGGATGTGGAGGACCCAAAATCAATATCACAATACTGCTCTTGCATAGGGATACCAAATGCTAATTACATTAATTCCTTGTTAATTGACAAGAGGATAGACTGATTTAGAAACAAAATTTGCTATATTTTTGGATTGTATCTCTCAACACACTCCTTTACTAACACAAGTGCATGAATGACCATTAGAAAGCCGACTGCCTCTACCAATGCACTCTGTTTGAGTTTCAAAATGATTGGATGGATGGGTTGGGAATTTGGCCTCCTATGTAGATCACCCAAGTCGTAGAACTTAAAGGATGTATTTGAATAATCTTTTAGCTCACTTTTCAAGCCAATTAATCTTTCATAACTAGTAGCATTGATTGGCCATTCACTATGATTGCACATGATGTAGTTCTCAATAAATAGTCATTTAAATAAACTAGTAGAAACCAATTGCTTGCAAATCCAATGAAATAGCTTTAAGGAATTAAAATGTTGGCACCGCACAAACAAAATTAAGTTCAACCAACGATTATAATGGCCAGATCTTCACTTAATTCCTTAAACAACAACTATTTAAACTTTCCATTTATTTGCACTTAAAACATTAAGTTCTTGAAAGAAGTCTTACTTGACTTAAAGTAAAGTGATATGACTAAAGGTCATTGAATAACATAAATACTTAGCTTTGCAGGAAGTGCCTCATTTTGCTCCAAAATTTGGAATGAAGATATCTTTACAATACTGGCACATGTGGGAGAGAAAGAAACACTTAGCTTTTTTGCAACTTTGTTTCCCATTTATTCATAATTGCAGCATGGGGAGTAACCCAATTTCTAGCTTGTGCATTTCATTCTTCAACTTTTTGCTAAAGTTTTTGACACTGCTTTTCCTTCGTAACGGGCTCACATGTTTGACACTTACTTTTCCAAAAGTATCTTTTGGGTATCTTCGAAGGATATTCAATTTTTTTAGGGTAAATGAACTTTCTATCTTCAAAGCTCTCGAAAGAGTGATCTGTTTTGTTACCTTTGGGCGGAAAACTCCTTTCTCAGCAACATTTTTCGGACTGAGGCACAACCAATAACATTCAACTTTTAACTTCAACTTGATGGCCCTGAAATCAAATCTCAAGCATGCCTCATTTATTACAAGTCTTCTAGTAATTCTTTCAACACTGCTTACATTATTTTATTATTTGAACTAAGATATGGTTTAGGTTCATGAAGCTTCAAAAATAGAATAAAACGACTACATTTCCATAAATATGTAGTAGCAAACAATAAACCTGTATTCCTAAGCAATATTTGACCTTATTTCCACAAATCTGAATGAGAATCACCTTGGCCTCTATCCATAGCTTTGTAAGTCGTGAGGTATTAGTAAAAGCACATTCATAGCTCTTTTAATCACTTTCCATGGCTCCAACCTTCAAATTCACTATTGGTGAGTTCGCTTGATGTGGAAAATAATTCATGATCTCAGAATCTGTGAGATATGCAATGTTAGGGCAAGATAGTAAGAAATGAAATTCAAAACACTTACTTCTTATTGGGAGGATGCAAGATCACACCCCAACTATACCTAAATCACCTAATCCCCATGTGCACTGGAAAAATAGGAAACCCACATATAAAAATTAGGTAAATGTTTTGCAAAGGGAGACCTGGGAAATGTAGATAGCAAAGTGCTTCGGGAAAGATGAGAAATAAGTAACCTAAAATAGACTTAGACACCTCCTTCTTACTTTAACCAATTACCCCAAGCTTAAAAGGGGGGAGACTAAAACTTGGCAACAACTCTTAAGTGAGTCACGTGTGTAAAACCATTTGGGAGGACACTGTGGATCTTATTATGAGACAAACTAGTAGCTACCCTTTTATCCTTGGTATGTTATGATAGAAGCATTGTCATTGATGTCAAAGAATTTTGTGAGCTTGAACAAAACTACATGTTTCAACATAATCAATGTCAAAGAAAATAAATGTATGAATCAATAACTTCCTAATGATGAAAATGGTAATACATATATTATAGAAGATAAACCTTTGTGACCACGTGAACAACAAGATTCATACCTCTTATAAGTATGGCACAACATGGATATAAGATATTAAAGTTTAAATTGAAGGTATAAACTTTAATCACGATATTAAAAAAACAATGAAAAATAATATATCTAGGTGCAAGGTGAAGTATTCATTATGGTGAAATAATAAGATAATTTACGAAGCGTAAGTGCGCATATATATATATATATAGACACACAAAGCTATTAAAATGAAATGAAATAAGAATGCAATGCAGGCAAATGACCAAGGTCAAGTTATTGGATATTGTCTCCATTGATCTTAACAATAGTAATGATGGTGTGTAGTTTAATAGAGAAGCAATTAACTTATAATGTCAATCTCATAATTGAGTGAATCATTGTGTTTAATTAAATTATAGCAGAGAGAAACGACACTATGGCAATGATTTAATATAAAGATGGCGGCGTCTACGTCTGGAGTATGCAACGTAGAGTTGGATATGTCTAACGTTGATGGGAACAAATGAAGAAGTGGTGAGATGTATACAGTGACGTTGATGGAGTTAAAAATGGTGGCTTCCATAGTTGAGGCATAGCGTACACTGTGACAAAACCAAATTCAAAGTGCATAGTGAACAACGAACATATATATCTTATTTATGAAGCAGGAAAAAGATAAATCTGTTGCGTCAAGAAAGAATTAATAATGTCAAAAGTGGTATCACTATATGCAGGGATTGTCATCATATGTTTGTAAGTATAAGATAAAGCATATCTATAGAGTATTAATCAAGAAGACCATATATGATGTTTACCATGAGTTTATGTTTATTGAAAAGAGACGCTACTCTTTGAAAAGTCACAACATCAGATATAAGTTAAACATGGTTCATTTAAAATATAATCTAAGTGGTGAAGGAAGGGAGAGTGAGAAAATGAGAGTGGTAGGAGATAACCAAAGAATATAAAGTATAAAACGTGGAAGAGTATAGCAGATTGTAGAGATGAATAATGAATGAGCAAGTGGATAAGTGAGGAAAGGTAGTCAGAAGCACGAGTTGTGCAGATGAGATATAGAAATGAAAGATTGATTAAATAGAATTATGCACTGAAGAGGATTCCATGAATACAATAAAAGAAAATAGTTAAGGAAGAATAAAATAAAGAAATATATAATCCAATGTATATATTTAACTGAGAGAGAGAAAGTATCGAAAGGATGATAAGAAATACTTATAATAATAAAAGAAATTTATATATTAAGAATTTGTGATATATATATATATATATATATATATATATATATATATATATATATATTTCAGTTTAAGAGATTGACTTCAAGGAGATAAAGTATAAGAAGAGTGTTTGCTGAAGTTAAAAAAATCTATACATATATAAGAAGAGGAAGTGTGCTAAGATCTATTATCAGTTGAATAAGCAACATTGCTAAGGTGAAATAGAAGTTTGTGTGCAGTGGGTTAGTGCTCACTTAGACAAGTAGAGGGAGTTAGTGCTTCCAATAGGTCGAAGACTACAAAGTGTAGGAGTTGGAGCTTCCGATGAGTTGGTGCTCATAAACTTAGGAGTTGGAGCCTCTAGTAGGTGGTAGCCTACAAAATATTGTAAAAAAATGGTTTATATAAGAAAACATTTATTTGTTGTGGTTTTCTCCCGTATTGGCTTTCCACATAAATCTCTATGTTATTTTGTTCATGTGCATAATTGTTTATTTCAACATTTAAAGTTAATTGTTTGGATTAAATTTTAAATTTGTAAAAGTTGTTAATATACCAATTCACCCCCCCTCAGTATAATTGTGTGCTCTTCATGTTAGTCATGGTGCAAAAGAATATAAGGCTTCTCTGAAGTTACATGACATTTGTGTTTTCCCTGGTTGAGGCATAAGGCTACTTGGACTTCATCCCCAAGAGTCATTGTCCCTATAAAAGGGTGACTTCTATATGTCATACTTTGAAGGATCATAATGTCCAAGTTTTTGGACCAATTATTGTATCGACTCACCTCTTAGATTGGGAGAGAAATATCACACTAGATACAAAAAATATCAAGATGTGCTCCTCCTAGTAGACCTAATGACTGAATTGACGTTAAGGATAATGTGTGCTTGAGCTATCTTTATTGTGAACATACCATGCACAAAACTTTTGTTGAACATACACACTGGTTACTATCAGATCACTTGCTTGTCATTCTTAAAGTTTTTTTGTCCTTTGAGAGATTTTGCTCACTTGTTATATTTGTTATCAGAGAGTCTTACCATTGTACATTGAAACATTGTTAGCAAGTCCATTTACAACAACCCTAGGCCCGTTGTGTTTTGTTAAACCTTTTTTCTTCAAATTAAAGTTATCACTTGTGATATTACTATCAAGATTTAACTATGTGATTTTGAGTCAAACTCATTGACCCATGTTTCATGAGTAGTGATTCAACATGAATCCATCTCTCATGAGAATAAATTGAATACTTAGCACTCATTGGATCTAGGTGATGCTTATAGGGGTGAAGCACTAGGACTTCCTGAGAGGTCACCCATCCCAATACTACTCTAGCCTGAGCGTGCTTAACTGATCATTTGCTCACTTGAAACACATGTTTCCCAAGTTATCTATCATCCAACTTAGGTTAACACACACTTAGTGTAGTCACAACCTCAAACTAAAAGGTGTGAGTTATCCAAATAGCCAAGTTGAGTCTCCATGTTAGATCAACGAAAACCCAAATTTAAGAAAGTCAAACTTAAACCATCACCAATATATAGACAAATAGAAGTCGAATGTAAGAAAGTAACACCCAATCCAAGAACTGATAGACTAGATCGAATTGAGAAGGAAGTGTTTGCAACATGGCTAAGTAAAGTAAGTTGGTAGATTGATGGAGTTGTCATTTATGACAACATATATCTTGTATGAAGAAGGCACTATACACAGATGAAGTTTATATAGTTAGACATGGAAAATTGTTTAAGTATTAGCTAGTTATCCAGTAGAAAAGGAATAGTTTTGATGTGTACGAATGATAGAGTAATATTTGACACATTCTCGGTTAATGAAAAATAGTACAGTATGTCAGGACGCCATGTCTAAGTTTGCATGTTAGTATAGATAGTACATAAGGAGTTATGAAATAAACACTAGTAAAGGTAAGAAACCTAGCAAAACAAAGTATATCAGTAATTATTTTGTATATGAAATAATTATTTAACTATTTAGGGATGACATCCTAGATGTTAATTGTAAGAGAGCAAGAGTTAGATTTATATTTTGCCAAGTATGAGAAAGCTTGAAGGCCAACTGCGTAGATTTTGTAAGATGTAAAGGTATAAAGGAAAGATTGTATTATGTGAAGTAATGAGAAAGTTGTATGTGATATGCGAAGTGTTATGCAAATTATATTGATGCTAATTCTAATGTATGATTAGAGGCATGCAAAGAGAAGCAAATGAAATATCATATATTGAAGATATTAGTAGCAAAGAGGTTTTGTATTTATCTCTTTTGTGTCAAGGAAATACGTTGTATAATTGCTTGTTTGGGTAGTGGACTCATCTTGCATACATTTTGTATTTGTATATACCAACTCTTAATAGGGTCAAGGATTTTAAGAGGTCCTAGTCCTCTAGCAAGGATAGAGACACTCTATTTACTTAATAGACTCCTAAACACTCTATTTACTTAATAGACTCCTAACAAGGTCAACATCCTTAACATGATACTTTTGTTTAGTGGATCATTTTGTGGGTACCATCTCCATTGGGGTTTTCCCTTGGCCAGGGTTTCTCTAGTTAACAAACTATGGTCCTATGGGTTCTCTTTGTGTATGGTTATGTTTACAGTTCAACATTGTTAGCTTACTTTTATATGCAAGTTATAAAGCAAGAAGGTATTGAAAACTTACTACAAGTTGAGTGGGAGTAAATTGATAATGTAAGGTCTAAACATTGTGTTAATTATTCCGTTATCAAAACCATAACTTATGACTACTTCGATTAGTCCATCTTCTTTCTCACATACTGTGCACATATTTGATCATAGAGCTATACCTTAGGAATCATCATAAAGTTAATTATCTCTCTTAGGCATTTGGATATCTATCATCTTCATAGGATGTTTTAGAAAATCCTTAGCCAAATGATCATTATCCAAATCACACCCTAGGTAAAATCCCCTATCACCCTCAAAACACTTGGTGTCACTTTTTGTTGGAGTTGCCTATTCTATATCCTACATCCATCACACTATCATGGCTATTGCTTTGACCACACATTTTCTAGGTTACTCAATCTTTGTCACTTGTGTCCCTCATCACCTTGGTCTATAGGTTGGGCTTCACATTTGATTATCGTACGTCTTCCAAAGGGTCAGTAGTCTATCTTATGTTGATGTAATCACCATATCTTGAGCTTACATCTTAGGGTAATGCCTCTCATACTTTGACATCACATCATTGATCCTTTAGGTCGTTTAGGTGTCACATTGTTAGAGTACGATCCTCCATCATTAGCCTTTGCATCACTACACATTATCCCTTTATATTGGCCATATATACTTAGATCTTAGGAAATCCATTTGCATCCTAGGGTAGACATCATCTCATCTTCAAGAAAGTCTTAGAACTCATCTTGCACTTTGGATATCATCACACATCCCATCCTTAGGAGCATTAACATTTCATGCCACCTACCACATGCCGAAAAAAAGAGAAGGAAGAATAAAGACATATATCCAAATCCTATTGGTGGTCCGACTAGCACATAACCTAATCAAGAGGCCATTGTTGTCACAACTATGCTAGCTCTCCAGAATCTGGAAGATTTGAGACTCACACCATCAGCCTTAGAGGTATTTATGAATCAACTCAAAAATTCAATCCTTTTCAATGCCATCATTGATAGAAATAAGAATGCCATCATGGCCAATTTATAAAGAGATAATATCGGTGCTTTTGGCTTTGGAAGAATAATGACACCAGTAGGGAGGGAAGCCCCTCACATCCCCTATGTGGCATGTCCCCACCACCTGTGGATCCCAATGACCCCTTTGATGATCCCAATGAGGTTATCAATTTGTAAGACAATAGATTGAGGACCCAAAAGTAGGAAGTGCCCAAATCAGTGTCCCCATCCCATAGAATGCCTAACATGTCATCCCAAAATCCTTAGTTCGCACCACACCTAGCAACCTACCATTACACAATCCACATCTAATAGAATTCCTATCATTATTGCTACCAATCAACCCACATCCATCCCATTTAACATTAGAGGACCTTCCACCTCAAGTAAGTGCTTCCACATCATACATCCCTGCTAGTGGTGTTTCAAATCCATTTAAGTAATGCACAATCTATGTGGCAATTTAGCATGGGAATGACATCAATAGGGCCTAATAATCAACCCCTTGTTCCACATAGTGTTAACACTAATCCATTCGATCCTACACAAATTGTTGTCACTTTATTTCCACTTGGCGCATTGGGATTACCACAACTACAAGGGAAAGCTACAACTCTTCCAACCAAAAATCCTTCTACACCAATATTATGAGTATAGTCATAAAAACCTCCACCTCCTCCACCTCCAAATCCACCTCTACCTATCATCAACTATTTATCAACACACTCACCTTTTCAAAAATGAGTTGTCACTAGTTTATTTAGTCCACACCAAATAGAAGTGGTGAAAATGCCTTGCTAACTTCCTAAAGAGTTAACAAGCTATTACAACCTAAATATCCTGCAACTTACTAGAGTGACACCTTGTCAAAATGTTCATTAGTAACACACACCCTAAAATCACATATTACATGGTCACAAATTCCATACAAACATGCAAGGACATCAAAGAGAGAGGCATGGGCCTAGAGAAAGGACTTATTAATGACGTGATCATAAATCTCTACAAGGAAAACACCTAAGAGTGAGGACAATCAAATGATAAACCATGATACTGGAATAAGAATAGAAATACAATAATAGATGGTGCCATAGATACATGACATGTCAAAGTGGTCAGTGCAACGTCCAACACATCAATCCTCCCTTATCAATAGTTTTTCAAACAACAACAACCATATTAGCAATCAAACATATTCTATCAACAACTTTATTAGTAGACACAACAACAACAATATCCAAAAAGAGCACATACATCATCCCAACAAGCACCAACAAACCAAATAAATGCCGCAATATTACAATTGGGAAAAGACCACAAGTTCTGAATAAACGTAACAAAGTCTATACTCCCTCAAGGGAACCACTTAATGCCATCTTTGAAAAACTAGTAAAGAACAACCTTGTAATCTATCCATAGATGCAAGCCAGCCCAAGGGCCATGGTACAAGGAAAATGAGTTCTGTGATTTTCACCACGTCAAGGGACACTCTATTGTCAAGTGTATGAAACTTAAGGAATATCTGTAAGATCTCATAGATCACAAGGACATCATGGTGGGGGCACAAACCTCCCTGAATGCAAGGATGCTAATTTATCAAAATACTTTCCTACCACATGACAACAAAAATATAGCTGAGACACAAGATTATACCTCGACACACCTTGACTATGGAAGTATGATTGGATGCATATCCCAAGTTGAGCCTATTATCAATGTTCTAAAAATCAAGGGCCTAGATAACTAATGTATTGTTATGACCTAGAGAACCTGACTCAATATCGTAGGTTCATCTACCACCCCTTCCTCAAGGGCACAATATAAAATTATGGAACACCTTGAGAATACACCAACCCAAATCTCCATTTTGGATCTCCTTTATGCTAGCCCACTCCACAAGGAGATCCTTAACAACACACTCCATAAATCTAGTGTCCCCACTGACATTAATATGAATAAATTCTGAAATCTAGTGGGACACCTATTTGCACCATGTGCACTATCTTTCAAACCCTCTGACATCCCTAAACTTGACCCAAATGACACCCTCCCACTCTAAATTGATGTTATGGTCTTAGACTTTGCAGTAAAGAGGATCATGATAGATAATGGGTCATCCCTGAACCTATGTACATTAAAATTCATCAAACATATAGCATATACTAAGGTAGATATCATAGATAAATTAAAGCCTACAATGACCTAGAAAGATGTTGAAAGGGCACTACCCTATTGACAATTAAAGTCAACCCTACCAATCAAGAAACAATGTACTACATGGTTGATCTTAACTTGCCATTTAACATCCTCCCATTTTGACATTGGATTCATGCAATGAAGGTTGTTCCATCCACATGTCATTAGTCCATCAAATTTTTGCATCAAGACATTGAGATAACCATTCGCGTTGGTCCTGATCCCTTCACATATTGTCATGTGTTGGAAGCATCTTATCCCCATCATAATCACTATCCTGGGATTGAGATCAACACTTCCATTTCTAGTTCTTTTGACACTTTTCATGATACCCACACCATCCTTTCCTCCATAGTCTCCCCTATTAATATCAACCACCGAGGTTGTGGTGAATATGGCCTATCAATCCTTGCCCCTTCACCCACACACTTGGGGGCTCCCATCACATCAAGGGACAAAGAAAGATTCAACATATGCCTAGAAAATATATTCGTTTCATTTTCTCTCCTTTTATCAAATCATAATAATAGAAAGGAGTGAATTGATTTAAGTACAATGATGAGCATGTTTCAAAATAAGATGCATGAAGCAGAGGGTTAGACCTTGAACTTAATTATAATGTTTTGTAAAGATTTTCTTGGAAAGTGATTATGTATTTTGATTAATATTTTATTTGATTTTTTATGTCCTCTAAAGAAGATTGCATGACTTATTTGATGTATATTTTTTAAAGTATAAGTATGTTAGTAATCCACTCAATTGATCTATACAACATGTCTTTCTCCATTACAATGTCAGTATAAAGAAGTCCACAGTTAAACAACGATTAGAGATCACCTATTTCAACATCAATTACTCTACATAGTAATTGTCATGCAATGGGTCTTTATTTTGTTTTTGTATATTTTCATCAAGACTAGGTAGTTGTGTTGCAATATAACTTGCATAGTCATTGAACTGTCTCCATCAGCCTGAACAAAATCAAATAATTAATTTGTTCTTATTTTGAAGTCAAATGCTTATTATGATATCTTCATTTTTCATTGGAAGAGATAATGTAATTTAGCCAATAGGCTATTTATGGGAACTTTGTTCTCAGAAATTGATTTTTTGATGGAAAAGTCATTAGTTGGTCGGAGAAGTTGTCAATTGGCTGAAAAAGTTGTCAGTTTGGCTAGAAAATTATAGATCATTCCTGCTAATTATTTACCGGTCAATTTATCTCACTCCACTTTTAACTCTTGCTTTGATATTTATTAGTTATTATCTCCACTTTTATTTATTTATTTTCTTTTCCTATTTGTTATTTTTTTTTAAACATGTGATCTCCGCATTAGCTCATGTTGTGGTATCTATTTATTTAACTTTTGCTTTTTAAAATTTGATTTAGATTTAGATTTTTAAATTATTTTAAATTATTTTTATATATTAGTTTATTTTTCCTTTAAATATTATTTTATAGTTTCGATAATTTATTTAGTGAATAGAATATTTGTTAGAGACTTTGCTTATTTTTCATATTATTTTTTTGTATTCTCTTATTAATTTTTCATAATAGATTTTTTTATGGATTTTTTAAAAATGATTTTTTTTTCATATTTGATAAATTGAGTTTAAATAAATAATATTTATTAATCTAGTTAAAAGATTTTAGTAAATATTATGTTATTTAAATTAAAAATTATTAATAATCTAATTTGTTCATATTTTAAATCTTCACTTTCAACTATTGTTTTTTTCCTATTTATTTAAAAAATAATTACTTGATCTCCACATTAGTTCATGTTGTGATCTCTATTATTTAACTTTTGATTTTTAAAATTGATTTTGGTTTTGGTTTTTAAATGATTTAAATTTATTTTTTATATTAGTTTAATTTTTTCTTTAAATATTATTTTTTAGTTTCTATAATTTAATTAGTTAATAGAATATTTGTTGGAGACTTATTTTTTCATATTATTTATTTGTATTTCTCCTATTTATTTTTCATAATATTTTTTTTGATGGGGTTTTTTAAAATGATTTTTTTTCATATTTGATAAATTGAATTTAAATAAATAATATTTATTAATCTATTTAAAAGATCTTAGTAAATATTATGTTATTTAAATTGAAAATTATTAATAATCTGATTTCTTTACATAATATTAAATTTTAATAAAATAATTTTATTATCGAGCAGCTATCAGCTTATCATTGCAAGCACAAAAGCATGCAATTGCTAGTATATTATTAATGTTAGATTTTGTACAAAATGTACTTACTATTCATTATGGGAACATGTAAGTGTATGCATGAGTTTGTCTTTAAAAAAGGAAAGTTATGTAAAATAATTAACATTTTTGTGTAAACTACTATAGTCAAATATAAGTAAAGCTAAAACCAACTAAAAAAATGACCCCCCTTATTCCTAAAAGTAAAATTAACTAAGGATAAGGGTCTCCTTATTCAAGGGATTAGAAATGCATTGATAATAATATTTCATGGTTACCATTGCCTCAAGGAATGAGTTTTCCTACCTTAAGGACTTCTTAATTAAAATTTTGTTGGGCTTCTAGCTAGTTAGTGGTTGGTTTGAGCCTATACAATGCAATACTTATTTTAATGGGGATCTTTGTCAAAGGTGGGCTCCTCTGAATCCATATTTAGCAATGTTGTGGAGTTAGAAGTTGTGGCTAGCTTTCTCTTGGTGGAATAGTGGATTGTATAAAGTTCATTATCAAAAGAGAATAGATTAATGTTATTTAAGGTAAAATAAATTTTTGACAAAATTAGAAGTTGCGTGGCATTTGGGAAGAAGTTCTTATTTATAGGAATTTTGACGAGGGTAACTAATTTACTTATATTTGTAGAATCAATAATGCTATTTTTAATTTTTAGCTAAGTTGCACATTGATCAATAGTCTATCTTGATGTTTTTAAGTGATGGTTCAACCTCTTGGTACGTCATTTCAATGCTCTTCTGGTGGGTGAGAAACTTGTGATTAGTTTGTCTTTCTAGGCCCTTGTATTTGTGTACTATGTACTTTCTTGAAGCCTCTAAAGTGTTGCAGAAATTGTGTTTTGAATTGGTATTGTGGGGGTTACTTTTTGACCATTATTGTTTGAATTTGGTCTAATGATCAATTTTTAAAGTGGTTGATCATGAAAAATAACTAAGAATATTATAGGAAGATAGTCAGTAGATATTATGATGCGATTATGTTCGCCTATGTTAAGATGTTAGCAGATACACGTTTTGGATCAAGAATATAAAGACTGGTTTATATCATACTATAAATGGAAAGTGGAAGTGAATGAGCAATTTGGCCCAAGGAATTAATTTTCCTTGTCAAGTTAAGTTACCCGGTCATCAAAATGCCTCAATTTTGACCTTGTTGATCTTATGGTTATGTGTGAAATACGTCCCATTTTGATCGTTGAAATGATTATTTTATCTCTGAGTTTTTGTGAATTTCTAAATCTTCATATCTCCGACTCGTTCCTAGCTCCGCCTAGCGCTTGAAATTTTTAAAATCCAAGTTCTAAACCCCAAGTTATCGCAGGTTAATGGAGAGACCCAAATTACGCATTTTCATGTTTATCATTAACCATTAACCTCTCAAACAGGTTAATGCTAACTTTCAAATTACGTATCTTGGAGGAGGTTAATTAACCTCTCCAAAAACACGTATCCATTAACCTCTCAAAAAGGTTAATGATAACTTTCAAATTATGTATTTTGGAGGAGGTTAATTAACCTCTCCAAAAACACGTATTCATTAACCTCTTTGTTTAGTTGATTACGGTCAAGAACTAGAAGTAAGATCATCTAAAAGGAAAGTGCCGAGATAGGAGGTATATTGAAGGTTAAGAAGAAACATACTGATGAATTTTTGAGAAATATGTTTACCAACAAGGTTACAATGCCTCATGTTTTCTCTATGATGTGAGAGAATCACATACTAGAGATTAATTGCACTGCTTAAAAAGGCAACTCTTAAAAGATCTTCTCAACAAAGATCAAGATATTAGGAGTGTAGAAAGTGGAATTGGAAAGCTGAAGGATCATCTGAGAGGGGCAAGGCATTTGCATTTCCTTATAATCCTTGATGATATCGACCATGAGAGCCAGATTGATGCCCTATTGCCTCAAGGCGTGCTGGGATCTGGTAACTTGGTACTTATTACAACCTGTGACCAGAGTTTGTTAAGAGGTATAGATTTCCGTTATAAAATGAAGGAAATTGGCGAAGATCATGCTAAGGAGCTCTTTTGTAGTCACGCTTTCCACAGAGGTGATCCACCTGCATCATATGAGAAAGTGGTTGTAAGTTTTGTGAAATTCTGTGGAGGTCTACCACTCTCACTTATAGTTTCGAGCACACATGTCTATCACAGGGATGAATATTATTGGGAGTTGGTATTGGAAAAAGTCAAGAAAATATAGCCCGAAGATATGTTGGCGATATTAATTTCTGCCATTAATAGAAAACAACCAGTCCACCGTCCAGCCCACAAAATAACAATCCATATTTAATATATTATAACATGTGTAAAATGTATTTTGTATTCAAGAAATTTCTTAGACCTCTATAAATAGAGGCATTATGTAAGGATTTGAGCATCAGATGTTTATTTGATCATGGTGGATCAGTAGAGCCCATTTTGGGTTTCTCATATTTCTCATTGTGGATCATAAGTGAATGGAATGCTGTAGCATTCTGAGGATTGGTAATGGAGTTTAGTTATGTATGAAGTGTTGTAGCACATTGTGATAGTCTTTGTATTTTACTTATTGAATTGAATGGTTATCTTTTAGTTGGTGTTGTCTTTGATCCACTCTATCCACCTCCTTCAAGTGGTATCAGAGCTAATGGAATATGATCCTAGAGATCGTGGAGAGCTCAAGAAGTTTAAAATCGATGAAGAGTGTTGTGGCATCGTAGCCCGACAGGTAATGGCATTTGCAATTATCTTCTGCAAAAATAAAGAGCAGAACAAGTCAAGAGATTGCTATGAGAAACAAAGAAGCTGTGAAAAGAAGAAAGCCAAAGTTGAAGTGTGTTTGAGTTAGTGCTGTGTGACGCTATCATTCATAGATTTGAAGCATGTGGAGCATATTTGTGCAAGCAGGAGTGCCAAAGAATGCATACACATGACATGGAAGATATTGATCATGGAAATTTTTATTATGTTTGTGTTTGAAATATGTGTGTTAGTTGTTATGCATTAGTTGTTAAAGTTAAGTTAGTTATCTTAGGTGTAACATGTTGAATAAAAGGTGAGATGGTGTGCTAAAGCTCGTTGTCATAGTGCAAAGGTCTCTGTGTGTGCTGATTTGGAGTTTAAGTGTTGGAATCTGGATGAGAAAATGTTTAAGGCTTTGTCATATCAAATGTGGCCATGTAATAATAGATTGCTGAATTGATATCCCCCAATCAAGTGATGGAGATTGAATGAGAATTGTTTGTTAATAAGCTATTGTAATGGGTGCATTATCGGTTGTACATGACACCCTAGAGTTTGAGTGAATGTATTGTTGAACCATGTATGTGAAAAGGATTCTTATAGAACTGGTGAGTACAGCGGTTGGGTACCCATGTATCTCAATAGATGGATTTCTTTTTATATGGACTCAATAATTAGTTTGGTGTAGGTACAAAAGAGAAAGGCCTAGAGTGATGATAGTTTCCCTATAGTGATGATTCATGGTTAGTAGAACCAATGAATGCTTGGTTTGTAAACCATTGGAGTGCAAAGTTTATGGTGATCTTGAAACCATTTGTGTAATGTTTGAGAAGTTCGTGGTGAGCTTGAAACCACTTCAGAATTGCATTGGTTAGGGGTAAGCTGTAAAACCCAAAGTAATTATAATGAGGGAAAACAATATAAATGCAATAGCATTAGTGACAGAAATTAAGGGGGAGTGTTGGCGATATTAATTTCTGCCATTAATAGCAGACAACCAGTCCATCATCCAGCCCACAAAATAACAGTCCATATTTAATATATTATAACATGTGTAAAATGTATTTTGTATTCAAGAAAGTTCTTAGACCTCTATAAATAGAGGCATTATGTAAGGATTTGAGCATCAGATGTTTATCTGATCATGGTGGATCAGTAGAGCCCATTTTGGGTTTCTCATATTTCTCATTGTGGATCATTAGTGAATGGAATGCTGTAGCATTTTGAGGATTGGTAATGGAGTTTAGTTATGTATGAAGTGTTGTAGCACATTGTGATAGTTTTTGTATTTTACTTATTGAATTGAATGGTTATCTTTTAGTTGGTGTTGTCTTTGATCCACTCTATCCACCTCCTTCAAGATATAATGCAGAGACTCAAAATTAGCTTTGATGCACTGGACATCGAGGAGAAACAGATATTTATAGATATTGCATGTCTTTTCAATAAAAAAAACAAGATTGGGAATTGACAAACAATGCTATAAGAATCTAGAATGGATCCAGTTGGAGTGCTGAGTATGCACTTCAAACCTTGAAAGATAAGTGCCAACTTGAAGTGGAGGAGCAGAGATTTGTAATGCATGATCATCTTAGTGATTTGGGAAAGCAAATGGCAGATCAGTTGGGCCCTCCTCGACTGTGGCGATCAGAACAAGTCAGATCTATGGAAGCAAAAGGACTTGAGCAAATTCTGACAGAAACAGAGGGCGGGTTTTTCCACTCATTTAGCAATTCGTCCCTCAGAAGGAGAATCACTTACTTTCTAGTTGAGACTGGCCTCTTGTGGCTTGAAATGCATCAAACGCAAGATAGTTTATCATTATCAACAACAGCTGCAGATGAATTCGCAGGCCAGCCTGGAGTTGAGAAAACTGAAGATTTACAACTCTCCCTCTTTGCAAAAACTTCTAGAGTTAATAGAAATGTTCAATCATTTGGAAGAATTAGATATAAATAACTCACTTGAGAAGACAGATACAACATCCTTGGTGCAATCAATTAAACAACTTAGTAATCTTAGATCATTGCAGTTGCGGTCTATGAATGATGGCTTCTTCAGCTGAAATTTTGATTTAAGCATGGATAGGCTTGAAACCATAGAACTTGTCAATCTTCAAAATATATTCAAATTGGTAATCTGTGGAGAGATGTGTCCCAGGCTTCAAACCTGCTAATTTTTGGCATGGATAGTCTAGATGAAATGGAGTTAAAGAAACTAGAGAGTATGTGGCTTTTAAGATTGTTCAAAGCATACAGAAATATCGTGATGCAACAATGATTGAAATTGATGTTTTAAATGTCCTTTCAAAGCATGATAAGAGTAGTTTTGGATGTGTGGAGATACGAAATTGATTTGATTTTCAGAACCACATTTGTATTGGTTGTGAGAGGCTTGGACCAAGCTTATTCGATTTTCTATGCAAAAACAAATATCATCCATTTTCTGTTGATCTAGTCCGGGAGTTTGGTCGACAGCTTTTGGACTCTGTTGCATATATGCACGAGTTGCATCTCATTCACACTGACTTGAAGCCAGAAAATATACTTCTTGTTTCTTCGGACTATGTAAAAATTCCAGAAAATAAGAGAACCTTCAGAACGGTTGACTTCCCTCAATGGAAGATAATTTTAATGCTTCATTTTCAAATTCATGGACATGTTATGGAGGATGTAAGCATACATGAGACTGCGCTTGACTTGTTTGATGTAATGCCTAAATAGAAAAGTGGAGAACATGGACAAGGCATGTAGAGTGTTAACAAAATGCTCAACAAAATGAAATGCTCGTTCTTGACCCATAACTCGAGGAGCTGCACTGAGTTTACCTCCAAAAATTAAGTAATCCAATTTGGATTAGCATCCTTGTTTCATTTGGCAATCAACAACTTACATATAGGCTGGAGCATCATGAATGTTATCTGGGTCTGTGAGTAAATGATAAGTTGGGCATAACAAAATTCTTGTGAATGAAAACATGGTCATCTCCAATCAAATGTAATGTTGGCAGATCTTTTTGATAGAATAGTTAGTTCGTCACTTTGAAAAAGGAAATAAGGAATACAGTGCAAGGTTGAAGACATTTGATGTAAGGTCTAAGTTTCAAGTCATTCTTGGTTAATTTTGTTGAGGTTAATTAACCTCACCCAAATCACGTATTTGGGAGATAGTTATTAACCACAAAGAGGTAGTTATTAACCTCTATGTCTATATAAGGACTCCTTTTGACTTTGTAAAAGGGACTTTTTGGTTTTAAAAAGAAGGGAACACTATGCTGAAATTTTGGATCTAGAGATAAATTTTGGAAAGTAAGTACACTTTTTATCTCTGAAATCAAAAAATCTCTATTATCTTCTTGGTGCAAGGAAATGAAATGAGATGTGCTTTGGATTTCTTATTCTAAAATTAAAATTGTTATTTGCTGTAGTAGACATTCCCATGGTATTGTGCGAGTTTTATGAATAACGAATGTGTTTGGTAATACTGGTTGCTTTCAAGTGTAGTTCTTGATCACCTTTGTTATCGTTCTTGTTTACCCAAGAAGGTTGTGAGGGCGTGTGGTGCATTCATCCTGAATGGCTTTCTCTTGATCTTTGAAGTTTTAGATTCTTTATTTGAAAACCCTTTAAAAATTATATCATATTAGGGAGCTGCCCCTCTAAACGCAGAGGAAGGCTGCATATCAAGGGCCTATCCAACTGTTGTGAACGATTTGCCACACACTCCATTGGGCAAATTCTATTGTGACAAATCTGTTTACTAACAAGTTAGTTACTTAGAAATGTAGAGATTACATAGTATATGTTAGCCCTCAAGTATATTCTATTAACTCGTTTTGGGTAATGTGCAACATTTTTCATAAAAAAACCATTGAAGGCCGATTGAATAAAGTAATCACTGATTTGCCTATTTGATAAAACTTTTGACTGAGCATAACTTCTATATACAAACTCCTTTTGAACCCATTCACGTCATGTAAGGATCTTATCAGAAAATTATATGCATTGTTGTTACTTTTATGAGGTTTTCAAACTATACACTTTTCATATTTTTTGAATCCTTCTAGATAAAATTTGCGAGTCATTCATATAAACACTCTACTCGAGGAACCTAATGTATGATCATCATGTTGATCTAATTTTTTTTTTTTTTAATGCAAATTTTATTTTCTATTTAGCCTTGTTTAACACGTGTTTCGTTTGCACTTTGGTTTCAGTTTACATCAAGAGGCTAGAATAGATGAATTTGGAAATCATAGTTTTGGAAGAGATACGATCATCAAAACTAGAGGAAAATGATTTGAGATAGAATGTCAGGGAGGGGAGGAGGAGGAATGAGTGGAGGAGAATGATACATTTCCTAAGAAATATGAGCTAATAGAAAAAAGAAGCAAAGTAATAGAATAACAAAGATGTTCCACTTGGAAAGACATGTTATAGAAAAGATAGAAAGATGGGAATTTTAATCTTTATAAAGGAAGGGCTCATGGATTTTGGAAAGAAGAATTCACAAGTCAAGTGGTAATGATATGTAATAGTGAAATAGAGACATGAACAGAGCAGTCAATCTTCAAACTAAAGAAATGAAATAATGCAGTGAAACAATGGAGAAAATTGAGTCTGATTTATAGTTGTCACTAGCACCTTATTATCCATTGCAATAAATTTGGGAACGCAGGGGATGCCCTGTATGACATTTTAAAGGTGGGAAATTGAGTGTAACTTGCAGGCTCATCTAACGAATGCCATTAACAGAAAATCGTAGTTAATTATTTACATGTAATTTTAGCTTATTCATTTATGAACATATTGGGTTTAAAACATGCAGTCTGCTTGAGTGAATTGCATTGCGGTGCGGCGGCGAGGCTCCTCCATTGCGGTGCGGTGCGGTGCGGCTCCTCCATTGCGGTGCGGTGCGGCTCCTCCTCTATAAGTTGGCTTCCAGCTCCTGCTCTTTCTTGTCATCCATTGCGCTGATGATTTCATGGAAGCCCAGTCGTGATTTCTGTCCAGGGATGTGATTCATCTGTGCCGTTGAAATCTGGGGATCTTTCCTCGTTTGTGGAAATAAAGTATGGTCTTGCACTAAGCGCAATAATGTCGTCAGGATTCCCAGATTTCAACAGCACACATGCATCGCATATTCCCACTCCAAACAACGCAGATGCCCGATCACGAGCCAGCTACATCATATTTTCTGCACTTTAATTTGTGATGGACTCAAATTTTACATAGCCTCTTGCGTCAGATTTTTCTAAATTGCTTCAACGCATTTCAGAGGGGGCAAAAGTATTCTCGGATCAGGTAATTCAGATGTTTTTTCCTTTTTCTTTTTCAATTTTAGAATCCAAATTTTCTTTCATGTTTTTTTCGGTGGGTGATTCGTTTCATATGTTCTTTCATGTTTTGTTTGGTGGGTAGATGTAGTAAAGGGATTGGGGAACGCGATAGCTAATGTTTCAGAAAGATTCGACAACATCTCTGCATCGACCTTTATCCGAGTAATACATCTTTCCATATGTTCTTTGATAATACACAGCATTGCTCTGTTTGATTGCTATTTTCATATTTCTCTGATAATTCTTCTATCTTCCACGAAAACTGAATTCTTCCATGTAAAAATGAGGCTTCTTCTTAATATTCTCGTTTCTTGTCCGCGCAGATTCAAATGTTCATAAGCTCACGTGGCGACCGAATCTTTCTTCTTCATTTACATCTCTAACTAGCTTATATATACCTCTATATATATTACGCCGAGAGTAATCATAGCGTATTCATTTAATCCCAAAGTTATTTTAATCACAGTTGGCATTACAATTAATGTTAACCTTAGGGATAGAATAAGGATTAGGGTTAGCATTAGGGTTAGGGCTAGAGTTAAGGTTAGGGTTTGAGTTATGGTTAAGGTTAGGGTTAGAGTTACAGTTATGGTTATTGTTAGAGTTATGGTTAAGGTTTGGGTTAGAGTTATGTTTATGGTTAAGGTTAGGGTTAGAGTTATGGTTATGGTTAAGGTTTGGATTAGAGTTATGTTTATGGTTAAGGTTAGGGTTAGAGTTATGGGCATAGTTAAGGTTAGGGTTAGAGTTATGGTTATAGTTAGGGTTAGTGTTATAGTAAGGCCAGGGTTAGGGTTTGAGTCAAGGTTAAGGTTAGAGTGAAGGTTAGGGTTTGAGTCAAGATTAAAGTAAGGGTTAGGGTTAGAGTTAGAGTCCACTTATGGTAGTGTTAGATTTAGGGTTAGAGTTATGCTCATGGTTATGGTTATGGTTAGGGTTAGGGTTATTATAGGGCTCGAGTTAGGGTTATTGTAGGGATAGGGTTAGGGTTTGAGTCAGGGTTAAGGTTAGGTTTAGGATTAGGGTTAGGGTTTTAGTTAGGATTAAAGTTAGGGTTAGGGTTAGGGTTAGAGTCTAGTTATGGTAGAGTTAGATTTAGGGTTAGAGTTAGGGATAGACTTATGTTTATGGTTAAGTTTAGGGTTAGAGTTATGCTCATGGTTAAGGTTAGGGTTAGAGTTATGGTTATTGTTAGAGTTAGGGTTAAAGTAGGGCCAGGGTTAGGGTTAGGGTTAGGGCTTGAGTAAGGGTTAAGGTTCTAGAGTTATGGTTAGGAAAAAGTTTTGAGCCAAGATTAAAGTTAGGGTTAGGGTTATGGTTAGAGTCCAATTATGGTAGAGTTAGATTTAGGGTTAGAGTTAGGGACAAATTAATGTTTATGGTTAAGGTTAGTGTTAAAGTTAGGGTTAGGGTTAGTGTTAGAGTTAAGGTTAGGGTTAAGGTTAGGATTAAGGTTAGGGTTAATGTTAAGGTTAGGGTTAGGGTTAGAGTTAAAGTTAGGGTTAGCATTAGGATGAAAATTAGGGTAAGGGATAGGGTTTGAATTAGAATTAGGGTTCTTGTTAAGGTTAGAGTTACAATTAGGTTTAGAGTTAGAGTTAGGGTTAGGGTTAGGGTTAGGTTTAAAATTAGAGTTAGAGTTGGGATCAGGGTTAGGATTAGAATTAGGGTTAGAAATATAGTTAGGATTAGAGATAGAGTTAGGGTTAGGGTAAGGGTAAGAATTAGGGTTACAAATATAGTTAGGGTTAGTGTTAGGGTTAGAATAAGAGTTAGGGTTAGGGTTAGAGATAGAGTTAGAATTAGAGTTCGAATAAGGGTTGGAGTTAGAGTTAGGGTTATATTTAGGGTTAGAATTAAGGTTAGGATTAGAATTAGTGTTAGAGTTAGGGTTGCGGTTAGTGTTAGGATTATGGTTAGGGTTAGCATTAGGGTTAGGGTTAGGGTTAGTGTTAGGGTTATGGTTAGGATTAGCATTAGGGTTAGGGTTACAATTAGAGTTAGAGTTAAAATTAGAGGTAGTGTTAGTGTTAGTGTTCATATAAGAGTTAGAGTTAGAATTAGAGTTAGAGTTAGGGTTCAAGTTAGAGTTAGAGTTAAAGTTAGAGATAGAGTTGTGATCAAGGTTAGATTAGGGTTAAGGTTAAAGTTACCTGATTAGATTTAGGGTTAGGGTAAGAGTTAGGGCTAGGATTAAGATTAGAATTAGGGTTAGGGTTAGAATTAGCATTAGATTTAGGATTATAAAGGGTTAAGGTTAGGGTTAGGGGGAGAATTAAAGTTAGAGATAGAGTTAGAGTTAGGGTTAGGGTTAGGGTTAAAATTAGAATTATCTAGTTAGAGTTAGAGTTAGAGTTAGGGTTTGTGTTATTATTTCTATTAAGATAATTTTTGGGTTACTAATCATATTATAGCTAATAAAATTATAATTAATAAATATTGTAATCACACTCTCTCTCACATGTCCCATTCTATAATTAACCCCCCCCAAGAATGTATACCCTCCCCACTCCCCCTACGTTGTTCTCTTTGTCCATCTCTTTCTGTACATATATACATCTCTCCCTCCATAATTATTGTCATTGTCTATCACTATCCGTCATACTCTTCCTCTCCCCATCATTGTCTACATCTCTTTTGGGCCTTATATATTCTTTTTCTTATTTATCCCATCTCTCCCTACTCCCCTTCTATATATCTACATCAGCTGCCCCCTCTAATCATCTCTCTCTCTCCCCCTGCCTCCCCCCCCCCCCCCCCCCCCCCGCCCCCGCCCGCTCTTTCTCCCTCCTTATTTTTCACTACATCTATCTATGTCTATCTCATGTTTCTCACTCTCTCCCCCTTGTCTCATTCTTTCTCCTACCACATCACCTCATGTGATCTCTCTCTCTCTCTCTCTCTCTCTCTCTCACACACACACACACACACACACACACTCACACACACACACACACCATCTTCATGCTTATATATCTCTAAAATGCTCTATGTATGTCTACCTCATGTCTCTCACCCTCTTCCCCTTGTCTCCCTCTCTCTCTCTCTCTCTCTCTCTCTCTCTCCACCATCTCCATCTCCATCTATTTTGGACCCTTCTTATGCTTTTTCTCTCCATGGCTCATCTCTCCCCCTCTCCCCTTTTCCTTCTACCCCCTCTAAGATTATCCTCTCTCTCTCTCTCTCTCTCTCTCACACACACACACACACACACACACACACACACACATTGCATCTTGTTATTTATCTCACTCTTTCTCTATATCACGTCGCCTCATGTTAATTCTCTCTCTCTCTCTCTCTCTCTCTCTCTCTCTCTCTCTCTCTCTCTCACACACACACACACACACACACACACACACACACACACACACACACACACACGTCACCTCATATTATTTGTCTCTCTTTAAATTTGACTTCATTTCTAAAGTTTGTCCTAATTTATAATTTTTGTTTGTATTTATATAATATAAAATCAAGTACATTTAATAGAACTTAATTATCGTTAATAGTTTGTTATACAATTAATAAATTTAGCTAAAATTTTATAATTTCTATATTTGAATTAAGTAACAATTTTATTATCTTTTCTTTCTTTAATATAAATATTATGTGAAAATTCATTTGTAAAATCTAAAATAATTTCTAAACTTTAATATTTTACAACCTCCAAAATCTTATTATTTTAATAATAAAATTAAATTACATATATAAAAATTTTTATTTTTAAGATTTGAAAAAATAATAAACTTTCATATAAAATGAAAACTGCAAGTGAAACAGTAGTCAAAAAAGATTTACAGAAAGTTTTTCCTTTCTACTTTACAATTCATTACCAAAATAATAGCAGATTTTCAAAAGAAAGAGAATATTTGTGAAAATAAAAACTTTCTGCAGTTATCTCAAACTGTTATTACTAAGTTTTTCTAGATTTAGTACTATTCTCTGGATGAACTCAAAGATATTAATAATCAATATTTGTAATAATAAAATTAAAAACAACATCAAGACTAACAATAATTATAAAAAAATTAAAAAATAGCAGCAACAATAATAATAAGAAAAGAGTAATTTCTTTCAGTGTTTTGTCTCTTACATGCACTGTTTAATCTAATAGTCATGCACCAATTCACCGAATAAGGAAGAGAATGTAACATGCAGTTTGAACTTTGAGTTTTTAGAATCATGAATTTACGCATGAAATACGAAGAATCAAGCAGTTATAAATTATTAATCACAAGTTCTACAGTTGTCTATGTTTGTTATAACAACAGTTACATAGGAATCTTGGGCCAATCTCATTCGATAAAATTAGATTAAGTACAAAGTTAGTCTTGATTGTAACGTAGTTAAATAAGCATGTGAAAGTCCATATGAGGCATTTCTCAATATAAAATATGGCAATTGTAATCTATTTTAAGCAGACGAATTAATACAAAAACTAAAGTTTTTTCTCCATTCTCGTTTTGTTGTAGAATTGTGTTTTTGATATTTTTGATAAGTGTTGTAGCATGTTATATTTAACATTAAATTAATCTTTATTATTATATTTAACAGTAGTTTCAAACATTATTAAAAAGACTCTAAATACAACCAAATCACATAATCTAAGAACTAAAACATAAGTACCCATCACAGGAATAGTTAGAATGCCCAAAATTGCTAAAATAATTGCACCTACAACTGCCGTTACAAAAGCAATTTGTTCCTCCAATCTGTTATCTTTCTTAGACTAAAGGAGCACAAGAAAAAGTGAGATTGATATTATGAGTTACAAAAGAAATTTGAATGTATTTATAAGCATTTCTGCTTAGAGATTTCCTATAACATTGTGTTAATACCAGATTTCCCTTTTTTTTCAATTGTATTGCTAAGAAAATCACCATGGCCGCACTCTATATCCAGAGCAATTATCACATTGGATAAGTCGTTTAGCATTGACATAATTATCCGCACCATTTTCCAATGAAGAATCCCATCAGAATGCCACACACTAGACATCGTGACAAAATTAAAAATCGGTGGAATGAGCTAGAACCTCTCAATCCGCACTTAACCAGATTAAACCACCAAAAGAATAGGTAGCAAGAAGGAACCTATAAATTGAGGCCGCAACAAAGCCAATTCCAAATGCATATCCAGATCCAGAGTCAGTAGTTTACCTTTAATCCATTCCCATTCAGTCTCAGCAACACGCTAATAGCGTCAGGAAGCTCCATGCATGAATCATAAGAAAATGGATAGATCTGGTTAGGAAAGTACATATTGGACCAAAATATTTCAAAAATAGAAAAGAAGACACCCCTAAAACACTCCCATCAAGCACCATTAACAATGAAAAGTATTATAAAATATATAAATCAAATAGATTTTGAATACAAATCTAAATCTAAATCAAACATGCAAGACTAAACTATTAAATGCAAGCCTAAATAGTTATGAACATAATTCTAAATCTAAATGAAATTAATTAAAATTGAACTCTAAATCAAAGTAGAATATTATAACTAATTTTGAATTTCAATTTACATCTACATCTAAATCTAAATGAAAATGTAAATAAAAAATAGAAATCTCACCTACAAAAATGTTACTCCAAAACTTCAATCTACTCCTATTCAAAAACTCCAATCTAATCCTCCAATAACCTCCACCTCTTCCTTCCTGCAAAAACATAAAATGAGGAGCCTTGGTTTTATAACTTCTGAGAGGCTCCTCATATCCCCCAACAAACGTCTCTTCACATTCCACGAATTTGTTTCAAATTCCTCCACTCCCCGCAAAAAAAAAACATGAATGTGCATGCAAAATTATATTTAACAAAAAAAAAATCATATTGAAATTATTTCGCCCCTATTATTTTGGGTCCTACTTTTTTGGGCCCTATTATTTCAGGCCTATTATTTCGGCCTCCATTTGGCTTCCTATTATTTTGGCTAGCTATTATTTCAGAAATTCTTTTTTAATATTTAATTTGGAAGTTTGTAACCACTCCCAATTCTTTTTTATTGACAAGGAATCTTGTCATATTCCCGTGTTGGGCATTTGTGCTGCCATTGTATAGAATACCTCTCGACGTAACCAACAGAACAGACGGAAAACAATCTGTTTGTAGACGGTGATAGTTTGATTAATTACAATTCAACTTGGACTTTCTTGTTAGCATAGGCGGAATGCATTTAAATGGCAATACTTTTATAAGTTGTTATGGTGCATTTGAATGTCGGCATGCTCCACACTTAAACACGTGTCGTTGTTCTCTTGTTATGATTAGTTGTTAGTCTGCAGGCAATTGGGAAGTGCCAAGTCGTTGATCTATTATGAGTTTAGATTCTTAGTCGATGTTTTGCTTTTATTCTTGTTCTTGTTCTTGACTACGGTTTCTTTCATTGCATACATGTTGATGTTGATGAATAATTAATGATGCAATATGATTCTCATGTACTTGTGATGTAGTTAATTAATACATGAGTTATATGCATAATGATAATTTTTGTTATAAGATGAAATAAAATGTGATAAGGTTTAAATTGTTTATAATTTTGATGAGTATTGGCTTATTGATGGGGTTTTGAGTGTGTTGAGGTTTTGCAAGTGGAAAAGGAGAGTATGATTGAGATAGAGGATTGAATAAAGAAGCCAAATTTTAAAACCATAATATATAATTGTTTGTAAATTATAAACAATTCAATTATAAAGTGAACTTGAAAGAAAAGTAAATTCTTATTCTTCCTTATATGGAAAACATAACATTTTGATGTTTTATTTTGTTGTTCTTTGATTATATGTTCTATTTAAGTTTTGTATATAATCTTTGGTTTATTCTAGTGTTAACAAAACAGAATAAAAATTAATTCTATTACAATGTTGTATGATAGAACAGAATAAGGAGAGTATATTTCTTTTTAACATTGAGAAAATTGAGATGGTAGAAAATTTAAATAAAGAATCTAAATGTAATGCTTATTCGAAATGCTCATGTAGTATTTCATAAAAATTACCCTATTTTAAATTATGATATTCATCATCAAAGAAACAATAAAAAAATATAATTGATTGGTCATTAAAATAGGTAGCGAATCATGCAAAAGAAGAAGATGTCAGTTATTGAGAGAGCTTCTTGAATCTCTGACAAAGATGGAGGTTAGTCTCAGCTCAACTGCAAAAGGAACACATTTTACAATTTCCTTGGATTTATTTATAATAATTTTGAATCCAAAGTTCTTTTGATGTATGCTTATTTTTGGAATGCGAATAAGCCTATGTTCTTTCAGTTATTCTATATGTTCGTGAGGACTAGAGTAAACTATTAAGTTGAGAGGCTTTCTACATTAGTTTCATCTTTAGTTCTAAACCTTTCAACCTTTTTGTTTTTAATGACAATAATTTTAGTGGCATGCATTATAGTGGCAATAACTATAATTATAAATCATTGTTATTTTAAATAATTTATTTCATATTATTTGTATTCCTCCCGCATGTGCATCTATGCTAAATTTATATAAGCTGTAAGATATTTATATGAACTTGTGCCTTGTGGAATCATTGATTCATTATTTAATAAATGAAGCCAATTATTTTTATTAATGTATATCTTAGGAATATGAAATAATTGCATGAGGTAGTGTTACCTCCCATGGGAGTTTTTGTCAATCCCCCACCTTACTCGTCATTCATTCTGAGCTTTGTCATCCCATTGTGCATTACTCTACACATTTATTTATAATGATTTCAATCGCTAACAAAACTATCTTTGCATTGTCTCAATTGATTTTTAATGATTGCAACTAGGAAATGGAGAATGCTTATAAAATGCCAAACTTCCTACGTAGATTGCAAAGACTCATCCTTTGCAAAAATGACGTGTAACTTAAAAGCACCTCCTTATGTACAATATAATTTTAGCATTGCAATAATCAAAATTTGTAGAAAACCTTTATTTTTAAATTTTTGTTTTTTTACATTAGACTTTATTGTTTCAAAATGTTACAATTACATCTTAAGTCTTTTGTTACAATAGAGAGAATATGAAATGGAGTACACATTATTCCATTACAATAGTGGACAAAGAAAACCTTCACTATAACTTTAGTTCATATTTTTATGTCATTTGTGACATTAGGTTCAATACTTTTGCATAAGTAGGTAAAAATCATAGAACTTTTAAGCTTTGTCTTTTTTCATTTTTTTTTCAATCTACTTTTCTCAAAGTGTATTCTATTTTAGATAATCTCATTTCATTTTCTTTGAATCCTATATTTTAGTTTGCAGGAGAGCTCATATTTATTTGTTGGCATGAATAATTAAGGGAGATTGTTAAGGATATTGCTATTATGTTTGGAGAGATGATTGAGTGCTTATGTGTTGCATTCATGACTTGGTTTGTCATTGATGTCAACATTCCCACTTTTTGGATGGTTCATGCAGAGTAATAGAGACAATTTTGTTGAGTAATAGAGACAAGTGTAATAATTTTGGACACAACCAAATAGTATAGAATACAAGTAGATCAAAATGGACCAAGGTATAAAAACTCTATTATTACATGTTACAATTACAATAATTTGGGATACACAACTAGATATTACAAATTCAATGAATTCATAAACTTTTAAACAATATAAAAACTCTTAGTGTTAGAAGAAGCAATAATAATGGACGGAAAAACATTACTATTACTCACATATTTTATAATCTAAGTATATAATGTGTCAATTTTTATAGATCATGGGACACGCTTCCTACTAGGGGTTCATTATATGTAATACTATTGGCACTCATAGTAGCTAAGGATGATTAGCTTGTGGTAGAGTTGTACTAGGTGTTTTCAAAATGTAACATTTCATGGGCTCATTAGACCCTAGGATGATAAGAATTTTTTAGAATTAGGAGTACTAAGTTATAGAACAAGGGATGACTCATACTTATTTTGTAACATAGGCAAGGAATGCAAGTTTTCTTCATTGGTTCTTTCCTCCATGAGCTATCAAACTAGGTATTAATATTAATAAAATATATTAGTGGCTTTCTTTTTTTATTAAAAATTATATATTATTAAATAACTGATACAAATAATATAAAATTTTACTAACATTATTAATCAAATAAATAAATAAATAAGACAATTGGAGAGTGCTTAGTCCAAGTAACCCCTAGCCACCTACAAAGGTTACATCGGTCCATTTTACAAGTATATCAGTGGCATAAAACATGGATAGGGAGGGAGGAAACTCTCTTACCCTATATTATAAAAGGTGATCATGAAAGTCTGAAAACCACAAAATAAGGAATAAGACAAAAATATATTTGTGCAAAGAGATCCGAATACAAGGTGGAGGAATAGGACATCACAAGGTAAGTGAAAAAAGAGCATGCTCCTAAATATGGTAAATCAATAATATGGTAAGTTAGTAATACTATTGAATTTCTATGTAGACATTTACATTTATGTTGATGTTACACTTAAACATTCATATATAAGATAATACTACCATGAATAATTGGTGTGAATAAAATCAATGGAGAATTGGTGCAAAGACTCTTACCAAACCAATCAACCTTCTAGGATCCATTTTATCTAACCTTCATTCCATCATACTAATAACATAATAGAGGCATATATCATCAATCAATCACTAGGACCTATATGATCCAATCAACAAACTAATCAAATTGTATCTCTTTCAAGGTGCCACCTTACCCATTAATTCATAATAAAAAATATAATTCAAACATCAACTAATCTTATCAAATCATATCAACATGCTTGTCCAATGAATGTACAACCAATTAAACTCTTCATATCCTATCCACAACAAAACATATTAGTCTTGACCAATATTCAATAAATCACAATTCATGATCATCAAATGATGAAATATATTGTCCACATATATATTCAACTCACAACTATACTTTTAGTGTAGCCACCTATCATCCAAACATAGATTTAATCAACATTCAATCACTCAAATAGAGATTTTTCATATAACTTTCCAAAATTCTTTGTTGTATTGTCCACATATATTTTCAAATCACAACTGTATTTTTATTACAACTGCCTCTCATCCAAATATGGATTTAATCAACAATAATTACCCAAATAGATATCCAATAACCTTACTAACTATCCTTCAATTGACAATCAATTGTGTACCCAAAATCCACTGTAAAGAACCTCAATATTTATGAATCTATAATTTGATATATTTGTAAACTACTAAGAATATTTCCTTGATCTTATGAGACCCTTATATATGTGAATTAAAAACCATATAAAAATCAACTAGCAAGTACCATACTATGAAGTGGATTGTAAGAAGACAGTAAAAATGACTGTAACAACTCATTAGGGAATCATATTAAATACATTTGAAAGTTTATTGAGTCTACTATTATCATCCAAAATACCACACTTTGTCAAGGGTCAAAATTCAAGATATTACTAAACCCTTTCAACTTATCTTATTATCGAGAGTTTGAGGGTAGTTTTCATGAATTTCATTTGATCTCTTATTATAAATCATGACTGTGAATCATAATGGATTAAAAAAAACCTTGATTCATCATTCCATCCATCCTAATAAACTCAAAAGCCTATCTAATCCATTAACATGCTAAAATATGCTCATGATTAGAAAATATCATAACTGTTGTTAAGGAACAATTGGGTGTATTTCTTAGGATTGGGTACAAAAAATTGCTTGCAGTCTTTCCTCTTTCTCTTGGATATGATCTAATCATTTTCCTATTTCTTTTACTAGTGGCATCCTTTTTGGAGGTAAAACTAGATCCCCTTTTAGATTTGATAGGATGTGGTTTGATCACCCTGATTTTGAAAAGTGTATATGTAAGTGGTGGGATGTTAAAGTTGAAGGGACAACTTTGTTCAAAGTGGCCAAGAAGTTAAGGAATGTTAGAGAAAATATAAAATATTGGAACAAGAATGTGTTTGGTAATATATATGAGAATAAAGATATTATCCAAAAGTATCTTAAGGTGGTTCAAGATCAAATTAAGTTGACTAGGTATTCTAATCATCTTTTTGAGGATGAGAGTGAATTATTAGGAAAATACCATGATGTGATATCAATGGAGGAAGCTTTTTAGCATCAAATATCAAGAACTATTTGGCTTGTCCTAGGAGATAGAAATACTAATTTTTTTCATATGACTTTCCTTAAGCATAGCCTTGTTGATAGAATCAATCACATGCAAATACTAAACGGAAAGGTGGATAAAGAAAAATATATAAAAAATGAGATGTTGGATTACTTCTCTAATCTCCTTACCATCGATCCTAATCTATAGTTGCAGGAACAAGATAAGTTGTTCACTTCAACTCTTTATTAATCTCTTGGTCTAATGGATTTCATATGTATTTCTTCCATAAATACTAGGATGTTATCTCTAAAGATGTCTTAGATGTTGTTAAAGAATTCTTTGGATCTCAATCTCTACTAAAAGAAATTAATGCTACCTTTATAGCTTTGATCCCTAAAAACCCTGGTGCTAATTCTTTATATGGTTTTAGATCTATCATCTTATGTAATTCTTTGTATAAGATCATTTCTAAGGTTTTATACTTCAAGAATTTTCTCTGTTCTTCATGAGATCATTTCCTACTAGTAGAATGAGTTTGTGTGAGGCAAGCAAATCCTTGAATTTATTTTGATGGTTCATGAAAACATTCACTCCCTCCAATCATCACATAAGCAAGGGTTTCTCATAAAATTGGATCTCTTTGATGATTATGACAGAGTGGATTGGTCCTTTCTTTGCAGAATTCTTAAATCTTTTAGGTTTAATAACAGTGTCATTAAGTTGATTTTCCATCTCATTTCAACTTCCTCTATTATTGTGATAGTTAATGGATATTCAAATAAAAATTAAATCATCAAGAGGATTAAGACAGGGAGACCCCATCTTATTTGTACTGTTTTCTATTATGGTTGAATCTTTAGGAAGATTCACTAACAAATTTGTTCAAGAATGAAAAATTGAAGGGGTTAAACCTTCTTCTACTAATCTCACTTGCTCTTATCAATAGTTTGTTGATGATACTATAATTCTTGGAACTTCTATAGTAAAGGAAGATAGAAATCCAAAAATTATCCTTAATACTTACACTAAGGCTATTAGTCAACTCATCGATTGAGAAAAAAGTAATCTATTATTTATCAATACTTTGGAGGAAAGACAGAGAAAAATATCAAATATCTTGGGTGAAAATTTGAGTCTTTACCCTCTACCTATCTTCATCTCCCACTTGGAGAAAAGCCCCTTGATTATTTCTAAAACTCAATAATTGGTAAAATCAATAAAAAATTGGTGGGTTGAAAAGGGTCTTTGTTGAGCCAGGCTAGTAAAATCTAGTTTTTGAAGTCCATCCTCTAGAACATGCCTCTTTATTCTCTTAGTTTGTTTTCTATCCCAACTAAATTCGCTGACATTATTGATAGTATTCAGAAGAAGTTCCTTTGGTCTGGAGTGAAAGAAAAAAATAGGCATCCTCTTGTCTCTTGGGAAAAAGTGTGAAAACCTAAGAATAAACATGAGATGGGTTTAAGAAATATCAGGTTGATTAACAAGTCTTTGTTAGCTAAACAATGCTAGAGAAACCCAAAGCCCTTTCACAAGCATCCCACACAACCTTATGGATCATTAGGTATAGGTCAATACACCCCATAGAGATTAATGTCTTTTACCATTTGTAAAATAGCACTCTCATTGCCACCTATCTCTCTTATTTTGTGGAGTGCAGGTACCAGTGAATAGGTATTTGTCATATTTGTCTATCTCGAGGAATGAAAATGTAGGAATAGAAGAAGAAAGTGAGACATTTAGTATGTCTAAATTAAGGAGATAGACTTGAGGTCAAAATATCAGAAAGAAATTCAATAAGCATATGAAATTTTTTCTTTCTCAAGGTGGTCATGTTCTTATGATGATGAGAGTGAAGGCAACTTTGATGTACCCTTTAGGTACAACATATACAAAAGCAATGGGTCCCGGATGAACTTACTCCAATAAACATTGATTTTTGTGTTGGAGAGAGGATATATCACATAATAACATCCTCATTACATGGTTTGGGCCTGTTTTCCATGGATGACATAAAGGTCTCTTACAAAAAGGTTTTTAATTGATGGAGTATGTTGGACCTTGCTATGATTACAGTAGTTAGATGTAGATTGTCAGATATAAAAAAAATTATGTGTAGGCATGCACTCATGGAGAATTATATACAATGAAAAGTTAGTGAAAAAAGTAAAAAAGTATATATATACATTGATGAAAGGCCAAAAACATTAGGGATTATTACATGTTTTATATATAGTACATGACCCAAGCATCAACTAAGAAGTGACCCAATTGCATATTTGAGGCACACAATGGAAATCATGTATTTGTATGTGTGATAAAATCAATACATGGAGGCAAAGAGCTTCATATTGATTAAAATTTGAATTGTATAGATACCAAAAAAGCCACTATCATGGGCAAGGTGGTACATACCATGCACATTTAAAATTGGCTCCAATCAATGAATCCAACACACTATTAAATTTTTAATTTTTTTTGCTAACTTAGAATAATAACATGTGTCAATGATTTTTTTAAAAATATAGGGCTATCATATGGATCAACAACCACACAATACACATGACGACGATGGTTCTCACGAGACTTCTTCCCAACAAGTAAAACTCATTGTTGTTGTACAAACTAGCTACAAGAAATATGTTAATCCATATCTTTTATTATATTTTATTCTTCACTAATATTTTGGATTGATTTTAAATATAGTGCTAATAATATTGTTCTCACAAATGAGTGTTGATTAGGAAAAGGAAAAGGAGTAAGTAGTCCATGAGGAGCCACATGATGAGTAGGATCAATTCATTATTGATTTTGCGTCAGTCATTAATCCTATGGTTGCACTGCAAAAGGTGCTTCGTGCACTATCAAGAGCATTATTATAATTGGCATCAATTCGACCTTGGACTCCTCAAATACAATAGAGGATGAGTTGATGCACCTAGTCGAGACTTATACAATAGGTATTAATGTAGCTTTTTATTATAACAAAATTTCAATAACAATTTTTATAGTATACTCTTTTATTTATGTCATTAAATAAAATGTATGTGTTATTTTACATAGGATTTTGAATAGGTTAAAGGTCCATGCCCCAGATGATGATATTTTAGGTGGTTTAAGTACATCGCATGTTCTATCCTACATGTGTGTTTGGCTCAAACAATATATATTTTTATAGCTCTAACAATCTTGTTTTTTTGTGCACTAACAATCTTATTTTTCAGCTCCTAGCATTGATCCTATGTTCACTATGCCACTTTCTACAAGGAACATAACCAAAGAGGTAATGCCAGCTGTAATATCATCAACATGTAGCATGGTCACAGATGCGATGATAACGCCTATTGTGAGTAGAATCCTCTTTTCTCTCTCTCATTTTTCATGTGTTTATTTCACTTGAACTATTATTTATTAGGGGGTATTTTGTAATATTGGATTCATTTTATGTAGGAGGCAATGAGGACATTCTTGGATGTACCCGTGTTAGATGTATGGGAGCACTAAAGAATTGTAATCAATTTATCGTGAGCCATGAAGATGGACTTCCCCTGAGAGTAGCCCAACTTCAAAGTACTTTAAAAATTGATCCTTTCTTTTACTATACAATATTATACTCATAATCAAATGCACTAACCTCCCATGCAGTCCCTTGCAATAACTACTAATCCCATTGTTATTTTGCAAGGAATAATCTATTTTATGAAAAACTTAATGATAAATGTTTGTGCATATTTGGGCTAACTATACACATAGGGTATCATATTTTGATTTCATTGCTAGATCAAGTTTCCTTTGATCAGTTTCTTCAAGTAAATTAAAAGGTAGCTTCAATTCATTTATGAATCTAACAATTTTTATTTTATTTTCTTACAAGATGGAATTTACAAACTAAAGAGTTAAAGGATAAACACATTGATGTTATGACAATACTTTTTGGACCCAACGTCTTTCAAAGACATAGGCTCCTTGAGAAAGAGGGCCAAGCTTTGAAGTATATTAGGTTTAACTACAGAACCCAAATACAAAAAAAAAAAAACCCTTATTATGAGTTGCCCCCCTATATTCCTATTATTGAGTGGGAGAATCTTAAAAAGGATTTCACTAAGAAAAGCACAAGACATGGTGGAGAAATAGTACCACCAAAAGAAAGAAGGTATGCCATAATATTAAGATTGAAATTATGTACTAATTACTCTTAATACTTATATGATCTAACATATTTCAAACTTCACATAGGTTTCTTGATACATCAAAGGCAACCAAAGAAAGAAAACAAAAGCATGGGTAACAGGCTCGGCTCGGGTGGATATTCAAAACTTGTTGCACAAATTGTAAGTATAAGTAAATGAAAAATTATATGCAAATATTTATAAATTGTAAAAAATTTGGTCTTGATGAAATTGGTTACAAAAAAATTTCATGATACCAAGCAAAAATGTAGGCCTTGGAGTTTTAAAAAATGACTTATGAAGAGGACAAGAAATTAGCCTACAAACAAAGCTATACAGTTGTAGCTGAACAACTCTGAGCAATGAGTATGCAAAGTTCTTTTGTTGGATCTATCGATGAGGTAAACAAGTCAATTGATTTTTATTTCAAATTGAATACTTTACCAATTACTATATTTGATATTAAGTTCCAAAAATATAAGTCATTATATTTGTTTTAAGTACAAGGAAACAATGATTATATATTTGTTTAGAACTTTAAAGTGAATATATTTATATGTATTAAAAGGAATGATTAACATTTCTTAGTATTTTCCATGTGGTTATATGTATTTATTGTTGATAAATGTACTAATTATTTATATTGGATTACAACTTGCCAATCTTGATACACTAGTCGAGCACCATGGAGGCATCAATTTGAATGTGCATTGTAGTACTAAAGGTGTATATTTCCTATTCAATTTTTTATTTCTGAATTATTAATGCAAGTAAACATTTTAAATTGAATTTGGTGTAGTAATACAAATTTGAACTATAATGTGTATTGGGATTAAGAAAGCATCTTGTATTGTAGTTTTAGAGGATGTAGAGGTCATTCTTGATTAGTGTGTTGAGGTTTGAGCCGTTGGGCAAGATGATGTGGTTGGACAAGGTAAAGAGTGCTATAATGTTCTTTAAATTCTTTAAAGTCTTTAAAGTCTCAAATTTTAAAAATTTAACCCTTTTATTTGTTATTGCAGAGGACACACCTTTGCAAAGGACAATGAGACCACATCTATAGGTGAGAAGAAATATTGATGACAACATGGATATGCCTCTACAAAAATATAGAGAAGGACAAAAAAAGAAATGATTCTTATTTATGTAATTTATTTGATAATGACTAATGTTTATGTCTAGATGTTTTAATTATGTTCTATTGAATGTTCATGTGAACATTCTAATTAATCTTATGCTTTAATGTTAATGTGAATATTTTAATGAAACTTATGTGTTACTGAATGTTATCATGTGATCACTCATGAATGTTTCATTTTATTAATAACATGAATGAATTTTAGATGTTAATAGGGAATTTAGATGGGGGGAATGAGCTTCAACCTTCACGTGGCTGGCCCTAATTAGTAGAGATTATTAAACTATTCTCAAAACCAAGTGAAGCTCAACATTAACCTATGATTGCATGACAACTAATTGTGTCAATCTGTTGGTTTTAGGAAATGCAAGCTGTAAGGTTTCATAATAGATGAAGATAATCACGCCATTGTCTTCCTCAAGGATACTATATCTATTCTGAAGACTACCTATTCCATCATTAAATACACTTTAATTGTCAACCTAGGGATGTAGGAATTGAAATGGGTCAGCACAGTATGTGCACTAAGTTCCTTTAAGAGTCTTAACACCTATGTTGTAGGAAAGTAAAATGCATGAAAGGAATCTATACTACTGTTACAGAATAGTAAACACACTTGGACTAAAAACAGATAACTGTAGAAAGCTTTGGAAAATTAATCTAAACTAGTTAACAACTCAAAACATCCACCATGACCATTTTCCACAAGTGCTACATGAATTTTCACACTAACAATGCTATAGGACTAATACAGTAAATCTATCTTGAAAACAGGAAATTGCAATTATGTATCTACTCTACCTAAATCTATTCCACCTCCCAAGCGGACCCCCTTGGTTGGTTTCAACTAACTAAGAACACCAATCCTAGATCACCTAAGACTTTGATGCAATGGAACAACAAGAATCTTGCATGGAGGCATAAGGGGGAAGTGGAGTAGTAAAAACCCAAAATGAATGCAAAAAGGAAACTTTAGGATGTTTGATGAGAAGAGAGCCACCTAGGGGCTATCTAGTCAAGAACTTGAACATAATTGCATTGAAAAGTTCTCAAGCTAGAAGCTCAAAAGGGATAGACTAAAAGTCTAGCGACAATTAGCTTTGACTGGGACTTAGGCATGCAAATGCCTAAGTAGGGACCTAGGATCTTTGGTTTTGTAGAGCCAGGATGAAAAACTTGAGGGATTGAAACCATTAAGCTAAGTACACAACATAAATAAAACTAAACTAGAAAAGCAAGAAACTAAACTAAGAAAGTAGAAAATTAAAACCTACCTAGACTAAACCATTAACTATAGGGGTTACCTACTTTAAATTGGGAGATTAAAAAAAATTCATGTCCTAGTCATTGTAGGAAAATGGCAAAACCTCACCAATGGGATAGGCCAAAATAAAAGAATTGTTCTGATTTACTTGCACAATTTTGAAAGGGACTTTCCAAAGAGAGTCAAACTTATGGTGCATGCCTTTGGGTTCATGTCTCTTATCCCACAACATGACCAAGTCATCTTTCATGAATCTTCTTGGTCTTTCTTTCTTATCAAAGGAGCTCTTCACACACTTCTAATGCTTGGTGATATGGTTAACCAATTTATTCCACTCCTCCTCCATCTTGGTTAAGTACATGATTCACTTTTCCAAACCATTCTAAAATACTAGATCCTTAATCACTTGTTGCAACTTGCAAATAAATAGCTCTAATGGAAGGGGAAGGCTAGCCTCGACTCTATATAATAGCTCAATTGGAGAAATACTAATGGCCTTTTTGGGTGTTACCCTATCTGCCTAGAGAGATTCATATAACTTCTTGTACCAATCCTTTTGACTATCAGAGACAAGATTTTTCATAATGTTGACCAAATTTTTATTACTTGATTTCGCCTAGTCATTTCCTTAAGTAAAATAGTTTGAAGAATGACTTAGATGGATTCTATTTTCATAGCATAATTTCACAGTCTCCATTGAAGAAAAGTATGTAGCATTGTCCATGACCAACTTCAATGGGACACCAAATCTCACAAGGTTGTTCTCCTTAATAAATTCACATATGACTTTAGAGGTGGTTCTCTTGGTAGGCTTTTCTTTCACCCACTTAGTAAAGTAGTCTCTAGCAATTATAATGCATAAATGACTAGAAAAGGAGGGGGGATTGATTGGACCAATAAAATTGATTCCCCACTACTGGAAGGGACCTTCTATTACTTCTAGCTTCAAAGGTAAGGTGGTGAATTGGTGTTTACTAGAAAACATCTTACACTTGTCACATTGAGCTACCCACTTATAGAAATCTTTGAACATACTAGACCAGTAATAGCACTGCCTCAAAATTTTATAAGTTGTTACTGAAGAAGAGAACTATCCACCACAAGCTTCATCATGAAATGCTTGGAGCAACCTCTCTTGCTGAGGCTTATCTAAAGGATTTGAGGAAATATTCAAATCAAACCCACAAAGCCCTCAAATACCTGCATGTAGAAAACCTATCATAGAGAAGAAAAAGACAAGAAGTGGCAAGGGTTTTCTTTGAAAAACATGCAAATTGTATATTTAGAGAAAGAAGAGATTATGAATTACAAAGAGATCAATCCTTATAAAAGGATATCAAAACCCGAAAAGGGTAACCTAAAGGTAAAAGATATATAATAATTACTAATTAATTATTAAATAGAGAAAGAAAAAAATGCATAAAGTGAAATCTTAAGAAGGGAGAAAAGGTAATTTAATAAATGAAATGAAATTAACCTTTTTCTTTAACACCTCTCCTTAAGATGAGCAACAATTCAATTACAAACAATGTAGAAAGAGCAAGGAAACTACAATGCAATGCTGAAAGCAAACTTGAGTCCCAACAACAAGGCTTGATGAGGTACCCAATCACAACCAAATCTCTATGAAATAAAGAAATAGAGAAAACCCGGTGGGAAAAATCTACCCCAAAAAGAGATAGCTAAAAAACTAGTGAAGGACTATAGAAGTTTGCAACTAGAAGAATGTTCCAAAAAATAGGAACAAAGCGAGATCATGAAGAAAACCATTGAAGCATGAAGAAGTCACAAACTTTGTCAAAAGGAAATTGTTGATCTATAGAACCTCCTCTGAAATAGAACCTGACTAGGTAGAGAAGACTATAATTTGCATTGAATTAGGAGGCAAACAAAGGCAAACAATTGAACTCAAAAATATAGATGACATTAAACACCAAAGCCTACAAAGTTGACCAATTGAACTAAGGAAGGCTACAACCAAAGTAGGAATGAAAAGAAGAGTGTCTATATGGTACATGATCTATCTCACCAAAATGCATAGGTATCCACCCACAACAATTGCCTACTACACATGATCAAATATTGAATATATAGCTCACTCCAAAAAACTAAGCATGAGAAACAACAAGAATCCCCCCTAATGTAAAAAAGGGTGAGATGGAAAGGAACTAAAAAAGTGGGCCAAAAGAACTACATGTTGAGGAACCATGATCAAGATGCACAAAAGAGTACATAAGTGTATACTGAAGTGATCAATCTCAAACACATCATGAGGCTAATGTCATGGAAGAGACACTCACTGGACAAAGGAAGATAGCAAACAAAGGCAAACATCAACCCCCCATGGCACTTTATCAAAGTAGTGCATGTACAATAGGGCACAAGACATAATGAATCCCAAGAATACAATAATCTGTATGAGTGTCCTTAGATCACACTACTCGAATCAGAAGGCAAAACAAGGCAAACAACTAAAATGAAAGTATAGATGCAATACGACACTTTATCTTAGTGCATTTGCATAAAAAAAATGCTTACCAATGATATTAACAATGATAAAAAAGGGCAAAGAGCTGACACAACAAATAGTACAACCCAAAAGAATTGATCTCATGCCATGAAAATAATCCCCAGACACGAAACACCCAAGATATCCACCATAGTGCAATAAATCAAAAAACATGATAGAAAGAGCATGGAGCAGAATCTAAAGGAAATTATACCATTTCTGAAAAGAGGAGAAACCAACTTTCCAAAAATATAACATTTTCAAAAAATAGAGATGGGATGCTCAAGATATGCCCTCCAGAGTGAAAAACTAAACATCTGGTTTTGACTACCAAAACAGGCAACCAAACTACATCAAAACCAAAAAACACCTACAACAGGATTTGCGAAAATATGAAAATCAAATCCACAAAGCCCTTGAATACCTGCATGTAGAAAACATGTCATAGAGAAGAAAAAGACAAGAAGAGGCAAGGGTTTGCTTTGAAAAACATGCAAATTGTATATTTAGATGAAGAAGAGATTATGAATTACAAAGAGATCAATCCTTATAAAAGGAGATCAAAACCCAAAAAGGGTAACCTAAAGGTAAAAGCTATTTAATAATTACTAATTAATTATTAAATAGAGAAAGCAAAAAACATATAAAGCGAAATCTTAAGAAGGGAGAAAAGGTAATTTAATAAATTAAATTAAATTATCATTTTCTTCTAACATTATCCACACACCTTAGGAAGGTTCCATCAATTGCCCTTTTATGAAAATGATCATCATAAATAACTTACATGCTTGACTTAGTCCTGAGCTCTCTTCTTTGCTTGTATGTCAATCCATTAGGACACTCTCCATAAGTAAGGAAATAAGAAATATTTGAAAACCAAGGATCTTGGAGGCTTACCATAAAAAATCTTGAGGTTTCTTCTTCTTTACTTGCCTCTTGGTTTTTCGCAATTTCTCTACATAAATCAATACCTTAGACTAGTTTTTTTGGCTTTAACTCAATGCCATATTCCTAGACATTGGCTATACAAGATCCTCTGGTATTGCATCCTATCTCTTGTTAAGTCAAGATACTCTTGACTACTGAATCGGGAATGTGCACAATAGAAAATGAATGCAAGACATAGAATCTAAATTTTTTAAGGGATCTTACTACAACATAAGCATGCTTCTCCATCCGAGAGTACCTCATTTCATGCTCCTTAAGAGGGGTGCTCATGAAAACAATAGGTTCTTGAATAAATTCTTTGTTTTCTTGCATGAGTATGACAGATAATGTACGGGCTAATGCATAGTAGTACAAAATAAACTCTTTGGCATATCTAGATGAACTGGGACATGAGCTTTGGCTATGTTAGCTTTGATTTTGTCAAAAGCCTTCCTTATAGAGTCATTCCACTTGAATTTCTGACTTCCCTTCATCATGTCAATTATACACTTGGTTATTTCAAAGAGATCAAGAAAAAAATAGCTCAAGAAATTTACCTGACCAAAGAAGGACTTAATTCCATATTTTCTTGATGTTAATTGAGCTACTGGATAGCTTTGACACGTTTAGGATCAATCTTAATGCCTTCTTAAGACATTATGTGACCCAACAACTTGCCCACTATAACACATAAGATATATTTCTTGGGGTTAAGGGAGATTCCATGTCTCGTACATCTCATCAACACTTTCTCACCTTCTCCAAGTTCTTCAAATGAATTTCTCTTTTCTTAGAGAGGATTGTTAAATCATCCAAACAAATGACAATAATATTGTCCTTTAAATCTACAAAGGATGAATTCATGGCTCTCTGAAATGTAGTTCCAACACTAATTAGTCCAAAGGGCATGTTCTTATAAGCAAAGGTTCCCTAAGGAGTGGTGAACGTTTTTTTTAAAATTGATCATCTAGATCTACTTCAATTTGATTGAAGCTTGAGAAACCATCCAACATGGACATTATTTCAGATTCTACAATTGTCTATAGTAAATGATCCATGTTAGGGAGAGCATAGTTGTCTTTAAGAGAAGCTTGATTCAAATTGCTAAAGTCAACACATATTTTGATCTCCCCACTCTTTTTTCGGACAAGGACAATATTATCTATCTAAGTTGAATGGTATATAGGATATATGATCCTTTCTTCTAACATCTTATGTATTTATCTAAAAATGGCATTTGAGATCATTGGGTTGTAGTTGTGTTTCTTTTGTCTAAAAGGGATTGTATCATGCTTAAGGGGAAGCTTATGTTTAAACTCAACATTTTTAAAAGTATTTAAATCCTCATACCCCAAAGAAAAAACATATTGATATTCAGAAAGAAACCCTTTAGCCCTTGTTCTTTCTTCATCAAAACAACTACTACCAATATTAATCATTTTAGGCTTAAACTCGGTGCCTATATTCATTCCCTCAAAATCTTGAGAGGTTCCACCTTTCCTACCTCTTTCTTTTCTAATATATTCATCATGTCTATTAAAAATTTTTTCTAAAGAGATTAGATGCCTAGGAATTTTGTTACCTTTTAGTTCCTCAACACCAAGCTCCAAATCTTTCTTGTTATTAGGGGAGAAGTATTAGGAAGGGCTTTCACTTCTTTCAAAGTAACAGTCAGTAAAAGGCTCAGTTCCTTCTAGGAAACATTGGATCTACTTATCATTGGTGAAGACTTGCTATGATTCAACATTGTTAGACACATTATGTCTGAATAGGACTTCAACCTTATATTCTTTGTCTTTGAATTCTAGATGAGGTAGCATAAGGGATGAGGAGGCAGCTAACATATCTAGTCTTACATATTTCTCCCTTGGAACAACTTGTATAGAGAAGGCATCAAGGTCTTCTATTTTATCCCAAACTCTGTTCCTATAGTTCTAAAGTCTTGGGTTCTTCATAGTCTATTGACTTCGAACTTGCCTTACTCTTAGTTCTACATCGCCTTGGACTTTTAGGATTTTCACACCTCTTTTTTTGGCAGCAATAATACCCAATAGTAACACCTCATACTCTATAGTATTATTTTTATTTCTACAATAAAATTTGAATGTTTATATAAATCACATTATGCATATTGAGACCACTAAATATTTAAACTAAGAAAACACTTTAACAAAAAGTAAAATTTTTACTTCTTTTCCTTCATTTTGTTCAAAATTCATTATCCACATAAATATAAATCCTCATTCAAATTAAAAGATACCTTATAGATTTTTCCTAAAATAAAATAAAAGAATGTAATAATTATGTAAATATTAAATCTACACTTAATCATATGAATGTTATATTAAAAGTTATACTTAGCTAATATATAATGCTATAAATATTCACAAGAATGTGAATCTCAATTTTTAAAAAAAGAATAGATAATATATCTAAACTATTTATGGTATCAAACACTTCTAATCTTGAAAGCCTAAATAAAATATAATATTGTTGATGATCTCCATGTTGTGTTGACTATTAGTGTCAAACACTTAGTCATTTCCTAGGTAGAGTTGGTCAGTCATCACTTTAACCAAGGAATTCAATGAAGGCTGAAAGATGTAAGACTTGTTTGCATTTTAGTTTGAGTCGAGTAATTCTTAGGTTATGGACTGAGTGACAATTTATGTTGAGTAAGGATAAAAGATGCCAAGTGAAGTGAAGTCAGTTTATGTCGAGTGAGAGAGTTACTACCGAGCGTACAAAATCCAAGGGACAACATGAATATTAGTTGTGATTGAGTGTCAGGGTAATCAAGTGTTAGGTAAACTAGTTTTGACATAGGTGTTTTTGATGGCACAAACACTTCTTTAAGCTATTTTAGCCGACTTCTACACTTAATTTACAAATTGTAAAGACAAATAAGAACGTAATTATGCATTTTGTTAGAGGACATCAATCCCTAGAAAGGTAGAGTAATCAATCAAAAAATTGGAAGGACTAAGTGGAAAAAGGGAGAGCTCTAGATTGTTGATCATGATCTAGAACCTTCTCTAATTATTTATTTAAGAAGGGTTCAAGCCCTAAATCCATATGTTTTTCATGTCTATGTAAGAAGGATTAGGAGAGATCGAAGAGATAAGTGTATGAGTGAAGGAAGGATATGTTTGATGATAAGAAGTAGAGATCAAATAGAGAAACCTAACAATGAAGGGAAGAATAGAGTATATCAGTTAAGGAGATTCAATCAAATAAGGAAAGAGAAGATCTATAGCCTAGCATTAGAGTGTTAACCAAAGGATCATGTATTGAGATATTCTAACAAGTGAATTGAGATAAATCTCTTAATAGAGTGGTTTTAATAGACCTATTTAAATCTCCTAATAGAGTGCTTACTTAGTTGTGGTTTTTAAATCCTTTAACCAAGGTAGATTGAATAAATCTTGTAAGCTCCTAACAAGGTCTAACAAGGTAGACCCCTTAGAGGGTAGATCACCAAAAGTTGTCAAACATTATACCCTTAACATGCACACTTTATTGTTTCAGTAGTGAAGATTTGTGGGTGTCATCCCCACTCTAGTTTTACCTTCACTTTGCAAGGTTTCTTGGCAACCAAATCATCTGTGTTATGTGTTTCCATTTACTTTCATGATTATGGACGTGTTGCACACTTAGATCTATTACAATTTATGGTTATATGATTAATGATTTAAGATATGAGATGGATTAGAGGTGAATAAATTTGTTTTTTTATTTGTCTTAAGAAATTTAAGGTTTTTGTAGATCGTGATTCACCCCCCTCTCATTATCTTAGTTTCCCATTAAGACTTCCAATAATTGTATCATTTCCTTTTAACGTTGTCAACATGCTCAAATATTTTATGAATATTATATATAAATTATAAATTTACCATGATACATTATACTAACCAATGTAAATATAAAGTCCCATTCAATTTTATAGTAGGAAAAAATTAAACATTTTTATGACATTAACTTAAGGAAAAACTATTGTTCTTTACATCTACATATTTTATATTTAGATTTAGTTTAAAATCCAACAATTATCTTATTTTCTTTATTTATTACATTATAGGTAAATTAAAAATGTAATTCAATGCTCAACACAACATACTTTAAACATAACAAGGCTATCAAATGTTCCTAAAAATAAATGTAAGTCTTAGTTATTAGCAATGATTAATATTGCATGTTTAATAGACTTTATATGTTACCTTACTATCTGGAACAAACATTATTAAAAATCACATTGAACTCACAAATAAATTTCTCAAATCTTGTTATAATCCTATAATGATTATTATCTTTTAATAAATGAAGTAAATACTAACAACTTATAGATATTTTTTATTTTTCTTTTAATTACCACTATAATAAAATGCTTCTAAGACATCAAATTGAGGGAATTTTAATTTGGAAGTTGCTTGAAAAAGAAAAGAAAAAGAGAAACATAAGTTGGTATCTAATGCACTTGTTATTGATGAATTAAATACTAATTTAATCTCGATATTAATCCTACCTAATTGGTAGTAGATAAAATATTACATAATTTAAATATACATGATATCTTTATTTCACCAAAATAAGTATAATAAATGTACAAGTAACATTTGAAATAGTGATATAAACAATTAGACAAGTATTTAATTGTAAATAAATATAAACTCTTTGATCATGCAAATTCCACCTCATCCTTTTAGATCTAGGTAAGTATTTTAGCCTTTACAAGGTCCTTGTTGACTATATATTTTACTTTACAAGTGCATGATTATAGTCATGAAAATAAAAAGTCTTGCAAATGAAATTTGATAGCCATCGCGATATCAAGCATGAAGCTAATGCAATTCCAACCAATACTACATTCCAAACATTTAATGTTGATGATGCTTGTTTAGTAGTTGCTTTAACTCCAAGTATTGCAATACACAAGATGGGTAATTCTTGTGTAATGATTTCAAGAACCTTGAATACTCTTAGTGCACCTCTACAACTACGACATTTCATTACATGAGATTGATATCTGCAAAATACAAAAAATTTACATGAATTAATAAATTTATCTAGGAAAATATTATTAAGTATTTTAGGAAAAAACTAAATGAAAAAAAAAAATCCATACCAAATTATTTTTATTATTAATGAATAATAACATTAGTCAAAATGATTTATTATTTAAGTACACATATTATAATTTAAAGACATGCTTAATGGTTCAATAACACCTAGAATCAAGGATTTTTCCTAATGGTTAAATAATGTGGATATATACAATTTAAGTAAATAACTAAAAATAGTTGAAGCATGGTTATCGTAGCACCAAACTATCAACCTATCAATTCTTGATACAACCACTAGATTTGTAGAATATATTAGATGCAATTAGTCCCTTACCATGAACCTTAAGGGGAGCGTTGACCATTTTTCTAAATATCTCCCTCTCAGTGTTTTCCAAGGAGACTTAAACTTGTGACCAAGCTCTAGTTATATCATTTGTTATAAATATGGTTGTTGTTGCACCAAAAGTTCAACCTATCAATGCCTGATACAATTACTAAACTTATAGAATCCACAACATGCAAATATTGCCTTGTCACAAACCTTGAGAGGAGTGCAAACCATTTTTCCAACAAAAACTTGTTCTCAATCATCTTTTAACATTATTACCTTTGAATTGGAATATACATATTTAAAAAAACTTGAATGATATAAAAGAGACATTTCTCAAATTTATTGTGGCATGTAAATTTATAATGATAAAAAATACTTTTTTTTTGTATTTCTAATTTAGTTTTGTGCCCATTTTGAGACAATGTATACTTATACATGATGAAAATGGTGTCAACCTATATGTAATTACAAACATGCTTATGCATGCTTATTGATATATCTTGATTCTATATGTATATGTTGTCTTATATATTTTATCCATGTTTTGTTTATTCACTAATTCCTTGGTTAACTTTTTCTAACATTAAAAATTTCCTTATCTCATCCCAAGTAAAGTATGCAATCATAGGACCATCCTCATTTTAAATATCAATGTTTAGTTGATTATACCCCATTTCATTTTACCATAGATTTTACTATATCTATGTTCATGTGATCTAATTTCATGTTGTAGAAAAATATTATTTTCAATTATTCTAAAATCAAGTGATCTCCCATTCATTCTAGAGAACTGAAAAGAGAAAATTCATTGATATTTTTATTTAAAATAATTAATAAATTAGATTTGTATTCATGTATATTATAATTGATGATTTAGTAAAAGTTGATAATTCAACATGTTAATATGATTTGAAACTAAGAAAAAAGTGAGTTATTACTAAGTGAAAAATAGAAAATATGTACTAGCTTCTTCTTATCATGATAAATTAGACAATATATCTTTTGGTTGTATTAGGGTCAAAATTTATATGATGTATAAGGCAAAGTTCATGTGTGTAAACTTATTTAACAATAATAAATTAGATCTTGATTGATTGAATTTATTCAAAAGGAAAAGAAATGAATATTTAAATTCTACACCTTATATATTCAATTATTATAACTATTTGTAGATCCCAACATGTACATATGTGCTCATTTATTGCTTTGATTCCCAAAATTCTAGAACCTCTCTCTTTGCAATTTTAGGCAAAGAATACTTTGTAACACAATAAATATATAATCCTCTCTAAAGTCCCAAGTCAATAAACTTAAGCCTTTTCTTGATAACATGATAATATTAAACCAAAATGGCTTTGTCCTTAGTAGAAAATCATTGATTACTATCTATAAATATTTCCACTCTATGGAGAAGGGAAGACTCTTGAGGATGACCCTTATGTTAGATATCTTTAAACCCTGTGATAGGGTTGAATGTGACTTCCTTTTTAGAGTACTTGAAAGATTTGTTTTTTTAAATCAAAAATTGATTATGTTGATTGAATATTGTGTGACCATGGTTTGATACTCAATTCTTGGCACTAGAACCTTTAGGGGATTCTTTAATGTTCTTAGAGTTATTATATATTGAGACCTATTATCCCCCTTTAATTTATTATAATACTAGAGGTCCTAGGAAGAAATAACCTATGTATGATAATTGAGTTCAGAAACTTCAAGGGAGTCGTATTGCATCAAATTTTGAATGGTGTACAATCCTTTTTGGTATTACTTCTATGATGGAATCTAAAAGTTGGAAATGCCTTCTCAATCAATATACCTCTATGTTAGGGTAGATACTCAATTATACTAAAAGAAAAGTTTATTTTTTCTACATGCTCAACTCCCTACACGATAAAGTAAAGGAAATTCTTTGTTTCCAAATTGTTTTTCATCTTGATGCCCACCTTAGGTTGTCTGTCATAGCCAAAATGTTGAAAAGGTTGAATAACTAAGAGGGAGGGAGAATAAATTTAATTAGACTAATAGCATTAATTGTAGGTAATTTGATAAAATCTTAAACCAATCAGAAATTCATAATACATAAGAACATGAAAGAAAAATAAAATCAACAAAATCAACACTAGAATTTATATGAAAACTCAAAATTCGAAAAACCACGAAGAAACTAATTCTCTTGAAATGAACACCACTTATGTTGATTTTACAAAGGGAACCCTATCCATTTTCGTTCTATTGGTTGGCTCTTTACAGGTTGGACTAACTGTTGAATCTTGGGTATTTTGTTTTGTCATTAATGTCAATTATAATCAAAATATGTGTTCACATGCAAATTCAGATTATGTTCATTGCTCATCACACATTTACAAGTTGAAAAATTCTATTGTCACTCAACAATAGCTATGTTGGTTTTTAGATATGAATAGTTAAAGGAATCATTTTTCTAATTCATATAAGAGATTATTACGTGTAGAACTGATTTATATCAAAGCATTGAACCATTTAAAGTGTTTTGTGGATGATTTAATGATTTTCTTAGAAGTTGATTTCCATGGTGTAAGAAAGAAACCAATTGATTATGGTAAAAGATTTGATTCATGGTATCTTAATTGATTCTTAGTTCAAACCCTTTTTTTATAGAAATCGGTCCCTGAGTATTTGTCGGTGCAAACTTGTTAATAGGATCAATTTGAAGAATATTACAAGACATATAATAAATTTGAAAAAGGATTTGAGTATGATTCCAAAAGTTTGGACATAAATCAAAATATTCATATAATTGGGTTCCTTTAGAAAATTGGTATGGATCATAGTCATTATTCATTATTTATTTGATTATAAACAAAATCAGATATGCTCTAAATATTATTTTTATTGAACTGATTTAATTTGTTACCTTGGTTGTTTTAAAAACCGGTGATACAATTTAATTATCAATTTGGATCTGTTGTACCAAGTTGGTTTGGTGCAAACATTTGTTTGGATAGTTATGGTTTAAGTTGGTTATGAAAAATAGAAAGGACATAGTGTGGATGTTAAAATAAAGATATTCCTATTCATAAGTTGGTTGAATAAGTTTGTAAACAGTCTCTTATTAGTTCCTGTCATAGCAGGAAACTCTTGGCAAGGCATGAACATAAATCTTGATTAATCTTCTCTGCTATAGCCAATAACATTGTTTCATTTTTCTCATATCATGTCTATTTCCAAACTTTCACAGTAAAAAGATGAACAATGCTATCCTCAATTCGAATGCGGTCACATTTGTTTTGGCTACATTGATAGCTTTCGCAAGTTTCCAGACAAGAGGAGTGAAAATCAAAATATCATTCTTGGAATTACTGTTTTCTGCAGAAGACTTTACCAACTGTTGTGTTTTGGCAGAAGGCGAGTGAAATAAGCTTTGGTGTTACCATTTTTGCAAAAGGATTTGAGGCCATTAGGAAAGTTAGCGTGTTTGCATGTGTTTTCTTCATGCAAGTGAGCCATATACTGTGCCATCTTGCTTCCATTTATTATTATTTCTTTAACACATTTTGCATACATATCTACAAGTGCCCGACTGAAATCTCTCCTTTGTTGTTTCCTTTTCCATATCAATTCCCTCTTCTAAAGCTTCCAGTTTGCCGAGTTTGCCGCATGCAGAAAAAAAAAGTGGCAAAGGTTTTCCAATCTGACTTCACTCCTGCAATTTGCATTTTCTCATAAAGCTCCAGGGCCTCTGCTCCTTTCCCGTTATGTGCATATGTTGCAATCACTGAATTCCATGACATATTATTTGGTTTGGCCATCTTGTGAAAGAGTTGAAGGGCTTCGTCACGATACCCATTCCGTGCATATACTGTGACCACGGAGTTCCACGACACCATGTCAGGCTGAGGCATTTTTTGAAAGAGCTCACAAGTCTCATCAATATCCCCACTATGCGCATATGCTGCAACCATAGTGTTCCTTGATACGACGTCTCTCCGATTCATTTTGTCAAATACTTCCAGTGCCTCCTCAACCTGGGCAAGCTTTGCATACCCACTAATCACACTATTCCACAACACTGGGTTTTTCTGGAGTATTCTATTGAATAAGTCCATTTCCTTATCGACCAACCCATTCTATGCATATCGCGCAATAATCCCATTCCACGATTAACATCCCTCTTTCCCATTTTCTGAAACAAAACCAGAGCCTCTTCTAGATACCCATTTCTCGCATATCCCGCCACCATTGCAATCTAGGTTACGAAATATAGTTTAGGTATTTTGTCAAACACTTCGCGTGCATTCTCTAAATTTCCAAATTTCCCATAGATGTCAACCAGAGAAATCTCCACGAAAGCATCAGGTTGAAACCCATTGACAACAATCCGCTCATGAATTTCTTTAATAACGGCTAAATTAGGACAAGCTCTGATTACTCTTGTGTTAGTATCCAATATGGATATGGTTTTAAAACTTGTAATTTGTGTTTTCGAACCACTTTGAACCTAGTTTTAAAGTAGTTTGAAGTCGTTCAATAGTTCAGATGGTTCATCTTGCAGGATCAGTACGAAAGTCCAACAATTTGAAGGTCAAGGATTCAAAGTTCAAATCTTATGTTGTAGATTAAAAATGCCAGGTTTCAGATTGAGATTCAAATTCCTGACATGCCAATTTGACTGCCATTATTTTCATGAGCATGAGGTTCAAGGTTCAAGGTCTGACACTATGTTGTGGTTCGAATTCAGTGAACTCATGGCCAGTTCATGACCAGTTCAGAAATGCAGCTTGTAAGTTCACAAGTCCAAAGGATCAATGTTTCAACATAAATGTATACAGGTCTAGGCTCAATAGATCTATTTCCAAAGCCTTAAAGTTTAGATCCAAATTCAAGGATCAAAAAGCCTTTGATCAATGAAATATCACAATCAGCCCGTGAAGATGGAGTTATCAAAGGCATCGAGTTCACACATTGATCTACATCACCAGAAGTTTACCATTCCCCTCTTTGAGCATTGTCAAAGCATGATTCTCTTTAATGAAGAGTCTCCATTTATAGAGATCTTTCATCGAAAGATACAGAGGCAGATTTGAAAATTAAATGCTTGTGATCCATAAATGAATCAGAAAGCTGTATGGATAAATGAGAGTCCTAACTGTGAACAGGTTTAAGCTACTTAGATGGCACATTCAATATATATCGGTAAGCTCTTATAACAGACAAAAATTCATTAAAACATTGAAGCATTGTGTACCTAAGGGAGTGCAGAACCACACAAAAGAATTGTTAAATGTGCAGAAACAAAAGATGGATGCAAATGATGTACTCATGATATAGACCGCGAAGACCTTTAGAGACCTTCATTCTAATATTAAGCCTAGCATTATCAATAGCTGCAAGTTCGGTATATAAGCCAATGGGGAACATAAAAGGAATGGACTCATTCTTTAATGCAAGGGATAAGTAGCTTTGTGCAAACTGTTTGATCGAATGTTCCAGCTTGTTAAAGCTTGGAATTGTCATATCAATAAGGATGAACCAAGGCTCGTAAAGCACTCCAATTATCAGAGCAATCATTAAAGCCGCAGTGAAGTCCAAGATGTCGACTTGGAATCTAACCGAAGTGGGTGTCGAGTTCATATTCCAGTCTGTGAAGTTCGCTGAAAGTGCAAACTGGAAATGAACAGAACAAGCAAAAGAAAAGAGAAATGCAAACACACGATTTATCGTGGTTCACCACAAATTGTGGCTACGTCCACACTGCAGGGAAGATCTCTATTAATGTAAATATTTGAACTTTACATCACAGCTGTTGCTTCAGCTCTTCGAATACAATATATAATGATCAACCTCCAAAACATATTTATAAAGTCTCAAAGGAAATGAAGAGACAAACAATTTGGAGGGAACAATAATAAAATGAGCATAATTGATTGTTGGGCCTCACATATGCACCCAACAAACCCCCACTTGAAGTCCAACAGTGGTAATGTACGAGTCTCCCCTGAATTCCCCTACTGTTATTTCTTTCCAACACTGAGAGAAGTTTGACAGAACTCGAACTTCTCTCATGGAACAACCTTGGTTAATGCATCACTGGATTTTCCCTGGTGTTAATCTTCAAGACTTGAAGTTTGCCCTCTTCAAGTTTACTTCGAATGAAATGATAGCGAACCTCAATATGCTTGGTCCTGCTATGAAACACTGCATTTTTAGCTAAATCAATAGCACTTTTGCTATCACAATGCAATGCTAAACCTTGTTGAGGACAATCAAAGTCACCAAACAGACGTTGCAACCAAATCAACTATTTTGCTCCTTCAGTGAGAGCAATGTATTCAGCCTCAGAAGTGGAAAGTGAGACCACTTGTTGTAACTTTGATGCCCAACTGATCGCCGCTCCAGCAAATGTAAAGACATAACCAGTAGTAGATCTTCTATTGTCTAAATTTCTAGCCATATCTGAGTCCGTATAACCTCTGAGTGAAGTGTCTTTGCTACCAAAACACAGTAGAAAATCAGAAGTGCCCTTAAGATATCTCAAGATCCACTTTACCGCATCCCAATGTTGTTTACTCAGATTGCTCATGAACCTGCTGACAACCTCCACTGCTTGGGCAATATCCTAACAAGTGTACACCATTGCATACATAAGACTACCGACTGCTGAAGAATAAGGGATGTTCTTTATGTAGTCTTGTTCTTCTTGTGTCTTGGGACACATGGCTAAAGACAATCTGAAATGATCAGCGAGAGGGGTGCTGACCGGTTTGGCATCCGCCATGCCAAATCTTTCTAGAACCTTAAGAACATAGTGTTCTTGAGAAAGCTTTATTTCCTTCTTGTGTCTATCATGGATAATGTCCATGCCAAGTATCCGTTTCGCTGCTCCTAAATCTTTCATGGCAAACCTTTTTGACATTTTTGCTTTCAATTCTGAAATCAGCTTCATAGATGAACCGGTGACAAGCATGTCATCAACATAGAGAAGTAAAAGAATAAAGGAACCATCAGGTAACTTCTTGTAATAGACACATGAATCAGATTCACACCGAATGAAATTATGTTCAGTCATGAATCGATCGAACTTGAGGTACCACTGCTTCGGAGCTTGCTTGAGACCATACAAGCTCTTCCCAACACAGTCGACTCTCATATGATCCAACGGTTCAAGTGGAATCAACTCAAAGATAAATAGCAGAGAACTCAAGGTGAATCATGGTCTGCAACATTTGAAGCTTGACACCAAAGGTGGGTTGCGAACACGGCACGATGGCATATGTTCTCTTGGAAACATGGTCTGTGCAAGTGTTGTCATCTCCATAGGGTTGCTGTGAAAATATGGGAGATACACAAATTTTTTGAAATGCTCTTTCATCATAAAACCCGATCATATCATTGGCCACCACGAGGTCTGGACAAGCCCGAAATGCCATGCGAGGATCAGAATTAGATGTGAGGAGTCACTGCCGCATGGGTATCGATCGTGCCAACCCGCTAGCTCATTCATAGAAATCCAAGGTGGTCGTATGTTATGGTCGTTGGTCAGAGTATCACAAAGAAGGACCTGAGATACATACGGGAGTCGATATTAGTGGCTATCACCAAGTCTAAACTCCTTCGCTGGATAAGTCAAATAGACACAGGATTCAAAGAGCTGGTTTACTTGGTAAAATATTGGACAAAGGCACACAACATAAATGATCCAAAGGACGACACATTGAATTCATTTTCCCTTACCTTGCTTGTTATCTTCCATCTACAGACACGGTTTTCTCCAATTCTTCCTCTGATCAAGGATATATTTGATGGAGACATCGCCACTAATTTAGCAGCAGGAAATGGCACAGATAAGATGGAGATTGAGAGCAGATATATGTGGAATGTTCAAGAATTCAAACAGTGGGCATACACTAATGAAAACAAGAGTCCCATTTCTGATCTGTTCGAATCATTCTTTTCTCTGACACCATTACAGGCTGCGCTAGGTGTTAGACAGGGTTTGCGACCTCCAATTCCTGAAAACACACACCCAAAAGTAGCGACAATACTAAAGCAATGTTGGCATGACGATCCTTCTAAGAGGCCAAGCTTTTCTGAGATAACAATAATACTTGAGAGAATAATGAAAGAGGTTGATCCAGGAGACAATTGATCAAAGAACTACAAATGCAGCTTTCTGTACATGCTTGAGATTGAGGTGGTTGTTCTGAAGTTAAAATATAACCACACTTTTTAGGCCGCGGGCAGAGCAAATGGATTGTTTGATAAAATTGTCACTTGTCAACATGGGTGATACTCTTATTTGTTGACACGAAGAAGGTGAATTAAAGCCTATGCATGTGGAAATGTGAATAAAAGACATACAAAGTTCTTCCCGAGGTTATTGTTAAAAGTTTTACAAATCCAATTTATATTAATAACGACCCATCATTATTATAATAACAAGTGTTATTAGAACTAAAAGGGGATGTACCCAGTAGTGCAGGGAAGATGAATCAGTTTTAATAACAGAAAAATTATGAAGAAAGAAGAAGAAGCAGATTAGAAGGTCTCCAAGAGTCAGTTGTGTAACGAAAAACTACAGGAAAAGAGAAGAAATAAATAAACCGGCAGTGGCAAAGACAGGGGTTCCAATTTTTCCTTTCCATAAGAAGATTTTCTGTTACTGTAGGGAGGGGGTTTTAGTTTTGGATAGAGAGATTTTTCAGTTCTCCGAGGGAAAAGAAGGTAGACTTTGGAGCTGTAGCAGAATAGAGCTTTACTTTGCTAGACTTTGTGTTAGTTATTAAAGGAAAATTTGATTTTGAAATGTAGAGTCAGTTGTGTAATGGAAAAACTACAGGAAAAGAGAAGAAATAAATAAACTGGAAGTGGCAAAGACAGGGGTTCCAATTTTTCCTTTCCATAAGGAGATTTTTTGTTACTATAGGGAGGGGGTTTTAGTTTTGGATAGAGAGATTTCCAGTTCTTTGGGGGAAAAGAAGGCAGACTTTGGAGCTGTAGCAAAATAGAGCTTTACTTTGCTAGACTTTGTGTTAGTTATTAAAAGAAAATTTGATTTCAAAATGTAATGTACAGGAGAAGGTTTTTTCATTTTCTTCTAGATAGTAAATTTGATGCAGTGTGTAATGAGATCTGTGTAGTCCTTTACATCTTAAAGAAGGGAGGTTTGAAAGATAACTGCAAACTAGAACTTTGAGTTTAGGCAGTTTACTTTCCACTGATGGTTATCTTTTTGTAACTTTCAGTTTTCTTTAAGTGCGTCTGATGTTGCTATTTTCTAAATATATTTTTGATAATCAAGATCTCTTGAAGCTTTGATTCTTCATTTTCTCAGAAGGATGGAAATGATTTCTTTGATCTGTAATGCAGCATAAAACAAATAAAATTTGTGTAATCTGTTGTTCTCTGCTTTTCTTTCTTTTCAGTTATTAAGTTTACACATCTACTCTGTGTTTACAGATAAAATGTTTGTATTCCTTTTGTGCTTTCTTATTAAAAGCATCCATAATTAATTCATTGTATATCTTAAATGGGAAGTTGTACCCAATAAAATTCAGAGGAAGGTTATCAATCCAATGATAACTTGTCCAACTATTGGTGCTGATTAGTCTCCTCACCTGAGCATTTAGGGTTATATTTGCACGCATTTTCTTGGAGGACAATTTGCTCACTAACATCTTGCAAAGGTAAATTGATTTGGTTTCATAGATTTCTTTTGCATTTCATAAAACAAACCCAGAGCTTCCTTAGAAACACCATTTTTGGCATAAGCTGCTATCATCCTAGTCCATGCTGTTTCACTTGTGATGTAGCAGTAGCTTGCAATTGTAGAAAAGGTGAACTCCACCCAAGATGGGAGGAGTACATCAAACTTGTAGAAAAAGTGAACACTACTAGTGATGGGAGGACTACATCATTAAATAGGAAAGTTTTGATATCAAGCTGATTTGATTTGTTAATCAGCTTACTGGATTTTGCAATGCTTATTTTTTGGTAATGTTGATTTAGCTTTAAGGTTTTTTATGTTTCTGGTTTCAAAGTTGAGAATAGGGGTAGACATATTCAGCAAGACAAGTGCATTGCCTCTTCAGCAGGACTTCTTGATTGCTCTGCTATTCAGTAAGATAATTTGTTTCTCACTACTTCTTATGCTCTTAATACATACTATAAAACGAAAGGAGACTTGCCTTTTAATACATAGCATTGAGCATGTAATAGTCATTTCTTTTAGACTGTGAGATGTCATTACAACTCTTTTGTACCGGTCTTGTCAATTTCTATATTGAGGGTAAGCTTCAACTATGTGCTTTTTCAATTATATCATTTGTATTTATTAGTCTTAGAATGGTTTTTGACACTTGAGTGCCAACACTTAATCACTTTCTACATTGGAGCCAAGTACACTACATATGCCGAGCCACAACATGAGACGAGTCAGGAAATCCAACAGGTGCCGAGTGATCTTCAGGTGTTGAGCAACCTTCAGGTGCCGAGTGAAGATCAGGTGCTGAGTGAAGATTAAGTGCCGAATGACTTTAGGTGCCGAGCATGATACAAGTGCCGATTGACATTTGAGTGCCGAGTCATAGATGATGTCGAGCAATACAGAAATGCAACAAGTGCAGAGTAAGCCAGTTTAATATAAGTGCTGAGCATTAGAGATCAGTAAGTGCCGAGCAACACAAAATGCACATATGAGTTTGTAACATTACAAATTCAGATGTAAACCGTTTTTATGTCTGACGTATGATGAATCTCGAAGGATTAAAAGATAAGATCAAATTTTTTGTTTTTCCCATACAATCAACATGCAGCAAATAAGAAAAATGGAGAAGGCATGTAACCAATTTAAGAGAAGTGCAAGGAATGAGTGGGAAATAGAGATTCAATATGGATCGTAGATCCATACCTAACCCTAAGTCTTCGAATGTCTTTATAAGGAAGATAAAATTACATTGAACCCAATGATGGATGGATGAGGGTGTTCAAGGGAAAACTATTCTCAGAGTGAAGAGTATCAAATCACAAAGGATCAAGACCAGGGAAAGCAGATCAAGTGCCTGTATTCAACAATCGAAGGATTGTCATCTGTCAGATTTATTATACCTAATATTCTCTAGCAATTGTATTGGGAAGAAAACCCTATGGTGATAGGTTAGCTTAACAACTATTTTGTAGAATCCTTTAAATAGGTGATTAAATCCTTTAACAGGGTAACACTTCATGTAAAGTGTTTGAAATCCTTTAACCAGGTCACTATTGATACAGTGTAAAGCCTTTAACAGGGTAGACGATTAGAAGTGGTTAAACTTTATTACTGCAGTGATTTTGTGGGTATCATCCCCACCCCAGTTTTACCTTCTTATTTCTGGAGGGTTTCTAGGTTACTAAAATCTCAAGTGTTATGTGGTGATGATTATGTGTTTTTCATAATTGTTTGATATGTTTATATGCATGCAATCTACTTTCAGTTAAAAAGTTTTAATGCTAAAAGTATAGTACTTCTGATTCACCCCCCTCTCAGAAGCATTATTCCTATTTGAATATTCCAACAATTGGTATCAGAGCGAGGTTCTCACAAGAAGAAGTCTAACAACTTGGAGAAAAAGATCTAAAGATGGAAGTCTTCAAACTTGGGAAGATTATTGACAATCAAGTGATTGATGTGCAATTGGCTCTACACAAAGTAGAGGAAGCAAGGGAGGAATTGAGAAAATCCTTGAAGAGAAGGAAGGATATAGCCATAGCTGAAAATGATATAAACTACAAGGAGATTGATACCACAAAATTGTGTACCAATGGAGACACTAAAGAGTTTGATGCAGCAATAGTAGAACTGATGGAGAAAAACAAAGTTCAAGCAGACGAATAAGATCTCTCAAGATGGAACATGAATTTCAGGCAATAATGTTATGTGAAATCACTGAACAAAAGAAAAGAGTAGTTGAGGACAAAGTAATGATGGAAAATGACAAAAGAAATCTTGCAAACAGACTTGAAGAAAAATGTACTGAATTATCAAGGATCTCAAACATGCAGATGGATACACTTGCCCAAATAATGAATCTTCATCATGAACTCAACATAAAAGATATTGAGATCTCCACTTTGAAGATGCAGAATGAACAACTGCAGAATGAATTGAATAGAGAAAAAGAGGTAGTAGAGAATCTCAACAAATCAAGTGAAGCCATCAAGTACTTTGAACAATTGATGAAATTTCCAAGATCAGCCCATGATACATTAGGACTTGGATACAACAACACTAAAATTGGAGAATCATCAAAGAGCGTTGGAAAGGAAGTGACAAAGGTAAGGATTCAAAACCTACTTGTCATTACTATAATAAAAGGGGGCATACTGCTAATGTTTGCAGGAGTAGAAGAATCAATCAGACAAACACACCCAAAAACAAAAATTACTGTCACAAGTGCAACATGCAAGGACATATGACACAAGATTGCAGATCTAGAGTTACAAGGACACAAAGATTTGATGGACATTGTTATAATTGTAAGAAGTATGGACACAGAGCATTTGAATGCAAATCAAAGCCTATGTGGACATCAAATCATCAAACTAAAACAAAAGGAAATGGGAGTCAGTACCATTGGGATTACAACACCAGGCATAGCTGTCAATATTGTTAGGAATATGGACATATACCCTAGAATTGCATAAGAACACATTTTAGAGGGAATTATAGCAAGTGGCTAAGCCAAACCACATGTTTCAGTTGCCCGAAAATTGGTCACATTAGCAGAAATTGTCCTACAAGGTCAAAAGCACCAAAAATTGAATCAAACAAGGGCAAAGAAAAGATTGATGAGGAATACATTAGAATAAACATGAAGAAGACATGGCAGAAAAAGAATGAATCAAGTACATCCAATGAAAGGGTCACTTCACCCACAAGGTCAAGTGATCATTTCTCATCCAATTAATCTCAAAGATGAGTCTATGGGGTTGATACATACAAAGAAGTATCATACATCAGCCCTAAATCATGAAGAAGCAATGCAAAGTACAAATCTGCATGAAACAAGATGCCAAGACAAAATGATGCTGAAACAGTCTTTGGATGCCGAGTAAAATCCTAGTGGAAGCCGAGTTCCTAACAGTGACCGAGTTGATGACTGATGCCGAGTTAAGAAACTCCTATGGAAGCTGAGTAAAATAAGAATATAGTGCAAGCCGAGTAGTGTTAAAAATCCTTCATAAGCCAACTTTGCAGTTGAGCATTTAATGCGACGAAAATAGGATATATTATCGCGATTTCAATAATTTTTCCTCATCGCGATCAAGAAGCAGAGGAGATAAAGAGAAAAGAGCGACTTCACAACAGAGAATCTAGTATTCCAAGAAAATTGCAACCTCCTACAATGAGTTTTCATCGATCTTAAGGTATTTTCATTTGTGCTGAGCTACGCAGTTTCGTATTTCTATAAAAGAAACCCTAGTTTACATAAATCGCTTCGAGTTCCAAGAAAACCCTAGAAAAAGAATCATTTGAAGTACAGTTAGTGTTTAATGAAGTTAGGCAGCCTAATTTTTTCCCTATTCCTGAAGTGGCATACAAAAATGACCTAGCCGGAGCCCTTTCTTGCATACCCTCAAACGTTGTCATGGTTTAGGATGTAAGAAGATGTTACAATTGCAAGATAGGAGCCCAAGGAGATATGGAAATTAGAGAAGCCTTTGCAAAGCTGTGTGTCAATGGAGTATTAAAAGATGAATACAAAATTGTTGAAAGGAAGGGTTTGACACAAGTTTTAAGTTTTCCCACCGTATTCAAGATAGAGTGGATCAGACTTGTATTGAGCAGAATTCATGATGGTAGTCTGTGGTTAGAAGATGTCCCTGTCAAACTAACAAAAAGAATAATTCATAGGGTAACTGGATATCCTACCCTAGATCGGCACAAGACCTTGAGAAGTGAATCCGAGGAGGTCATTGAAAAGAATACAGGTGCTCAGTGGAACAAGAGAGGAATGACTATTCATACCATTCAGGATCCTCTAGTTGAGTTTGCTGTTAGAGTTATTGCCCACAAATTCTACTAATCTAGTAGACTCAACAATGTTCTGTGCATAGCAGTAGATGTAGGTTATAAACTGGTGAAAAAGGATCATACTTATGATCTTGCCGAACTACAACTACAGCAGATAAATAAAAACCTAACTGCAATAAGAAGGACAAAGGGTGCTCAATGTAAATTTGGAGCAATTTTGGTTTGTATATTCTTTTATGTTCAGAATGAATTTTCTTCTTTCGGCAAAGTGACATGGAGGAGTGATAAGACTATCATATTCCAAATAAATGAGTATATAGAACAAATGGGAGAAAATTTTGATACTCTAATGACAAGCTATTTTGAGGATTTCAAGAAATCCATGAAGCAAAGGGTGAGCATACCAGTTTCTTTAGTAGAAAAACATATTAATGATATATGTTTCTTAGTCGATATTGACTTCACCTACATTCAAGCTGCAATTCCAAGGGTGAGATGGCTAAGGCCATTTGGTTATGAAATCAATGTTGATGAAGCATCTATAGCAATAACTGCATTGTTGGCAGAAGAAATAGATAAGAGTGCCCCACATTTTGGCACTTATGATGTGGTAAGATCAAAAATAAATATGGAATTAAAAACTGCCTCCACTTTGAAAAAGAAAGATAAATTGATGAAGAAAATTAAGAAGCAATTTGGTGAAGGGGTAGAGGTTGAAGCTGAAGATGATGATGATGACAATGATGATGAAGAGGATGAACAAGAGCAAGGCCCAATGGAATTAACTCAAGGCCTAGGTGAAGACAAGGAGGAAGGTGCCGAGGAAGAAGAAACCAAGGAAGCACCAACCCAAGCCAAGCCAAAGAAAAGAAAGACAAAAGATCAGCTTTTGGCTCAGCCCAAACCAAAGAAAGCTATTATGCCATCACCCCAAAAGCCAAAAACCAGAGTTGCAACAAGGGCCTCAACTCAAAAAGCCAAAGAGAAAGCAACAAAGAAGAAACCAATCAAGAAGACACAGGATGAGCCTAGGAAAAGAAGAAGATATGTAGCTCAACCTGATACTGATGAAGAAGATCAATCTGAAAAGGTAAGTCATTCTTCAATTGACATAATATGTAAAAAGATTGGAAATAGAAATTTAAGCAATATAAATAAAGTTGATTTTAATAAGTTCACTAAAGAAGAACATAATAGAATAGAGGAATCAATTTATGGAATGATGGCATAGTTCAAGTACACCCCTCTTGAACTAGATGGACAATTTCCAGATGAACTATCAAAAATTGTAGAAGACAGATGGCATTTCTATTTAAGAATGGAAAAAGAGATGAGAGAATCAACCCTAGCAAGCATACTGCCTGATTTTACTAAGGAGCAAGTAGAAAAAGTAGTCAAAAGGCATAATGCCAGGTTTACTCCTAAATATAGGGCATTCTTCATTCTCCAAAACAAAATGGAAGATATTGTACAAAGAACAACCAAATCATGGAAGAACTTGTACAAAAAGATTGAAGATCTTCTTGAAGAAGAATATAAGGAAGAAGCTTCTACTCCACCAGAAGAAAGAAGAAAAAGGAGAGAAGAGAAGAAAAAAGTAGAGCAAGGTAGAGAAGAGAAGAAGGAAGAAGAAAAGAAATAAGAAGAATAGAAGAAGGAAGAAGAAAAAAGAGAAATGGAGGAGGAGACACAAAAGTAGGATATAACGGCAATAGCTGAGCAAGAGCAGCAACAATATAATAGTGTGCAAGACACACAAATGCCGCCTTCTAGCCCTCCTCATGTACCCATCACACCTGTAGAAACAATAACTGTACAGGATGTTCTTGACACTTCTGCTCAGAACATCAATCCATTAACTGTAGAGGATCTCAGAAGAATCCTTGACCAATCCACACAACAAGCAAGATTATGTACAGATACAGTATTGGTTAGTGTGGATGAATTGCAAAAACTAGTAGAAAACATTGTTAGAGATAAGGTGAATCCACAAGAACCACCTTCCAACATCTCTACAGCTACTAGTGGTCAACTTCAAATGCCAACAGTTGTTTCAATAGGCATAGTTGACACCATAGTATAGAAGCCAAGTGCAGTAGGAGAAAAAGCAACAGAACAAATAGGACATACTATTACATCTGATCCTATAGCTCAAACACAAGGTGGAATTCCTAAAATTACAATAATTGATCAAGGTAGATAGCAAGAGGAGAAAACAGAGGAAACCCCTAAAGAGCAAGAGGCAATACAAACATTGATACATTTTCCTACCTTGGGAACTCCTTCACAACAACCATTGCAAATATTAGCACCAAGATCAAGTTCTAACAAAGTTGCAAGGGTACTTCACTATGGAGACCCTGAACTAGATGAGGAGATAGTCATACCAAGCTATGACTCAAAAACAATAAACATTGATCAAATCAATGAGGTACAAGAAGCATTACATAGAAGGAAGAGGTAAGAAATACTCAGGAAGGAGTATAAACAAAAGCAAATTAAAGACATCTTTATGGATGCCTTCAGTATTCAGTCACCAGATGAGTCAAAGCATATTATGGAGCAATTATCAGATATTGTTGAACAGGTGACAAATGTAGACCTAGAAATAAATGCAAAACTCATGGAATGGTCTAAAAGAAAATTTCAAGGAAAGGTTAATGAGAAAATATCCAGTGAAATAGCACTTTCTTAGACAGAATTGGCAAAGGTCATAGACAAAGTAAAAAAGGTAGTTGAGAATATATTCTCATTATACAAAAAGTTGCGTGACTTCATATTTCACACAAGAGACCAACCAAAAGTGATGGGGACACAACCCAAGAATAGAATGGACACAACAGAAAAAGGGGAATTGTATTAACTATAAAATAAGCTAGTACATTTAGTACAGAGAAAATAAACTTCAAAACATGCCCTAAGGGCTTACAATAGCATAAATGTGGAGATAATTTCTCCTTTTAGTACCTCCTCTCAAACTCCACTCCGAACTGCCTTTTACAATGCCAGAAATCTCCTTAAATAGACCCTGGAGGGTTAAGGACTAGGAGTACATTCTAGAAAGTGTTAGTAGGCATCCACTGACCAAATAAAAGGTTCCAGAAGCTGCATTAGAAGTCGACGCAAATCTAGAAGAATCCAGAAATGGTAATCGAACTTTCGAGAGACATAACTTTTGAACCATAGCTCCGATTGACAAACCATTTACATTTTTGGAAAGCTCTCGAAGCGCTCTATAGCCCTATGGACAAGCTTCACTCGTCCCCCATTTTTTGGCCCTTTTCAAGGTCATTTAATGCCCCTAACATGACTTTGAAGCATTCTTAAGAGGTCTCCACAACCCAAAAAATTGCAATAACTTTCAAACTGTGGGGCCTTTTAACCTGATTCTTTTTTTGGAATGCTCTAAATTACAATTACATTCATCTAGCCAATTTACACCTCCTAGTTCACCAAAATGATGGCTCAATTACATACTCCTATTTTTTTTGGGATTTACACAAACACTGATAGTGGAACTGTGAGAGTTGGAACCTTTATTTGACCCAAATGGGTATCCAAAAATGAAAACACATGAAACAAAAACTAAGTCTAAGTATATTTTTTTTGGTGACACAGGATTGCCCTTATACCTCTGGATGCTCCTGCATCAAAAAGATAAAGAGCCTGGAAAGAAATTTGAATATTTCTAGCATGCAGCTACCTAGAGATCCAGCTCAAAGTGAGAAGCATTTTGCTCAAAAAATTCACACTCAGAAAGAAATAGCTATATTAACAACAGAAGAGGCCACCATCAAGGCCAAACTATTACAGCTCCAATCTTCTATAACCCCACATTTGGCAATCCTCCATAAAGAACAAGTCTATGCTGAAACTGTTCTCAAGAAAGATCCTAATCTTTCTACTTCAGAAGGACTTATTCATCTTGCTACAGAGACTGCCCTCCAGCATAAATCATTGGAAATTGCTTTGCATAATTGGGATGCAGCTCTTAGGATGATTATGGAGGTAAACAACACATTTTTGGCAAAATATGGTCTTAACCCTTAAAACCCTTTGACATAAGTGTAAAAAAGGGGGAGATAATAAAAACAGGGGGAGACAAGATAATGGGGGAAATAAGACAACAAAGGTGGAGCATGATATACAACATCAAATTTTGGTTACCAAGACAACACTGATAATGGTATAATCAACTTAGGAGGAGTTACAATACTTTTGAGGTATATATATTGTACATTACAAATTTTGACTGTATATACCAAGCATATTAGTGCATGTACTCATAAGGGTAATTAAGTGTTTTTGTCACTCATGTCAAAGGGGGAGATTGTTAGTCTTAGAATGGTTTTTGACACTTGAGTGCCAACACACTTAATCACTTTCTACATTGGAGCCGAGTACACTACATATGCCGAGCCACAACATGAGCCGAGTTAAGAAATCCAAAAGGTGCCGAGTGAAGATTAAGTGCTAAATGACTTTAGGTGCCAAGCATGATACAAGTGCTGAGTGATATTTGAGTGCCGAGTCATAGATGATGCCGAGCAATACAGAAATGCAACAAGTGCCGAGTAAGCCAGTTTAATATAAGTGTCAAGTATCAGAGATCAGTAAGTGTCGAGCAACACAGAATGCACATATGAGTTTGTAACATTACAAATTTAGATGTAAACCATTTTTATGGCTGACATATGATGAATCTCGAAGGATTAAAAGATAAGATCAAATCTTTTGTTTTTCCCATGCAATCAACATGCAACCAATAAGAAAAATGGAGAAGGCATGTAACCAATAAGAGAAGTGCAAGGAATGAGTGGGAAACAAAGATTCAATATGGATCGTAGATCCATACCTAACCCTAAGTCTTCAAATGTCTTTATAAGGAAGACAAAATTACATTGAACCCAATGATGGATGGATGAGGGTGTTCAAGGGAAAACTATTCTCAAAGTGAAGAGTATCAGATCACAAAGGATCAAGACCAAGAAAAGTAGATCAAGTGCCTATATTCAACAATCGAAGGATTGTAATCTATCAGGTTTATTATACCTAATATTCTCTAGCAATTGTATTCAGAAGAAAACCCTATGGTGATAGGTTAGCTTAACAACTATTTTGTAGAATCCTTTAAATAGGTGATTAAATTCTTTAATAGGGTAACACTTCATGTAAAGTGTTTGAAATCCTTTAACCAGCTCACTATTGATACAGTGTAAAGCCTTTAACAGGGCAGACCATCAGAAGTGGTTAAACTTTATTACTGCAGTGATTTTGTGGGTATAATCCCCACCCTAGTTTTACCTTCTTATTTCTGGAGGGTTTCTGGGTTACCAAAATCTCAAGTGTTATGTGGTGATGATTATGTGTTTTTCATAATTGTTTGATATGTTTATATGCATCTAATCTACTTTCAGTTAAAAAGTTTTAATGCTAAAAGTACAATACTTCTGATTCACCCCCCTCTCAGAAGCATTATTCCTATTTGAATATCCCAACAGTATTTACTATTAGTATGAAAAATATAGATAGAGCATAAACTGTGTGTGCTTTGTCTCAATCTTTGACTGTTTATATTGGATTTTGAATTTCCTTTTGAATTTCTATGTTTTGGAATTCTCAAAGCGAATACAAGTGTTACTCAAAATACTATAAATACTAATGTTGCACAGTTTAGCTTGATATAGTTTCATTAGACCGTAAGATATCATTTCAGTTCTTTTGTTTCATTCTTTTCAATGTATATACTGCCATATATGCACCAAAGAGTCATTGTATAGATAGTCACATTCTTATTTGAAATAAACTCCAGCTTCATCTCTACTTGTAAGCTCGGATTATAAAAGTTTAGTTCTTAAATGATCATTTTCTTCCATCAATTTAGGGTGGTAAAGTTGGTGGGTAACATCTCTATGATTGGATTCACTTTACTTCTTCAATATGGCTGTCGATTCAAGTTCCCCTTTGTCTTCGTTGCAGGTTACCTGTCTTGTCAATTTCTACAGTGAGGGTAAGCTTCGAATATGTGATTTTTCAATTATGTCATTTGTATTAGTATGAAAAATATAGACAAAGCATAAACACTTTGTTTCAATCCCTGACTATTTATATTAGATTTTGAATTTTCCTTTGAAGCTCTATGTTTTGGAATCCTCAAAGCCAACACTAGTATTACTCAAAATATTATAAATACTAATGTTGCACAGTTCAGCTTGATGTAATTGCATTAAATTCTATAAAACCATTCGTTGCAGTATTTATTTTGGAAATGATAGGAGTTCACTGTTTAGCTTGTTACGAAGATATTCTTGGTAGCATTTCAATGGTCAGTTGTTAATGACTGATGCATTTCTTTATTACAATAAATTATACTGAGAAGGAAAAAAATTTAACCCTACATGTAAAATTCTCATGAAAGTGATGCTTGTATGTGGGATCCTCTTAGTCATGGAAGGAAAATAAATGAGTTCTACGATTTCCTACTACATAAATTTTGACATATTCTCCATGATAATTACTTTTAAGAGTGATCTCTAAGGAAACCATAAGCAATCCAACCTAAAATATTATATTGCGCTATTCAGGTACACTATATTATGTCTGACTCTAGATTTTTTTTGGGAAAAATGGGCATGATTATTAGTCCTAATTTGTAATTGAGTTCTTTTATATTTTCGTTGGGGTAACAAAAATTCTAATTTCTTATATTCTGCATCATTTTCCATCATTTATCAATAATTATAATAAAGAGCTAAAGAGACCTCAAAAAAATTGTTGATTGCAAATTGATAAACTAAAAGGAAAGAGGAGGGGATGTCAGCCAAGGTTATAGGGAAATGCCTTTCAGTTAACTATCAATTTTAGAATGGTCATTTGTTTGTCGAAGTAATGTGTGTTGGACATTTGTTTGGTCCAAAATTACTGAAAATATCTTCTACAATTGAGGCAAGATTGCCACAATCATTTCTAGCATGCATAATATCTACACTTTGACTTCATTCTAGATGCCATTATACCAATGTCTCCATCTCCCTCCTTCCTTTTCCTAGGTTAATGCTGCATAGAAATTTTGTTATCTTTTCCTTTTTTAAAGAATCATTTTTATATTCTTTCACTGATTATAATGATCTTCTAGTGTCTATTTTAGAGAGGATGCAACCAAACTCTCAATACCCATTTGGCCTCAAAGTAAGAACTACTTATTATTCATACCATCGAAACCCATTCAGCCATTCTAAGTGTTAAGTTGGACATTTGGCCTTGATGGGTAATGGAAATTGTATTTTGAGATTATTTCTATTTTCTAATATTTCTTTGGACACTTTAAGCGTTGAGTTGGACATTTGACCGAGTTTGGAGCATTTCTAAATTAGAAAATCATCAATACGTTTGAATTTTTAAAAATTGTCAGCTGTAAATTTAACCTAAAAGGGGAAGCTTTATTTGTCTTTAGCTGATTTCATGCCAAAGCTTGAGCTTCCACATGTTTCCCATTTATTTTTAACCACGTGACTAATTTTCAACAAGTTTATTTGGCAAAATCTTTTCGCTTGCCACTTGAGAGCATGACATGTATTTTTGCTATCTTTCACTTGCCTCTTGAGAGTATGTATTTTTGCTATCTTTCACTTGCCTCTTGAGAGCATGACATGTATTTCTTCTATCTTTTCAAACTATATCTCCTTTCAAATGGCATTACTGTTGAGTTAACCCAAGTGTTGGCTCCTAAATTAACAATTTTTTAATAACACAGTGATAAGAACACATACACCTAGGGGCAGCTAATTCCCATGTTTAATGTACCTATTCAAACACCAGGGCCAATTATAAGGCTATTTACTCTCCTTCTTCTCTTTAGGCTCTGCAAGACCTAGGTGGGTGGACCTTAGATTCTTTATATGGTATCAGTGTCAAAGCATATAACTGAATCTATATAACAGATAAAAACCACTAAATCTTGTAGGCTTATGTAAATAAAATAGACATGAGATAGCTAATAACATGCCCTATGAATTTGATAAACTAAGTGAGTCAACATGAAAGGAAAAAGAATTTGATTAATGATATTGATTATCAGTATAACCTAGGTATGAACAATCAAAACATGCAATCTCCAAGCTGATCAATCCCTTATCCATTGGACATATAAACTAAATCAAAACATACACATGGATACCCAAAATACATTCATATACTTAGATATCTGATCCATCCATTCACCTTGCAAACATACATCTATTTTCAAAATGAGATTCATACTTATAAGATCCTCCCATGATCCTTGCAATTTTGTCAATGCATATCAAGAAATTTACTTAAGCCCTTGACCCAATAGCAAAACATGCAATGACATATAACTTCAAAGCCAAGTTGCAACTAGACAATATGCATATATTAATAGAAAATTACAAACCCATGAAGATGGAGACAAATTTCAGACTGAAACTTTCAATAATGCTTTCAATTAATTTCCTTGAAATTAATACATCAAATGTATGTAAGACTTAGAATATACATAATAGACGATTGTATAGTCTATTTTCTTATAAGAAATCACAACTGATGTTCATAATAAAGAAAATATTGAGAAATAAAAAATCGTAGTCGTGAAAACCTTCAAACTAGAACCGTCCTTGTGGTATCATAGTAATGAAAGGATTTTCAATAGAAACTAGAACCTTATTCCAGTATCGCAGATGCAAAAAATGGAACTAGAACTGAAACCCTTACAATGAAAGAAGAAGATGAATATATAGACAGGAAGAAAGTCCTAGATTAGATTTGATGGTGTCATGTGTCTACTTGAAACTCTTCCTGCTATTGCCACTGAAACTATCTCTACTCTCTTTAATCGAAAATCAAATCTCATCACCATCAGATAATAGATTTGCGAAATATCTTCATAAAATGATGAGAAAACCAACTTTGTTGGAGGATATAATATAAGCAAGAGTCTTCAAATTAATTCCTTTTGTCTTCTACTACCCATCTTCAACTTCTTTCTATCGAAAAAGCCTTCATATCTGCCACTGCTTTCAAAATATTTACTTCTTTCTTGGTGGTCATTCCATGAATATGACTTTATTTGATTCTCTCTACTGCTTTACTCTACTTGAAATTCTAATCTCCATAAAAACTGTGCAGTTTGAATAACTCATCTTTTTGTTCAGTGTCGACTTGTGCCTTGTTCTATTGAAAAATTGCAAATTGGTCTTTATGATATTACAATAACAACCATATCGCATGATCAAGCTTTTTCTTTTCTTATCTTATGACCTTAGGATAACTGCCTTAAGTAGCATTGGGCCTCATCATTTCAAGTCTTACAATCTCACGATTGACGAGCATAAGAGCATACAATCTCATGATGTAGCGTAGTATCTCAACATTAAAATTGGAGGCCTGTGATCTTACAAAACCTTTCATATCATCGTAGCAATGCATCTTTCTTCTTACGATCCTATGATGAGTGTTAGATCGTAACTCCATTTCTCTTGTTCTCCACTTGGGTCAAAACCAAGCTTGACTAGCCTACCACGTGGCATCTTTTGATTTGTTGGATCTTCCACCTTTTCACTTTCTCTATGTAATGACTACATGCCAACCTATTGTGATGTTGCTATAACTAAAGATTGAGCAACTCTTCACAACAAAATAGTGACAACCATATAGGACACGTGTCGACCTATTGTGATGTCGCTATAACTAAAGATTGAGCAACTCTTCACAACAACATAACAACAGCCATGGATTCTCCTTAAGATCAACAACTCACATAAAATTGTAACTATGTGATCTTTTCTAGTACTTTTAACCAATCAAAAACTTCCTCTATGCCAACTCACTCTAATAGAAAACTGCCACATCATCAGGTTCATCCACATGGTAGCTTCTCACATCTTTGCGGGCCTAACTCATGATTACTCATTAACTCCTATGAACATGTGATCGACTGCATTTTACTACTTCACAACTAAAACTTTCTAAACTATCCAAACTCCTGTGACCTTGCAATAAGCATTTGGGCTTGACCAGTTCATGTTTTTGCAACATCACACCTAGAATACTTAACTCTTTCCTTAACCTTGTGAAGGAAAAATCATAAGTTTTCACAGCCTTGCCACCTTAACCTGAGTTTCCTTTCAACCACTTGAGAAATTGTGATGAGTTAAACTTTGGCCCCCTTTTATTTTGTTTGCAACATGACCACTTAATCTCTTAACTATTTTTGAAACCATGTGAAGCTATGCTCAACATTTGCCTTAACATTTTCATTGTCTTGCAACATCATAGTCTAATATTCTAACTAGCCAGTTAGCCCTGCGACCATGTGATCCATTATTTTCTTGTTCATTTCTTTGCAACATAAACCATGCAGTTTTCTATAAATGTTATGAAGTTGTGCAGACCTGAAGATGATAGTTTCACTCCTTCGCACCTATCAACATGTTTAGCAGTTAAAAAATAATGAAGTTGCACCTGGGAGATTTTTGCAAGGCCACAACTTAAGATATAAAGAAGAGCATGAAAAAAGAAAAGATAATGGTCTCAAAACTTGGGAATATAAACTATAAACATGATTTTTTTATGTATCACCATTACATGTCAACTTATGAATATTTCAACAAAATACATGACATGACTGGTGTTAAGGTTTTGTTCATAGGATAGACAAATATTTTTAGAAACCCTAAGCAATCTTTAACACAATTCTTCCTAATTTTCACAAATTTTTTATGGGTGAAAAATTAGGCCAACTCTAGGGTTGTGTGGTTTATGTTAGTTCATGTTCTTAATCACCTTCTTCATCCTAAAAACTATTGCTTCTCTAGCAACACAAATGTTATCATCACTGGCTCATGACGAAAAACTCAACTTATCTTTGTCATGCTAAAGCCACAACTATATAATCACATTGTTTTTTGTTGCAAGAAACACTCTTTGCTTTACAGAATTCTCCATTGACAAATTAAGATAGCAGAACAAAGGAAAGGATATCAAAGTTTGAAAGACTGACATAGCATATAATTTTGACAAGAGAGTTGTGTGAAGCCTTGTAGTGAGAGAGAAAAATGGAGGCTACATGAATTATAGATAGCTTTTGTAGCATAATAACATTTTTGTAAGCATGTTGTATTGAGCTGCAAGAAAATAATAGATTATTATTTGTGCTTATGGATGTATGGGTAAGAGTTTCTTATTTGTGCTTATGGATGTATAGATAAGAGTTTCTGCAAGGTTTTGTAGCCCTCATGTGGATTCCCAACCCTTCACTACTCCAATATTATAGATCATCTTGGAAATTGTAAATTGAGGTCTCAAGCCTCGTGCTACTCTAAGCCCTTGTAACAAAATTGTCAATTCTAACTGAGCAATAAGAGCATTGTTCCATTTGATTACTGTCTCTTCTACTATTAATTTTTTTGTATTGACTTCACCATTAAGATTAATAATATATTCATTCATCACCTTGATAAAATAAATGAGCATGTTAAAAATTATTCTTAATAGAAAATGTGGTACAATGTTTGATTAGATTTAAAATGTTCTTATGGTTAGATTATATGACATTTTATTTGGCACAATGTTTATTTAGATTTGATACAACGAGTTGAAGTTCCTTTTTATCAATTTTTTAAAGTAACGAGAAACTTCTATTTGGTGATGAGCTACAAATTTTTGTTGGATATTTTTGTGATTTGAATGTATCATTTTGGTTAACCTAAAATTCATATTTGTATATCTGTGGTAACATTTAAAATATATTTTATGGAAATATACTAACCCTCTAAATTCTTTATTTTTAGTTTATATAAAAGAAGTGTGTGCTTTAGGAGATATGGATGGGTGTTCTTTGGAGTTGTAGTTCCTAAATGTAAAATGATGTAGATTGTTCATTGAGTTGCAACTCAAAAATATTTGTCTCAAAATGCCTAATAAAAGGAAAGGATTGAAGATCACTTCTTCATGCTATGGAGTTTTCTACTATAAAATATTGTGTCACCTTGTTATTTTCTATCTTATTCATGATATATCCCACATATCTTGTAATTATTTCAAATTGTTAAAGTTTATGTAAACCACCGATTCACCCTCCTAGTGGTGTTTGTATTCCAACAAGAGGTATAAGAGATAGGCTCCATGTCTGAAGTCTAATGGCCTGGAGTAGGTCTTGGATAAGTGAAATAATTTTTCATTATGGATATTCAAAGGTGCCTATATTCAATGGGTTAGATTATGCTTTTTTGGAAGTCATGATAAAAACTTATTGGTTGTCTATCACTCAATGACTAATGACTACAAGGTTTTTAACACTTTTCCTTCAAATCCTAATGATAAAAATAAATATGAAACTGATATGAAAGATAAGTTTTTAATTCCTAAAATTGTATCTAAAGATGTGTTTGTGAAGGTAATGTATTATAAATCTTCCAAAGAAGTATGGGACAAACTTGAAAAACAACTATCATGGAAATGATAGAGTTAAGGAGCCAAATATATAAAATTTGAAAGCAAGATTTGAAGACTTAAAGATGGGTGACAATAAAAAGGTGGAAGAGCATCTACTCAAGATAAATGAAATAATATTAAATGGAATACGAGGACTTGGAGAAGGAATTGAAGATGTTGATGTTCTAAAGAAAGTGTCAAGATCTCTACCAAAACATTGATTCCAAGATCTCTTCCATAGAAGAATCCACAGACATAAACAAATATACTATTAAAGACATTTATGGAGCACATGTTTCTTATGAGATGAGGAAATCTAGAAAGTGAGTCTACAAGAAAAGAAGTGGAATTTAAGGCATAAACAAATGTTAAATTCGATTCATCATAATATGAGGATCTTGAAGTTCTTGAAGCACATCTCTCAAGAAGTCTTAGGCATGGTTCAGGTAAATACAAAGGTAAACCTCCTTTCATATGCTTTGATTGTAGAAAATATGACACTTTGCATCTAAATGTCCTCTTAAAAATAAAGGTGAAGATGATGAAAATGAAAGGTTTGATGAGAAGAAGGCATATAGAAAAAAAAATAGTTTTAAAAAGAAAAACTAGATTGATTATGTGACAGATCGTGAATCTAGTAGTTTTGGTTATGATAAAAATGAAGTTTCATAGCCATAGAAACTATTTGTCAATAATGTAAAAGTGACAATGATGTGTAACTTATTGATGCTAATCTAGAATGAAAATTATTTTATGCACTTAAGAAGATCAAAGAAATCAAAAGGAAAGTGAACCTAGAAGGTTTTCAATCATTAAAGAATAAAGAGGATTTTTTATAAAGAATCTAAGGACTTAAGGAAATAAGTTATAGATTTGAAATCGCAATTAGAAGACCAAAAGATAATTGTTTTCATTACTAAGAACAAACTAAGTTCTAAATATGAAGAATGCAAGAGGTTAGATAGTGAAGTAGTGACATAAAAATAAACTTGAAAAGTATGAAAACATTACTTTAGAGGAAACGTTAAAGAAACAAAGAAGAACATATAATCTAACTAGAACTACATATAAACTTGGAAAACATTCTAGTAACAACAAAGATATACCTATTTATGAAGTATTCAGATCTGAAAACAAAAGAGCAAATGAGCAACTTAAGAGAAATGTTATAACATCGAAATCAGAGTCTATTCTTGGCTCAAAGAGTGTAAGTAATAATCAAGGCTCTAAGAATAAGAACATGATTTCAATTTTCATGAATAAAATACCACAAAATAGATTTAATCTTTTCTTTGATGCTTATTGGTTTATGTGTCATCAATATGAGCATAACAAGGAAATTGCAAATTAATTTCAGGGAGGTTCACTAAATTTCATCATGGTTATACATTTCCTAAGTTGAATAGTTTAAGGTGCTACAAATGCAATATCTTTGGTCATACTAAAAAAAATGAAAATATATGTTGTTTTGAAGAAGACAATCATTTGCAATTTTAAAACTCAACAAAATCCTTGAAAAAATAAAAGCTAACATGGTTAAAAAAATGGATGCCTAATAATATCGATAAGTCTATGTTTGTACAAGTTTCTTTACAGTCTAAAATAATGATTTTTGGATTATAGATAGTGTCTTCTCCACCTCATATGATGGGTGATAAGAAAATGTTCACTAATCTATTAATCTATAAAGGTGGTTGTGTAAGTTTTGGAGATAATTCTTCAAGAAAAATATAAGGTTGGGGTCCTTAATGCTATGTGATAAGATGCCTATACATGATGTTTATTATGTTGAATAATTTAATTACAATATTATAAGTGTTAGTCATATTTTTATAATGGATATGAGGCTTTGTTTGATGATAATGGATGTCAGATTAAGTCAAAAATAGGTAAGGTTGGTGTAGCAGGTAAAATATCTAGAGGAAATGTACACAATTTAATAGCTATCACAAGTATTGACAATGATAAAGATGTTTGTTTATGAGACAAGTTGATGAAATTTGGTTATGAAACAAAAGGATTGGGCACTTGAATTTTGATAACCTAGTAAGAGTTAGTAAGAATACCAAGGTAAGAGGTATGACACTCATACATAAACCCACAAATATTATTTGTGAAGGATATTTGCATGGTAAATAAACAATTGCATACTAGTTTACGCGGTCCTATAAGGATAATGCCTATTAATGGTGAAAAATACTTTATGTTTTTTTATTGATGACTACACTAGGATGACTTGAATAAATTTCTTAAAACATTAATCAAAATCATTTAACAAGTTTATGATGTTTAGGAAAATGGTGGAAAAGGAATCAACTATAAAGATTAAATTTTTAAGGTTAGATAAAGGGGTGGATTCACTTTAGAAGATTTTATTAACTATTATGAACAACATGGCATTCAAAGACAATATCCAACACCTAGGACTACTCAAAAAAATAGAATTGTTGAGAGGAGAAAGAGAACTATGAAAGAAATTAGAACAATATTTTTGGATAAATCAAAAATTTTACATAGGAATTGGAAAGAGGTTGTTCATACAATGGTGTATACACTGAATAGGGCACAACTCTAGGTAAACACCAAATATACTCCATATAGACTTTGGCATGGTTATCCTTCTTTAGTTAAGCACTTTAAAATCTTTGCTAATAAATAATTTATTAAAAATTTAAAAGATAACATTGGAGACTTTGGTTCACATTGTGATAAAGACACATTTTTAAGGATATTCTTCTCATAGAAAAGCTTACAAATATTTTAACAAAAGGTTGAATAAAATTGTTGAAAGTATACACTTCAAAGTGGATGAACTTGTGAAGGATAAGTAGAAACTTAAGGTGAACAACACTCTTGATCATTAATCTAAAGAATCAGAGGCAAAAATAGAATCTAAAAATGAAATAGATGAAAGTATATAACAAGTGGAAAATCAGATTTTTTTTGGTGTAGAAATGATAGGAAAATTAGAGCAAAAAGCTCAAGTCATAGATCTAATGAATATGATCTAATAACAATTGATTCTTAAGAATTATGCAAAAACTATAATTTTTTGTTACTAAAGTACCAATTACTCTAGAATCTTCTAAGGAAGAGAAAGAGAAAAATTCCTTCATAGGTAACTTCATTTCATATAAAGATATTAGAGAAATGATGCTTGAAGCCCAATAAATGGTTGAGGAACAAGAAGAAGAAGAGAGAGTAAAGAATAAGGAGAGAGAGAAGGAAGAGATATAATGACTAAAATAAAGATAAGGGAAGTGATTAATAAGATTTAACTTTAGTAATCACTCTTGATGAGGTAGTTCATGAGACCAATCTACCAATTTCTCAACATTCTAAGGTTTATGAATCTAGATTCCCTACTAATGAGGGAATTGCACCTAATAAGGCATAGAAAGTGACAAAGAAAATGGAAAGTCTCTTGTAGAATTTGATTGCTTCAAATAAGGTTATAATTGAGACATCATTGTTGGAAAGTAACCTTGGCAAGGCACTTGATAGTGTTGATAAAGGAGAAGATCTTGAGCCATACAATGTATACCAGTTAATGAGATCTCATTGTTAGCCTTTGAAAAGGCTAAGGAAAGGTTAGAGAAAAGTACAGAAAAGAAGGCAAGAGTGCTAAGTAGAGTACTCGACAATATGAACAAGTTATTGCATATTCCTTACACTTTTAAGGGTGGAGAAGTTGTAGATCACCTAGATGAAGTGCTTGATGAATGTTATACTTATTTTTAGTCACTCAAGTAGCCAACATAAGCAAGGGAAATAAATGAATACAAGGAAAAATAATTCTTAGAGTATGTTCTTCCATTACTATTAATGCCTAGCTATTTGATTGAAACCTTAAGGATGCAAGAGCTGGTATTTATGAAGGAAAGAAGACATATATTCATTGTGTAAGATCAGCTAGATACATAGCGTATACTAAAAATCTTATTAAGGGTTATGGGAAGAGATTGGATAAGTTAGCCATAGTGTATTAATTTGCTGGCCACTAGTTTTGATAGGTGAGAGAATTGATAGATAAGATAAGGTATTGAAGCATGAGAATAATAGAATTTAGAGGAATTTTATAGAGTTGAGAAGTCTTCTCACTCCTAAGCTTGATGTAATGTAGAAAGAAGTAGAATTACTAGAGATATCATAGAAATTGTATGCTCTTTTTAGGCCTATAGATGTTGAGGTAGCACAAATAGCTTCTTATTCCTTATGTGGAGAAATTCAAGTGGCAAAATCCTTGAAGATATGAGATTTTAAAAAATCAAGAATTGAGGGTAAATTTTGTGGAAATACTATGGCTTGTATAGACACGTTTTCCTAAAATGCAAAATTTTGGCTTGTTCTACATAATAAGGAGTTTTTGGCACCTTGGCTTTGTCATTGATGTAAAAGGGGAAAAGGTAGAAGTGAAAAATGATATACAAGGAGCTATAGTATGATATGTACAATTTATTCAATGTAAGGAGGAGTATTGATAGATTAGTTGTGAAGAGATTTTTGTGTTTGGCAGTGGATACTTAGTCATTCTCAACTTAGTGTTTCCATAAATGCCAAAAGGTGATTATCAAGTTAGTGATAGGTGAGTGATCAACTATTGTCATTGATGGAAATATGCCTCATTTCTATGACCACTTTGATGTAGGAGAATCTTGAGTCACAAAATAAAATGGGGAATAATTTAATTTTTTAAAAAAAATTATGGAGAGAGAAAGTGACAAAATTTAGAGACTAAAATTTAAAAAATGGAAAAAATGGAGAAAATGGTTTTTTGATATACCGAGGTGCATGGGTGGCATAAAAATAAAAATAAGAAAAATAGTTATCATTTCATTTATTGAGTTGTATAGGTGGCATTTCAGAAGTTAGTGGAAAGTTCCTTATTTCATGTATTTAATGTTTGCTACCAAGTTGACTTGTGGCTTGTAGGTGTATTTAATGAGAGTGTTTATTTAATGTCTTTTATGCTAGGCCAACTTGTGGCTTGGTTTAGTATAAGCAGAGGGTCTTGTGGAGTCTAGAGTCATTATGTAGTTCAACATGGGGTAGCTAAGAGGAGAGAAGTTTATGAGCAGAGCTAGTAGTTGCAGTTTGGGAAACAAGAAGGTTGCTTGGTGGCTTGCAAGCATAAGTTTAGATTCTTCTTGGATTTTCTACCAGTTTCTAGATATAGGCTAGCTAGGGTTTGTATCTTGCTAGATCTTGCAGAGTGGTTTTTGTATTCAACCATAACTTGGAAGGCCTTATAGTTGAGAACATTGGATGTAAATATTATGATTATGTTATGAGAATTGGAATTATTTTGGATCTAAATCTCTATGTGATTGTTATTCTTCCACTATGTGTATATTTTTTGGGGGCTAGGACATCTCCTTTGGGGATTCTCCTACCTTACATTGCATCAAGTAGTATCAAAGAAGAGTTCGATCATGTGGTGGATTGTTATTTCTAGAGTCTTAAATATCTTTATTGTGAGGTAACAGATTATGATTCTAACTTACAATTACAAAGGACTTGCAGATGGATTGATGGTTGTGAAGATGGAAATTTGATCTTGACCAAAGGTTTGATCTAGTTGGTGATTGTTAAGATCGTGGATTTTTTGAAGAGGATTTGCAAAAATCTTGGAAGATACCTTTAAGAAAAATGGACCCTAAGATGATTGTAGTTCTCTGTGATGTGGTGGAGATAAATATTTCATAGGTATTTGATTGGATGGATGTTGGTTTGTTCGATTGAGTTAAGGAAGGGATAGTTGAGTTTCATAGAGATTTATGAAGGTGGAGTTTACCAATCAAGAAGAGAGTTCTGTGGTCAAATAGGAGACTTGTTCGAGAACAAAAAGGGCATGGAAAGGTTGAGGTAGAAGTTGGTTTTTTTTATTAGTTTGATGAGTTTGATATGAAACATGTAGAGAAACTTGTAGTTGTTGTTGAAGAGGTTCCTAACCTTGTTGATGTTGGACAAGATATTTGTTTTCATGATCAATTCGATGAATTTGACATGAATATTACATAACATCTTATTGTGGATAATGAAATTGTTGATTCTTAGAATTCACATATGGATGTTTCTACTGATGTGGAGTTGGATGTTTTTGGTGTGCATTCACTAGTTGTTGATGTGGTTGATGATCTACATGATACAGTGGATTTGTATGTTCTTGATTTTCCTTTGGTTGACATGGACAAGGATTTACATGTTTCTCTTATTATGGATATGAGCTTACATGTTGTTGATTTGGTTCAAGAATTACCTTATGTTTCTAACATGGATTCATGTTTGAGGATATTTTTGTTGGTGGTTGTGATCAATTGAAGGAATTATTGGTGAAGCATTGTGTTCAGTTTGTTCCTAGGAGTAATCTTGTTTATTAGGTTGCTGAGATTCATTCAATTTTGGTGTTTGAGTGAATGAAGCATAGATGGTTGATTTTTAAATTTGTTCTTCTATCTAGGATGGATTGGAAACTTTTGGTGAAGATGAAGTTGTGTGCAGATAATTCTTTTGGCATCAAAGTGTGGGACATACTTTTCTATCTACCCGAGGAGTGTGATGCAGGAGCATCTTGCATCACAAAATAAAATGGGGAATAATTAATTAATTTTTAAAAATATTTAAAAATAAATTGTGGATGAGAGAGAAAGTAACAAAAATTAGGGAAAAAATAATAAAAATGGAGAAACATTGGAGAAAAGGATTTTTCATTTATTGAGGTGCACGAGTGCCATACAAAGAAAAATAACAAAAATAGTTGTCATTTCATTTCTTGAGGTGTATAGGTGGCATTTTATAAGTTAGTAGAAAGTTCCTTATTTTATGTATTTAATGTTTTCTACCAAGCCATTTTGTGGCTTGAAGGTGTATTTAATGAGAGTGTTTATTTAATGCCTTTTATGGTTGACTTGTGACTTGGTTTAGTATAAGAGGGTATTGTGGAGTCTAGAGTCATTATTCAATTCAACATGGAGTAGCTGAGAGGAGTGAAATTTATGATTAGAGCTAGTAGCTATAGCTTGGGAAATAAGAAGGTAGCTTGGCATCTTGAGAACACAAGTTTAGATTCTTCTTGGAGTTTCTACTATATTGTGGATCTGGGCTAGCTAGGGATTGGATCTTGCTAGATCTTACAAAGTGGTTTTTGTATTTTCTTATGTATTTGGCTATAACCCAGAAGGCTTTACAACTAGGCATGTTGGATTTAAATATTATGATTATTTATGAGAACTAGAATTATTTTGGATCTAAATCTCTATGTTATTGTTTATTCATCCATTGTGTGGTTATTTGTTGGGGTCTAGGACATCTCCTTCAGGGATTCTCTTCCCTTGCACTACATCACACTTGTGTTAACAATCAATTTGGTTTGATAAGTGTGTGAAAAATGCCTAAGTTTGGGAAGGAAAAACAATATCCATATGGATAGTTTCGGTCACCAATGGAAGAAGACTTATCAAATAAGATTGAAATTTTGGGAATTTGATGTAGATGAGAGAATGTTAGGATTCATTGTGTTGGTATGTGGTATAGTGTGAGTTATGGTGATGTGAAGCATAACATATCTAGGATGATAATATTTCAGGATAGTTTTTGTGATCGGGTATTTTTTCTTAGCAAATTTAAAGCCTTTTCAATTTCATGGCTTAGAAATATTAGGTTGACATCATAGGAATTAACTCTTGGATAACAAAGTCCAATTTTGTGCTTTGGTAAATGACACAAGGAGGGCAAGAAAGACTAGGGCCAAAGCCACACCCAACAATCAAAACCAACATTGCAGAGTTAACACAATGGAAGCAAACACACCAAGAGAACAACACCATAGAGAGAGAGAGAGAGAGAGAGAGAGAGAGAGAGAGAGAGAGAGAGAACAATAATCTTTTATTGATTCATCAAATGATTAGCATACATGGCTAGCTATAAGGCCTTATAGTTTATGGCTAGATACAAAATATATTCAAGATCTAAGATCCAACTTCAAATTCACACTTCCAGACACATATGTAACAAACTTTCCAAACTTTCACATTCTATTGCAAACTCCCTCTAATCTGTCCTCAGAACTGCTCTAACTCTAAGTCTAAACACTCTATTTATTCTAAGTCTAAACACTCTATTTATACTTGCCAAAATGGCTTACATATAATTATAGAAAATTACATAATAGAAAGGCTAACCCCACAATATTTTGGACACATCCCAAGAAAAGATCTTATCATAAATGTCATGATTGGAATTAATCCTGCAAGTTGGCTCACACAAAAAATACAAAAACCACTTCCAAAATACTAATGCTCGGCATCAATAGGATAACTCAACACATGAAGGGTCACTCGACATACAATAGGTAACTCGGCACATGAAGAATAGCTTGACAGGTACTGTGGAACTCACCATACATCACAAAGTGAGATGAGATAACACACTAATCCAAGTGTTAACATGATGGATAACCTCAACTTGGCTTAAACTACAAAATTACTAGCACTCGACAATTGCTGCAACTAGGCAATGACTGAAACTCGACAACAACTAGAAGAATGAAAACAAATGAGCAAGATAACATGTCAACCTAGGATGCTTTTGCATCAGACAACTAGGGTAGAAAGAAATGATTCTACTGAATCATTGAGATGTCACAACCTGGGTTGAATCCAACTCAATTTGAGAAATCCATGTAGCATCTTCAACTGGTCTATTTTTCCATTTCACCAAATATTCATAGTATTCTTTTCCTCTTGTGCTTTTACCAACTCTCTAATCTAATATTTTTTCAATCTCTTCAATCTACATCTTAGGATAATCATAAGGTACAACAAACTTCATCATCTGACTCATGATACTTATAGAGATCAGCAACATTGAATATAGGAGATATATCCATGTCATTAGATAACTCAACTTCATAAGCATTTCCTCTATCAAACTTCCTCAAGATCTTACAAGGTCCAAACTTCTTCATCTTTAGCTTATTGTATGTTCCAACCAGAAATCTTCCTTTCTTCAAATGAACCATTACCTCATCACTAACTTCAAAATCATGATGTCTTCTAGACTTATTACCATTCTCCTTGTACTTTTGATTACTTTGTTCCAACTTCAGCTTTACTTCCTTATGCAAAGACTCCATAAAATCAACAAACTCTTCTCCTACAACACTTCTCTTCTCTTCACCAACAACAACCCTTAAATCTGATACTCCTCTAGGCTTCATTCTAGTACTAATCTCAAAAGGTGTCTTCCCTATACTCCTACTTAGAATTATTATATGCAAACTCAACTTGTGCTAATACCATCTCCTAATTATATGTTTCATCTCCAACTAAGCATCTAAAAAAATTCCCAAAGTTTTTATTCACAATCTCTGTTTGTCCATCAGTCTGTGGATGGAATGTAGAACTAAAATTCAGCTCAGTACCCTTCTTCTTCCACAAAGTTCTCCAAAAATAACCAAAAAACTTACTATCTCTTTCAGAAATAATACTTCTTGCTAATCCATGCAATTTAACAATCTCTTTGAAGAAAAGTTCAGCAACATGCTCAACATCTGATGTCTTCTTACATGGTATAACATGAGCCATTTTAGAAAATCTATCCACAACAACAAATATAGACCCATACCCCTTTGTTGTTTTAGGAAATCCAAGAAAAAAACCCATACTAATGCTTGTAGGCACCTAAATATGATTACATCAATAGGTAATTATATTTAGTCATCTCCTAGGACATTACTAATTAAATATTTATTATTTAGTTAGTTAATCATCACCCCCTAGTTAATTAATTTATTTAATTAACTATAGTCCAATTGATAAAATCAAATGATAAACCAAAATTAAATTATCAATTAAATATCTATTCCTCTATTAAATTAAATAAATTCTCAAAATTTATTTAATTTAAACCCATATCCCCATTTTATTAAATAAATTATTTAATAAAATATCTAAACCCCTAAAACATCCCTAAGACCAAACTTTACTCCTAATCCAACCTATTCACCCATACTAACCTCACTTAGCCACCTAAATAACCCATCCCATCAAAGCTAAACCACTTAAAACCTAACCCCCTTTCTAAGCTAATCCTAATCCTCCTCCCAAACATGTGCACAACTTTAAGTAAGGGTTAAGACTTGTTAACCCAAGCTAAAGTCAACAAACTCATCCTCACCCTCACCCTATGACTCTTACATCCCCCTTTATGACTCTTACATCCCTCTTACATACTCAACCTCCCTCTTTACTCCCTTGACTAACCCTTATCCTATCCTCTCACACTTATCCTCCTTGTGACAAGTGTCACTTCCCTATTGGCTCTAAACAAGCACAATCCATGTGCTCCCCTTTGAGTGCATCTTGACCCCCCCTCACTATTTTGTCATCCTAACACATTGACCATTCATCTTTCTACCCCTTGACCTATAAATGAAACCCTCTCCCTTTACAAATATCATCCACCTTTCATGCAAAATTATAATGTTATTTTGAGAGCTTAAAAACTACCAAAATACCATCATAATGCTGAAATCCCTCCATACCTCCATTTTTTGAAACCCTCATCCATACACACACTTGGTAAAAACCCCCATCCTTTGGAAGCTTGAGCACATGAGCATACATCCCCTCCCATTAGGGACATATCCACTTCATCATGGGTCATACAATAAGGAGCCTACCATTCTTAGTTTGCTTCCTTTTGTGCTAATAACCTTGGTCCTATCTTAAGTGTTAACTATTTAGTTTTGTACATGATTTTGTTTAATAGTTAGTATTCATTTTACACTACTATATTAGGTGATTCATTTTACACTACTATACATTTTGGCATGGCCGGTGGGACCCTGCATTTGGGTCACTATAATCATGTTTTTTGTGTTTTTTATGCTAAACTAACCAAAATAACATTTTGTGCTTGTGGGTGTGTGTAGATGGTTTGCTAACATTTTTGTAGGTACAAAAGTCACTCATTGGAAATCGTGCTCCTGGCCATATAATCAGTTTTTTCTTTAGAGCACTTCAAAACTCACTTTGTTTGTGATCCCACCACCATGCGAACGTGAACCAATGACCATGGGATTGTAGCCATAAACCAATGAGAATGTGAACTCACAAAAGTGACATTGTTTTTTGCCACTAAACCCTCATTAACACATGTCATAACATAGCCCCCACATCCTTGTTGACATTCATCCCATGGGAATGCCAACATTTACCAGTGGGATCGCTGTATAACACCTGCAGGAACGTGTCACCTAGATAGTCAATCATTGGAAACCACTTTCTTTGTTTCTAGTCAAACCCACTAACACACCTTTCTATAGGAATGCTCCTCAAGTATCCGCAGGATTTCCTATTCACAGGATTTCTCTATGCCATTTTTATCCCGCAGCCTATTTTTCCTGCACTTTTCACCAATTCAGCCTATACATCAATCTTGTGACCTTTGACCACGTTCTTGCACCTGTAGGATTGCTACCTATACTTGTGGGTTTTCTACTTTGACTGGTTTGCAGTAAATTTTGACATTTCTCTGTTGCAGGTGTTTTTTGGAGTAGAACACTAACTAGTTTCTTGCAGGTTTTTGTCACCATAACTGTGTTTCAAGGCTTAAAATTGAACAAATCTCATTTTTTCATGGAATGAATGAAAAATTCTTTAGGGACCTTTTTTTTGGAATGCTTGAATATCTTAAGTAAATAATCCACTCTTGAATGAAAAATGTTTAAAATTGAACCAATGCGACGAACACTTTATTTAAGGTGCAAATGAACATTATTTGCAAACACTTCAATTTTGGGGCTTAAAATAAATCCATCAAATCTCAAATGCCTTAAAGATAAACTTGCTCTTATTCCCTCCTCTTTAAAGCTTTCATGCTCGATTTCCCTCTGTTGACTCGATTTATTTTGTTGACTAAAGTGTCCAAATAGAAATGAACCAAGTGCCTAGTGTGTTCTAAGATTGTGCCCTCTAGCACATCTTTGTCTTCTCTATTTCTTGCATCTTAAGACCTTAAAATATGCAATGCATGTACTGAAAGTTTTTAGCAAGATCATTCACAAAAACCTAGGAGTGCTTCTAGCGAGTTCATCCATCTCTAGGAAGTGCTTCCCCTTTGGTGAGAAGCTCAAACTAGTAAAAATTTTGGGCGGTAAATAAATGAGGGGAAAGGTAAAATTTCTTGCTCTACCACCTCCACCACTAATAGCACTAGGGGCAGGGAGGGACACAAAGGAGGATCCAAAGGAGGAGGCAATGTATTAGGGAGTCTAGTGATATGCTGGGTATACTTGTATGATTATCATTTTATTGGATGTACCAACAAGTGTAGATAGATATAGAGATTTTTTTTTTACGGGCATAGAATTGTTGTAGCTATATGTATGATAGGGATATTGTATATTTGGACTTTGATGGACTATGGGATTTTTTAAGGGGGTATGTATTCATTTATTCTTTGTGGATGAGAGATATATATGGAGTGGATCATTCTTTGGGGTGGGATATGTGTGTATGGACTTATGATTGCATTCATGTGCTTACGATGTGAGATTTATATATTAAACTGATATATTTTTGGATTTGATTGTGTAAAGATTTTTTACCATCAACGTTTCGAATCACACCAAGTGATCCATCATCAGGATGAAGAGAGCAAGAGATGTCAAACAAATAATATATTTGAGCTTTATATATGTTTAGATGTAGATGAGAGACTGATATATTTGATATGCAGGATGTGAGATTTGATGAGAGATATGATATTGCTACTAGTTTGTGATGCAGGATGTGATGTTTTATAAGAGATATGATGTTGCTGACACTTTGTGATGTAGGTTGTGATGTTTGATAAGAGATATGATATTACCGATAGTTCATGATGCGAGTTGTGATATTTGATAAGAGATATGATATTGCTGATAGTTTGTGATGCAGGATAGGATGGATTGTGAGGATGAGATTGGTTGTGATAGTGCTAGATGTGATTTGCTTTTTTTTTGATATGATGTGACTTACTTGGATGTGATTTGCTATGATAGTGTAGATATGATGTGATGTGTTGTGATGTGATTTTTGATGATGTGATTTGCTATGATAGTATAGATATGATGTGATGTGCTATGATGTGATTTTTGATGATGTCATTTGTTATGATAGTATTGATATGCTATTTTAGGATAATGAGAATGTTTGATATAGTACTAAAGATGAATCACAAATTTAAAATGAACACAAACTAAAGATGAATTACAGATCTAAAATGAACACAAAGTAAAGATGAATTATAGGTTTACAATGAACACAAACTAAAGATGAATTGCAGGTTTAAAATGAACACAAACTAAAGATGAATTGTAGGTTTAAAATGAACACAAACTAAAGATGAATTGCAGGTTTAAAATGAACACAAACTAAAGATGAATTACAGGTTTAAAATGAACACAAACTAAAGATGAAGTAAAGATTTAAAATGAACACAAACTAAAGATGAATTACAAATTTAAAATGAACACAAACTACAATTGAACATTGTTAGTGTAGTTTTTTATTTTTCCTATTTTGCTAGGTTTTTTCTACACTTTTAATAATCTCGCTTAGGTTAATAAAGCATGTCTTATTAGGTGAATGGTTGTGAGGTGTCACCTTCCTACATGTGAGCATCCATTAGCTATCTTGGGAAGATACTTTGCTATCTTTAGTCCAATAGATGGTTGCTCCTCATTGGTTGGTGTTGCCACCTCCTCCCTCTTCCTAGCCTATATAAGCATGCTACCTGGCTTGTATTTGGATCTCTTGTTTTTGCATCCTCTTAATGCTATTTTGCTTCCAGCATTTGCATTACTCTCTTGGAGACTAACTCTATGATGCTATTTTGATTTTGTATCATTTGCATTCATAGTTTAGATATTTACTCTTTGCACTAGTTTTCTGGGTTATTAATCTTTTCAGATTCTAACATGGTATCAGAGCTTTTCTATGTGCAAGAGTAGATTTTAGTTTCCTTATTTGAGAGATTGGGGGGGGGGGGGGGGCAAATAAACTTTATTGTAGTTTTTTGAAAAATGAAGTATGCTCTTCTCTTGCATCGTTGGATGATCCTGAGAATCATAAAAGTTTTGACAAAAACAGTTTTTCTCTAGGGTTTCAATCTCAAATCTGACAACCAACTTGCATATTTGGAGTTTTCAATCAGTTTTGCAGGTTCCAACATGCCATTGATGGACTTAAGAAGCTGATCCAGCATTTGCATGTCATATTTTGGTTGCTGGGGTCATTTTTTGATTTTTGGAGCCATTTTTTACTGTTAAAGGCATCTGATTTACACTACAACAACATCTTCTGTACATCAACAAGAAAAATTCTTTCTGGGTTTTTTTCGTAGCCCCGAAAAACCATCTGGGCATCTTTTAGATTTTTCATGCAAGCTGTATATTTTTCAGAATCAAGCATGCAAAGCTACAACCATACCCCTCTCTGTTGGCAGTTGCAGATTTGAATGCAATTTTTCTTCAAATCAGGGGATCAAAAATTTTTTGCAGCACTTTAAGCCCAAACAGACATCACCATTGGATCCGGAACGCCGTTTGCAGTCAGGATTCATATAAAGCTTGTCGTTTTTGGATACAGGGCAATTTTGGGGATTTTTTGAAGTCTCCAGGGCTGTCGTACGGATCGTATGGACGCAGGGTCAGAGAAATTTTTTTTAAAAAAATAAAAAATAAAAAATTTCGGGCGCGCCGCGCCACCTGCGCACAGCCCGCAGCGGCTGCAGCCGACAGTGCCACCCCGGGGCTGCCGCGGCCCGGCCGCCTCCTGTCCTCCGCCCGCGGGCCACTCCGGAACTGCCCTTGTGGCCACCTCCGTCGGCGCTGCTTCAGTTTCTGCCGCCTCCGCCCGTCTCCAGCACCGCTCTGCCAGTTCTGCGGATCCGTCAGCGTTTGCAGCCACTGCAGGGGTGACACGTGGCCTGGGTGCCACGTGGCATCTTGCCACGTGGACCTGCCATGTCACCCTGCCACGTGGCATTCATTTTTACTACGACAAGCCAGGGGCCGTCAACTTTAATGTCTTGTTCTGCCGACATCAGCATGACATCATCCTGCATCAGCACCTTCTTGCACCTCTCCTAGGGTCATTTTGGACCTACCTTCAGTTTTTTGGCCATAACTTTTGCATACAGAGGTATTTTTCCAATCTGAAAGAAGTGTCAGAAAGCTAGTTCTGAGATGGAGATGTTGGTATAGGTGTTTTTGAGTTTTGATGTAGTTTGGTTTCCTATTATGGTAGTCAAAGGTGGATGTTCTATTTTGCACTCCGGGAGGCGTATCTTGAGCTTTCGATCTCCATTTTTGGACTTCTTTATATCACTGGAAAGCTCTTTCTGTGCTCTTTCCAGTGATGCTAGTTGTTGTTCTAGATTTTGTTCCAGGCACATCCTATTCAATCTTTTTCATTTTAGCATTTTGGTGGATATCTTGATTGTTTCAGGTCCGGAGATCGATTTTGTTGCTTCAGTTGCTTCGTTTTGGGCTTTACCTTCTGTTGTTTCAGCCTTATATTTTTTCTGATCATTTTTGATATTCATTGTAAGCATCTTTATGCAATGCACTGAGATAAAGTGCCACTCTTGCATTTTGGGATCCTTTTCATCATTGTGATTCGTTGTACTCGCACTATTATATAAAGTGCCATGGGGGGGATAGTTGTTTGCCACTTATAGGCCCTCTTTCTCTAATTCCTCATGCAGTGTCGATGACACATGCCTTTATTTGTGTTTGTACCTCACTCTCGATGAGTTTGGCTCTTGTGTTGTAGGAGATTTTTGGCCCATCTTTTCAGCTGCCTGTCACCTCACCTACCTTAAGGGGAGGTTATATTGTTGTTCTATGCTTCTTTGGTTGATGGTTCGTGCCTTCTATTTCCATGGAGGTTCCTTTGGTTGATGGTTTGTGCCTTCTATTTCCATGGAGGTTCTACAGATCAACATTTTGACAGAGTTTTGCGGTTCTTCATGCTTCAGTGATGCTGCTTCTTCATGATCACTCCTTGTTCCTATTTTAGGGGACAATTTCCCTAGCGGGAGACTTCTTCAGTTCTTCACTAGGTTCTTACCTCTTTTTGGAGGAGGGTTTTTCCCATGTGGTTTTCTCTCTTTTCTCGTTTTCAAAGGTTGCATCTTCTTGCATTGTACTTGGGTACCTAACATGGCCTCGTTGCCGGGACCCATTTCTACATCCACCTAAGCTTCGCTTATGGGAGGGTGTTAGTGTAGTTTTTTTATTTTTCCTATTTTGCTAGGTTTTTCCTACACTTTTAATAATCTCACTTAGGTTAATAAAGCATGTCTTATTAGGTGAATGGTTGTGAGGTGTCACCTTCCTACATGTGAGCATCCATTAGCTATCTTGGAAAAATACTTTGCTATCTTTAGTCCAATAGATGGTTGCTCCTCATTGGTTGGTGTTGCCACCTCCTCCCTCTTCCTAGCCTATATAAGCATGCTACCTGGCTTGTATTTGGATCTCTTGTTTTTGCATCCTCTTAATGCTATTTTGCTTCCAGCATTTGCATTACTCTCTTGGAGACTAACTCTATGATGCTATTTTGATTTTGTATCATTTGCATTCATAGTTTAGATATTTACTCTTTGCACTAGTTTTTTGGGTTATTAATCTTTTCAGATTCTAACAAACATGAGTTTTATGAGAAGTTTTGATGATAACATATGAAAAGTGAGCTAAAATATCTAACATGTGATGAAAGATCTAATGCTAGGATAGAAGCGAGATGCAAAGTATGATAAAGGGGTAGATGAACACAAGCTATGAAAATACAACATGCTAAATGTGAGGAGGCGAGGAGATAGCAAATAGAGATAGGCGATGATGTCACGAATTAGATATAGGACAAATTATGATGGTGGAATAGGATAACCAATACTTGAACTAGGATAATGACTTATGATAAACCAAAATGAGCGTAAACCATAAGATATACTGACTCTAAGGAGTATGATGTTGGAAAATGAGTTGACCAAAAAACTCATAGTCAGGAGGATAGTAAACATAGAGCTATGATAGTGACTTATGATAAGGAGCACATCATGATGGTGGTGAAACCTTAGCCTAAGGGATGAGAAGCTATAAGAGTAGGATAATGAAGATAATTCAATATTTGATTGATAAGGAATTTGAATCAAAAAAATTTAATAGTGGAAAATCCTAAAGTCCAAGAGAGATAAGTAATGTAGAGGAAGAGGATACCACAGGTTATGATAGGAAAGGGAAGTAGAGTGGCCAAGAAACAAATGTGGGGTGTATGGGAAGCTTGAGAGTGGGGTAATTCATGAAGAAGTACCACCATGTAGTGTGAGCACTTTTTTTGATATAGGAATATTAGGGATTTTCCAAAAGAACATCAAGGCCTTTTCCCCAATATTACATAGGACTGACTCAAAGAAGCATGCAAGGACTACCCTAGCATCACACATGAGTCCCAGAGAGATCAACGTGGGAATGATGTTGGGTGATCCACAAGCAAGCGATATCGCCCAAGTGCATCATGTGATTAGAAAAGAAAACATGTTTGAAATATGCAAGGGTGATATTTGATTGACTCACAAGAAGAAAAAGACTATGATCAAAACCAGGCCTTTGAGTTGCCCCAATCAAAACACACTATGATATGAAAGACCATGGCAACCTTGAGGAGGGAAAAAGTAAAATCACATGGAAGCGATGAATGCAAAATATACAAAAATCAAAGATTAGAAGAAAGAATAAAAGTGCCAAAAAGTAACCTTTTACTAAAGAGATTGGGAGGATTGGACACTGATGGGCTGAAAATAAGGAAAAAACATTTGGAAAGGACTTTAATGATAGGATGTTTAGGATACTAACAAAAAGGGACAATGATTTCTACACATGATGGGCTAGGAATAGAAGGTGTCCCAATAAGACCTGAACAATATGTACAAATATGACTATACAATGAATGGGGACTCTAGACGATTTGATAAAATATAGTAATGGGTATATGTACAAAGGGGGAAAGCTTAGGATGAGGGGATAACATTGTTGAAATGCAGTTATTGTTACAGGGGCACGATACTTAAAGCACAACTATTGTTACAAGGAGTAGGATACAATGGTATGTACAAGATTATGATACATAGGATACTATTATTGGTACAAGGATATGGTATAAAGGGTATGACTATTGTTACAAGGATATGGTATATACACCATTACTGCTGTCACTAGGATATAATACAGATGAGTGATACAAAGGATAAGTTACACCTAATAGGATATGTAAAGTACAAGGATAAAATATACCTGAGAGGGTACATGTGGTAGACTACAATGGTATGGTACATCTGATATGATACATGGGGTAGAATACAATGGTAGGGTAGATATACTAACGAGAGCTAGAATACAAAATCTAGGTGGGGTGCTACAAAGTGGTGGAGATTGAAAGAAAATGTTGTGAGATGGTTTGGGGGTATGAAAGTGAAACTACCAGGGACACCTTGAAAAAATGAGGAGATGGGTGATGAGGTATGGAGTGGTGATGGGGGAGATATATGTCATTGATAGATAATAAAAAGGCTAAGTAAACTTGGTGCCTAATTGCTAGGTTTTCACTAGGGTACCTATCTAAGGTGCTTGAATTGCTAAGTTTTCACCATTGGATGCTTATTTTTTTTCTATTGAAATTTTTTCTTTTAGGCATAGAATTTCTTAAGGTGAATGATGTTGGTAAGATCATTTAGGACTTCACCTTCAAGCATAGATAGCTGATATGCCTCTAAGCCAATAGATGTTGTGACCACAAGGACCAAGCCATGTGGGCTCGAACTTGCCTTTCTTTTCTCAGTTAGTCTGAACCTTCATGTTTTCTTTGAGGACCATGTCTCCTTGAAAGTGGCATGGGTGGATCTTCCTATTGAAATTGTGCTTGAGGTGATTCTAGTAGACCATGAGGTGGTCATAGGCTTGTTGCCTTTTTTCATCAAGTAAATCAAGTTGAGTCAGTTGAGCCACTATGTAATCTTCATCTAATATCTAGCCCCATAAAGAAATGAAAAGGGATGGGAATTCAATCTCAATAGGTAATACTACTTTAGCACCATAAACCAAGGAGTATGGAGTTGTGTCAGTGGATGTATGAGATGAGGTGCGGTATGCCCATAAGGTAGGATTGATTCCTAAATTCTAATCATAGTCGAAATCATTGAAAACTTTCTTTAGGATTTTAAGTAGGGTTTTATTAGTTTCCTCCACCTAATTGTTACCTTGTGGGAAGTACGGGCTAGAAAAATAATGGTGGATATGAAGGGAAGTGCACAATTCCTCCATATTGAGATTTTCAAAATTACCTCCATGGTCAATAAAAATGGTGGCTAGGATGCCAAAGTGACATATGATATGATATAGGATAAATTTGGACACCTGAACTTTTGTGGTAGTGACAAGGGGAATTGCCTCTACCCACTTAGTGAAATAATTAGTGGTAGTGATGATCCACTTGTGTCCTTCTAAAGAGAGAGGTGCAATAACACCAACAAGGTCAAACCCCCAATAGGAAAAAGGCCATGTTGGTGCAATAGGTTGCAAATCTTGAGCTAGGACTCAGATGAGATTAGCATGTTGTTGATAGGGTCAACACCATTTCACAAATTCACATGCATCGTGCTCTAGAGTAGGCCAATAATACCTAGCTCGAAAGATTTTCTTAGTTAGAACTATCCTACTCATGTGAACACCAAAAAGTCCAGCATGTACCTCCTTGAGAGCCATTGCAACCTCATTTTGGTTTAGACATCGAGATAGAGTATCATGATAACTATGATGATATAGGGTTTGGGATTTGATAGTATAATAGAAAGCTTTGCAAATAAGGTTTTGGCATTGGGTTCATGTGATATGGGGAGATATTTAGTAGGTAAGCATGAATTTTGTGGTACCATGGGGATTGGGGTCCAACCAAGATGCATACCTGTGTTGACTCATCATTCTCATATGTGGGCTCATGTAGCTGTTCAACCAAAAATTCATATTGTGTAGCCTCGCATGGTATTTCCAAAAGGGAACCAATAGAGGCCATGGCATCTGTAGCCTTATTTTGTAGTCTAGGTATCTGTGTGAACTGGAGTTGAGTAAAATGTTCCTTTAACTAATCAACCAACTCCTTGTAAGGTAGTAGCTTGTCATCCTTGGTTTGATATTCATTTAGCGCTTGTTTGATGATAAGTTGAGAATCACCATAGACCTACAACTTTATGATATTCCATTCAATGGCTATTTTGAGCCCTACAACAAGGGCTTCATACTCTGAGATGTTATTGGTTCATTGAAACTGTAATTTGAAAGATTTAGGAATGTAATCTCCTTGAGGTGTGACCAAGAGTATGCCAACGCCAGAGCCATGAGATGTGTAAGATCCATCAAAGTATAACTTCCAAGATGGTTGTTCTTCTATTAAACAGAGGTGTTCATATGGGAATTCCATAATGAGAGGGTGGTTTGCAACCAAGGGTGCATCTACCAAGTGATCTGTGATAGCTTGGCCTTTGAGAGCCTTTCTGTCAACATATTGGATGTCAAATTCATTGAGAAGCATGAACCATTTAGCTAGGCACCTTGTGAGTACTGTGCAAGATAACATATATTTTAATGGATCAATTTGGAAATTAGTTGCATAGTGTGCCTCAACATGTAATGACACAAATTCTGAGTGGCAAATAATAGGACTAAGCAAGCCTTTTCCATTGGTGTGTAATTGAGCTTGTATCCCACTAAGGTACAACTAATGTATTAAATATCCCTTTCCTTTCCTACATCATCAAGTTTTGCTAGAAGAGCACCTAGTGCTATAGGAGTATCTGTAATGTATAATATGAGCGAACACCCTACAACTGGAGGAACCAAAATAGGTGGGTTAGCCAAGTATTGCTTGATGAGCTCAAAGTTGTGTTGGCAATTAGTGTCCCATCTGAAGTTCTGATCCTTTTTGAGTAGATGTGTAAATAGTTGGCATTTATCAGTAAGCTGGGAGATGAATCATCTGACTGATTAGAGTTTTCCTTGAAGAGCACAAGGGTGCTTAAGTGTCTTAGGAGGAGCCATATCCATGATGGCCTTGACCTTTTTAGGATCAATCTCAATACCATGCCATGATACAATGAATCCCAGGAGCTTTCCTGAGGTAACACCAAAGACACACTTCTTAGGATTGAGCATGAGATGATATTTAGCCAATTGATCAAACACTTCCTCGAGATGAGATAAGTGATCAAGGGCATTAAGAGATTTGACTAAAATATCATCTACATAATCTTGAAGAGTCTTGTGAATTAGGTCATGGAAGATGACCATCATTGCATGCTGATATGTTGCCCCAGTGTTCTTTAGCCCAAATGGCATCATGTTATAACAGAATGTTCCCCAAGGTGTGGTAAATGTTGTCTTATGTTGGTCTTCCTCTGCTATCTGAATCTAGTTGTATCCAGAGAAACCATCCATGAGTGATAAGAGCTCATGTCTTGCAGTGAGATAAACAATCATGTCTATATTTGGTAATAGGAAATTATCTTTTGGACAAGCTTTGTGGAGATCTCTGAAGTCCATGCAAAATTTGATATCACCACAAGGTTTTGTAATAGGTACCATGTTGGAAATCTATTTGAAATAGTCAATTGGGAAAATGATTTTTGCTTCTAGCAATTTTTCTAGCTCCACTTTAACCAATAGAGCAACTTTGGGGTGCATCTTACGAAGCTTTTTCTTGACAAGTTTGGCACTTGGATCCACAGCCAGATGATGCACTACTAACTTGGGGTCCAATCCCGACATGTCTTGATAGGACCATGCAAAGTGAACAACATTTTCATGGAGGACTTCAATGAGAATATTTTCCTACTCAGGTGGTAGAGAGACAATGATATATGTGATATGTGATATTTCAATTAGATTGATATTAACTGGTCTAGTTTCCTCTGTCAAGACTAAAGATATGGGTGGCTCGTGCTCCTATGGGGGAAGCATGAAATCTCCATCTTTAGGTGCCTCTGAGAGGTTTTCACTATCAAATATGCCCTTTATTTTTATTTTATTTTTTGAGTCATCCAATGGCGCCCCAGAGGAGTTTTCACCAGAGGATGTTTTGCTTTTTCTTTTTTTCTTTTTTGTTTCCTTTTTCAATTCAATTTTGTGAATAGACACTTCCTCCTTCCCAAAGTAGCTTGTTGGATCCAGTTTGTAGACATATGCTGATGGTGTTGGTAGTCGTTTATGTAGTGTTTCTTCCCCCATGAATTTAAGGAGTGCGTGTTCGATAGAGAATTTTTCAACATGGAGAACAATTGGTTGGTCCCAATCAATGAGTTCAATGTGAGCGAGTGGTAGGTCTATAAGATTTAGGGATAATTGGTAGAGCACAAATGCTCCTAAGATAATCTCGTCAAGGAAAATATAATTGTAGGATTTCTTTTCTACTTCCTTAGGAATGTCTTCGACCTCAACGAGACTATTTTGGATGTTTGTGAAGGAATGGCCTTCTTTCATAGTGCCCGCAGTTACATATAGTCCATAGCCTAAGCCCTACTTTTTCTTTTTTGGGTATGCTTCTATAAGCTATCTAATACCTAATTCCAGACTTCTTAGACCACCTCCTTGATAATCCCATTGTTCAGTGGCTAGATGATTGACCATGGGTACTTTTCACTCTTTGGAGGTGGCTCTTTGTATAGCCATGTGTTAATATCTAGAGCGATTTCCTTGCCATCAAGGATACCATTAGTGATGAATGTGGTAGGGCCCATCTATCTAAGTTGAGAGGTGGTATCTAGCTTTGGCCCTTGATGTGTCAGGCATCCTTGAGTATGTAGATCAAGTGGTAGAGTGCCAATAGTAAAAGCATCTATGAGACTATATTCACCACATCCTTGGTAGTTGATCTTAATTATGGAAAGAGTGGAGGCTAAAATGGTATCCAGATCATGGTAGGTGCCAGAGGAACTAGATGTGGTGTGGCCAATTTTGATTATACGATAATGATTTGTGTATGAAGCTTCAACCACATTGCAATAAGAAAAGGGTTCAGGATCTGCATGGATGGTTATCTCAGTGCCATTCTATGGAAATTTGATGCACTGATGATATGTGGATGGAATAGCCTTCATGGCATGAATCCATGGGCAGCCAAGTAGGATGTTGTATGGAAGGTTAAGATCAACTACATGATAAACTATTTCTTGAGTTGTTGGGTCGAATTTGAGAGGGAGCAAGATGGTTCCTTTAGTGGTGCACTCTAAGTTGTCATATGCTTTGATGGTGATTACTTCATTAATGATATCTACCTTAGTGTATCCTACCTATTTGATAGATTTTAAAGTACATAGGTTTAAAGCTGATCCATTATCTATCATGACCTACCTGACTACAAAGTCAAAAATCATGACAGCTATGTGAAGTGGAAGGATATGATCAGATTCAATTGCTGGGATGTCAGTTGTTTTGAAGGATAAAACACATGATGTAGAAAGTAAGCCAACCAAGTTGTAGAACTCGGTGGTATTTATGTTAGTGGGGATGCGTGACTCACTTAGAGCACTTTTGAGGATCTCTTGATAAAGTGGGCTTGTTCGTAAGAGATCTAGAATGGAAATATGAGCTAGTGTGTTTCCAAGGTGTTCCAAGATATTATACTATGGTCCTAATGAGGGTGATCTTGATGAAGGTGTTCTAGATGGAGGTAGTCTTGATGGTGCAAACACAGGTGGGCTAGCTATATTGAATCGAGTTTGGTGAGTAGTAACTGCACATTGGGTATCTAGGCCTTTGATGTTTATAACATTAATAGACAACTCAACTTGTGATATGCATTTGATGAGGCTCCCATAGTCCAAATATGCTAAGGTATAGTTTTGAGACTTATCTCGGTTATCACCTTATTTATTTTGAGCATTGTTTGGTTTGTTGACAGGAGTGTTCATAAGTGCTTTTCCTATGTTTATGTTATGAGGAGGAAAAGCATTTTGATATATCATCAACCTTGCATTGGGTGAAGCTTCTACCCCTATTGTGATCTCTTTTTGGTCAATAAGGTCTTGGACATAATCTTTGAGTTGCATGCACTTAAGGGTGGTATGTCCTTTAACATGATAGAATTTGTAGAACTCATTATCCTTATACCAAGATGCTCTAGACTGATTAGGTTCCAAGGGTTGTGTCTACAAATATTGAATAAGGTTATCCTTGGCTAGTTTTTCAAATATTGCATCAACGGGCTTCCCTAATGGGGTGTATAGGCATGGTTGTCTTTGAACATGTGGTTTAGGTCTAGCTGAAAGTGTGATGGCATTGGTTTGATTGTGATGGGCAGGTACTTGTTGATTGTGTTACATAGGTGGTTGTTGATATATAGGGAGTTGTTGTTGATAAAGTTGTTCTTGCCAAAATGTGGTGGGGATGTTGGTAGTTGCCCCAATGATATGAACATTTTGGGTGTCAGTGATGCCATCTATCATCATAATTTTGTTTTTATTCCAATACTATGTTTTGTCATTGCTTAGACCTCAGTCTTGGGTGTTTTCTTTGTAAAGTTTGATGACATCATCCTTGATGAGCCCTTGTTCAAGCCCCATCCCTTTTTCCTTAATGTCTTTGTATGTTTGCAAAAAATTCATAACCATGTGATGGGCAAGACTAGGATGTGCATTTTTTATGAACATTTTGACAAGATGATGTTCTAGGATGGTACATGAGATCCTAGTTATGAGGGTTTGCGAACATTGTAAGTATTCTGCAATGCTTTCTCCTCCTTTTTTCTTGGTATGAACTAAGTCTACTATAGATAACTCAATTTTGACAAGATGAGCATATTGAGAAACAAAGTCTTTAGAAAGATCCACAAAGGTTTTAATGGTACCCCAGGGGATTTGACAGAACCACTCTAGGGCTAGTCCTCCTAAGCTTTTTAGAAAAAATCACATGAGGAATACATCATTATAGGCCACTTCTTGTCAATGCATATAGAACTCTTTGACATGCATGACTGGATCACTTTTCCCCCTAAATTTATCAAACTTGGTGATATCAAAGTGTTTAGGAAATGGTGTCATTGTGATGGTTTTGTCAAATGGATATGGGAAATTATTTTCAAATTTAAAAGTTTTGGAATCTGCCCCATCTTTGAGGGCCTTGAGAGCATTTTTCATTTCCTCCCATTCAAAATTTATAGGTGGGGGAGCAGATGCCCCTGGTCCATGTGCCCCCAGTGTGGGATACATAACAGATGTTGAAGATTGATATGGAAAACCCTGACTATCATACAGTGTTTGTGGAAAAATAGGTTGCACAACTAGTGGGATTGATACCATGGGTTGCTGTGCATATTGTTGCATTTTCTAGGTAGACTATGGATGGGACTGGTAAGTATGAGGTTGTTTCCCTACTAGATAATTCTGTGTAGATACTTGAGCATATTGTTTATGTGATGATTGTGTTTGAAAGGGTGGTAGTGCTGGCAATGCTTGGGCCATGCTCTAGGAATGTATACTTTGCCCAATATATGTTGGTTGTGCTTCTGCTTGAGAGAGAAACTAAGTATTAATATTGGAAAGGTAATTAATATGAGGAAAAGTATTCATAGAAGGGAATTACAGTAGAGGGGTGATTTGGCTTTTACCTAAGGGTGGCATAGAAAAATAGTTGGTGAGGGGTGGTAGAGAATAGCTTTGCAAAGTGAGGGATGAAAGTGTCTGAGGCATGGACATGGATGTAGTGTTAAAGGGGAGGCTAGTGGTAGGCCCTTGTGCAATAGTAACACCCCAAGGTCCTAGAGGAAATGAAGAAGAAGTATTTTGGCTAGTAACAAAGGGATTGATAGTTATGTTGAGTGGAATGGAAGATGAGGTATTTGACCCTAGTGGTAGTATTCTAGTAGTAATTGGACTAGATGTGTTATGAGATGGAAGGGAAAATGTAGTGTTGTTGGATGCAAAAGGAGGATTTTGTGAAGCAAGGAGATGAGTGGTGGAAGTAGATGCAGATGATACACTTGGGGTTGGTTGAGATGTAGTATGTACTAAGGGTTGAGTGAGGATGGGATGGGTGTTTTGAGGAATGGGAGCAGTCACCTAGGTTGAGGGTATATTCGAGTGTGTAGGTTCTATCTATGGTGGTTGGTATCCATTGGTGGGTGAGGAGAAAGGATCAAAAGGGTCAGATGACCCTATGAATGGTGGTTTCCACCCAAACAAGGGATGTGCAGGATCCACAATATGGGGAGGTGGTGGGCGGCCAAACTCAAAGGCACCAAAATTGTCCCTTAAGAAATTTTTCATGATGGTTTCCTTATTCCAATCTATGATGGCATTAACAATGGTCACATGGCTAGGTTGGTTCATGAAAACATCAATATCTATAGCAAAACCTGTGTCTTCAGAGAGTTGTGGTGGAGGATCAGGTGGTGTCATAGAGACTATGTGGTAGCTCTGAACTTGAGTTGCACTACTACTATGACTAGGATCCATATCCTTCTTTTTCTATGTGTTCTTATCAAAACATGTGGTCGGTGGCATGAAATACTAATTTTTCTAAGGATAGAATGCAAGAAGGATGATACTAAGTGTATATGATGAAGGGATTTGCCTAAGTGTGACTAGGGTAAACTAGTTTGCTAAGATGTGATTTGGCTTTTACCTAAGGGTGGCATAGAAAAATGATATGATACTAAATGAAGGAGATTGTGTTTCCCTTAAATGTGATCTTGAACAATGTAGTGATCATATCAAACCCTAAGGTAGCCAAATGTCTATTTTTCTTGAGAGATATAGAAGGATCAAGTATGTAACCCAACCTTTGGCTCAAGGTGATGCGGGACACAAGTGAGAGCTTATTTGAGAAAATGCTTAGTTTCAAGGATAACTATGATGGTGAGATGGATAGAAATTATTTTTAGGGAAACAAAGTTTTTTAAAGAAATGATATTACTAAATGTTTCTAAGTGAGTGAGTAAACGGTGGAAGGTACTAGGTTTTAATGATGCATGTGGAGGATTCTTTGAAAACCTAAGGTTGATGCAAAAATGGGAGGAGGTGATCCTATTTCAAATGCTTGTATGGGGGGGGGGGGGGAGGTGGCGGCTCTTACATGAAAGACTAAGCCTATGAGGAAATAAATGCACAAGTGTGTGTGGAAAAAGAAAGACCTAATCAGAGTGAGTAACACTAGAGTAGTTGATAAAGCTATGGTTGACACCTCGTCAGAGAGTTAGGTTCTAAATTTTGTAATCCCACTCAGTTTGTAATGCAATGTCTGCACCATCTTTCTCAATTTGGTCTAGCTTAGAAATCCTTGGGTTGGGGGTATGTTTTTTGTGTTCTGTGTCTATTTCCTTGTAAACCAGTATTTGTGAAAGTTTAGCCTTTTTGAACTTAGTCTTGGGTTGGCCTGACATGAGATAACCCCAAGAGATTTGATCGCAACTATGGGGCTTTATAGGCAGTGACTATGCTAAGTATACCTTTTGACCTTGGGTTGGCAACATAAGTCAATTGAGAAATAGCTAAGTTTCTAAAAATAATGGTAACATTAAGTGAAGCAGGAAAAATTAGGCTTTAGGATTTGTTGTGAATGATCTTGCTAATAATCCTTTGGTCAAGAGTAAGGAGTATTTGTTTTGAAGACAAAAGTGTTATTTTGGTCAGGTAGTGTAAGTAACAAGGATATTTTGAAAAGAGAAAACTTTTGGATTTACAAAGGGTTTGTTTGTAACTGGATTTTGCTAGGTAGTGTGGTTTTGAGACAACACGTATAGTTTTGAACAACCAAGGAGACAAAACATTGTTGCGAATAGACTTGTTAACAACTACTTATATATGAAAAGATGGGTTCTTTCAAAGATAAAATGTGCTATTGTTAGTCAAGTAGGATAGGTAACAAGGATATTTTGAAAAAGGAAAAATTTTTTGGTTTAAGGAAAAAGGTTTTATAATTAGGACTTGCTTAGTGGTTTTTTGTTTTGAGGGAACAAGTATAACTTTGGACAAAAGGGAAAGTTGAACCAACAAGACAAAAGTTATTGTGAATGGACTTGCCAACAACTACTTTCTAAAATAACAAAGATGGGATTCTTTTGATATGAGGGATTTATGAGCAAACGGTTTCTCAAAGGACAAAGCAACTTTGAGAAAGATAAACAAATGATCTCTTTAGCAAAAGGATTTGATAATAAACATAGAATTGTGTATATTTTACAAATGTTTTTCATAGCTCTTGAGCACAAAAAACTCAATTCAAACACATGATTTATCCCTAAGGTCAAATTTTTTAGTTGCAATATGCTATTCAACAGTCCACAACTTGGTGTCTCCTAATTCTAGTGTAATATGTCCCTTTAATCGAAGAGGTGAGTTGATACAAGAGTTGATCAATAAATGATACACATCAATCTTCAAGGCATAGCAAATAGAAGTTCCCCTTCTATGGGAACAATGACCCTTGGAGATGAAACCCAAGTGGCCTTATGCCTCTACCAAGGGAGCATAATGGTGAGTAATCTTGAAGGATGTTGTTTCCCTTGCACTGTGAATGAACATACTATGGATAAAAATTGAGAAGCTTTAACTAAGAGGGTTGTAAATGGGTCTGTGGCATCTCACCAAATGGTTGTTATGTATGTGATTCACTTAAGAATCTATTCTAGACATATTTTGGACATGTTGATATTGTGGGAAAGCATTCCCACCTAAGGCTACCCCCAAAAACACACCACCCTCCTTGTTGCCATTTATCCTCCTTTTTACCTGTTTTTCCCTCTTCTGTGTCCTCTTATCCCCCCGTCTTACTGTAATTTTTTCAAGAAGCCTTCGTGCCTCATTTTCTTTTCTTGCCACCTTCTTGAGGGGGCATCACCTAGTCCATTCTCTCCTCTTCTACTCAAAACTAGGGCAACCATGTTGCTTTAAGTAGTCTTCTTCACATTGTTTATATTCGAGCTTCTTTGAAATAGTGTTGTTTCAACACTATGTCAAAGAGTGGCAAAATATAGACACCTAAATCTAATTACATCAATAGGTAATCATATTTAGTCATCTCCTAGGATATTACTGATTAAATATTTATTATTTAATTAATTAATCATCACCCCCTAGTTAATTAATTAGTTTAATTAACTATAGTCCAATTGATAAAATCAAATGATAACCCAAAATCAAATTATCAATTAAATCCCTATTCCTTTATTAAATTAAATAAATTCTCAAAATTTATTTAATTTAATCCCACATCCCTAAAACATCCCTAAGACCAAACTTTACTCCTAATCCAACCCATTCACTGATACTAACCTCACTTAGCCACCCAACTAACCCATCCTATCAAAGCTAAACCACTTAAAACCTAACCCCCTTTCTAAGCTAATCGTAATCCCCCTCCTAAAAATGTGCACAACTTTAAGAAAAGGTTAAGACTTGCTAACCCAAGCTAAAGTCAACAAACTCATTCTCACCCTGACCCTCCAACATTTATGACTCTTACATCCCCCTTTATGACTCTTACATCCCTCTTACATACTCAACCTCCCTCTTTACTCCTTTGACCAACCCTTATCATATCCTCTCACACTCATCCTCCTTGTGACAAGTGTCACTTTCCTATTGGCTCTAAACAAGCACAATCCATGTGCTCCCCTTTGAGTGCATCTTGAACCTCCCTCACTATTTTGTCATCCTTGCATCTTGACCATCCATCTTTCTACCCCTTGGCCTATAAATGAAACCCTATCCCTTCAAAAATATCATCCACCTTTCATGCAAAGTTATAATGCTATTTTGAGAGCCTAAAAACTACCAAAATATCATTATAATGCTGAAATCCCTCCATACCTCCATTGTTTGAAACCCTCATCCATACACACACTTGGTAAAAACCCCCATCCTTTGGAAGCTTGAGCACATGAGCATACATCCCCTACCATCAGGGACATATCCACTTCATCATGGGTCATACCATAAGGAGCCTACCATTCTTGGCTTGCTTCCTTTTGTGGTGATAACCTTGGTCCTATCTTAAGTGTTAATTATTTAGTTTTGTACATGCTTTCATTTAATAGTTAGTATTCATTTTACACTACTAGATTAGGTGATACAATGTCACTCCAAGGTTTCTCAGGAATAAAAATAGATGTATATAATCTAGTATTTTGACTTACTCCTTTTGCAACTTGATAAACTCCACAACTCTTCACAAATTTCTGAATATCCTTATACATCTATGGCCAATAATGCTTCTCTTTCAGAAAACTCAATGTCTTATCAATTTGAAAATGTCTAGCCAATCCACCACTATGCTTTTCCTTAATCAAATTCAGCTTCATAGAACTTCTAGGAATGCACAACTGAATATCTTTGAACAACATACCTTCTTGAATAAAATATTCATCATACTTACTAATGTAATCTATTAGATTTGGTGCTCTACACTCTCTCTTTGCCTTAGAAAAAATAGGATTAGCATCATATGAATCTTTCATTTCCTCAAAACCAAGAACTTCAACCTTCGTTTTAGTCAATAAAGAATGTCTTCTACTCAATGCATCAACAACTCTTTTAGTAACTCCACTCTTATGCTTAATCAAAAATGCAAAACTTTGCAAATACTTAACCCACTTCATATGTCTTTGATTCAATTTATGTTAATTTCCCAAGTACTGTAAAGTTTTACGATCAGTATACAACATAAACTCCTTAGGAATAAAATAATGTCCTCACTTCTTCAAATCTTGAACAAAAGCATAAAACTCTTGATCATGCACAAAATACTTTCTTTTAGCATCATTAAACTTCTCACTAAAGAAAGCAATAGGTTTACCTTATTGACTTAATATAACTCCTATTGCGCTACCACTTTCATCACATTCAACTTGAAATACCTTATTGAAATCAAGCAAAGCTAATATAGGTAACTCAACAACCTTTTATTTCAAAGTCTCAAAAATCTTATCAACTCCATGTGTCCACTTGAATTCCTTTTTATCTCCTCTCATTGACTCAGTCATAACATTTCAAACAACGTTGAAATTCTTTATAAACTTTTTGTAAAAACTAGCCAAACGATGAAATGATCTTACCTCACCCATATTCTCAGGTGTAGGCCATTCCAAAATTAACCTTCTCTGAATCCATTCTCAAACCATTAGCTAAAATCAAAAATGCCAAATACACAATCTCCTCTTGCATAAAAGAACACTTTTTCAGATTAATCAGCAACTTCTCCTCTTTCAATCTCTGCAATACTTGTCTAACATGCTCAATATGTTCTTGTTTAGTCTTATTGAATATCAGAATATCATCCAAATAAATAATCACAAACTTAACCAAGAATCTTTTAGAACTTCATTCATCAACCTCATGAAAGTACTAGGTGCATTAATCAAACCAAAAAGCATAACCAACCATTCATACAAACCATCTTTTGTCTTGAAAGTAGTCTTCCATTCATCATCTTCTCTAATTTTGATCTGATGATAGCCACTCTTCAAATCAATCTTGGTAAGATACTTTGCTCCACTCAAACAATTCATTATGTCATCCATCCTTAGTATAGGAAACCTATATTTCACTGTGATCTTGTTAATAGCACTAGAATCAGTCCACGTTCTCCATTCTCCATTCTTCTTAGGTGATAATACAATAGCTACAACACATGGATTCAAAATTTCTCTGATTAAACCCTTCTCCAAAAATTCATGCACTTTTCTGTTAAGTTCTTCATTGTCTATAGGTGTCAATCTATATGGTGCTTTGTTCGGCAAACTAGCTCCAAGAGTCAGATCCATGCAATGACTTATGCTTTTCACTAGTGGTAAACCATCAAGAATATCCTTAGCAACAATCTCTTTATACTCATTCAATAATTTTGTAATTTCTTTTGGTAGTTGGCTACCATTATCAGCTATCATTCGATCATTATGAGTAACACTCGATCCTCTAGGAATTATAAAAAAAAAAATTTGATTCTTCTTCACTTCTTTTTCAAATTGCTTTCCATTAACCATGTAAACTTTTATTGTAGTACAGTTAATCTCATCTAGACATTCAATCAAAGGCAGGAATATTTTCTTCTTCCAATCCACCCAAAGAGTATATTGATTCAATCTTCTATCATGTACAACATATCTATCATATTGCCAAGGTCTACCCAACAAAATATGACAATAATTCATAGGCATAATATCACACAACACTTCATCAAAGTAATGTCCAATCTTGAACTTCACAATGCATTTCTCACTTACCAATATTTTATGCTCATGTTTGATCCATGAAATATGATAGGGTTTAGGATGCTTTAGCCTCTGCAACTACAACTTTGTAACCAACTCTTTTGATGCCAAATTTGTTGAACTTCCACTATCAATGATCACCTTGTAGCATTTTTCATCCATCTTACATCTAGTCTTGAAAAGATTTCTTCTAAGGATAGATTCCACATCACTTCCCTTATTACATAAGATTCTTCTCAGCATAAAATTTTCTCTAGCCTCAGGTCCACTTGGTGAACTCCCAATGTCCTCTTGAATCACAACATTTCTATTATTTTTCCCACTTTTAGAAGATCTACATTCAAAAAGATATATGCCCTTCTTTACCACATCTGAAACAATTACCATGAAAAACACCTCTAGGATAAGAATTACCTCTTCCTCAGTAAGAACTAGTAGCTCCTCAGTATGAACTACCACCTTTCCACTCTGTCTTGTCTTTGTCATCATTCTTCCATTCAAATTTTCCTTTATCTTGCACATAACTATCAGATCTACTACCTTCACCATAAGATCTAGCTTTGCCTCTCTACAATCTACCACCTCTACCTCTTTTGCTTTGTTCATGCTTCTTTGTCAAGATTTCCTCAACTTTCAAGGTATATTTATATGCTTCTTCTACACCTTCTAATTTCACAAAACTTATCTCATCTTGAATTCCAGATCTCAGTCCATTTATGTACCTTGCAATTTTCTCAACATCATCATCATCCACTTGTCAAGATCTGATATCCAATCTATAGAATTCCTCAGTATACTCTTTCATAGTCATGTCTTTTTGTCTCAAATTTTGCAGATTTCTCAATAAGCTAACTTTGTAATCAGTAGGAAGGAATATGTTCTTTACCTTGTTCACCATTTTTAGCCAAGTTCAGATCTTCTCCTTTCCTCTCCTTTGTCTATCAATTTGCAAATGCCCCCACCATAGTGAAGCATGACCTTTTAGCCTTGTAACTACAATCTTTACCTTCCTATTGTCAGGAGTATTTTCATACTCAAAGAACTTCTCCATATCAAAGATCTGATCCAACATGTCATTGGTATCCAACTTTCCATCATAAGAAAAAACTTCAACAACAAGCTTTGAATGTGCCCTAGACAATACTCTTGACAATCTTTCCTCATCTTGATCTTCTTCAAGTTTCAGATTAAGGTTTGGTGCTATCACTCATCATCACTCACATCCTCAAGATGTTATCCCCTCCTCTGGGTTGTCTCCATAGAATCTAATCTAGCTGTAATTTGTCTCAATACATCTAACATAACATTATCAACATTTCCCCTGCCATTAACAATCTTTACAAATTAGGTTGCTACAAGATCGTAACACTCTACAAGTTATAGGTAAAATCCATAGATCTACAACCCTATAACCAAATCTGAATTAGGGTTCTACATGATCCAAGGTCTTGGTATAGATTGCCTCACAATTTGGCAATCTACCTGTACACTTAGGAACAATTGCACTTTGATACTGCCTGACACAAGAAGGGAAAGAAAGACTAGGGCCAAAGGCACACCTAGCAATCCAAACCAATCTTGTAGAGTTAACACAATAGAAGAAAACACACCAAGAGAATAACACTATAAAGAGAGAGAACAATAATCATTTATTGATTCATCAAATGATTAGCATACATGCCTAGCTGTAAGACCTTCTGGGTTGCGGCCAAATACAAAATATATTCAAGATCTAAGATCCAGCTTCAAATTCACACTTTTAGACACATGTGCAACAAACTTTCCAAACTTTCACATTCGGCTCTAGACTCCCTCCAATCTACCCTTAGAACTACTCTAACTCTAAGCCTAAACACTCTATTTATACTTGCCAAAATGACTTGTAGATTATTTTAGATTATTACATAATAGAAAGGTTGACCCAACAATGGTCTAGACACATCCCAAAAAAAGATCTTATTATGAATGTGCCAATTAGAAATAATCCTTCAAGTTGGCCCACACCAAAAATGTAGAAAACACATAAAAAATACTAATGCTTGGAATCAATAGGATAACTTGACACATGAAGGGTCACTTAGCATATACTAGGTAACTCAATACATGAAGAATATCTTGGCACACATTGTGGAACTCGACACACACTACAAAGTGAGATGAGATAACACACTAACCCAAGTGTTAACATGACATAAGATAACCTCAACTTGACTTAAACTGCAAAATCATTAGCACTTGACACACACTACAAAGTGAGATGAGATAACACACTAACCCAAGTGTTAACATGACATAAGATAACCTCAACTTGACTTAAACTGCAAAATCATTAGCACTTGACAGTTGCTGCAACTCGAAGGTGACTAAAACTCAGCAACAAGTGACAAAATGAAAACAAATGAGTAGGATAACATGTCAACCCAGGATGCTCCTACATCAATAAATGAATGGACATGAGTTGCAAAGTTTTAGTGAAGTTGGCTAAATTAAAGAATTTTAAGGGTATAAAGGGAAGTCTTTTCAGTATGCAAGGACATATAGATGTAATATGCAAGCCTTGATGTTGGATTTTAGATCAAAGAAGATGCAAGATTCTTAGAAACTAATCAAGAGTTGTGATGCTATGTATAGTTCACTCTTTTGATGTAATAACTTTCTTTGTATTGGATAGCGATTCTAGAAGGTGTATATAACCTTCACCCTCAAGAAATGAGATCCATTTTGTTCTCTCAACTCCTAACAAATTTGTAAACCTTTAACAAGGTCTTCTCTCCTAACATATACTTATGTACTACATGTAATGTAATGACTCCTAATAGGGTTAGGTCCTCTAAGAAGGATATTTTTAGATTAGTGTATCATCTTATTGCTATAATAACCATTGGGGTTCTCCCTTGGACAGGTTTCCTCAAGAAAAAATATGGTTTTATGAGTTCTCTTATTGTAAGTACATTACTTTTTGATGCAGGAGCATCCTAGGTCTAAGGGCAAGCTTACATCACCCAAAAATATTTCTATTTTTATTTTTTCAATAAAATTTATTTCAGTGTTGAGTTTCTATTTGAGGAAGTTGACTATTTTTAGTAAGTTGGTTATGTGCACTTATAATGTTCTAATTTCATAAGAGGAGGTTTGTCTTAGATATATCAGCCTACCAAATGAGTTTCATTGCCATATTATATGTATTGGTGAAGTTATTGCAGATTTTTGGTATAAAAATTTCAAGCTCAATTCTAAAGGCCTAAATGGCTCTGAAATGAGGTCAAACCTTAAGATATGGATGCTTGTGAAATTAGCCATTGTAGAAAAAAAGTTGACATTTCTAAAAAGGGTTATAATAGTCAATTGATTCAATATTTTGAAAGTTATGGTCTCCAAAAGTTGTGTTTCCCAAAAACATAATTGCAAATTTTCTTGAGCTGATTCTATGTAATAAAGTGTAATAAAGTAATACAATTTTAGGTTTTTTGGCCTCAAGAGTTAGGGCTAAATGTCTAGAACCTTCCTAGGAGGTGGAAAATGCATATATAAGGAAGGCTGGTGGGTTGACTAGAGCAATTCTAAGTAGTGATTTGTACCTTTGTCTTGTTCAATGTTGTAAGGAAGGAACCCATATGGCTTTGCATATTGTATTTTTAAATTTTGTAATTCCATATTTTTGGAGATAATAAGAAGCCCATTTCCATTTCTTAAAAAAATGTTCTTGTTTCTCTATTTCCTATTGTGTGTTTTTGGTATTAAGGGATGCACCCTTTTATGCTTTATCATTTCAATGGTTTTATGTAATTATGGTAAATGGTTTAGTTTATTATAATTTATACTACGCTTATTCACACCACCTCTTAGTTTTTCTTGATACTAACAGCTTAGATTGCATTTGTAATGGATTAGATCTAGAAATTTTGGAACCCTACAGATAATTTGCAATTGCAACCCTTCAAAGTTGTAAGGAATAGGTGTTGGAATTACAATAGGAAAGATAAACTTCTGAGAGGTGGGTGGGGGAGAGGGGTGAATCAGTTCTTTAAACTTTGACCCATAAAATATTCACCACACATCCATCTCATACATTTAATAAGTAAATTGATATATCATGTAAAGCATGTATGTTTAAAGCATGGAAACAAATAAGCATTTACACATATATGACACCAAATTTGATTACCCATAAACCCTCCAATGAGAAGGTAAAATTGGGGTGGGGATGACACCCACAAATCTTCACTACTAGAGTAATAAAGTGTATCCAATGAAGGTTACAATGTTTGATCATGAAACATGATCTACCTTGTGAAAGGTCTGCCCTATTAAAGGCTTACAAAGATGGTTAGGTCTTACCCTGTTAAAGGATTTTAACACCCTGTTAAAAGTGTGCATTGTTAAAGGACTTCAACTCACAATAAAGTAAGCACCTTGTTAGAGGATTTTAATACATGTTAGGATCAATCCATTAAGATATTTAACTAATTTACCTATTAGAATGTCTCAGCATTGATCCTATGGTTAGCACTTTGTTTCTTGATGATAGATCACCCCTAAACTGATGTATTCTTGATCCTTCTTGATAAAAAATCTCTCTGTTGTTCACTATTTCCTTCTTTTGTTCTCCTTTAACTGATTATGCAATGCAATTTTAAATCATAATACATTGGTCACCATGAATGTCCTAGTGTGTGCATGCAAAACTCTCCTTTATCATTCATACATTCCCTTTCACACCCACAAGAAGTCTAGGGTTTGTCCTCCTTAAGAAGACCTAGGTGACTTAGGTTTAGGTATGAATCAACAAATGTAATTCACCCATACTACAACTTAAACCTTCCCTTTATTTGATTAGATGCATGTAATGCATAGCGATTCCAACTTAAGATTCACCCTTATCAACAAAATATTGTAATTCAATCTATAAGTTGGCTCAAAATTAGTTTACATAGTAGTTTGTGACAATAGAAACAACTATGAAAAAATAGTGTTACTCAACATCTAAAATCTCTAATGCTTGACATATACTGATTTCAATACTATGACTTGGCATCTAAATAACTCAGCATGCACTACTTTCTTAGCTCCTAAATCACTCAACATATATTGTCTACTTGACACTTAAGTGAGTTGGCACTCACTGTTGACTCAACATTCTCTAACTTATACATGTGCTCAGCATATACTACTTGTTCAACATGAACTAAGTAAATGACTTAAGTGTATAGACACTCACTTGTCAAAACCAATCTGAGATCAACAATCTACTAGGTCATGCATTAATGCTTTTATTCTTATGAGCATAACATAACTCTTATTTGGTTTCTATAAAAAAATTCAAAATATCAAAATTTTGCAACAAATTATACCTCAAAATCTTATAACTCCCCTTGAGTTGTTTGATCTAGTTTTGTACTCAAAATGTTACTCCTACTAAGTAGATGTGCCTCAGTTGTTACTCTTTTACTTGCTTGCTATTCTTTGCTTACTTTCTCATGCTCTTACTCCCCCTAAGTTCTTTCTATATCTCCTCCTTTTTGACACTAATGTCAATGGATCATACACTAATAGTGTGTCTATCCAAAAAGGATTTATGGACCTTGAGAATAATCTTAAGAGTGACATCCTAATTGTCACAAGCTACCTCCAAAGACTTAATTTTGATGGCCAAGTTAGCAACAAGGTGTACTAGCTCATCTAATTTAGAAAGATTGGGGTCTTTCTTCATAAGAGTTTCTGCATAGCCTAACTCCTTGTGCAAAATTTCCATGTGAGGAGTCAATGTAGTCTGGATGCTTATTAGTTTAGCCCTAATGTTGGCTTCATCTATAGATAGTGTTGGTAACTAACTCTGGGTTTATAATATGGTCCTAAAATGCTTCTTACTTTGAGTTGGAGTCATGAGTAATTTTGTACCTAATGAATTCATTTATCTTTCCAAGCTCAAGATGTGATTCCTTGTCTCTTGTGTGAAGATTGTAAGATTACATAGTTTTTTGTACAGAGAGAAAATGTTCTCAAGTACCTTCTTCACACTTTCTATCTTAGTTTCCAACACAACTTGGGTAAGTGCTATGTCACTAGATATCTTTTCATTTACTTTACTTTAAAAGTTCTTTTTAGACGATTCTAATAATTTTGCATTGATATCAATGTCTGCATCACTTACCTTTTCCACTATGTTAGCCAATTGTTCAATAAGTGGCTTGGTTTCATATGGAGTAGGCAGACTAAATACATCCAATAAGATGTCTTTAATATCAAGTAAATCTTGCTTCTACCTATGCTCCCTTCTAAGTAGTTCTTGATGTTTCTTTCTATCCAAGGCTTCTTGAAGTAAACCCATCTACTCAATTTTTATTGTTGCAGAGATCAAATTTTGGCAATATAATTTCTTTATCTAGGCTAACATCTCCATAGGTTATGACCTCTTCTACCTTAGATGAACTTGGACTCAGCATTGAGAATTGAAAAGTTGTTTCATCTATGCTTGGCCTTTGAAGAGTTTGACTGGAAGGAATGCCATATTTTGGTAAAGTTACTAGTGCTTGAATTGCTACTAGCTCCTTTAGCTTGGGTGTCAACTCAAGTCTCTTCAAGATTGTCCTTCTTTACCTTATTGCTTTGGATTACACTTTAAACTTGTACTATAGGTGTAGATTAATCTATCTAACCTATTTGACTTTGTGTTTCACTAGTGACTTGAGTTTTTACTTTATCCTCTCCAATTGTCTCAACCTTCTTTGGTGCAACTTCTAGTACATTTTCTAAAGATTGTAAACTAGTGACTTGAGGGGTGATTATAGGTGGTTCTTTTGTTTTCACCTCCTCCCTTGTAGTTTTAGTCACTAATTTTTGAAGTTCATGTACACTCACCAATGCAAGGTTGTCACACAATTTAGCCTATAGTGTACATTGATGAAGTATCTTTTTCAAGTCTTCCTATGTTGGGGGATTGATGTTCTAAATAGTGAGATTAGAAAAATCCTTTACTGTGATAGTTTCAGTACTTACACTTGTTATTTGTGGAGGGTTGGCATTCATCATTTGTGTATCTTGTAAACTTTGTTCTTGTTGTTGCTCTTTCTCAGTTGTTGCCTGATTATTTACATTCATTTCAGTACCTCCCTCAATTGTGCATTCATTATTGTCATCATCTTCATCATATTTAAGCTTAATAGGCTCTTGTTCTCCTACTTTAACTATAGCTAGCCAATATATAATTTTTCACATCTATGTAGTCTTCCTTACAACATCTTCTATGTTATTTTGTAATATGTTGAATGCTCTATATTTAGGAACAAATCTAACAACATATTTCTTTATGGCTTTAGCTATCTATGCTTTGCTAAGTTTAGAAATAACTTGAGTGCGGGAAATTTCTCTAATTTTCCTTTCAGTATTTAAACAATAGTTCCATTTTTTCTCAACTCTTTCATATAGGCTTTTAGGTATGGAGTTGGTAATCTCTAGTGGAGCTTTCTTGAAAGTCGCCATCATGGCATATATTGCCTCCTCCACTTGATTCTTCTCAACTTTTCCAAGATTTTCAAAATCAATGTGAGAGAAATCTAACAAGTCAATATTATTTCTTATATTCTCACATAAGTTGTTTAGATCTAAAGATGGATTATGACTCACCACTTAGAATTGGCTGTTGTCATCAAATTTAGTTCTTTCCTTATCAGTTTTAGCTTGAGCAATGTATTTTCTCCTTGTTCTTTTATATGCTCCACCTTCTTTATCTATAGGTTTGGCTTTCTCTTTAGCCTTTTGTGCAATGACATGTGTACTAACCCTTGTAGTAGGTGTTGAAGGTTTGGGCTGGCTTGGTTTAACAACCTTCTTAGGTCTTGTCACTACTTGTGCCTTAGCCTTTCTCTTCTTCTGATCAGTAGGAATAGGTGCTTCCTCAACTTCTTCTTCCTTAACACCTTCTATAGTTTCTATTTCTTCTTCTTGTTGATCTTCACCCTTTCCTTGTGTTAATGCAAGTGGTGCTTGAATCTGAGTGTCTTCTTCCTCTTCATCTTCCTACTCGGCACCTTCACCAAATTTTTCTTTTAGTTTCTTTACTAGTTTATCCTTCTTATTTTATGAAAAAGGTAGTCTTTAACTCAATATTAATCTTAGACTTGGTCATCTCATAGTTACCAAATTCTTTGACATCTTTGTCTATTTCTTTTGCAAGTAATGTTGTTATTGCTGCAGAGGCCTCATCAACATTAATTTCATAACCTAATGGCCTTAGCAATCTTACTTTTGGAATCTCTACTTGAACAAATGTGTAATCAACATCAACTAGGAAACAAAAATCATCATAATGTTTTTCCACTAATGATACTAGAATTCTTAATCTCTTCTTCATGGCTTGTTTGAAATCCTCAAAATAGCTAGTCATTATCGACTCAAAATTTTCACCTAATTGTTTAATGGACTCTCCTATTTGAACTACGATAGACCTATTTGTCTTCCATGCCATAATACCAAATGTGTTCTGAACATAAAAGAAGATACATATTAAAATATATCCAAATTTACTTTGAGCACTCTTTATTTTCCTTATTGCTCCTAGGTTTTCAATTAATCGTAGTAACTATAGCTTGGCAAGATCATATGTATTATCCTTCACAATATTGTACCCCATATCTACTATAATGTAGGGTATACTATACAATCTACTTGATTGGAAAAACTTATGTGCAATTACGCTTACTGCAAAATCTATTAGAGGATCTATGATAGTGTCTATGGTCATTCCCCTCTTATTCTACATAGCTACTATGTTCTTTTCAATGACTTTTTTGAACTTCTCATAGTCTTTGGCTGATCTAGGGTTGGATACCCTATTACCCTATGGATTATTCTCTTTGTGATTTTGATTGGACCATTATCTAATCACACTAAACTATAATGAATTCTACTCAAAATTATCTTGATCCATTCAGTTTCAAAAACATTAGGGAAATATAGGCCATGAGTTAACCCTTTCTTTTCTATAGTCTTGAATTCTTCCCTTCATTTTCACGTAGTTTTCCATATGCTTATCTAATTTCCATATACCAATACTGCCAATCATACAATTATAACATTTTTTTGACATCCTATATCATTAAAACTTGTGGTGGTATCATAGATAATGCACCAAAGGGATCTTGTTTGTATGCTATGTTTAGAATGACCTTGAAAATAGGTTGTTTTACATCGTTGCTAACGAACTAAACATTTAAAACCTCTTTTCCATCTACACCTTTTTCTTTTGAAGAACTAGATGCCATTTTAAAAAACTAGGGTTTACAAAATTAGAAACAACATATCTCGGCACATGATAAATACCTTGCAAAATCTAATGAAATGATGTTGAATAGTTGTTCAAATCTCCTACAAACAATTCAAATGAAATTTATAGATCAGATTTAGCTCTTCTAGCTCTCTTGATTTTGAATGATGTTAAATGAGCATAAATTGATCAAATACCACTTTGAAATACTAAAATTAATGTTAAGTGCCTACAAAACTATAAGCTCAACACCAACTAATTTTTGGCTCACTTGACATCCACTAGCATTTCCATTCATTCGGTAACCATTAGGAGCTTGACTACAACTAACCATTCTGTTAGCTTGGCATCCTCTATCATTTCACTTAGCAATCATAGGAAAATTTTCATGCTGGGTAGTAACATGAAAATCTTAAAGATTTTTTTTTTATTCCTAATAACACTTTGCATCGCTATTCATGCTTATGTAATCTTTTCATAACTAAATCTTTTTGAACTAATGTATGGTACAAATTTTGAACATCAGTCCCACATACCTCTTGATTACTTAGTTTGATAAGGTTTGATCACCTGACCCATTGGGTGAAGTGATCCCTTCTCCACTTGATGTGTTGCAATCCTCCTTTTTCTTCCATGTCTTGTTCATTTCATTTTTGAAATTTTCAATATCTTCCTTGCCTTTTCCTTTATTGAACTCACAACTTGGTGCCTTTGACCTTGTTGGACAATATCAATTGATGTGACCAATCTTCAAATAGTTAAAGCATGTGGTTTGACTCAACCACCTTTTGTAGTCACTCCTGAAGTGTGTTCTTATACAATTCTTAGGAATATTTCCATACTCTTGATAGTAGTGGAAACTATACCTTGTATTATAATACCAATTATTAAAGTTTTCATTGAGATTCCTGCTTCTGGGTAAGATTGTGTGATATTTTTTTGCATCAACATTTCGGATCATACTCAATGATCACATTCTTAGCACTCTCATCGTGATGATGGATCATTGAGTATGATCTGAAATTTTGATGCAAAAAACTATCACACAATCTTACCTGGAAGTAGGAATCTCATTATAATGGATTGTGGAAATCTGTTATCTTTAAAGTTGCCATTGTTATTTACCTTTGTTTTTCTGTTTGATGACCACATGGGTTTGGATCTGCACTCAAAAGCTCTATGTCCATAATTCTAATAGTTATAACAATATCCTTCAAATCTTTGAGTGTGCATGGTCTTAGTTTTTCATTCATGTCCTTGATGACCTTTTTTGTTGCACTTATGATAGTGACCCATGCTTTTTTGCTTAACATTCTAATTTATAGTCTTTCTCTTGCATATATTGGTAGTATGTCCTTTTGTACCACAACTATGACAAGTAGGTTTGGAATTCTTACCTTTGTTACTCCTTTCTTCAGTACTTTTGGATGATTCTTCTTCTTCAATACTTGTGTATCCCAATCCAAACATATCATTTTTGGATCTAGGGGATCCCATCAATTGTTCAAAGTATTTGATGGCTTCACTAGGTTTATTAAAGTTTTTAGCAAATTCCTTTTCCCTTTTTAGGTCATTTCTCAATTTCTCATTTTGCAACTTTAATGTTGTTATCTCAATGTCCTTGGCATTTAATTCATAGTTGGCATTCATTATTTGACCCAAAGTATACAATTGCATGTTAGCAATCCTAGTTACTTCTAATGATTTCTTTTCCAATCTTCTAGTCAAAACTCTTTTGTCATCTTCAATCATGGCTTTGTCTTTTATAGCTTTCCTTTTTTGTTCAATTACCTCACATAGTAGTATGGCTTGTGATTCTTTCTCTAACTTGAGATTTATGATTTCTTTAGCTAGGGTTTTTTTCTTTTCTATTAGATTTGCAACTGCTGTATCAAATTCATTGGAGTCTCCATTTGCAAATACCTTATTAGTGTCTACCTCTTTGTATTGTGTGTCATTCTCCTTAATAGCAATTTCCTTCCTTCTCTTTAAATATTTCTTTAAATCTTCTCTTGCTTCATTCAAATAATGTAGAATGAGATGCATGTCAATCTCCTAGTTCTCAATAATATTTCTCAACTTGTAGACTTCCATTTCCAAGATCTTTCCTCAAAGTTACAAAGCTTCACTTTCAGAGAACAAAGCTTTGATACCAATTGTTAGAATTACAATAGCAAAGATAAACTTTTGTGGGGGTGAATCAATGCTTTAAACTTTGACCCATAAAACATTCACCACACATACATCTCATACATTCAACAAGTAAATTTAAATATCATGTAAAGCATGTATATCTATTTAAGCATGCAAACAAATAAGCATTCACACATATATGACACCAGATATGATTACCTAGAAACCCTCCAATGAGAAAGTAAAATTGGGGTGGGGATGACACCCACAAATCTTCACTACTATAGTAATAAAGTGTATCCAATGAAGGTTACAATGTTTGATCATGAAACATGATCTACCTTGTGAAAGGTCTATCCTGTTAAAGGATTTCAACACCCTGTTAAAAGTGTGCCTTGTTAAAGGACTTCACCTCACAATAAAGTAAGCACCTTGATAGAGGATTTTAATATAGCCTATTAGGACTACTCTATTAAGAGATTTAACTGATTCACCTATTAGAATGTCTCAGCATTGATCATGCAGTTGGAACTTTGTTTCTTGATGATAGATCACCTCTAAACTGATGTATTCTTGATCCTTCTTGATCAAATGTCTCTCTATTATTTATTGTTTCCTTCTTCTATCCTCTTTTAACTGATTTTTTAATGCAATTTTAGATCATAATACCTTGGTCACCATGAATGTCTTGGTTTGTACATGCAAAACTCTCCTTTATCATTCATACATTCTCTTTCATACTTACAAGAAGTTTAGGGTTTTTCCTCCTTAAGAAGACCTAGGTGACTTAGGTTTAGGTATGAATCAATGACCATGATTCACCCATATTGTCACTTAAACCTTCCCTTTACCTGATTGGATGCTTGTAATGCATAGGGATTCCAACTTAAGATTCATTCTTATCACCAAAATATCATAATTCAATCTATAAGTTAGATAAAAATGGTTTACATAGTAGTTTGTGCCAATACAAACAACTATGAAAAAACTGTGTTACTTGGCATCTAAAGTCTCTGATGCTCAACATATACCAATTTCAATATTGTGACTTGGCATCTGAATGACTTGGCATAAACTACTTGCTCAGCCCCTGAATCACTTGGCATATATTGTCTGCTCGACACTTGAGTGACTTGACACTCACTGTTGACTTGGCATGCTCTAACTTATACATGTTGTGCTTGGCATTTACTACTTGTTCGACATGAAATAAGTAAATGACTTAAGTGTATAGACACTCACTTGTAAAAACCAATCTGAGATCAACAATAGGTTGGTCTAGGTGACCTATTCCCTCTAGAACAACTTTAAAATGATTTTATATATTAGTTATATCCTTTGAACCTCATTTCTAGCAACTCCATTGAGTTTATTTTGGTTAATCTATGCATCTTGAAACTTTTCTTCATCCTTTATAGCCCTCTATCTTGCCTCATTCAATCACATCTCCCTACTTAATATTCAATTAGACTAAAGGATCACTATAATTAGTTGGAAATCTTAAGTATCACTTAAGATCAATAGGTCATCTTACTTCCAACATAATGAAGGATTGGTTAAATGGTGCATTAGGGAAGCATTATAGAACCCTTTATTGTCTTTCTAATCACATTATTTATGTTACACCATGCTAATGTATTGTAATTCTTATTTTATTATTTTTAGTTTCTTCTTTCTAGTTAATGAAAACTACAATTGAACATTATATGAATATGTGTTTTACAAGGTCCTATATATACTTTCAACAATATTTTTTGACTAAAATATAATAATTTTCTTTATGAAAAATATAAGTTATTAAAATGGTGTAGGAGATCCTAGGGTTTTAAGATAAACCCTAACTTTTTTTTTTCTTGTAAGTGACCATAGCCAAGTTACTGATGAATAAGGACTCAAAGTAGGTGTGAAGGATGTGTTAGAATTTTTTTAGTGTCACTTTTGTGTGTGTGCAAAATTTTTTCAATGTATGCCAAAAGTTGTCATCTAGGGCAAAATTGGGTTAAAGAGTCAAATTAAACTCAAAATGTGTGAAATAGCATGGAAGTGTGTTATTTATGCTTAGATATTCATCTTAAGTCAATCTACACCTATTTTTGTGGAATATGAGTTGTAAAATTATCAAATTGACAAAGTTGCAAAAGTTGTCAATGACAACATTGCAACTTTGCAATGTTGTCATGGTAACATTTGACAAGAATGTGCAAAAGAGGTAAGAATTGATTGTGGGTCAGTTTTTGTCAGCTGAAGAACACATAATGGAGGAATTTAAGACCATCCAAGGTATGAGATCAAGGTTTTCAAATTGTACATTTTATTTTGCATAATCAAACTAATCAGATTTCTTGTATTTTCAGTTACAGTCATCTTACAACTCAAGTATCAACATGTTAATGGATTGAATTGAGAATTTTCTTTGCATGGTTTCATATGGTGTCTTTTTCTAGTTTCTTGGTGTGCTCCTATAGGAATAGAGTATTTTTTTAAATTGGTGTAAATAAATTCCCCTTTCTGTGACTTCTTCTCTAGTCCATACATAGTAGGAGGCCTTAATGCCCCTAGCATGAAAATCCGTGGTGGGAGATATATGACCTTTTGGAATATGTTATGGAACACTATAAATAATGTGCATATTAAATTTGGGCCCATCGTATATAGGTATGCTATTTTATTACTAAGCCCTATGCGAGTTCTGCTATTCTTGGCAGGAGCAATAGTGTGAACAATGAATGGATGAAGGGCTTGAGGGATTGGCAAGGATAATCCAAATTTATGAATGTGTAGAGGAATCTTCAAAGAATGTATATGACAAAGGAGAGGGAATTTTGAGTCTATTTTTTGAGGGTTTGAATCAATAGAAGACATTGTAGTTCAAACATGCATGTAACCCTTTTTTAAGGCCTATTTCTAGGGATTAGTTGTATAGTACAAGTTGGGGGTCTGAAACCCTAAAAATCCTTGAGTGCTTAAAAAAAATATTTGGAAAGTTTATTGATTTGGGGGCTTGCTTGACAAGTTTTTGAGTTATTCATAAAAAACCTCATTAGGAGACCTAATTAGGCCTAAAAGGCTAGTAGCGCTATTTCTAACAGTTTTATGAGATTGGTAGATAAACTATGGATGGTATGAACACAATAATGCAAGATTGGGTTGAATGGTAGTTTTCAATTCCATCCATCCATCCATTTCTAGATGAACATGGCCATGATGTGTTAGAGGTTTAACTTAGAAAGTTGAGTTCGAGGTGAAAGGATAGAGTATTTGAAGAGATAACTTGGTAGGAGAGATCTAGTTGAAAGGGGGAACTAGGAGAAGGATTCCTCTTGGGTAGGGTCATTTTGGGAACCCTAAGAAAGCTAGTATAGTGGCCTTAGGAGAGTCCAAAGGAGAAAAGGCTCTAAGTTAGAGATCTCTCTCTATCATAAAAGAAAATTTAAATTTCTTACATATATACATACATATATTTACATGCATATATATAGATACATACATACATATATGTATACATATGTATATGTGTTTCTGTATATGCATATGTATGTATGTATGTATGTATGTATCTATATATATACATATACATATATATATACATATATATATATATATACATATATATATACATATATATATATATATATATATATACATAGATAGATACATATATATGTGTGTATACACACACACACACACATATACACACATAAATATATACATATATACATACATACACACACATATATATGTATGCATATATCTATGTATATATGTGTGTGTATGTGTATATGTATATATAAATATATGTATGTATATGTATATTTATATATACATATCCATCTGTTTGTGTATAAATACACACACATAATAATTATACACATACACTTCTATATATAATAGATATATACACATATCATATACACACACACAAATATATATGTGTGTGTGTATGTTTATGTGTATATATACATATACATATATTTGTATTTATATACATACAAACACATAACAATTACATGAATACACTTATATATATATATATATATATATATATATATATATATCAGACTAAAATAATTGAGTTGGAAGAAACACATAAAAAGTATAAAATATACTAAACAAGAATAAACAATGTTCAAGAAAGAGTCAAAAGACATTTATTTTTAAAACCCATAAAATTATAAATTATACCTTCTTTATGTTTTTCAATAAATAATGATATCATATATTCTATAAAAAACATAGAAGTCTACCTGTCCATTAATTGTTCTTTTGGAGGGGTGGATGGAAGTGTATCATTGAACTTCTCTCCCCAAGGAATTCCACCAATAGAATATCATTTCAGCCATTTTCTAAATGCAACCACCAATGCATCTACTTTTGTAGGCACATAACAAGTCTTTTCCCATTTCCCTTTTCCATCCTCTTGAAGTATACGTTCCTGCATTGAGAAAATTATACTTTTAGCAATTAGGAAAAAAAAGATATTAAAAAAATGAATGTGTAATCTAAGTAGAAAATATGTTAAATTTTATAAAATATTTTAAAAATAATAATAATAATTTATGGTCTAAATCAAGCATAGAACCCCTTATAAACTGCAATGCATTAGATAAACATTTTAATGTGACTAGTGGCGTTGGTGTAACACACCCTTCGATATCATGTGAACTAGGAGGATGCTAGATCTTATGATCTCATACTTTACCACTCAAATCTCTTGCCAACTAAGCTAGGCCACTATTTTATGAAGTTGAGTTAAAAAGGAGAAAAATATTATTTCTCTAAAGACACATTAAATAAATAAATAAAAGAGTATTAGTATTTATTTAAATTTAAAAATATTGATCATATATAAGATTCATGTTCTAAGTTATCATATGTTTAAAAAATATTCTTATTATTAAATTCTATTTTCTTTATAATGAAATAACGAATTTGATTATTTTTATGTTTATTTTCATTTTTAAAAATGATATTCACTATGCACACTTTTAGAAAATTCATCATTTAAACATAGTTCTGTATGGTAAATGAAAGTCAAATATGTTGGAGCTTTTGTATTGTTTCTTTGTATTTATGCATTCCTTTGAAAGTTTATTCACTCATCAAGGAAAGAATTTCTAAGGGTTCTAATTGTTGAATTTTGTGAATCTTTTGAGAATCTATTGCGTTTTGATAAAACTTTAAACACATTTTTTTTTTCCTTTTTTTGTTACTTTGAAGTTCTTTTGAAATCACCATCAGTGCTTACCAAGTTTTCCATGATCATATCATTTTTTGACAAATGGAGGATTTTAAAACCTTTTTATGTTACAACATATCTTTCATCATGGTTTCCTTATGGAGTCATTTTCCCACTTTACTAAAATATCCACATCCACATTTCTAGTGAAAACTAGTTCACATTCAATGATCAATTCATATACTTATGAACTTCCACTCTTACACTGCTTCATAAAATTCTACATGCACGAAATGATAAAAGATATTAACTTAAAAATATATAAGATCTCATCAACCATCATATTGAATAAGATAGAAAGGAAAACTTCTACATGTTAAGGTAGTTTAGAAGAATATTCATAAAGTTATATAGAATAATCTAGAAAGATAGAGTAGAACAAAGCTTAGGAAGTTTATAAGGAATTGTTAAGAATGTCATGAGAGTGTTGAAAAAGAAACTATTAAAGAGAAAACATCCATCAAAATTATTCTTACCCCAAATAGTATTAGACATCCTTGAACTTATAGATGAATAGGAATGGATTGTGGCTAATGTAATATCCCCCTCTAGTATTGAGACTTGACATTAAATCATAATAGTTGATAATTCTATAAGAAATAATTAGGTAATCAATTACATAATAAAATAATTATTAGATATCTTAACTATTTATAATAAAATATTATATAAATAGATACAAGCATTTCATTATGGTGTGCATAAACAAAGTAACTAAATAATTCCTAAACATATATTTCAAAGCTGTGAGGCAACCCAGCAAGACACGAAGCCTGCAAACTACTAACCAGCAAAGGCCACCACATAGACTTTTTAGGGACCCGATATAGGCCCACTTGTGCTTGAAACCTCTTCAGATTAGAGCCAAGGATTGAGGGGCATCCACGCCATCAAAATCACCCAAGGCATGATCTCGACCTCATCCCTGATGATGTCGGAGCCTTGCACTCATCAAGACTTGATGCCTAGTGGGCTCTTTATGAGCCATTCAACTTTACTAAACCAAGGGCCCATTATATATATATATATATATATATATATATATATATTGATTGAATAAACATTACAAAAAAAAAAATTTATTAGCATTTGACTATTGAATAACAAAATAAATAATACCCATTATAGACAAGCATAAAATATAATAAGCATTAAACATTCATTATTAGATAAAATAGTCATATCGGTCTATACGAAGGGACATATAGATTGCTATGCCCTTAATATTGGTGTATATAGGGTTATGAATAGTCAACTTGTAGCTATCTTAATCCTTAATTAATTTATGTTATCATTATTATATTATTATTTATGTAGGTAGGTCAGCCTAGATGCTATGTAGGGTTGCGTCTATTCAACCCAAGCATAATTAGGTATATATAGGAGGTTGTAAGTCTTATTTTAACATCATATTATGAAGTGTGTTCTAATTGGAGATATTTGGAGGTTGTCCCTTGATGTGGCCTATTACTCTTATTTATTATCAAGTATTTATAGAATATTTCATATTATCTCTTTTATTGTGTAATTTATTTCATTACAAGTGGTATCAAAGCATGATCTTGGCACCATAGAGGCAAGATTTTTTCTCAACTTTGGGGTAATTTTGGGAAGAGCATAACTTTCATATTTTAACAAATTTTTAAAAGATGTTTAAAGGGTTTTTGAAGACCATATTAAAGAAGATATACTCCAAAATTCAGAGGAATTGAAGAAAATTTGAGCAAATTATTGTAGAATTACTATTTCTCCAAAGTTTATTGAGATCTACATATCTCTCACATCTTGTCAAATTGAAGTGTAACTTGTATTGGGTTTTTGAATATATAGTGGATGAGCCTACATTTCAAAGCTTGGAGAAATTGATAAATTATTAAGCAAGTAATTAGAAAATTAGGAAAATTCGCTCTCAAGGTAGAAAATTTGCTAAACAAAAATTGAATTTTTTTTTCTGAGTAAGGGTATCTTGGCCCTAGTAAGTGTGACAAACAACTTCTTTAGCCAACTTGTTAAGCTTCAACGGATAGGATTAGTTAAGGATTATATTCAAAAAATCCAAAATTTATCCTTAAGAGTGGATACAATTACAGAGGAGAACTTGAACTATTTATTCTTGGGTGATCTCAAAGATCACATTCAACATGAGGTATGCATTTTTAGTCCTAGCTTAGTAAATATAAGTATTTTATGTTGGCATGCGGGGTAGAGGAGAAGTTCTTGATTCTTAGAAAGCAAGGGGCTAATGTGACAAGAGAAAAAGGATATTTAACACCTTCTCTTCCTCAACCTACTCGGTTGACTCCACAAAAAATTAAGGAGAATAGAGAAAAAGGGTTGTGTTTCAATTGTGATAGCAAATATAGTCGAGGACATAAATCTTGTACACTAAAAGTTTGTGGTATATTGAAACCTAAAAGTAATCTTAACCCTATTCTAGCTCACTTGTGTTCAATAGTCAATCATAGGGCTTGCCATTGGAACCAAGGAAATAATTGCAAAAAAAAAAAAAAAGAACAAAGATTTTATGTGTATACTCTATACCTACTTCCCCATGGTTTCAACCATTTCCACTATTGGGTTCTTAGGTTAGCGCCATTTCTTGTGAAATAGCATTGTGATTATCTGTAAAACTAGTGACCTTCAAAAACTTCTACCTCTATACACTAAAATATTGAAGAAATATACTTAACAAAAAAGAAAGCTGCTAGAATACTCTACATCCCCATGGAATCTGATCTTCTCTACCAAACCATACAAGTTGTATAGTAATAGGAAAATAATATAGTTCTAACAAAATCCTACCACAAACATTCATACAGAGGTACCAAAAATGATAACTGCAATACAAAATTCCATTAACCTTATCTAGACATCAAATCCATGCTTATATCCCAAGCATGGGTGGTTATAACTAATCTAACCAAATCTTGCTTCATTTTTTGAAAAGTTGTCAAAATTGCTTGACCAACTTTTCAAAATTGCTAGCAACTTTTTGCATAATAAGTATTTTGGCTCATTTTGACAACTCGATGGGTGATTGTGACCACCTTGACCCTAGGTAACATATATAGGGTCCTAAAACACTCCTCAAACCCATACTACACCAAAATAGCAAGGCTTCACTATCGTAAGCCAACAATAGCAAATTTTCAACTAGTGAGCTCTATAGGCTCTTACAAACATATAGTTGACCAACCTTACATCCAACCTATTGGATTTTATTCAAACACACCCACAAAAAACTAAACCAACCCTAAAACCCATAAAAGAATAAAAAAGGCGAGGTGTCATGCATCACACCTAATACGACTCACTTCAAAAGAATGAAAAACAATAACTAGTTGCAATTGGTGGTTTTCCCAAATTGGATTTCCATGTTAAATCTTGGTGTCACTTGTGTTCATGCTATTTATTTTATATGTATGCAACCAAGTTAATTAAGGTTAATCAAAATTAGCATCTTAAGATTTGTATCTTCAGTATTTATTGAGTTACACTTGATATTTTTGTACTTTCCAAGTGATAGTAAATTTCTAGTGTTAACTGAATGCCTCTGTGGTAACCAAGTTTCAACAATAATGATCAGTTTCAACAATGTTTGTGTTTTTATTTGTATTGAAATGTAATGGATTTGTGAATTATTTTTGTGGTAATTGATTCACCCCTCCCCTCTTAGTTACTCCTCTTATATTTTCAAAAATTGGTATCAGATCATTTGGTGCTTGTAGAGAAGGTTTCAAGTACCTAAGCTAAAGATCAAGATGTCTTACATAAGAGAGATTCCCAAGTTGAGAAAAGATAACTTCGAGGCATGGCAAAAATGAATGAAGTTATCTAGAAACCATTAGTGATTCAGGTCAAAAATATTTGTTAGAGAAAAAGGTTAATTTAATTTCATTAATTAAATTACATTTTTTCCCTTGTTAATATTTTGCTTTATGCACTTTTTGCATTCTCTATTTAATAATTAATTAGTAAAAATAGCTTTTAACTTTTAGGTTACCCTTTCAGATTTCAATCTCCTTTTATAAGGATTGATCTCTCTATAAATTATTTATTCACTTTTGATAGTAGCAATTTTTTTTTTTTGCTCATTAAGAATGTTTCATCTATGGATCTGGCAATTTCAGCCTCCATAGCTTTTTCTTCTCTCTTTCTATGACAGGTGTTTGTATGTAGGTGATTATTGGGAGCTGTGGGGTTGGGATTTCACCAACATTAACATGGTATCAAATCTCTAGATCTTCATGCCCCTATTCAGTTTATGAGAGATTTGTCTTGGCTTTCAAATCTATACCTTTTTTTTTATTTTAGAGGGTTTAAGTTTTCAGAGTTATTTTGTATTAGCTTGGGGGGGGTGGGGGGGGGGGGGGGGGGGGGTGGGTAATTTTTTCAATGTATTTTGAGCCCAAATAGACCTCACCAGATTCATAGCACCCAAAAACCTCAATTTCCATATAAAATTTATCCAATTTGGACACAATTGAAATTTGAGGCAAAAAATTGCTCCCAAATTTGGGCATGCTTCACAAGGTGAGGAATTTTTTTTTAAATAAATAAAAAATAAATAAATAAAAAAAGCCTTTTTAAAAATAAATAAACTCATGTTTTTTTCCTAAAAATAAAAATAAATAAAAGTTTCGAAAAGCTCTTGCATTCTTTCTTTTATTATTATTTATTTTAAAATCATTTGATGCTTGCATCATTGAAGGATGCATATGTTAGCAAGGTACTAACACATGTCAGTCCAAGTACTGATGCAACAAGTCTAACAATAGTAGGTGTGATGTTAGCAATTTTGGAGTCAAAATTTGATGCCCTTCAAATTGTCTCTTCTTTGATTTTTTTTGTCCTAAAAAGTTGTATGTGGTTTTTTGGCCGTATCTTTGTCATATAGAGGTATTTTTTGACAAATCTTATATCGTCATAAAGCTCTTTCCAAGCTTGTCATGATGGTGTAGGTTATTTGGACTTTTGATGCTATTTGGTTTCCTTTTTATGTATTCAAAGCCAAAAATTCTATTTTGCACTCTGGGAGATATACCTTGAGCATTTGATCTCTAATTTGGTAATTCTTTATATTGTTGGAAAGTTCTTTCCAAGATCTTTCTAGTGATGTTCGTTGTTTTTCCAAATTCTTCTCTAGGCACATTCTATTTAGTTTTTTTCATTTTTTCATTATGGTGGATATTTGGGTTGTTTAAGGTTTGAGGATCAATTTCGTTGCTTCAGATGATTTCTCATGGGTTGTACTATTTTTTATATTAGCCTTATGTCTCTTTTGATCTTTGTTGATATCCTTTTGTAGTATTTTTGCAAATGCATTGAGATAAAGTGCCACTTTATTGCATTTTAGGATCTTGAACAACTTTGTGTTTTGTTTTACTCATACTGCATTATAAAGTACCACGGGGGATAGTTGTTTTCCTTTTATTGCCCTCTTCCTTTATCAAGTGAGTGTCCCTTCCATGACATTATCCCCATGATGTGTCAATGACACATACCTTTATAGGTGTTTGTACCTCTTCCTCACTCTCAATGTTGTTGGCTCTTTCTATTTTGTAGGAGATATTAACCCACTTTCTCAGTTTCCTATCACCTCACCCTTGTCTACATTAGGGAGGGTTCTTCTGTTGTTTCTTATGCTTCCTTGGTTTGATTGATCAGATCTTTAGGCTTTGGTGTTTCATGCCATCTATATTTTTGAGTTCAATTTTTTGCCTTTGTTTGCCTCTTGTTTCGATGTAGATTATAGTCTTCTCTACCTGGTCATGTTCTATTTCAAAGGAGGTTCTATAGATCAGCAATTTCTTTTTGATAGAGTTTGCAACTTCTTCATGCTTCACTGATATTTCTTCATAATCGCTCTTTGTTCCTATTTTCTTTAACATTCCTCTAGTTGGAGGCTTCTATAGTCCTTCACTAGGTTTTCAACTATCTCTTTTTGGAGTAGAGTTTTTCCCACTAGGTTTTCTCTATTTCTCTATTTCATAGAGATTTGGTTGTGATTTGGTACCTCACCAAGCCTTGTTGCCAGGACCCAAGTTTTCTTTCAACATTATATTGTAGTTTGCTTGCTCTTTCTGCATTATTTGTAATTGCATTGTTGATCATCTTAAGGGGGGTGTTAGAGACAAAGGTTAATTTAATTTCATTAATTAAATTACCTTTTTCTCCCTTCTTAAGATTTCACTTTATGTGCTTTTCGCATTCTCTATTTAATAATTAATTAGTAATTATTAAATAGCTTTTAACTTATAGGTTACCCTTTGTAACTTTTTAGGTTACCCTTTCACGTTTTGATCTCCTTTTATAAGGATTGATCTCTCTGTAAATTATTTATTCACTTTTGATAATAGCAATTTCTTTTTTTGCTCATCAAGAATGTTTCATCTATGGATTTGGCAATTTTAGCCTCCATAGCTTTTGCTTCTCTCTTTCTATGATAAGTGTTTGCATGTAGGTGATTCTTGGGAGCTGTAGGGATGATATTTCATCAACTTCAACAATATTTGAATATCCAATATAAAGCTCACACTAGAACTTTGATTTTGGAGGAGATTGCTGAAAGCAAGAATCATATGTTGCAAATATAGTCAGATATATGTATTGATGGTTGTCATTTATGGCAACATGTATTCAAAACTTCATTTATATATTTAGAGATAGAAAATTATCTAAGTATTAGATAGTTTGTAGTAGTAAAAAGAACATATGTAATCTTTAGACATGAATCATTGAGAGTTAGGTTATGCCTAGTTAAGAGAAGTTCAATGACAGTGTCATGATGATGTGTAACAATGCATAGGTGTGTATGGACAATTTGATGAAGTTATGATTGAAATACCAATATGATTATTTAACAAAGCAAAAAAGAGCATAGCAGAGAATTAGACTGTAAGACTTGAGGAATTATTTTGGTGATAAAATAATTACTAAGTCATGATCAACCAACTATGTGGATATTATTCCATAAGTTATTTTACATTATGTCAAGTGTGTGAAGACATGCAAGCTGAGTGAGAAAAGAATTATGAAGATGCAAGGAACAAGTAAAGATCTTATCTTGTGAAGATAAGTGTGTAAGAAAAGTGTGAAATGTGATGAACTATGCAACATCTATATGATCTATGTGAGACTTGTGATTGATGATATGTGAATTACATCTGATGTTTAATCAAAGAAAGTGTGAAATATAGAAGACGAAAAGTATTGTATGTATATCTATTCTTGTGAAGAACTAAATTGTATAATTGCATGTTAGGGAAGTGGGCTCTTCTTGCATACATTGTATTTGTTTTACCAACTCTTGACAATGTTGAAGAAACTCCTAATAGGGTTCAAGCTTCTAACAAGGCCTAATCCTCTAACAAGGACTCATGAAAACTCCTAACAGGGTTGAAGAAACTCCTAATGGTGTCAATATCCTTAACAAGATCCTATTATTTAGTGAATCATCTAGTGGATATCGTCACCATCAGGTTTTTTCCTTGGCTAGGGTTTCTCTAGATAAAAAATAATGGTATGGGTTCTCTATGTGCATGGTTATATTTACTATTCAACATTGTTGGTTTACTTTCGTATGCAAGTTATAAAGTAATTAACAATATTCAATTGTGGGCAAAATTTTGTAGAATACTAATTCATCCACCCTCCCCCCCACTTTAGTATTGTCTATTTCTAACAATTGGTATCAGAGATTAGTTACTCAAAAGAAGTTTAGTAACTTGAGTAAGATCCATGAAGATATGGAATGGTTGAAGAAAAATCTTGAAGAAGCTCTTGAGCATATTGATGTTCTTACTGAAGAAAAAGATAACCTGAAAGATAGGTATGTAGATGCAAAATTTTTTATTGGAAAGTTAAAAGATAAGATTGATGATTTGAAAAATGGAAAGGAATCAATTGCACAGACTAGTGACAATGACAAAGTAGGAAATCTCCAAAAAGAAAATGATATTTTGAAACATGAACTAATTTTTTTTGAACTTGAGTCTTAAGAAAAATGGTGGCAATAATGAATCTAAATTGAAAACTAAGAATTTGTGTTGCCTTGAAACCTGAAAGTTAATTCTAATAAAAATATTAAATGTTCATGACCTAACTAGTATTCATAACCCTAACATGGAGACTGGTGAGTAAGAGGGAAATTGGATTGTTGTGAATAATTTAGACACTACTATGTTCTTAGAGGATCTAAGAAAGGGGTATTAAGTATTTGAATTCTATTTTTTATATAATAAGAGATTGTTGTGGAAAATTTTCACTAGTGAATATTGTTTCTAAATTTGTAAGACTTACTTCTAATAATAGATAAATTAGGCAAAAAAATATTTTTATAGAGCATAGATATATTCTTTATGAATTCAAATTTGATCTTGAATCAATGTTCTTTTGTTCCAAATTTATTCATCTTGGTTGATTTGGTCATTAGCTAGTGAAGTCAATTCTACATAGTAAAAGAAACTAGAAAAATGACTTTTTCACAATGATTTTTTTTAGTACGTGTGTCCATTTTTTTCCAGATTACTTCAAGGAATGATGGAATGCACAGCTAAATGGATCCAAATATTTAGGATTTATAAGAAATTATATGAGGCTTAAAATATGGTTGAAGTGTGGACAAATGAGATAATGAGAAATATCTTTGCTATAAAGAATCAAGTTGAATCTAAGTCACAAATCGTTAAATTTAACTATCTATTTTTTAGTATAAAATAAAAATATCTCAATATGATTTGTAGTATGGAAGAGCTTTTTCAACAACTAAAATGTAGGAGTGCTGCAACACTAAGGTCTTTTATCTTTCTATATATATAAGAAGATAGAATAATTAAATCTAGCTTACATAAATATATTAAGGTTAAAAAATAAAAAAATAAAAAAAATATGTTTTTAAAATAAGAATTGTTGGCGATTTGTCTAGGTAGATAGCATGGATTTTCCATTTATGGAAGCATATACTTAGTATGAAGTGAGAAAAGTATGGAGCTAAAGTTTTGGCAGTATGCCTTAGAAAATTGTCTAAGTTTAATGAAGACTATCTATCAGGATAGACACAGTTTTGATAGGTGAGATCCATAGAGTCATTATTGACATGTGTGTAGTTACTTGGTGATAATATAGTATGTCATGATATTGTACCTGAGAGTGCAAGGTAGTACAAAAAATACAAATAGAGTTATAACAAATTTTCAAGTTGTAGTAATGAGTTGACAGAACAAGACAGAGATGAGGAATGGTACATTTTATGTTAAGGAATTATTTTGTTTATCAAAACAAGTACTTAAATAATTAGGGATGACATCCTACATACTAGCCCTAAGTGTGAGAAGTATGGTTTTGTATTTTGGGACATGTGTAGAAGCATGAAGGTTGATAGTACAAGATATTATGAAATATTATGGTATAAAGGAAATATTTGAAAATGCAAAGTAGTCAATGTGATGTATGGTTATTACGATATTTATGCTATTTTTTTGAGTTGTGAACTTTTTGATCAGAGAAAAAAGAGGCACTATATGTGAAGTTTTTATAGTGAGCTACAAAGATCATATAAGATATTGAAGATATTAGTAGTTGCAAAGAGTTTTTTGTATATGTATTTTTGAATACTGAATATAATTGCATACTGCATGTTTGGGCAATGGGCTCATCTTGCATACATTTTGTAATTGTAATAGCAACTCCTAATAGGGTTGAGGCTTCTAACAAGGCCTAGTCCTCTAATAGGGATTGAGACACTATACAGATGTAATAGACTCCTAAGAGGGTCAATATCTTTCACAAGATACTTTTGATTAGTGAATCATTTTGTGGGTACCATCCCCATCATGGTTTCTCCTTGGCTAAGATTTCCCTAGTTTAAAAAAATGGTTTTTTGTGTCACATTACTTTATGGTTGTGTTTACTATTTATTTTAATCAATTTATTCATTTATGAAAGTTAAAAGATTGTTAATGACATCCATAGTTGGGCAAAAGTTTGTGAAATATTGATTCACACTCCCCCCCCCCAAGTCTCATTGAGAAACTTGATGTACTTAGAAAATAGAGAGATACTCTAAAGGATAAGTATGAAGATGCAAAAGATTGCATTGAGAAGATGAAGGACAAGATGGAATATATCATATCCAAGAAAGAGACTAAAGATTAGAACAAGAATTTCAATGACATTTCTAGGCTTGAGAAAGAAAATGAGATCCTCAAGCATGAGATATAAATTAAAAATCTAAAGTTTATCCTAAAGGATCATGCCAAAGAAACTAAATCAAATATGATATCAAAGAATGCAAATTTGAAGTCAAAACTTGCGAAGATGACATCTAAACTTCAGTCATCAATCTTGCAATATGCATAACTTAAGAAGTACGATGCGATTGTGAAAGGATGTAATGCCTATCCCTAGTTTACTTTTCATATTTTATTTTTGAATTCTTTTAGGCCTGTTTTATGGTTATATTTTATGATTAGCGGTATTTCATTACCATATTTGATTGGATGTTATTTTGTACTCAGTTGATATATGTGATGAGCTACTTGATACTTAGTTATTTCATGTATTCATGATTACTCTTTTGATGATGATATACGTATGTTCATATAGTGATTTCAATTATTTCATGATGATAATTAGATGGATGATTTATATGTAGTTTCTATTGTTACTTACCCCATACTTGAATACGTATGGTGGACTTGTATGTTTTTCTTTAAGTTTGATATATCTGATGTGGTTGAGGGAGGAAGTCACAATCACCTACTAGTTAGGATCTACATGATGCACCACTCCCTAACATTTCCTATTTAGTTTAGAATTATATATATGTACATTCTTGAATTTTATGCAGATTGTAGTTACTAGGCATTGACTTCCCTAAATTGCTAGGATAAGTGTGCCTTATCACAGTATCTTAATGGTATAAGAGGGGAGATAGTTCTTGAGTCCAAATCCTAACCCTAAGCCAATTTTCCTAGAAAGTAGGACAAGTATTTGAGTTATTTACCCTCCTAAATTTGTCAAGTGATGTAAATTCATGATTTTGACCCCTGAGTTTGATTAAGCACTTTGTCTTTCATATGGGTTTTCTTAATTAAATTTGTGGGTCTATTGTGATTTTCAGTTAAAATTAAATCAAAGTAAAAGATTATTAAATGATTTAATTCAATGAAAATTTTATAAAGAAGAATCAATTTTCAATTATATTTAATTAATTAAGAAATTAATTAAATAAAAGAATTAAATTTAAAAGATTTAATTAAAGTCCTAAAAGTTGGCATAATTATATTTATTTAATTTAATAATAATTTATCTAGGAGTTTCATTTTAATAATGAAATCTAAATAATAATATTAGTTATATTAATAAATATTTTATTAAAGACTTGTGAATTAATAAAAGAGAGACAAAATAAATTTAATAAAGTTTATTTTAAATAAAATGCAAAAAGTTTGCACATGAAATTAAATTAAAACAAAATAATAAAGAAAAAGGGTTTGTGTGATTGCAAAATTGAAACTGTAAAGGAAGAAGACTCTTTATTAAGAAATCATAGCTCATTTCTCAACATATAGGTTTGGAGGAGAAAATTTTGAGAAAGAGGGTTTTTGAGAAGATAAATTTTTTTTATTAGCTCCAAGAATTCATCTGGTTAGCATCATAGCAAGGTAGGAACTTGTTGAGAATTGCATAGTGGTTTTCCCTTCAAAATTTATCTGTCGTCTTTGTGTTTGTATGTATAAGAAATTAGAAGTGGACTAGAGTCAGGGTGAAGAAGATGATATAAACTTGAGAACCAAATCTATTCTCACCCATATAGATAATTGGTTAAGAAGAAGAAATATGAAAGTTGTCAATGAAAAGAAAACTACAAAGTCCCCAAAAGTTGTTTCTTTCTATGAAACATTAACCTCTAACATCCAAATTTTGTCTCATGTTGTAGGTAATACTCCAATTCCCAATAAGAAGAAAAGAACATCTCCTAAACAAATCATGGCCCCTAGAACCAGGTCCAAGACTAAATTTGAGGCACTCATGCAATAGGAGATTTAGAGAGAGAAAATGATGACTCAAGGACAAGGTCAAGGAGAAGAGCACCTTCTCAGATACCTAAGATGGTAATGTGCAGTTAATAGAGGCTCCTAAGTTAGACCAGCCTAATTTCATGACTCCTCCTAGAGGAAATCAAGGGATGATAGCTACTCCTACCATTCCATCATGGTTGTCTAATTTAGTCAACAAGAAATGATGCCTTCAACTAGTCTTTCCACTAGTTAAAGATATCATCACCAAATATGTAGCTCATGGTTCTAAAAGAAAAAAGATGAAGAGTGATGCGCATTTAATCAAGGATCTCGTGACTAGAAAAGTAACGGTAGAGGTTTCTACCTACAAATAGAAAGATGAATCTAGGGAAATTGATGCAGAAGGTTTTAAAGTCACCATAGTAGAATTAGGGGCCATCACCAAGGACACTGGTAATCACTTCTTTAAATTTTTTGCAGATCACATGCTAACTCAGTCTGAAAGTGATAGCAATGAAAAGAAAGAACTAAAGGGGTTGGTAATCACTATGGCTACTTATATAGACTCCCTAATGAATTTGGGCACCCTTCCATTGGTTCAGACTCCACAATCTTTTGATACCAATTCATTAGACAACCAACAATTGGTTAAGCAAATGCAAAGGGATAAATTACTCTCAGATGTAGTACAAGAATGGGTGTGATCTATAGTAAAAGAACATAGTAAATTTATTCTAGATTTTACTACCATGTACGCAAAAGGCAAGGTGTTGTTAGGTGAAATTAAAACACTTGTGCCATTATGGAAGGCTGATCAAAATTGATGCCAAGCTATTGTGTTCCAAGTCCATGAAGTTGAAAAATATGGAGTGTTGAAGTTTCTAAATGAGAATCCCATGAAAACTATAGAATCATGCATGTTGTTCATCCTAAAAAGTAACATGGATTGGAAGAAGTTGATTTACAAAGAAGCCATTGAAGAAATGCAATTAGTGGAAGCTAAAATCACTAGGATGCATAAAGAACTCCTAAAAGATATGTAGATTGTTAACCCTATAGGAATCCTACAGTTTGAAGATGGAAACATGGACTCTAAAGTTTTAATCAAAAAATTTAATGATGTCATGACAAGAATTAGGGACAACAACATACCTACTTCTGGAGACTTCACCACTCTAGCCAACATCGAGTCAATGCTATATCTGAACAAGAACCTCATGCTAATACAAAGCTGCAAGATTAAAGAGTTGAAGTGGCAAAAGGATGCTTGCAGGTCAAAGGTTCTCAACTTGAAAAATCCTCACTCTCATATGATGTAGGAATTTACAAATGTCTTCAAGAATTAGAAACTGGTCAAGAAGACCATGGAAAATGGAGAGAAGGCAGGTGAAGATGTTTAGTTGAAGATAATTATCTTCTATTTTGATTTTCAAACTATTTTAAAATTGTTTCTTTTTCTCGCAACTATTTCTAACTGAAAGGTTGAGCTTTGATGGAGGCCTTTTTAGGTTTGTAAAAAAACTATAAATGCTGGAGCATTTGGCTAGAATAGGGTTAGATTTTTAGTAGCCTAAGAATACTTTGATAGAGTTAGTACTATTTTAAGTTCATTATATGGAAATAGAAATAGATAGATAGTAATATATATGATGATTTGCTCTTAAAGACTTTGTGCTAGAGAAGTCTTTTTGAATATATATATCATATTTTGTTGTGCTTTAAAAATTAGCGTTTGAAGTGAAATCAGTCATGATTACTTTGTGGGTTGTGATGGTTAATTTTGTATGATATCTACTATTACTCCTTTTGTTGTTCACTTATATTTATCTTTTCACAAGTTTGGTTTGAGTTGTTGTAAAGTTTAAGTTCATGGTTAAATATTGCTTACTTGTGGAAAGACTGTGAGCTTTTCATTTATTGATTTTCTAAATATGTGATCTATTAACTCAGTACCGATGAGTACATGAGTGTCTCTTAAGTACTTTCTGGCAAAAGTGTGCATTTAGTTAATTTTGATCTTTTTAAATTCATTGATAAACTATTTGTAAAGGGAGTTGTACCTATAAAAATTCAAAGAGAAATGAATAATACAATGTTTACCCAACTATTGTGAACTTTATTGAAATTTCCAACCTTAGGCATAGATTGGATTTTTGTTTTAGTAGGAAAAGACAATCTGTTCACCAACATATTTTTGGCGATTCTATTGGGGAGAGTCCTTCTAAGAATAAGATTAAATCCTTTGAAGTGGTAATGAATTACAATGGTCCTACTACATGACGATATCTTCCCTATTTTGCAGCCTAATTTAAGATTTGAAGATACCCAGGAGGACATAGTTTCTTATTTGACTTTAGCTACTTGGAAATTACTTCAAAATTAGGGTAAACTTTAAGAAACCACACTCCAGAAAAAGATATAAATTATTGGTGAATCTTTCATTATTTTGAAAAACCAATTATTTTTATCGGTGTATCTCTCAATTTTTTATTTTAAATATTATTTACAATAGTGATTATTTTGGAATCAAAAATTTTGAGTAGAAAATATTGGCGAATCTCAATAATAATAAAAAGTTTGCTAGTCATCATGGAATATTACAAATCAAAATTAAACATGTTTTATCTCATGGAAATTATGAGGATAATTACATGATATTTTAAATTAATAGTGAAAACTAAATATTGGTAATATATCCCTAAAGTAACTAATAATAATGATAATTATTGGTAAATTAATTTTAATTTCTTCAATAATATATAATATTTAGGTGAATCAAATCTAATCATGTATCAAATATTGTGGTGAGTCTTTGAGTTAAATTTTTTAATAAAATAGATTATTGAGAAATTTCAAATATTTTAGAACTAAATTTAATAAAAATGTGTCAATTTAGGTTACGTTAAATCTTAAATTATTAGCCAAACTAGCAGCAAAAAATTTCTAAAATTCACAAAATTATGAATATTTACCACTAAAAAATACCCTAGTCAAAATAATCAACAATTTTAGCAAGATTTGAACATTCTTGAAAGAGAAGAAGAATGTATTGAACTTCTTAGAGGTGCACCTGAGGTCCAAGAAGAAGTGGTGGTTAATAGACTCACCCAAGTACCTATAAGACCCTAAGTAAAAGAACAAGAAGTAGATTTGGATAATAGAAGGTACACAAGATGAGAAAGAGAAAAAGACATTTTAGATGAGAATTTTGAGCCTTTAAAGAAATTGAGTTTTCTTCCTAACTTTAATATTGCAAGGAAGAGAAGAACTAAATCTTGTAGTAGACCCAATTCTCCTCCCAAGTATTCTCCTATCTCACTTCTAGTGCAATCTCTACTTCCATTGAAAGCCTTGGTTCCTTCTCATTTGAACAACCTCTAAAATTTATATTACCAACCATGGTTGTCAACCAATCCTAGGGGGAAAATGTAGGTCCTTTGAACCTTAGAGCTAATCCCATTGCATTGTCCAAAGGTACAACCGAAATCCTACCTAAGTTCAGCGGCAATGGTAAAATCTCTATAGAAGACCACCTAAGTGCTTTCCACACAACATGTGGAATTATAAGCATCCCCACTCAAGAGATAGTTATGAGGCTATTTGTTTGAACGCTAATTGATGCTATTGCTAATTAGTTCAACCAGCTACCCCAACATTCCATAGCCTATTGGAATGCCATGAAAATAACATTTGAAAATAGATTCAAAAATTTTGAGAATGAGTGCTCTTTGTTACTTCAACTAAGCTAATTGAAAAAAGAAATGCACAAACCCATAAGGGAATTCGTAGAAAAATTAGATTAATCCAGAGGATTTTGGTTGCTTCTAGGCCAAATGTTAAAAATCAAAAAATATTCTTTGTAAATGTAGTTCCCCCAAATGTTAGGTTTCATCTTATTAAAGATGTAGTCACTGATTTGGTTGTTGCTAAAAGACTGGCAATTCAATTGGAAGATGCATTCATCATAGCTGCTAAATGGAAAAGAGATATTCAATCTTCTAGAACTACTTCCAGCTCTTCTCCCACAAATCCCTTCATGTAGAGATTGATGAATGAAATGGCTATGTTGAAAAGACAATAGAATAGAGCTCTTGGTCCTTACCAATCCCCATATCAAGACAGTAATAGGCGTCAACAACACCAAGGTCATGGCAAAACCCCTTTCCTAATAGTTCTTGAGCCAAGATTATAGATTGGAGAAGTACCTAAAGAGACCATTTGTTCTTTCCATCTAAGTACAAACCATGATGGAAAAACATGCACTACTGATTGGTTAAGATGTGCTTAGATGGAAAAAGATGCCGTTAGCACTGAACAACCAATTGAGTGTGAGAAAGGAGAAACTAAAAATTTAGGTAACTATTTTCTTGAATATGGGTTTGAGACCTAGAGTGGAGGTGATGCTTTTGTGACACTCACAAGATCCTACCAATACAATCTTGACCATGTTGATCTCAAATTAGTTTTGACAAATGAAGTTCATGCCAAACAAGTAGTACATGTCAAGTCCATAGTGAGTGTTGAGCCACTCATGTACCGAGTCAATCAAGTGTTGAGTATACATTGTATGTCAAGTAATTCAAGAGCCGAGTAAGCAGTGAATATTGAGTGACATAGATGTTGAGTCATAGTAAAGAAATTAGTATATGTTGAGCATTAGAGACTTCAGATGCCAAGTAAGACAATTTTGTCATAGTTGTTTGTAATAGCACAAACAACTATGTAAACCATTTTTGAGTTGACTCAAAGGTTCAATTATGATATTTTGGAGATAAGGATGAATCTTAATTTGGAATCCCTATGAATTACATGCAGCCAATTAGGAAAAGGAAAGGTTTAAGCAGAAAAATGGATGAATCACAGTCATTGATTCATATCTAACCCTATGTCAACTAAGTCTTCTTAAGGAGGAAAAACCCTAAACTATCTAGAGTGCATGGAAGGAGCAAACAGAGAAGTTTTCATGCATGAATAGAGCATTCATGGTGGCTAAGGAGTTATTATCTGAGGTTACAATGCAGAATCATTTAAAGAAGAATAGAGGAAGGGAATAGCATACACCAAAGAGACATCTGATCAATAAGGATCGAGAATACATCAGTTTAGAGGTGATATGTTATCAAGCAACCAAGTGCTAACTATAGGATCATTGTTGAGTCATTCTAGCAGGTGAATTAGTTAAATCTCTTAACAAAGTAGTTCTAACAAGCTATATTGAAATCCTCTAAAAAGGTGCTTACTTAATTGTGAGTTCAAGTCCTTTAAGAAGGCAGACTTCTTACAGGGTGTTTAAATCTTTTAATAGGGTATGAGCTAACAATCTTTGTAAGCCTTTAATAGGGTAGGCCTTTCATAAGGTAGATCATGTTTCATTGTCAAACATTGTAACTTTCATTGGATACACTTTATTACTACAGTAGTGAAGAATTGTGGGTGTCATCCCTACCCCAGTTTTACCTTCTCATTGGAGGGTTTCTGGGTATTTTAGTTTACTTATTAAATGTGTGAGATGGATGTGTGGTGAATGTTTTTATGGATCAAAGTTTAAAATACTGATTCACACCCCCTCTCAAAAGTTTACCTTTCCTATTGTAATTACAATAGACCAGGAATCAAATAAATTAGAAGTCCTATATGACACCTAATGTAGTTACATTAGGTCTGAAAGGAAAACAACATACACATAGTGACTCGGTAAGGAATGTGAATTTGAAGATATTATCCAGAACAAAGTCGGTAGCTAGCACTTTCACCTTTGACATTGTAGAATTTTTTAAATCCTCTTCAATTTATATCTCCCTAGTAAAATACTTGAGAATGAACCCTAAGGATTTGGATAAACTAGTCTAGTATGTGAATGGGAAACCTTTGGCTAATGCCTAATTCACTGATAATGTTGAAAATCAAATATCCAATGAAAAACCTATCTTCATATTAGATAATGTAGCATAGTGTTCTAATGCAAAGCCCAATGTCAATTTTATTGAAGGAGAAGTTGAAGAAAAGAAACCCAACCCCTTCTATGTGTCTCTGTTGCTAAATGAGAAAAAACTCATCAATTGCATTATAGATTCTATAGCTTCAGACAATATCATGTTAGCTCCAATAGCTAAAGCCCTTGGTTTAGATCTCACTAAAAAATTTGGATGCTACTATTCCATGGATGGAAAGCAGGTCCCCCATTGGTCAAGTTTAAGATGTACAAGCAATTCTTTATGCTTGTTTAGAGAAAAGGTTGAAACTAATTATCTTGGTGGTTGACATCCCCACCAGTTATGGAATGCTGCAAAATAGAACCTTGTGTAAGGACATGGGAGGGGAGATCAAAATAAATTGGTCTAAGGCTTCTATTCTGGTGGGTAAGAAGAAGATCAAACTAGATCTGGAGTCAAAAAATAAATACAAAGTAGTACCTTTAGACAATTTGAAAGCCCAGATATTGTATGAAGAATGCCAATTCAGGAACTATGTCATTTTGCCTGACAATAAGCTCAAGGAAGTTAAGGGGGAAGTTTAGACTGATGCCTTGTGGGTCTTAGAATTTGATGAAAGCTACTCTAATTCAAGATCAAGGGTAGGGGCAATTTTAATTTTGCCCTCAGGAGACTTGTTCCCTTTCTCTTTTAAATTGGACTTTCACAACACAAATAACACTACAAAGTATGAAGCCCTACTCCTAGGGTTGCATGTGTAGACACCTAAATTTGATTACACTTCTTTGGTAATCTAATTTAGCCATCTCTAAAGGCATTATTAATTAAATTCTTATTTAATTAATCCTTTGTCATCCCTAGTTGATTAATTTAATTAATCATCTATAGTCCTAATTGATAAATCAAATAATCTATTATTTATCAATTAAATCCTTTTCTCCTATCTAATTCCAAAAATCCCCATTTATTAAATAAATCTATTTGATAAATGAAATCCTCAAAATCCAAAAACCCCTAACCTATCTCTAATCCTCCATTTAGCCTAATCCACCCCATCCACCCATACTAACCAAGCTTAGCCACTAACTCACCCACCCTCATTAATGCCATCCACTTGCACATCTCTAACATCCCTAATCTAATCCTAAACCCAAGCCTAATCCACCCCCTAATGTTGTCACATTCCTTAAACAAGTTTAAGACTTTCCTAATCCAAACCAAAGTCTCCCCTCAAAAATCCCAACCACCAAGTCATGAGTGCTCTTACAAAACATAAAAGACTCTTACAAGCCCACTCATGACTCTTACACCCATATTCCACACTCATTCCTCTTACATCCCTCTTACATACTCAACCCCACTCATCATGCCTTTAACCAACCCTTTACCCTACCCTCTCACACTCATCCTCCTTGTGACAAGTGTCACCTTCCCATTGGTGCTAAACAAGCACAATCCATCTGCTCTCCTTTGAGTGCATCCTAGCCCTCCTTAAGCCTTCATCCATCCTTGCATCTAAGCCCTCCATCCCTCTACCCCTTAGCCTATAAATTGAATCCCATCCCAAGCCATTTCATCAACAATCTTGGAGCTAAAGTTACCATGCTATTTTGAGAACCAAAGCCATACCCATACCCTTATAATGCCAAATTGAGAGCTCACAAAGCTACCAATTTGCTATTATCCATCTCCAACATTGGAGCAACTTTGAGCATTTGAGCATACATCCACATCAAAGTACACATCTACAAAATCAAGGAAGCATGGAGTGTTTCCTTTTTTGGGTTTGCATTCTTTAATTGTTTCTTTTGTCTAATCTCATATGTGAATATAGTTTTAGTTTGTGAATGTTTGCTTTAATGTTAATGTTCTTTGCACACTAAGATTCTTGTTCTACAACATGAAGCTAAAGTGAAAAAAATGAATCAATTGAGGGTAAAGGATGATGCTAAAATCATTGTAAAATAGGTAAGAAATCAATTCTCTATAAAAAAATGATAGATTGAAGCACTATAGAAACTTAGTTTTTGATGAGATTGAATCCATTGATGCTTTCTCGATAGAGTATATACCTCACTCTTAGAATTCTAAAGTTGATTCCTTAGCTGTCTCTACTTCCTTATTATTGCCACATCCAAATCTTAGAACTAATACCTATAGGATCAAAATGATTTATAGACCTGGTGTCTTAGACAATGTAAATCATTGGAAGGTTTTTAACAATGATTCACAATTAAAAGATTTTGTCATATGTATTGGAAATTTTGCTGATATTTTCTTTGAAGGGTTGGAAAAGGATGGTAAATTAGTCAGTGAAGAATTAGTTGAATCTAGAGAGGTGATTCAGTTGAAAGGAAATAAAATTCCCAATGGATTAGTTTCTTTGGAGCATTTGTTTGGATAGAAAGATGACAGTACCACTCGTAAGGAAAGTGATCACAATGAAAGTTTGAAATAAAATGATAGGATAAATATCGAAGATGAAGGAGATCCTAAATGGATTTCTATTAGTCAAACATGCTCAGAAAGAGAGAAGAATGAATTGTTGAAACTTCTCACCAAATGCAAAGATGTCTACACTTGAGGATACAAAGACTTAATTTTTTTTTAGGAACGGAAAGTTCAGACATCACATACTATTAAAACCTGAGGTGACCACTTTCCAACAAAAGATTTAAAATTATAAGTCAAAGGTGTTTCAGGAAATTTTTAGAAAAGTAGAGAAAATGCTCAAAGCTCGTAGAATTTATCCAATTCATCATTCAACTTGGATATGAAACATTATCTTGGTGAAAAAGAAGAATAGTGAAATAAGAATCTATGTGGACTTTAGAAATTTAAATCAAGCTAGTCTCAAAGATAATTATGCACTCCCAACTATGGATCATGTTCTACAAACTGTTGCTAGGTCTGAAGTTATGTCGATGCTTGACGACTATTCAAGATACAACCAAATTAGTGGCGCACCAGAAGATTAGCATAAAATAGCTTGTATAACTCCCCGGGGTACATACACCTATAATTGAATGCCTTTTGGTTTGATCAACGTAGGGGCAAAATTTCAAAGAGAAATGAATTCACCTTTCAAAGATTTGTGAGACAAAATAATTGTTGGTAAGTTCAACTGATCCCTAGTTTTCTAATGTTGTTTACTTTTTGACATATGGTGAATTCCCCATGAATTTGAGTTATAAAGAAAAATGCAATCTCAAATTGAAAGTAGAAAAATATGTAATTTCTCAAGGTGTGTTGTATAAAAGAGGTATAGATGGAACCTTTCTTAGATGTGTAGACAATGAACAACAAAATTTTTTATTGAAGTTATATCATTCAAATGTTTGTGGTGGACATTTTTCCTCTATTGTGATTGCTTTCAAGATCCTTGAAAATTACTTTTACTAGGCAAGTATGTTTAAAGATGCATATTCTTTCATAAAAAATTGTGAGAAGTGAAAAATTTTTACAAGTCGCCCTCAACTAGCAGCATTACCACTAAGACCAGTAGTAATTGAAGAGCCTTTCCATCAGTGGGGTATAGATTCCATAGGGCCATTGAACCCTCCATCTAGTGTCAGTCACATGTACATATTGATAGCAACATATTACTTTGCCAAATGGGTGTAAGCCATCCCAACTAAGAAAGCTAATTCACAAGTGGTGTGTGAGTTCTTGATAGAATACATATTTCTTGAGTTTGGGGTCCCACAAAAGATAGTGACCGATAATGCAACCTACTTCTTATCTAAAGAAATTTCAATGTTTTGTTATGAGCATGGCATGGCATATCTTTAGCTCATTCTTCAAATTATTTCCCTCAAGGAAATGGGTAGGAAAAATCTAGTAACAAGAATTTGGTTGCTATAATGAAGAAATTGGTCAATGATAATGCCTAAAATTGGCATAAAAAATTGTATGAAGCATTATGGGTTGACCAGATCACTCCTAAAATAGCTATTGGCATGGACCCTTTTGAATTTGTATACAAAATAGGTGCCTAAGTATCCCTACCCTTGGAATTATCCACCACGAAGTTTTAGTCCATAATTGAAGATCCATTTTTCTAAGATTCCTTAGAGAAAAGGGTGATGTATTGGAATAGACTAGAAGAAGAAAGAGACCAACTTGTGGATCACATTACTAAACACCAAATGAAAGTAAAGCAGATTTTTGAAATGAAAGCCAAGCCTCACAACTTCTTGAAATGAGATGAAGTCCTCTTATGGGATAAAAGGAGAGAGCCCAAAGTAGCACATGGAAAACTTGATTCACTGTCAAAAGGTCCATTTGTTATCATAGAAGCTATTGGTCTAAATGTTTTTCACCTAATTTATCCAAATGGTACTAGTTTTCCCTTTACCTATAATGGGCAAGACCTAAAATTGTTGAAAATGTGATTCCTCAAAAAAAGGTTCTTCTCATGTATATTCCCCAAATTTTGGCTTTCTTGTTTGTCTTTCTATTGTTTTCATTTTGGTGTTTCCTTGAGTTAAATATGTTCCTAGCATTCTAAGTTCTTTGTATACTCTATGTACATAGTCCCCAGTCAAAGCCCCTATTAGCCTTAGTTTTGAGTCACCATATTTTAAACTTTCTCTATTTCCTTTGAAACCCAAAATCATACATCAAAAAATCCCTTCTTAGCGTCATGTGTTGTAAGCATCACAAAACTTTGCATATAGAGGTTAATCATATGATGTATGTCACAGTCCTCATTTCTTGAACCACTTTGAACCTCTTTGAAGTTTGGTCCAAAGTAGTTCAAAGTAGTTCAACCAAAGGATTTTGACACTAACCTTTTTCTATAGATGGGACACACTAATTATATTAGAGATGTTTACTCAAACCTCTTTGAACCTTGGTTTGAAGTAGTTCAGAGTAGTTCTATTACTGAAGGCTTTTGTGCATGGGTGTTAATGATTCCCAAAGGACAACCAGTTCCCAAGAAATTAATTGAGATGTCAGAAAAAAGGATTGAAGATATTTTCTAATTTATTTTTGTTTGAGATGAAAGACCGGTTGTCATCATGATTAAAGAAGGAAAATTTTTCATCTAGGAGTTAGATTATTTGTTAGAAATTTGTAATTATTGCAAGGACATCCACAAAAGATGAACATTTAATGAAGGTGTCTTGTCACAGTTTCAAGTGTACAAATCAGGCTGCAACAAAATTTCCATGAATACCTCATTATGAGGTGGTACTTTTTCTAGTATGTCTCTTTCCCTTTTAAAATATACATTTCCCACTTAATTGTTTTATCATGTGAAGAGGAAAATCAAAGGAGGAACTACAATAAGTAAAGAAAAGAGGTCTAGTTTTCTCTCAGTGAATTATAGGTGAGAGTACAAGAAATCCCTTGTCCTTTCTTTTGTGTGTGTTTTGAGGAACAAAAGAAGTGTTGGGATTTTATTTCCTTTGCTTAATATGGGGTGTATTCTAGATTTCCTCGAAAATATTTCTAATTTAGAGTGTAAGAGGCCTATCAATTCTAATACTAATTTGGAAGGTATCAAGGTTGAAAAGCTACAAGGAAATTTTCTTGAGAAAGGTGGTGAAGTTAATGGTTGTTTAGAGATTCTAACAAGTGGTTTAGTTGGAGCCACGACTTTTCTCCCTGCCCTTTTGAGTCTGAGCTACTTCAGTTGTGCATTGATCATTACAATGTGAGAACCAAGAGTATTTTGAATAAAGGTAGGGAACTAGTGTTATCCATTTCTAGGGAGACTATCTCATCAGTATTGTGTCTACTTGAGTGTACCTTTTCTACTTTTAGCCCTACCCAGCCTTTAGTTGAATATCAGGAAAGTCCAAACAAATATTGTAACATGTTGGCTAGGAAATGGATAGAGACTAATTATAAAGGTGGCTCAAGACTGCCCAAAATAATTACCAAGGATCATATGAAGCCTCGTGTTCATGACCTCATGGTTTTATTGCACTAGGTTAAAGGTTTTGGAGATGTTTTTCTCTTTGAAGATTGGATGTACCATTACATAGAAATCATCCTAAAAGAGAACAATTGCTAGATTAGGTGGAATTGATAGTCATTTCATTGCGAAGTCAACTCAAACACTCTAAGGTATCTAGAGAATATTTCTATATGTCTTCCTATCTAACCTATTGCATTGCATGTGCCAACAATATTACTTCTCTTCCTCATGAAAATTGGAATGAAGATGTAACTATCTACCAGTATTGTCCCCTGCTCTAAAGTGATAGAGTGTTGGAAGATTTCAAAAAATCACATGATGTTTTGATAGAAAGTGTTCATTTGAACCTTAAAAAAGAACCGATGTAGAGGATATCCCCATAGGCCCAAAAGCTAATTCAAATTTATGGGAGCTATTTATTCAATGTTCTTAGTTCACATACTTACGAATAGGGGGATTTGAAGAAGAACCAATTAAATTGCCTTAGTATGCTTTAGATTATTTTATCATAGCTGATATTTGTAGACAATTATTTTTGGTGATTAAGGATAATCTACCTCAAGAGGAGTGAGAGTCCATTTTCCCTATTAATCTTGGTTATTTAACTTGTAGAAATATGATCAATGCCTTAGTGGTTTGAAGCAACTTGCTCAATTTCAAATTTAGACTAGGGAAGGAGGAATTTTGATAGCAAAGGGTTCATAGCTAAAGTACTTGGTTTGAAGGGTCAATCACTAATGGTTCCTCATTTAGTAGATTTGTAGTAAGATTGTAATGATGAGAAACAAGTGATAAAGAGGGACCATTCAAGATTACAAATTTCACAAATTAATTCTCTCAATTGAAATTTCAATTAGAAGGGGTAGTTGAGGATGGTTCAGATATTGTTGAACTAGGATGGGAAGAGGCAAGTGAACTAAGGAAATTAGAAGTGGATTGGAGTTAGGGTGAATAATATGATATAAACTTGAGAACTAGATCTATTCTCACCCATATAGATAACTAGTTAAGAAGAAGAAACATGAGAGTTGTCAATGAAAAGTAAACTGCAAAGTCCCCAGAAGTGGTCTCTTTTTTTGAAACATTAACCTCTGACATCCCAATTTCATCTCATGTTGTAGGTAATACTCTGACTCCCAATAAGAAGAAAAGAACAACATATCCTAAACAAATCATGGCCCCTAGAACCAAGTCTAAGACTAAATCTAAGGCACTCATGTAGTAGGAGATTCAGAAGGAGAAAATGATGACTCAAAGACAAGGTCAAGGAGAAGAGCTCACCTTCTTGGATACCTAAGACAGTGATGTGTAGTTAATAGAGGCTCCTAAGTTAGACCAACCTAATTTCATGACTCCTCCCAAAGGAAATCAAGGGATGATAGCTACTCCTACCATTCCATCATGGTTGTCTAATTCAGTCAACAAGAAATGAAGCCTTCAACTGGTGTCTACACCAGTTAAAGATGTCATCACCAAATATGTAGCCCATGGATCTAAAAGCAAAAATATGAAGAGTGATGTGTGTTTGATCAAGGACCCAATGACCAAAAAGGTAATGATAGAGGTGGCTACCTACAAATAGAAAGATGAGTCTAGGTAAATTGACGCAAAAGGTTTTAAAGTCGCCATTATAGAATTGGGGTCCATCACTAGGGACACTAGTAATCACTTCTTTAAATTTTTTGCATATCACATGCTAACTCGGTCTAAAAGGGATAGAAAAGAAAAGAAAGAACTAAAGGGGATGGTAATCACTATGACTTCTTATATAGACTCCCTGATGAATTTAAGCACCCTTCCATTGGTTCAGACTCCACAATCTTTTGATCCCAATTCATCAAAAAACCAACTATTGGTTAAGAAAATGCAAAGGGGTAAATTACTCTCAAATGTAGTACAAGAATGGGTAGGATCCATAGTAAAGAAGGTAGAAAATTTATTCTATATTTTACTACCATGTACATAGAAGGGGAGGTGTTGTCAGGTGAAATTCAAACCCTATTGCTAGTGTGGGAGGCTAATCAGAATCAATGCCAAGCTATTGTGTTCCAAGTCCATGAAGTTGAAAAATATGGAGTGTTGAAGTTTCTAAATGAGAATCCCATGAAAAATGTAGACTCATGCATGTTGTTCATCCTTAAAAGTAATATGGGTTGGACGGAGTTGATTTACAAAGGAACCATTAAAGAAATGTGATCAATGGAAGTTGAAATTGCTAGGATGCATAAAGAAATCATAAAAGATATGTAGATTGTTAACCCTACAAAAATCCTACAATTTGAAGATGGCAACATGGACTCCAAGGTTCTAACCAAAAAATTCAATGATATCATGATAGGAATTAGGGACAATGATAGACCTAATTCTGGAGACTTCACTACCTTGGCCAACATCAAGTCAATGGTATATCTAAACAAGAACATCATGTCGAGACAAAGCTATAGGATTAAAGAGCTTAAGTGGAAAAAGAATGCTTGCAAGTCAAAGCTTCTCTACTTGAAAAATCCTCACTTTCATATGATGCAAGAATTTACAAATTCCTTTAGGAGCTGGAAACTGGTCAAGCAGACCATGGCGAATGGAGAAAAGGCTAGCGAAGGTGTCTAGTTGAAGACAACTATCTTCTGTTTTGATTTTCAAACTTTTCAAAAACTGTTTCTTTTTCTCATAACTATTTCTAAGTGAAAGGTTGGGCTTTAATGGAGGCCTTTTTGGGTTTGTAAAAAAACTATAAATGTTGGAGCATTTGGCTAGAACAGGGTTAGATTTTCAATAGCCTAAGAATACTTTCATAAAGTTAGTACTATTTTAAGTTGATTATGTGGAAATAGCAATAGTCAGATAGTAATATATATGAAGATCCTCTCTTAACAACTTTGTGTTGGAGAAGCCTTTTTGAATATATATATCTATATATTGTTGTGCTTTAAAACTTAGCATTTGAAGTGAAATTAGTCATGGTTACTTTGTGGGCTATGATGGTTGATTTTGTATGATACCTATTGCTATTCCTTTTGTTATTCATTTATATTTATATTTTCCCAAGATTTTTTTGAGTTTTTGTAAAGTTTAAGTTCATAGTTAAATCTTGCTTACTTGTGGAAAGGCTGTGAGCTTTTCATTTATTGATTTTCTGAAAATGTGATCTATTACCTCAGTACCCATGAGTACATGAGTGTCCCTTAAGCACTTTCTAGAAAAAGTGTGCATTCAGTTAATTTTGATCTTTTTAAATTCATCGATAAATTATTTGTAAAGAGAGTTGTACATATAAAAATTTAGAGAGAAATGAATAATACAATGTTTACCCAACTGTTGTGAACTTTATTGAATTTTCTAGCCTTGGGCATAGATTGGATTTTTGTTTTAGTAGGAAAAGACAATCTTTTCACCAATAGGATAATATTAAGAATTGGTGGAATGAAGAACTAGTCAAACAATAAGAAATGTTCAATTTTGTGATCAAAATGAAAACACTTAAAAGGAAAATTATAGAATGGAATAAAACACAATTTAACAATATATTCAAACAAAAATTAGATATTAAAGAAAAACTTAAAAATTGAACATAGAAGTAATCAAACATGGAATGAATGATGAACAATATATGGATGAAAAAGAACTATTAGCAAAACAAGAAGATATCTTAGAAAAGGGGGAATTATTTTGGAAACAAAAGTCTTGGGAAAAATGGCTGAAAGAAGGAGATAGAAATACAAAATTCTTCCATAACAACACTATAAAAAATAGACCCTTTAAAAACATCACAAATATTTTTTAAAAAGAGGGTAACATGGAAACTAATCCAGTCAAAATTACGGAGGAATTCATTGATTATTTCAAAAATACCCTCAACAACTTTGACTCCTCAAACCTATCTACCCAAAAGGATATGCTAAAAATAATTCCAAAAATTATCTCAAAAAAAGATAATTAATTTCTAAATGAACCCTTTTCATTAACATAAATCAAAACAAATCTTTTTAATATTAACCCAAATAAATCACCTAGACCAGATAGATCTTGAGCATTTTTTTCTTTCAAAAGTGTTGGGAAATCATTGAGGAAGATCTTTGGAAAGAAATTGAAGCCACCAAAAATAGAGGGGCACTACTTACAAAAATAAATCATACTTTTCTCACATTAATACCTAAAAAGAACAATGCTAAGGAACCTGGAGACTTCATACCAATAGTGCTTTGTAACATGATTTATAAAATCTTGTATAAAGCCCTAGCAACCCATCTTAAGGTTTTTCTTCCCAAACTTATCTCGGAAGAGCAAACAAGCTTTGTACTAGGGAGATCCATATTAGATGGAATTTCAATCATTCAAAAAATAGTCCACTCAACATCAAAGAATAAAGAGGCATGCATGCTAATGAAACTAGACATTCAAAAAGCATACGACAAGGTGTACTGGAGATTCCTACATAAAACCTTAGAAGCGTTTGGATTTCAAAACCAATGGATCAATATTATTTATCAATGCATTTCAACCCCAAAAAATCCATCCCTATCAATGGTACTCCAAAAGGTTTTTTCAACATCACTAGGGGTATTCAACAAGGGGACCCAATCTCACCCTTTCTTTTCATCATCATGGTAGAAGGCTTCGGGAGATCTATTAAATCTGCTCAAAGAGAAATAGAAATCCAAGGTATAACAATAGTTGACGACATTGCTAATACCACCCATCAACAATTTGTTGATGACACAATCCTATCAGGCATCAGTTCTAGAGCAGAAGAAAAAAAATAAAAAAATAATCATAAATAATTATATTAAAGCTTTAGGACAAAAAATCAATGCTAAAAAGTAAAAAATTTTCCTTCTCAACACATCTATAGAAGAATAAAATTATATCTATTGTTATCTAGGATACAAGAAAGGTACATTCCCATGCAAGTATATTGTAATTCCTCTAGAAAAAGGCTCAAAATAGAACCAAGGATGGGAAAATATTCTAGAATGAATAGACAAACACATAGAGGCATGGAAAGGAAAATGGTTAATCAAATCTAGTAAGAACACTAAAGTTAGAGTAGTAGTTATAGCACTACCTACCTATCAACTATCATGCCTTCAATTACCAAAAAATATCAATAAAAAAATAGAAATAAAATTTAGAAATTTCTTTTGGAAAGGAATAGAAAACAAAAAGAAAGCATCTCTCATTTGATGGGAAAATAATTGTAGGCCTAAAGAAGCAAGGGGGTTAGGAGTTAAAAATATAGAATGAAAAAAAACTTTAGGCACTAAACAAGTTTGGTGGATGTACTAAGACAGAGATAGAAAATGGGCCAAAATTATGTTCAATAAATATCTAGACTTAGGAGATTATATTTCTCTTCTAAGAACTAAAAAAACCCCCAAAGGTTCTATAATCTGGAACTTGCTTCAAAAATGTTGACCACTAATCTCTAAGTATGTCACCTAGGACTTAGGAAGGGGGATAAAGCCCTTTTTTGGGAATATTCATGGAACAGACTCCGCTGCTTAGATTCCTACAATTTCCCCACCAATTTTAAAAATGCATTTTCCTCTACATGGGGAACTAAAATAGTTGATTATATGTATAATGATCCCTCAAATGAAGAAACTCCATGGAAGTGGAAATCACTAGCCAACTTAGGCCCACAAATCAAAGAACAAGAAAAGTTAGAGAAAATTCTTAGAAATTGCCCTATCAACTTTCATAATAGGGAAGACAAGGTTATTTGGGTTGCTTCAAAGGATGGAACATACAAAGTCAAGGAAGGATATAAGATAATAATCAACTCTCAAAGATGGGAAGAAGTAAAAATACCTTTAAATATTTGTTGGGACATTGTAGTACTACCAAAGGAAGGTTTGGGACATTGTAGTACTACCAAAGGAAGGTATCTTCCTTTGGGTAGTGGCTCATAGCTATATTCTAACTACAAATGAATTAAGGAAAATGGGCTTTGAAGGCCCCTATAGATGCTCTCTTTGTAAAGAAGCAAAAACTACAGAATATTTATTTTACCATTGTAACTATGCCAAGAAATGCTAGGATTGGATAAAGAAAATACTCAATTGGACCTCTCCACTACTTGGGGAATGGAAAGAACATCTCTTTAGCTGGCCCATAGATTAAAACAAAAAAGTTTATGGGAAATTATAGAACATCACCCCATCTATTCTGATTTGGGAAATTTGAAAAGAAAGAAATAGAAGAATTTTCAAGAATTCATAGCCAAATACAAATTCACTTTTCAATAAGATTAAAGCAAGCGTAATTGAAGTCATGAACAACTACCTTAGAATAAAAACCAAAGAAGAAGGCTCATTTATGAAATGGGATGTAGAAATTAAAAAGAATTGGTAACATTTAATCAACCCCCGACTCTACTATAAAAAATGGATTGCAAAGAAAGAAAGAAATGTAAATGGGAACCTCCACCAACAAGATGGAAAAAAACTTAATTTCAATGAAGCATCAAGAGGAAACTCAGGGAAAGCATGAATTGGATTTATAATCAAAGAAGAATCTAGAAAATGAATTCTAAAGAAAGCTAAACCATTGGGCATAACCACCAACAATATTGTAGAACTAGAAGTAGTACATGAAGGTCTAAAGTATAGAAATAAATTAAACATTAGAAAGATAATTATTGAAGGAGACTCCCAAATAATTCTCAACACTTTGAAAAAAGAAGCACACTGAATTGGATCTTAAACTCCAGGTTAGAGAGCATTCTTAGTCTAATGGATAAATTTGAAGAGGTAAGATTCAAACGTATATATAGAGAAGGTAATTTAGAGGTAGATCAATTAGCAAACAAGGGGTTGATGGAGAAGATATCCTATTATTAACCCCTGAACTAGACTATTTATCTTATCAACTATCCTAAAATTTTAACCTTAGTTCTAAACTTTCTCACACCCTCTTTTTTAGCAAGATCATCATGAAAACTACTAGCCTATTAAACTTCTTGAAAACTCCCCCTTTTTTCACCATTGTTTAACACTTGTGATCATCTTTAATCAATAATATTTGGCCACTTCTGGAACCTTCCTTTGCGTTTGATTTTCCTATTTAACAAACGTCTCTATTTTTACTACTCAGTTTTTCCCTGACTCTTTAGTGCACGTTTTAGTTTTAGATTTAGTATGGATTCCAATGTTAGTTTATTTCACTCCTCAGAGGTTCGTACTATGGCCTTTAGAGGCAATGTAAAACCAGAAAGATGGAACCAACTTTTAAACCCTATGGATGACATGACTAGAATCATTGTTAGCTGCACCTTAGGAGAAGGTGTCTTCAATTATGACTTTACCTAGAGAACTAATAGTGAAATTTTAGGTTCCTTTATAGGGTGTCTAGCCAAAGCCAAAGTGGACAAATGGGTGATTATCAAGCTTTTCTATAATATTCTCAATCCAATTTGGTGTATAGGTATTGAAGAAGTTGTTAAGAACATAGATGAAAAACTTCAAATCCCTCTGCTAGAGCTTTACATGGTGTATCCACCTAGGATCTTTAAGCTATCCATTGTCCCTAGACACCCCTCTCTAGCAATCTAAGAGAATGCTATCTTTTTACAAGAGTGGCCAAAAATGGAAGCCAATATCCATTTTCTTCTTAGGTGGAGAGGTATTATAGACAATCATAGCAAGGCATGGCTCAGGAACTATCTCAACATCTTCAATTCCTACATTCAACTGAAAGTGGAGCTCGATAACCTTGAAGCTTTGAATTTTTGCATCCCTAATTTGGAAAAGACTAGTAGGGAGAAAAATGCCTTTGAATATCTATCAAACTTCCAAACTAAGAACCCTAAGGACATAGCATAGATTATAATGGTGTATTGGAAAAAGGAACATTAAGTTTTTTCATTTTTCTTAGTTGGTTTTCCTAGTTGCTAAATTTTGCCCCTCTCAGTCACTAGTTGGTGGTTCCTCTCTTTTAGTCCTTCCCTATTTTGCCTTTCAACTTCTCTATATATCAAACGGTATCAGAATATGTTTCAATGTTTGGTCTTCTTCATTGTTAGGGCTTTGGTTTATCCCTTTGTATCCTTACTTTTGCAACTATCTAGTATAGATAGTTTCTTTTGTTCTGGGTGTTTAGTTTAAAGTATTACATTTGATCATCAGATTTATGTATATATTTGTAGTTCTTAATGAATATAATACTTCTTTTTTATAATCATTTGTATGGTTTCTTGAAAGTCTTCATATCTGGTTCTTTCAATGTATGAAGAAAGGAAGAATTTGGATACTTATATCTTTTGAAACTTGTAATACATTACGTCAGGTTGTACTTTATTTAATTCAAACTATACAAGAACAATTAGAATTAGATTAAGATGTATAAAATTTGAATAAAACATATAAGGAAACACATTAAGAAATTATAATAAGCAATTAATAAGAGGAAATGGAAACATCTAATCACTCCTAACCCTTTCGAACTTAGTAAGATAGGCCACTTTTTAAATTAGCACAGTCAAAGTTCAAATTATCAAAAGGTCGCTAACATTAAAATTGATAAATGAAAACCAATTGGAACTTTACTAGCTCTCAATTATCTACATATTTTTAAAAAGAAAAAGTGTTAAAGTATGTTATAGAGAAGGTTTCTTCATTCAATTTTTCTTTTTCATACACTCTTTTGAACTAATATTATTGATACCTTGTGGAAAGAAAAGTCTTCTTTGCTTTGCAGGCTAGTTTTGAAACATTATCCCAGGAAGTATATTTGACAAAAAAAGTGTAGATCAATAAATTAAGTCTAAAATCAAAAAGATTAGTTGAATGCAGCAAGAAAAAATTCTCTTATCAATGTAAGATTTGATAAAGCGGTCAAAGTAAGATCTAATAATTATTGAGTATACTAAGGTATGCCCCTTTTAAAATATGTATAATATAGGACTTTAGTCTTAGACAAGATTGGAGGTTTTCTTGCTTCCTTCTTTCCTACCAATGCTCATTTGAATGGAGAACAATGTAATTTTTTTTTAATATTTAATATAATATAAAGGCTTCAAACATTTATCGATCATAAAAAAATAGTAGTTATAGTTATTAATAAATTAGTGTTATTTTATTAATAATTTAATAGTTTTTATTTTAATAATTTAATTATTATTATTTAATTTTAATCATATTTATTTTATAAGGTTTTCATTAATTGTGGAAAGAAAATCTTAATTTTTAATTTAGAGAAATTTTAATGGAAGTTGGTGCTATTAAATGATAGTTCATTTTTATATTAAAATATAGGGTTTTATATTTAAATGACTTTTAATGGATTTTTGAATCTATTAAGACTTTGGTGGACTCAAAAATTTTGTTAGATATGATGCTTGAAAAATGGAAAATTGGAAACTTATTTTAAAAATAAAGTCGTATTTTTTCAAAACCAAACTATTATGAAACTACATTTGTTATATACTTGATATGATGTATGGTTTACTTGTGTTGGATTTGGGTTTGACTTAGTATGTTGACTCGTCAAGATGTTTACCAAAGGCTTGGAGGTTTTCATTATGTAATGATGTCATGGTGATGTGTTCAAATATTTCTATGATGATTTTTGATCAGTTGTTTACTAGTGCTTTCCAATTGCTTGTGTAGAATTGAGGTGATTGGTGTGCTTATCCTGGTGTAATCTTTGGGTTTCGACCAATTATCTTTTGATGCTTTTCAATTGCATGTATAGAACTGAGGTGATTATTGTGGCTTTCTTGTTGTAACCCTTGAGTTTTGACTGATTATCTTTTGGTGCTTTCCAGTTGTTTGTATAGGACTGAGGTGAATATTATGATTTATCTTTAGGTGTTTTCTAGTTGTATGTAAAGGACTGAGGTAAAAATTGTAATTTTTATGAGTTGTATTTTTCATGAGCTTAGAGTAGGTAATCTATGTATGTTGGGAAGTGGCTTGCAATGGAGGTCGAAGCCCTAAAAAGGTTGCCTAGGTAACCCATTGTAAATTGTTTTAATAAGTGATAAAATCTCAATAAATGGATTTAAAATGAATTAATAAGAGTCAATGTTTTTCCTCGCCCATGCCTTAAGTGCTAGTATAGGCTAGGATGGGAGTAGAGAGGATACTTGGTTACGACCTTCTTTTTTAGTATGCCTTGTCTATATGAAAGGATGTTGATGCCACATAGAGATACTAGGGGGGTGAAGTCTAGAGAGGCTACTAGGATAACCTTAGAGTTGGCTCATGTGATGACACTTGCCCACTTACATAGTAGATTTCCTATGTGTCTTTGTTGCTTCTGAATTTAGATGTCATTTGTGTCTTGGTACCTTTGAGATAGCTTGCTATCAGGTTTTCCTTGACCTAAATGTTGGTTATAAATTTTGGTATTGATTTCAATTGTGAATTTGAGATTATCACCTCAGCATGGTGGGAGTGGGCTATTTAGGTTCCACGAGGTTGGGTGGTAGTGTTTCTTATACCATTGAGATCTAACAGTTGGATGTACTTGTTTAGTTGATTCCTTTCATTTTGATCTTGTGTTTTCTGATGGATGGTTATATTCTATTGTACTTTACTTTATTATCAAAGATCTTATGAGATGATTTATTTTATTCATGATGTTTATGCTTTGAGCTTTTCATACCCTATGACTTGTACATTGGATGATTATGCATTCTAGTTATGCCAAGTGGCATCCTATATATTATGTATATTATTTGATTGATTCATACTTGTGATTATTATATGATATGGATTTGTTTATATTAGATTTAGTATTAATAAAACTTTTATAAATGTGATTCAACATCATCAAACTCTTAAGAGATGTAATCTATTTATGGATTGTTTTTATGTATGTGAGTTATGCTTCTACTATATTATCTCTTGTTGTTTTAATCTTTCAAAAAAAGATGTTTGGAAAACTTAGTAAAACTTTAGCTTAATTTCTTTTGGGTTCCCTGGTAGGGCATTACATCTAGTAACAGATCCCAAGTTTCTACATTGGGAGCTTTGTGTATATTGGAATGCCACTAGATGACAACTAGTAAAACTAAAATGAAACATAAATAGCTATATGTATCTATTACAACTTGAACACATGAAAACTTCAAACTTCAATACTTGAACATAGAAAAAGCCAAAACTTGAATAACTCTCGAGTTGGATTTTAGACATATTTTCTCATGATTGTGCTTTAAGGTGTTATGCCTTTGTTGACTTTGTGAGAATTTTTTTTTGTTCTTATTTGGGTGCTGTAGGAGGATGGTGTCTGAGACTAGATCAACTATTAGAGGTTTTCGTATAGACAGAGGTAGAAGTCATGAGAGAGGTAGAAATGATAATCCTCTTCAAACTCATGGAGAGAGTCATGTTCAAGAGGAGAATAGGAAGGAGAGCCATATAGAAGAGCATGCTAACTTAGAGGGGGCTAATCTGAGATAGATGACGAGGATGATCTTAGAGTGCATACCTCCTTTAAGGGGTGTTGATCAAGAGGAATCATAGCATCTTAGGAATGAGGAGAGGTAGAGATCCAAGAGTTCTCGAGGAGACCTCCATGGTGATAGACATAGGTCAACTAAGGTCACTTAGATGAAGGACCTATAGAGGTCCAAGAGCAAACCTTTCAATAGAGTTAGTACAAGATATGTAATAGACAAGTGGTTAATTTACTTGAAAATATGTTTTTTATGCAAGACTTTGACTCTAATGTCAAAGTGAGGTACTCATTACCCACTTGGAGCTCTCTGGGGCTACATGGTGGAACATTAAGGAAAAGAAACTAGGTGTGAATATGAACACTATTGCATGGGAGTCATTCCTTGAGAACTTTTGTGAATGCTTCCTACTAGTGGGCCTATGAGTTCCATAATCTAAGGAAATATACTATGACTATGGCCGAGTATGAATGAAAATTTTATGAGCCCATGCCTTATGCATGGGCCAATGATAATTCACAACTGATGGTTCAACACTTCATTCAGGGTCTAAACAACCATCTTATTGGGGTGTAAAAATTTTCCAACCTAAAACCCTCAAGGATGTGGTACATTAGGCTATCCTTGTAGAGAAAAAATCATCTTGGGACATGGTGGTTTTGTGGGAGCACCTAAAGCATCAACATCCAAAGGTAATTAGGGAGCGAGTAGTAGTAGGAAGCCTCCTTCTTTTGGGGGCAATCAACAACAACAAAATTGAGGATCTTATCCTCCAACACAAAGTGGAAGTGGTGGTTCACACTCTAGGTATTCTTAGTACTCTTAGCACAATAAGCACAACTAGTATGACTAGCCATCACAAAGTACTCATTCTTTTGCTAGTGGGGGTAGTTTTCAGTAGTCTAGTGCACCGAAAGTGCAGAAGAGTTTTGATGGATAATATTCTTCAAGTAATCAAAGCAAGCATAAGTCATCCCATTTTCCTCAATGGAAACCATAGTTTTTGGATAAGAGACTTACAGCTTCAGAACCCACGGTTGTAGATATGGGTAGATTACAGAGGGTGTTTTTAGCAGAGTCTTATCCTCCTACAGAGGGAAAGGATTCAATGGGACCCGCATAGTGAGTGATTTAGTTTTATCTTTCTTGTAGGATTCTAGGAGTAAGCCTAAGCCCAAGGGTTGGATGTAATGCCTACCTCTAGTTTACTTTTCATATTTTATTGCCAAATTCTTTTAGGCCAATTTTATGATTATGTTTTATGATTAGTGATATTTGATTACCAGATTTGATTGGATGTTATTTTGTACTCGATGAGCTATTTGATACTTAGTTATTTCATGTATTCATAATTACTCTTTCAATGATGATATGTATGGTCATATAGTGATTTTAGTTATTCCATGATGATAGTTAGATGGATGATTTATATTCAGTTTCTATGGTTACTTACCCCATACTTGCATTTATATGGTGTACTTGTATGTTTTACTTTATGTTTGACATTTTTAATGTGGTTGAGGGAGGGAGTCGTAGTCACCTACTAGTTGGGATCTACATGATGCACCACTCCTCACCATTGCATGTTTAGTTTAGAATTATATGCGCGCGCGCGCGCGCGTGTGTGTGTGTGTGTGTGTGTGTGTGTGTGTGTGTGTGTGTGTGTGTGTGTGTGTGTGTGTGTGTGTGTGTGTACATGCTTGGCTTTTATGCAGATTGCAAGTACCACGCATTGACTTTCTAGAATTGCCAAGATGAATGTGCCCTATCATAGTATCTCAATGGTAAAAGAGGGGAGATAATACCTGAGACCAAATCCTAACCCTAAGCCAATTGTCCTAGAAAGTAGGACAAGTATCTGAGTTATTTACCCATCTAAATTTGTCAAGTGATGTGAATTCATGATTTTGACCCTTGAGTTTTATTTAGTACTTTGTGAGTTTGATTTAGTACTTTGTCTTTCATATGGGTTTTCTTAATTGGATTTGTGGGTATGTTGTGATTTTCAGTTAAAATTGAATTAAATAAAAAATTATTAAATGATTTAATTTTTAAAAAATTATATCAAGAAGAATCAATTTTTAATTATATTTAATTAATTGAGAAATTAATTAAATAAAACATTTAAATTTAAAAGATTTAACTTAAGTTACATAAGTTGATATAATTATATTTATTTAATTTAATAATAATTTATTTGGGAGTTTCATTTTAATAATGAACTCTAAATAATATTATTAGTTAAATTAATAAATATATTATTAAAGATGTCTTGCGATTTAATAAAAAGAGAGAAAGAATAAATTTAATAATGTTTATTTTAATTAAAATGTAAAAAAATTTCACATGAAATTAAAATAAAATAAAATAATAAAGAAAAAGGGGTCGAGAGATTGCAAAATCGGAACCCTAGAGGAAGAATGCTCTTTATTAAGAAATCAAAGCTCATTTCTTGACACATAGGTTTGGAGGAGAAAATTTTGAGAAAGAGGGTTTTTTAGAAGACAAGAATTTCTTGTGAGCTCCGAGCATTCGTCTAGGTAGCATCAAAGCAAGGTAAGATCTTGTTGAGAATTGTATTATAGTTTTCTCTTCAAAATTTCTCTATCTTTTTCATGTTTGTATGGATCTATTTTTAGAATTTATTCGGCTTGAAACTCTCATGTTGAAATTTATTGTTCTTTGAAAACATTTGTAAATTTAAATCAATTTGAAACCCTCATATGAGAAAACTTAATTTTTTGTTATTGAACACTCTTATTGGAAAACAAGTTATTTTAGAAAATTGTGAATTCGGGATGGGGTTCAAAAAAGAATACCATAAATCAATTTAACAATTTGATAGCTTGCAAGTGTTTTTCCCTATCTGATATTTTTACTGGGTTTTTCTTTAAAAAAATATAATATTATATTAAATTACCATAGTAAATTTTTGTGATAAATTTACATTAAAATAGTAATTTGTTTACCCAAAAAAAAGGTGGTCTTTGGCATGCATTGGGGGAGGGGGGAGGCATTATTTTATTGTTTCTTTTTATTAAAAAATTATTATTTTTTAAAAAGAAGATCGAGGTCATCACCTACTTGTCCCCATGCTGCTCATGCAGCTTGGTTGCAAGGTAGCTAAAGTTATCGTTAGCAATTGAAGCTACTACAATAGCTGAGGCTACCTAAGTAGCCAAGGATGCTATGGTAGCGGCCTACAAGCCTTAAAAGTATAGAGCATGCATTTTTAAAAATAATTATAGTTTTTAAATATAAAATTTTAATTATTAATTACTTTATTTAATATTAAATATTATTGATAATTTTTGTTATATTATTAAATAGTAAAAATAATATTTCTAAATTAATATTATTTTATTAATAATTTAATAGTTATTATTTTATAACTTAATAATTATTATTTAATTTTAAAAATATTTATTTTATAAGTTTTTTATTAAATTAGGAAATAATATCTTAATTTTTAATTTAGAGAAATTTTAATGAAAGTTGGTGTTATTAAATGATAGTTCATTTTTATATTAAAATATAGAATTTTATATTTAAATGACTTTTAATGGATTGTTGAATCTATTGAGACTCTAGTGGACTCAAAAATTTTGTTAGATATGACTCTTGGAAAATGGAAAATTGGAATCCTATTTCTAAAACAAAATCTTATGTTTTCAAAACCAAACAATTATGAAACTACATTTGTTGTATACTTGATGTGATGTATGGTTTAGTGGTGTTGGGTTTGAGTTTGACTTAGTACGTTGACCAATTAGGATGTTTACCAAAGGCTTGAGGTTTTTATTTTGTGATGATGTTATGGTTATTATTTGGTCATGATCTTTTATGTTCCACCATGGTGATGTATTCACATTTTCTATGATGAGTTTTGATCAGTTGTTTCTTACTGCTTTCTAGTTGCTTGTGTAGAACTAATGTAAACGATGTGATTATCTTGTTGTAACCTTTGAGTTTTGATCAATTATCTTTTCATATTCTCCAATTGCTTGTATAGAACTAAGGTGATTATTGTGATTTTCTTGTTGTAACCCTTGAGTTTCGATTGATTATCTTTTGGTGCTTTCTAGTTGCTTGTATAGGACTAAGGTGAATATTGTGATTTATCTTTAGGTGCTTTCCAATTTCTTGTAAAGGATTGAGGTGAAAATTTTGATTTTTATGAGTTTTACTTTTGATGAGCTTAGGGTAGGTAATCTATGTGTACATTGGGAAGTGGCTTAGAATGGAGGTTAGAGCCCTAAAGAGGATGCCTGGGTAACCCATTGTAAGTTGTTTTAATAAGTGATAACATTTCATTAAATGGGTTCAAAATGAATTAATAAAAGTCAGTGATTTTCCTTGTTCATGCCTTGAGTGCTAGCACAGGCTAGGATGAGAGTAAAAAGGATGCTTAGTTCTAACCTTGCTTCGTTAGTATGCCTTATTAGTATGAAAGGATATTGATGCCACATAAAGACACTAAGGGGCCATAGTCTAAAGAGGCCACTAGGGTAACCATAGAGTCAGCTCATGTGATGACACTTGCCCACTTACATAGTAGATTTCCTACATGTCTTTGTTGCCTCTAGGTTTAGATGCCATTTGTATCTTGGTACCTTTGAGATAGATTGCTATTGGGTTTTCCTTGACCTAGATGTTGGTTATGACTTTTGAGATTGATTTCCATTTGGGACTTGATATTATCTCTTCATCATGGTGGGAGTGGGCTATTTAGGTTCCACGAGGTTGGGTGGTAGTGTTTCTTATACCATTGAGAAATAATAGTTGGATGTCATTATTGGATGTACTTTTGCAATTGATTTCTTTCATTCTGATCTTGTGTTTTTTGATGGATGGTTATATTTTGTTGTACTATATTTTATTATTAGAGATCTTATGAGATGATGTATTTTATTTATGATGTACATTCTATGAGATTTTCATACACTATGACTTGTACAGTGGATGATTATGTATTCTAGTTATGCCAAGTGGCATCCTATGTATTTTGTATATTATTTAATGGAGTTGTACTTGTGATTATTCTATGATGTGGATTTGTTTTTATTAGATTTAGTATTAATAAAACTTTTATAGATGTGATTCAACATCAAGGAACCCTTAAGATATGTAATATATTTATGAATTTTTTTCATGTATGTGAGTTATTGCTTCCACTATATTATCTCTTGTTGTTTTAATCTTTCAAAAAAATGTTTGGAAAAAATAGTGAAACTTTAGGTTAATTTCTTTTGGGTTTCCTGGTAGGGCATTACAAAGGAGAACTTACATAATCTAAGAAACATCTTGAGAAGATATATTCAAGTAGTGAAAATCTTGATGAGAAGATCTATGTAGGGATATCCTTATGATATAACTATTCTTGGATACTTTGGAGAAGAATCATCTAAGAGATCTAGAACTACTAACAAACCATATCTTGTGATCCAACATCCTGAACCACAGCAAGAAGATTAGATCAAGGTCAAGTCAATTCAATCTAAAGATGTTCCTAAACAAGATGAACCATCTAAAGAAGTAAGGAGGAAATTTACTAGAAAGTGTTATGTATACAATGAAGCTGGTCATAGAAAGAAGGATTGTATAGGTAAGTATACTAACCCTATTTTTGGTTATTGTTATAATTGTTATGGTTTTGGACATTAAGCTAGTGAATGTAGGAAACCTAGATTTAACAATAATACTGGTAGAATATTTATAGGTACTAACCCTATAGATAATAGACCTATTGGAGGAATAAATGTTATAGAAAATGATATCATGTGTAATAAGTGGAACAAGTTTGGACAAATTGCTAGAGATTGTTGATTATAGACCAATCAATCAAGACCAAGATATGGAAACAATGTGATTGCATGTCAAATTTGTAACAAATTGGGACATACAACAAGATTTTGTAGATGAACAATGTAATAATTCTGAATAACATAAGGAACAACATGAGAAACCCAAACTTTAGAGGGAATGTGAACAATGTTGAACGGAATGAGAATGAAAAAATAGTTAGAAAGAAAATGTGAGAGAACGTGTAGAAAATCTTAATGAGACATTTTTAAGAGCTAAGGATCCAATAATTTCACATGTTGTGTTAGAAAATCAATCAAGTGAAACACTTGAGAATAGGATGAAGTTAGTAGTTGTTTCTAATCAATAATTTTCTATTTGAGAAACGTATTTCATATTTAACCTAACGAATTAGCATCAAAAAAATATTTGTGCCCCTAATATGAGGTTGAATAGGATGTAAAGAAGCTATGGTTAAGAGTGCATGACTTTGGAGTTCATATGTGTGTGCACGAAGAGAAAAAATTTCTTTGGCTAATAGAAACAACTTTTTGATGCCTACATACTTGCACAATTAATGCATAAGTTAATTGAAAATGATTTAAGGATCAAATTTGGACTTTTATGTACCATTTGATTAGGTGAAGAGCTAAGGAGAAATCTAAGGAAAATTTAAGAGTGAATTGAAGTGGTTTGAAGAGAAGTTAAAAGTGATTATAATGTGCCCTAATTCCACAATTTTAAGGTATTTTGTGGTCTTGCTTATTTGAATTATGAAGAACTAAATTGAGTAATTTGTTAGTTATAATGTATAATATATCCCTAGACATAAGGTGAAGATAAACCCTATACCACCACTAGAAGATGGACCTAAAACTGCATTTCTGCAAACCCTAGGTGAAGTTCTATATTTAGAAGACATTGGTAGCTACACAAGAAGGAAACATTTCAAAGAAATTTGACAAATTTTACAAGAAGGATATGACATTCAAGGAAGGGTATGAATATTTAAGTTAGAATGACTTAGTTAAATATATGTTTTACTATGAGTTTGACAAGGAAGAATGGACCAGGATAGTCCTAAGCACAATTCATGATGGAAAATTTTGGAAGGGAGATAATGTGATTTAAATTTCAGCTAATCTAATACATGAAGTTACTAGTTTGAGAAATGAAGGCTTCATCCCTTTAAATGAGAAAATGTTAAGAAAGTAGTACTTGAGAACACCAAGTCAAAGTATAATGGCAGAGGGATAGTCCTAAGTGAGATAAACCAAGATGATGTCAAATTTGTTAGCAAAATCATGGAAACAAATATTGGTTCTAGTTTTAGAGATGATGAGATGGCAAAAGAAATTGTTCATGCAACATACCTAATGTATATTGAGAAAACTAGGGCCAATTTGTTTGAAATATTAAGAGCGCAGTTAATAAAGAATCTGGAGAGAGTCAAGAAAGTGAGAAATGTTCAATTTAGATTTCAAACCTTGATCGCTTACATATTTTTCCACTTTTTGAGAAGATTCCCTTTCATGCAACCTTTTGAGATAATTAATAGTGACAAGTGCACCATGGAGAAAATAATAGATTTGTATAAAAGGCACACAGTTGATAATATTGAAAGAAGTGCAAAGTTAATTGTTAAAATAGTTTAGACTGTAATGAAAGAAAGACTTAGAATTCCACCATCATTTGTGTGCAAGTATAAGGAAGATATTTGTTTCATGGTTGACACAAATATCACTTATATTGAGGCAGTTGAGCCTAGGATGTTGTATGTAGAGCCTCTTGATTATAAGGTGAATGAAGAAGAAGTTGAAGGATATGTTAAGGCTATTCTTAAGTCAGAAAAAGGATGAAGAATTTGACATATTTGAAGAGAACATGCAACTGACTTATCAAGCTAGGATTGAGAAGTTTGAAAAGAGGAAAGTTGAAAACACATTGAAGAAGGTTATGAAGGTAGCACGTATGACTCCAAAAGAGGCTTCATTAGTTAAAAAATCTATTTCTAGTATGAAGAAAATTGGATAGGAAAACATCATGTATGTACGACCATTGGCAGCATCACCATCAAAGATAACATCACCATTAGCAGAGGGAGTTAAAGTTACTAAACCATAAGAAAAATCATCAACTACATTGTATGCAACAGTTTCAAAAATGCAACCACAAGTTATTCCACCTCCCCTAGTGTAGCACAATGAAGAAGAAGAAGAGGAAGATGTGAGTATAGTTGAAGTTAAAAGAAAGTCTGCAAGGTTAGCATAAGTCCAACAAGAACCAAAAAAAGATCCTAGACCCAAAAGAGTTAAGAAAATGGCTACTAGACTAGGAAAGAAGAAAAAGGTTGTGGCCACAAATGTAGGCAAGAAGATGAGAGTTCAGGTTGTTACACCTAAGGCTACAAGAAAAGAAGAGCAAGAAAAGAATGAAATAGAGACAACAAGAAAAGGTAGCAAAATATGGAAGCCTAAGATTGAGACATTAAATTGTGCAATTATTGATGATAGAAATTTTATACAATTGAACAAATATTATGATTTGTATAGTAACGTTGATAATTTTTAGTTGGAAAATGTAGTTATTAGACACTTGATATTATCTAATAAGAAGTTTTTTTATATTAAAAAATGGATACCCAAAGATATATATGGTAGGTTAGTAAATAAAAAGAAAACATTGTTGAGGAAGACAAGGAAATCAGAGAGAGGCTGATCAGAAAGCTTTGTGAAGTTGAAAGTGATGATCATTTGGAGAGGATAAGGAAGAGCATTGAACCTCTATTATGTAATAAGTAAAGAGTCACTCTTATAATAGGAGGAAATAATGAAGAGATTAATAAAGAAATAGAGAAAACAATAGTTAAGGTAATGACAAAAATGAAGAATACTAAAGTGTAAAAGACTTCTGAAGAAGAAATGCTAGTGTCAGGGGAACTAACAGAGTCAAAACCTCCTATAGAAGCAAAAACAATATCAAAAAAAAAATATAGAGATGATAGAGGTAGAAGCACCAACATAAGAGGCACCTTAGATCATATTTGGAACATACACTATGAGCATTGATAGAGTAAGTATAGTTGTTGACACAATAGAAGATCCTTTTAAGGACTATGGCCCTATTGTTGACAATTTTGTAGGGTCTACAAGCTCTGAGAATGGAGAAGAGAAAGAAGATAAAGGAGAAGAGGAAATAATGGATGAGGAAAGAGAGAAATAAAAGGAAGATGAAGTTAAGAAAAGAGATGAGGAAGAAAAATATAAGGAGGAGGAAGATCTAACAACAAAAGTGAATAAGAGAAGTGAACAAGGAATTAGTTAGAGTTTACAGTTGCAACTAGTCACTCCTATCAAAGACACAAGTAGAGAAGAACCAAGTTCCTCAAATTCACCTTTAAAGACTTTGATGGAGAAAATAATGAGCTCTGCACCAGTTAGATCAGCAAAAGACCCTAAACTAGAAATTCTAAAACAATTATTTGTTTTAACTCCTAGCAGGATAATTGAGAAAGAAAAGTCATAAAAGGAGCTCAAGAAATCCTTGAGAAGATGGTAGAAAAGATGGAAAGCTTGATAAGTATTTAGAATAATGAAGAAAATCCCCCAAAAAAGTCCACAAGACTATTGGAAGAATTTGATAGTCACTTTTAGATGCTAATAGAGGTAGCAACAACAAAGGCCCAAGTAGAGCATGATGCAAGTATCTTTGCAAAGGTATGTCAGCATGTCAAAGATGATTTGGTAAATCTTGAAATATGCATCAAAAAATTGCAAGGTTTCATACATGAAGGAAAGGGGATCTATGAAAAATGTGTACTAGCACATGAATATATGGGCACATTTAATGCACAAATAAAGGAAAAGGAGGATGAGATATAACATGTATCAAGTGAGCTAAAGAAGACATATGTTCCAATCATCCAATTGAAACAAAGAATCAACAAGCTATATGGTGAGAGAAGAATACTTCAGAGTAGTAGAGAAAAATCTTTGTAGAGATTTTCCTTGTTGAGACATCACCTTGTTAGAAAGGATAGGGTTGTCGTTACACCAAAATATCAACCTGTCAATGCCTGTTACAACCAATAGTCTTATAGAACCATAGGAGGTGATTAAACCATGTCTCAAACCCTATGAGGGATGCTAGTCCATTTCCAAAAATCCCCCTCCCAATGTCACTCATGATGGCTTATAGGACTTCAACCTATGACCAAGCTCTAATACCAATTGTTAGAAAGGACAGGGTTGCCATTGCACGAAAAGATTAACCTGTCAATGCCTGATACAACCAATAGTCTTATAGAACCATAGGAGGTGGTTAAACCATATCTCAAACCCTATGAGGGATTTTTTTACCTCTAACAACACATCTATCATTGAATATTTATATAGTTTAGAGGCACCTAGAGGATTGTCGAAAAGCAAAGACATCCAATGAGCAATTTAGCCACACATATTTTCAATCCACTGAGTTAGCAACTTATGGGCTATGTACTCTAGTAAAAATTTCATATTCAATAAAGGCAACATGGAATGAAGTCTTAACTATCTTGAAGATAAGCTTTGTTGACAGCATTGCATTATTGCACAATCCATCAACATGAAGACAAGAAAGGTAGCAATACAAATTTTATTTCTTTATTTTTTCACTCACCTTTGTCATTGATGTCAAAGGAGGAGTGAAGTAAGGAAAATTCTATGTATATTTAAGGGGGAATAGGGAAAATCATATGTATATGTAAGGGGGATTTTAGTATGTAATAGACTATAGTCAAAGGGGAAGTAACATGTAATTACGAGATATAAGGATTCAAGATGGTATAAATAGAGAATGATCCATATTTTGAAATTTGGTAATGGCAATGTGAAGAACTTTAGAGTTTTTGAAGACTTCTGAACTTTTTCTTTTTGGAACTTAGCCTATTTTCCCATATGTTGTCATCAATGCCAAAGGGAGAGATTGTTGAAAATTTAGCTAGGTAGATCATATGGAGTTGCCATTTATGGAAAAATATACTCAGTATGAAGTAGGAAGTAGTGAATGTGATAATTGGTTATTGTGATATCTATCTTATTGTTTTGAGATGTGGACTTCGTGATTAGAGAACTAAGAGGTAGTATATGTGAAGTTATTTTGACAAGCTATCAATATCATATTAGATATTGAAGATATCAATAGTTGTAAAGAGTTTTTTGTATCTATAATTTTGAATACTGAATATTATTGTATATTGCATGTTTGGGCAGTGGGCTCATCTTGCATACATTTTGTCATTGTAATAATAACTCCTAATATGGTTGAGGCTTCTAACAAGGACTAAGACACTATACAGATGTAATAGAGTCCTAACAGGGTCAATATCATTCACAAGATGCGTTTGATTAGTAGATCATTTTGTGGGTACTATTGCCACTAGGTTTTTCCCTTGGATAGGGTTTCCCTAGTTAACAAAATATGGTGTTGTGTGTTGCATTTCTTTATGGTTGTGTTGATCGTTCAATTTAATCAATTTATTCTTTTATGCAAGTTATAAGATTTTTAATGATATCCATAGTTAGGAAAAAGTTTGTGAAATGCTCATTTACTCCCCCTTCTTAGTATTTCCTATTTCTAATAAGAATTACATGATTCCTCTCTTTAAGATGATATGTAATCTCAAGAAATATTATTAAATAATATTATCCAACTTGTGAAATAACACAAAATTTTGATTTGAGGAAATTTTTTTTTATCAATAACCTCATCACACTAATTTCTTGTTTGGGGCTAGGAAGACCTTGAGCTTGTTTTCTTTTCAAGATGAATTCTCTTATAAAAACTTGGTATGTGGTGGGGGAGGATGTGTTGGGACTCAAAATTGAAGCCCCAATTTTGAGTACCATTGAGAAAATCAAGCCCTATAAGCACTTTTTAATGCATATGTACCCAATTATGCTTTTGAGGCCTAAGAGGTGTTTAATGTTTCTAACACCCTATATTTAGTGCATCTACTCATCCCATAAAGATAGATTTCCATTCCGAGTCATTCCGTGAAGTCTCGTTTTGAGCAATTTCCAAATCTACATTTTTGCCTAAGTGTCAAATAGTGACAGGAGGCCTTGTTTGCATGTGAATACCTTGCACCCGGTAATGTTTCATAACTTGCCACTTTGGGAGTGTTTATTATCTATACCAAAGAGCCTATATTTCATATTTTGAGTTGTTTTGAATCTGTTTGACTAGGTTTTGAATCCCTCAAAGTTGGTCATTTATTGTTGTCATGTTGATGTGAATTGTTCATAATTCTTTATAATTTTGATCCAATTGATAAAAATAAGAAAATTCCTTTTGCATTGCATTCTAGTGGTCAAAGACTTACTATGTTTCAATTTTGAGCTTATGATGAATCTGTTTGATCAGTTTTCAAATGTGATTCCAAATGCAATTTGTAGAGTTTTGCTGGTTAGTAAATGTAGATTTGTCAGTACCCCTATTCGGGATGTCATAACTCTGAATCCATGATAGGTGAGATCAAATGGATTATACCACTATGTTATCCTCTAAAAATACTTTAAGTGTGCTAGTTTGCAAGCCTTGACGAATCCATTGGCACACTTTCCTAGGTCCATTCTGTTTGCAAAAAATGTTTTTTTGCCATTGTTTCCAATTTGCAAATTTGAGTAGTGCACATTGACCTCTCACCATTTGCACCCAGTTATTCATCATGACCCTAAATATTAGATTCATATTGCCCTCATGATAGTGAACCAATGCCCTAGTTTTTGTACCCCCAAATGTCAATTTACCTAGTTTTTAAAGTTGAAGCAGAACGTGATTTGTTGTTTTCTAACATGTTTTCTTGCAGGAAGTTCTGAGAGGGCAACTTCGATAGTCAATATCTTTTGATTGAGAATTCATCCTGAGACAAGATTTTGAAGGGTACAAGAATGTGGAACAGAGAATCAATATGTCAGATCTCAGAGCCTAGATAGGTGTTTTTGTTAGTTTTTAAAGCTAATCAAAGGACCTCCTAGCACTAAATCAACAAGTTGCAAGAAAGGGATAAAATGAGCTTTAATTGGTAGTTTAGTGATGGATTTTTATTTGGATCTATATCAAATGACTAATGGATCAATTTGACAGTTTAGGTGTTTGAATTCAAAAAAAAATTAGCCAGACCCACTGTGGAGGTCAACCTGTTTCATTGGATTGATAGGGCATTGTGATTGAAATAAGAGTTGAAAGATATAAGTGTTGACATTGTCATGATGGATAATTTTTTTTATTTCTATTATATTATCAAATCGGTAAAGTTAATATTTATCCTTTTAGTTAAGGAATCTTGCTTGTGCTTTTTCAAAGCATGTGGTCTACACATGAGAGATGTACATGGAAAGCATGTTATAGATGCTCAATCACTACTAATATACTTGAAGAAGCATGAGTTTTATGCGAAATATAGAGGTCCCAGTTGAACAATGTCTCTCAAACTTTCTTGATAGTGGAACATTTTTAGACCAAGGATAAGTATAATATTGGAACACATTACTAGCTGTGAGCATCACCATTCAGACTCAGATAGGTAGTGGCTCTAAAGAGGAGATGTTGTCAAAAGTCTAGACCTTAACAACACAATCAAGGACTTAAGGAATATATGCATGAGTGAAAGAAAATAAAGGAGTGTGTTGATGTAACACCCTTGGGATAAGTGCCATTATTTTAGTGGGATATGTTTCTTTCAAAGTCTTTTATTTCTTATGCTAATGTAAGTGATAGATCCTTTAATAGAAGTCAAGTATAAGATATTGAATATCAAACAAAATAGATTGTGCAACTATTTTCCTTCTCATGCTTTATTTCTCATAGCTTGAAAGTAATGCATAATGTGGAAATAGCAAAGTGGTGGACTTAAAAAAAACACGTGGCAGAGAAAGCTCTTGTGCAGGAAGGCTAGAGATTGCAGAGTCATTTGGAAAATGTTCCATGGTATACTCTCCAGCACTCCTAGCTAATTAATATTCAGCACAAAGGAATAAAGTAGTAAAAGGGAGCCACCAATTTTAAATCAAGGTCAGAAAATGAAATCACTTGTGGTCTTTTTCAATGCCGCCAAAAGCATGCAAAGAGAGTCATATTAGAGATGGAATGTTGGAGGAGGTGCAATAGTTCATTTTCCCTCCTTTACATAGCTAGTATGGTTGATGATATGCTAAGGATTCTCCAGCATGAGCTTTGCAACCTTTACAAACCTTCTGAACTCCTCAACACTACCATTCTATAGTGTGACTTTTATACTCTGTAGAGAAATGCATGAAATTAGAATTTCCCATTTGGGGATAAAACCAATTGAGTTGAATTGAAACCTAAAATAGAACAATTACTGAATCAAATTGAAATGAAATCAGTTGAATTGAAATCTTGAGAAAATAATTGTCCTTTTAAAAATGAATTAAATTGAGGAGGTGCTACTAATACTGGCTTCATATATATTTTTTCATACCAGTATTGGTGGAAAATGCTATTCGAAAGGGTGATAGTTGTATTAAACTACATGAGGATACATCCCACCAACTACGCCTGGAGGTGGCATTTGAAGTGAAGCATAAGAATTTTTTCCATAGAGGAGTTAATCCTAAGTAAGGGGAACTTCACGTGACAAAGAGACATGTACGATGTCAAAAGTTATAAAAAATTTGAATCCCATGCATCTGTTGTTCATGCAGGCTACTATCAAATCTACTTTCACCGATTCCACACTCCCTTCTCTTTCAAAAATGACTTCTTTGATACGTTGTGGGTGGTTAGATGCTTATCTATTGGGCCCTTTGCATGTTTCCTCTACAAAAAATGGCTGAATGTGGTGTGATAATGACCAACGCCTCTTTGTCAAGAGCAAAGAAAGGAAAAGATTATGCAGAATGGATGAGCAGAGGAACAGTTAAAACAATTAGTCCCATATTGATGTTGCTAGGAAAGACTTTGGTCTTTAAATACTTTTCACTCACTAAACATAATGTGTAACAAGACAAACTTTTTATAAGGCAAGGCTCATGTGTAGGGGCCCCACCCGTAGCCAACTGGAGATGGAGACCAGAAAAGTTTTTGAATGAGCATGCAAATCGAGGTATGATGTGGAAGCCCACCAGAGAAGGTTGTCAGATTTCAATGGTTGCTATGTAACCACCAAAAAATGGGACATTTTTTGGCAAGTGACATGGTGACCTCCCAGAAAACTAGAAATCTGGCAAGAAGTTGAGGTAGAAGTGTGGACCTGGTAGGTGGTTAAGGTAACCATTCAGAAAATGTCAAGTGGCATCGCCTGAGTGATCACAGCAAAAGTTGCCAGAAAATTGGCCAGATTCTGATGGTCACCATGTTGCCACCAAAAAATGGGAGGTTCTGCCAGGAAATGACATAGCGACCTCTCGAAAAAGTTGAAATCCAGTAGAGTGTTGTGGGGCCCGCCTGGGAGAAATAAGCCACTCGAAGTCTCACACATGGCACTGTCTGAGTGGTGGAAAGAGATATAAGGTTTCATTTTAAAATATTGAATATCTTTCTCACTTTATGCAACCAAATTTACAATTGAAATTTTTGGTTTTAAACAATGGATTTTCTACAGTTTGAACTAGAGAAATTTTTAAATTTTTCAAATTCATCTTTTTAATTGCTTTGTCTAGAATTGGAGCCTAAATTTTCAAACAATCACTAGAGGGGTTGTTTTTATCCAAAATATCAAGTATCATATACCGTTGGAAAGGTCTCGAGACAAGAAATCCAGATATGGAATCATATTTTGAGTAGGTTTTCATTGGTTCAAGTTATAGGAAAAAAATGTAAAATTTGGGCCTTCTCAGTGAAATTGGTGAAATTTGAAAATATAGTTACAGGCTTGGTAAAAACACATGACAAAAGGTCTGTTGGGTTAGTTTTGAGAATATTATGCCATTTTGGTATAATTTGGCTCTAATCTTTAGTAATGATGAATTTTAATTTTCCAGTTGTGATGAATTTTGGGATTGAAGTTGGAATCATGATTAAAGAATAAGATCTTTTTGGAATGAAAGAGGAAATGGAAAATATCTCTAGATTAGGATTGAATTCTTTGATCATATATATGTAATTTCTCTCTTCTATTTTAGAGGTTGGAAAAAGTTAGGGAAAAGTTAGAAGTCAAAAATTGAAGCAAAAATGGCTCTAGAATTGATGAAATCTGAATGGATAGTATTTGGGATGTGTTGGTTCTAGACCATGAAGCTATGCTTTGGCTGTGATGCCCCCTTCCCATCCCATCAGTTTCTCATTCCCATCATTTTCTCTCTTGTATGAAAACATATGTTTATGGTATAGTCTGGTTTATTAGGTATCTTGTGAGTCAATTTCATGCATTTTCATGTATTATTTCAAGGAAATCAATACAAAGAATAGTAGATGTTGAGTTTCATTTTAAATCTTGTCTCCTTTCTAAATGATGTGTAATGTTTTATGATCTTTGAACAAAGAGTCTAGATCATAGTTGCAGTCCCTTAACATTGTATGTTGTTTCATTGTTGCTTATAATTCAATGAGTTATGTAAATGCTTCAGGAAAATCAATAGGGTTACAGGTTTATTGAGGAGGATATCAGGTAAGAATGAGATTTAGATTCAACATTGATATCCAAGGTAAATGGATAGATCTAGAGTCTTAACATAGCATATGTGTTTTAGATATCCAAAATGCATGAGAGAGATTTGTGAATTTGCCTAATAGATGAGGTAGTGATCAGCAACAGGATCATTAGCTTGTTGTCTATACTTGGTTTTCATCCACTTTCCCCACCCACATAAAATCAAATCAAATTCAAATCATCTTTATATTTTATGTTTGAAGAGCCAAAATAAATGCCCTTGCTTAGCTTATGAATTGCATTGTCTTACATTTAGCTACTACATATCTATGTTATTGCAAGAGTCAATAGGAGAAATAAGGGTTTCATCTACTACTAATAGATTCAAGAATATGTTTAGCACTGGTACCATATAAGTGAATCTGAGGTACACCCGTCTAGGTTTTGCAGAGCCTGAAGTTGAAGAATGGTCTAGCCTTATAGTTGGCTTGGTGTCTGAAATGGTATGTTGAAGATGAGAGTTAGCTGCCCCTAGATGTATCTTGTTCTCATTAGGGTAATTTGGAACCGTGTTGTTTCAAAACACCAATAGGATTTATGGATGGTAACAAAAGAATGTAGGGCTAGGAAGGCTATGTTGAAGGTACCAAATTATGCATTTTTGTGTTTGTCTATAATAATAAATATTTAAAGTTCTTTGATGGATTTATACCTATAGTAATTTGTAATAAAATTTATAATATTTTTATAATATTTTTACCAAGGCTAAGGTATCTACACTAAATGAATCAATGAAAGAACATCCATAGATTTGGAGCAATTCGCATCACTCAATTTTTTGTGGGATTAAATCTCTAGATAAGATTTCAAGCATAGAAATAAGTGCAAAACACTATTGGACTGCATGTACCTTGGAATGTGTCCAAAGTGACATATTAAGTTGAAATATTTTAAAACTTATCACCTATGTACATAAAAGAAAAAGAATTTTCACTTGTGGACACCTATGTTTGTAATGTCCAAGGAAATAATTGTAAAAGTCCTCTTCTAGGCATACACATATGGGAGGTGAAGGGTTATGTGAAAGAAGTCAAAAGACACCCTTCTAGGTACCCATTTTAGGGAGTTTTAAAAGCCATTTCTTTAGCAACCTTTCTTTGAAATATCTAAAAAATTATAAAGGTTATATGGTGTCATGTATGAAAGACATAGATCCATATTTGAGAATATGTGTGGGGATTCCAAGAGGCTCTAAGAGCACTATAAATAGAGGATTGGGAAAGAGGTTTAGAAATCTAACAATGATTGAATAATGAACTTTGAATTTCATAGTTTAAGTAGAAAACTTTTTGGTTCTAGCTTTCACATTTAGAAACTAAATAGAATAATATTTGTAAAGGTTTTTTTGGAATATTATATTCTAGTGGAATAATAAAAAATTTAGCATATTCTCTTGCATTTTTTCAATCATTGTTGGGATTTTTTTTTGAGGGTGATCATCATCTTCATCATAATGATTAAAAGAAAATATTTAACCATGTGATGTAGAGATACATGGAGAATTTTTTTTAAAAATATCACATCCCTCACCAATGACCTCCACCTTGTATTGGATGGATTTAGAAAATAAATAATAATTGATAAAACAAAATGGAAGGGTGAAATTGAAGATTTCTAGGGAAGGCCCCATCATTAATGAGGCATGATATCCCTCTCTTTTTCTCCATATTAAAAAATCAAATAATGGTGTTTTAATTAATGAAATAGAGAATACATATCCCTCAATAGACCAAATTTGTAGCTTGGTGCAAAATACATGTTATGAACTATTTTAAAAATCCTCACAACTTACGATGGGAGGGGTGAAATTCAAGCTTTATTTTGAGGAGAAATATAAGTGATGAAGGGGATAGGAAGGGTGATTTATGGGAAGCATTTTATACCAGGTTTATAATCTAATTTTAACAAATCTATTTTAGAACATATCTACAATCATAATAACCTCTCAATCCATAATTTCTTTAAGGTATCTTGCAAAAAAAATTGTGTCATGCTTGCATAGCCACATTTGCACCCATTGTTACGATTAAGATGGACGTCAATACCCAGTCCTAGTGCCTCAATCTAATGTAGTTGGGGACAATGTGACCAAAGATTGTTATGTCTAGCTTACACCTTTTCTTGAAGTTTTCTTGGGTTTTTTTCGACTAAGTAAACTATAAGGAATGAAGGCATCAAGAGGTTTGTCCTTCAATCATGATGGCACAAGGAAACGAGGAGAAATAATAGTGTGCAAGACAGATGACATCTAATGGTGTCATCTAGATAAGTATTTTGTTTCTTATTTTAATGTTAATAATGCACTTTTTACTATGGCGGTAATTGCATTTATCCATTTATCTTGCATAATCTCTAATAATTTATTTTTAACCAATGGGCTATTTATTGGAACCTCACATCCTGAAATTTATTTTTCTTCTTGAAAATTACAGTGAAATTGAATAGTTTTCCTCTTTTGACTATAATAAATAATGTGTTTCTATTTAATTTTTTTCTATGCAAATATGTTAAATACCATTCTTCTCAAAAAGGGTTAAAATATTCTTTTAGGTGAGATATCCTTGAAAAGGCTAAATTTTTTTTAAAAAAAAAGAATAGCAAGCATACATTTCTAAATTAATATATTTTAGAATTTTTAAAAAAATTGATAATAGAGTATTTTCCTAAATAGTTTTTAAAATGATTATTTTATTTTAGAAACAAGAATAAAGATCATATGTTTTTAGATTAATTAGTTTTACTACTTTAAAAAAAATTCATAATAGGTTTTTTTTCCTAAGCATTTTTTGAGATGATTATATTATTTATATGAAATACATTGAATATAAAATGAATATAATCTCTTAATCTATTTAAAATGAGTTAAAATTTTGTTTCATGAATTATAAATTAATTGTTAAAATGAAATTATATTTAAAGTCAATTTTAAATAAATAATGGTCAAAGTTTTTAAGAGTTTCATTTAGATAAACATATTTTATTTGATGGATAAACACACCTTTAACTTAAAAATATTAAAAGACATTCACCAATTTGTGTAGTCCGGACGAATGCCCTATATGAATTTTTATTATTATTATAATAGGTAATCAACGAAAGCCTAGATTATTTATCATTCATTTATTATTAATGTTAAGATTAATTATTATTATGTGTTAATCTCAAGTAGATTGAAACCCAAGACCTCCTCAATGAGAGACTCACAATTTACCAATGCATTGTAGGCTCTTGCCTAGTCTATATGAAATAGTTACAATCTACATTTTTTTTTTTAAAGCATAAATTATTTTTTCAAATAATTATTTTATATTTTCACTCTTCTCTTATTACAAGATATTATTATTTGCTTTTTGTATCATGCAAATTATTTGACAATTTTAAAATATAAAACTCCTATCCACTCATTATTGCATGGACAAAAGACTCTTAACCACTAATAATTAATTAAATTGCAAAAAATGATCTAAATGAAAAAATTAAAGACTGATAGTAAATAGAAGATTATAAGATTTATGTTTTGACCATTTAAACTAATGATATTAATGCTAAGAGAAATTAATAAAACCCATCAATGCCAAATAGGGAGATTGTTGGAAACTACAATTGGAACAATTATTATCTTGTCATTGATATCAAACCTTATCGGTGAGATATTTTCTAATAGTATTAGTTGATTGATGAAGAGGATTTGAAAAGAGAGCTAACTAGAGGAACTAGTGAAGTTGTTGAGTAAAGAGGAGCAAGTATGTTGGAATTACAATGGGCACTTGATTAGTTAGTCTTTGACAAGGTAATGTGTTGTTTAATCATTATGTGGAGTGGAGAATATAGTTGAGATGAAGTATAGAAGAGTAGAGTTAAAAAAATTCAACACACACACACACACACACACGTGTGTGTGTGCACGCGTGCGCACGTGCACTACAATTTATATTTTTCAAATCACTTTCCTAGAGGGGGAAATGTTGTATGGTTTGAATGTGCACCTATGGCTTAATAATTTTTTAAGGGATTGTTAAAAAGAGAAAGAATGGTAGATGTGGATGATGTATTCTTAATATTTTATTCTATTATGCAATGAATGATGCATCAAAGGGGCAAAATTCCTCCTTCCATGATAGAGAAGTATAAGAATGGCATCACCTTTATTGTTATAACTAATTATTGTATAATAGAAGTTGTTAAACTAATGAATAAATGGTTTCTCCTATTAGGTTAAATGAGTTAATTGAATAACAAGTAGAAATTCTCATTATCTGTTGAAAAATCCACATGATCTTACAAAGGAAAGATTCAACATGCCAAAGAGAGATAGATGGATATTTTGGATAAAATGTTCAAAATGGATGAAAAATGAAGGTTGAAAATCTTACAAGGAAAATAAGAAATGAAGTTGACATGATGAAAATTGAACATGCTAAATTATTTTAATAAACTACTTTTAGATCTACTTATCCATCCTCTAGTGTTATCATTGTAACCCTATTACCAAGTTCATTCAAGAAAATAAAAGTTATCAAATCCATTTTGGTTGCTGCTATGAAGGCAAAAACCCTTGTGGTTGAAGAAGTTATTGATTCTGAAAATGAGTCACCAAGTGCATCTTTGAAAAATGATATAGACCACTTTAGAGTTCATGTAAAATGGAAAGGAAAATATGTTGAGGAAATTTTGTACTCATATTTTGGTGTTAATCCCATTGATATGGATATTGTATTTAATAATCTAGTTTTTGATAAAGTGAATATTGTCAATAGGCTTTATGAATTGTCATTTGATGTCGGTAATCATGCTACTATTAATGTTTTTTTGGAAGTATAATGTAAATGTTTCTTTAGAAGTACAATGTAACACCTAATAAATATTTAGAAGACTATAAAGAGGATGTTCCCACTTTCCTATGGAACATTTTGGATAAGAATCAACATGAATCTAAACTCATTGAGAAGGATCTCTTTGAGATTGTAGTCAAGGAAGAATGCTAAAATATTATTGATAAAGGATATGTGAGTTTATTTACTATTTTCTTTTAAGAGGAGTGAGATCATTCATGTATGAAAAGTTAATTGTTGTCACCATGAAAAAAGGCATAATATATGCACAAGTAAATCTTGCTAGAGATCTAAACATGTTTGCTAAAGAGGAATTTTCTGATCTATAACAAAATTTACTAACAATAAAGTGTATACACTTGATCAAAACCCACCCAAGCTCAAGTAATCTAATTCCACTCAAGATGGATCCTCTTAAATTTCAAAAGTATTGATTAATAAAGAAGATATAGAAAAGGAAAATACTACTATTCTAATAGAAGAGATCAAGACAGTTGGTACTAACTCAAGTCCAATAATTTTAGAATTGACATATGCAATCATTCTTGAGAATAATATAGTTGACATTAATGATAAACAAAAACAAGAAGAAAGGAAGGATAAATGAAAATATAAAGTTATTGAAGGTGGAGAAGATCAAGTTATTTCTAGTAATGATGAAACTAGTTCAAAAGATATGTTTGTATCTACTAACACTAGTAAACCTAAAATAGAGGTTATTAATTGACAAATAGAAGTTGGGTCAAGTTCCTAGAGGTTCCTTAGGAACTTTATTGCTTCACCTCTTTCCATCAAATCTATCACACCATTTATGTTAATTGATTTCAATAAGGTTATTACCAAGAAGAAGCTACAAGTTATTCAAACTCTCACTACCACTGCTCAAGAAAAGTTAATGAGAGAGTCGAAGGAGAAAAGAAATATAATTAAATAAATTGTCTTGGCATTACGTGTGATTTTCCCATCGTATCACATCAATCCCTCTAGTTCAATGTGAGAAAAAATTAAGTTGTTACTCTTTGTTATTAAGATTTGACTACCTTAGTTGATGGTCACATGTTATTGAAAGAAGAAGAAACCAAACATTCTTTCTCACAACATCCTTAAAATAAGTATCATCAATATTATGGTGAGTTACAAAAGATTGTTGTTGAATGTAAATAACTTCTTTTAGACGGAAATGTATTATACCATTGCATTATGCAATGGCATATTTCCATAGAAAATATCACATAGACCATGGACACCATTGAGACACAAATCAAGAATGCATCTACTTTTTACAAAATTACTAATTTTTTTTTATACAAAATTACTAATGATAAAAGGAGGGTGGTCTTGGTCTTTGATCTGCTCTCTTGAGTAGTCAAGCTTTGGCTGCTAAACTTTATTGGCGATGGTGCTCTGGACAACATCAACTTTGAGCTCGTATTATCACTCATAAATATTTTCATGGTGCTGATCCTTGCTCTATTTCTACACTTCCTCTTGAAGTTCGTGGCTCAGTGGTTTGGCATACTTCAAAGATAGGTGCGATGTTGGTGAAGAGGGGTCTGTTTTGGATATATAAAGAAGGTTCTCAAGCTTTTTTTTGGTTTGATGCTTGGGATGGATTCCCTTCCATTTTATCCATGTACCCTCATCTTTAGCCTCTTTGTGACTCTTTTCTTGCTGCTGGATGGGATAAAGTGGCTCATTACAAGACTCCTTATCAATTGGGACCTGTTGTTGGTTACAGATGGAAGCATTCTTCTGCTTGGCCTCCTGGAGGTACAAACATGGATCGTCAGGAGCTTTCTCAAATTCTGGCCTCTAGAGAGTGTTCCTCTTTGCTTGGTCCAGATGTTTTGGCTTGGGGCGGTACCTTGTCTGGTAAATATCATGTCTCTGCTAGGTATCAGGAGATAACTAGACAATTATTTGGGGATGCTGAGGTCCCTTGGTGGAAGAAAGTTTGGAATAAAATTTCTTGGTCCAAGTGCAAATTTTTCATGTGGCTAGTGGCTCACAACCATTGTCTTACCTAGGATAATCTTTGTAAACGTGGATTTCAGGGCCCCTCTTATTGTGTTTTGTGTGGTAATGGAGAGGAGTCTGTCTCCCATCTATTCTTCCATTGCTCCTATTCTACTCAGATATGGCACCTTTGGTGGAGCGCTTGGGGTTTCTCTTGTAGGCATGCTTCCTCTTTGCTTGAGTTCTAGGCCCGCTTAGGTAGTGCTCCCTCCAAGTCTTCTTCTCTCCATGCTGCTTGGATTGCTAGCCCATGTTTCATTCTTTGGCATATCTGGTTGGAGAGGAATCATCACATATTCCAAGATATTTGGCTTGGTGTTTTGCATATTTGGTGGAAAATATCACATTCTCTTCAGGAAACTATTCATGTGAAGTGTGAGCTTGAAGGGGGTATGGATCTAGTTGATCTTGCTATCTGTAATTGCCTCAATTTTCATCTTCAAGATGGGGCTGCAGCTCATAGGTTTCCTTCTGTGTCTAGGCAGCTTCACCATCAAAGGAAGGGTTGGGTTAACCGGGCTAGGCATTGGACTCCTCCTCCCTGTGGAGTTCTAAAAATTAACATTGATGGTTCTTCCCGTGGGAATCTTGGCCCTGCTGGTATTGGGGGAGTGGCTCGTTGTAGTTCTGGGGATGTTAAATTTTTCTTCTCGGTTCATAAAGGTGATTACACTAACAATCTCATGGAAGCTCAGGCTATTTTATATGCTATGGAATAGTGTTGCTTGCGAGGATGGAGTAAGATTATCTATGAGTCTGATTCCCAGGTGGTGGTGAACATGCTTTCTTCGCAGGAGCTTGAGGATGTTAGTTGGTAGCTGGCCACTGTTGTTAAGAAGATTATTCTCTTCTCTACCTCTTTTCAGTTCATTAGGTTCACGTATATTCCTCGTGAATGGAACAGAGTTGCTGATTGTTTAGCCAAATAGGCTTCTACTCATGATCTGGGTTGGAATATTAGGGATAGGAGGCAACTATCCTTTGAGATGGTGCAAGAATTTGATGATCTTGTTGCTCAGGATTGAGCTCCTTGTTGAGCTCTCCTTGTTGTATTCCTTTCTATCTTAATACATTTTGACCCCTCTTTTCTCACAAAATTACTAATGATCAAGATGGGGCTATTCATTCTTAGATTGAAATTATGTAGATGAAGTCTTGTAAACTATAGTGCTACTTTGATTCCATTTTTATTCTTTTTGGCAATGCTCCCTCCATTTTTGAGTTAGGTCATGTTGTGTTAAATGCTCATAATCATTTTGAGACAATCCTAGCAACTCTTATCAAATCACAAGACCTACTCATTTGAGTAGGTGTTCAAATATTTTAGCTCAATTAGGCATTCAACTTCATGTTTTATATTCATCTAACAACACATATGTGTTACACAGACTGGTATATATTTATAAAGATGTTTGTACATAAATATGTATGTGATCTATGTGGCAAATTTGTATGTATATGATATTTTATGTTACTAACAAAAGAAGTCAGAGTACTATATGTTGTGAGTTGTATTTTATACATATGTTATGCATGCTCATCAATTCATCATTTGTAAAATCTATCAAAACTGTTTTTTGTATCTAGGTAGTGAGCCACCTTGACAGTGAGTCAGAAACTATACTATCTAACCAGTTACATATTATCTTAGAGCTATCATTCTCATGTGGTTTTTCCCATCTTGATTTTCCACAAAAAAATATTGATGTTATGTGTTGTGTTCTTTTTTTTTTGTTCTTTGTTATTTCCTTTATTTAAGTTTAGTAGATGGTTGAATACTTAGCTATTTTAAACTCTTCAAGAATAGATTATTTCATCCCTCCTCTTTTAGTATCTCAAGGGTTCAACACTATGTTCCACTTATTAACAATCCATTATATAACTCTACTAGCCCTCAATTAAAAATCAATAAATCTCATGTATATTTCATTCACTAAAAAAAATCTAAATTAACACTTATGTAACCTAGTTCAACTTTGAATTTTGATGCTTTAGGAAAAAATGAGAGTTGTACAAGAGTTTTATCTAGTTCCCACTCAAATTCCCCTAGTTTCTATTGAAACATATTTAGGTGGTGATCCAATAAAACATAAACTCTTTAGGTTTACTTCTTCAATGCATGTATGAGATCACATGTACGACACCTTTTCATATGGCAAAAACTTGACACTTTTTCAAATGTCAAAAATACCCATACTAACGTGATTTTTTTCTATTAAGATATGTAATTTTACAAGCATACTTATTTTTAGGCAATAAATTTATACCCAAAACTTTATTGGCCTGTTTTTTATAGAACTAATATCTTAAAGAGTTCAAGTTATCATAACTATCTTGTCTACAAAGGAAAATTTATTTTATCAGTTTTGATGGGGGAGAGGAAGGTGGATAATTTAACCATCTAAGACTTTAAAAAATCTATTTTGTTATTTTATTTTAATATTTTTACAATTATAATTGTAATGAATTTGTACATTCAATTATAAGCTTGAATAAGAAAACACTCTCAAAAATCATTTAGACATGAACAAATATAGTCTAGAATTATTAGATCATTTTTGCTTTAATTGAGCTTCATTAAAAATTTGATTTAATTTTAGGAAATAAGAGAAGGAAATTTGATCATCAAAGACAAAAAATGATAGTAGAAATAATTGAAAAAAAAATGTCAAACTCTTTTTTAGGCTTATATATTGGCTTCATAAGTGAGAAGGAAATAGATATTATCTTTTCTAAAATGGGTTTAAAAAGCATGTAATTACATTATATGAATTATTTATACTAAAGTTAAGTATACAAACAACATTACAAGTGGATAAACTTAGTGGACCTAATCTTGCCGCCCTTCATCTACAATCTTGCTACCCTTTTACATTTTGAATGATGGCGGACCCTAAGCCTCCAGATCCACCACCATGCTTGGACCTGCAACTCGTGCTTGCGGTGTGCAGAGACTTGGTCAACCTGCTGAATGGTTGTGGTTCCATTGGTGTTGATGGGCTATCTTGTGTTGACAATTCTACTTTGGAGGGTGGGCTGTCATGTGATGACATTGCTACTTTGGGGGGTGGAATCTCCGCTTGCTGTCAGCTGGGGGGAGCCCAAAAGTCAGATGTTGGTTCTCTGTCAGGGTGGAAGAGTGCACTTGTGGGTACCCCGATGATTAGTCTCAATATAGAGAATCCCAAGATAACTCGTGGTCAAGATGGCCTAGTGATTGCACTTCCTAATAGTATTATGGACAATGTGACTTATGGCCTCAAACTTTGTGTTGTTGGTAGATTTGTTGCTTTTCGTCCTACTATTGAAATGGTACAAAAATGGGTGGATTAGAAGTGGAAGGTCAAAGGCAGTGTAAGTGTTTCTGCTATGCCTAGTGGACTATTCTGTTTCAAATTTACCACGGAAGAGGATTTCAATATTGTTCTCTCTGGGACTTGGTATTTTAGGAAGCACTATATGGCTCTGACTAGATGGCATCCAGGCTTTGATGCTAGCTTGGAGCTAAAAAAACTTGTCCCTTTCTAGGTAAGATTATGGGGTCTCCCCCTAGAATTTTGGGATGAAAAGATATTAAGGTGGGTGGGGAATTCTTTCGGTCATTTTGTCACTGTTGATAAAGTGACAATGCAAAAATTGAGGCTGGTCTATGCTAGATTCTGTGTGAATTTAGCGCTGAATAGAACACTACCTACTATTGTTACGTTGAAGACTAAATGGGGTGAGAGAGTTTAGCCCATAGAGTATGAGAATGCAGGTTTGTACTACCAAAGATGTGGGCAATTTGGCCACCTTATAGTGGATTGCAAAGTTAAAATACAGAAAGATAAACAGAAGGAGGGCACACCAAGGATTGTTATTGAAACCTTGGGGGAACCTTCTAAAGTGTCCAAGAAGGCAATAAAGACACCCTCTAAGGCTGTCTCCATTGTGCTCCCCACTCAGGAAAATGGTTTGATTCCTGGGGGGAGGGTTGCTATGGAGGATAAGAAGGACTCAGATGAATACCCTTTCAAAAGAGATCTAGAGGATCTTCTGTGCTCACCTAAGGTGAGGTCTTCAGAGGAGGCATTATTGGAAGTAGGGGAAATTGAGGTATCCCACTCTCTCTTGGGTTACTCAACAACTTAAAAAGGGGACGGCCAGCAGGATACTCCTTCTAAGGAAATGGGGGTATCCCACTTTCTCCCAAGCTCCTCAACATCACAAATTGGGGATTGCCAGCTGATAATGCCTTCCAAGGGATGTAAAAATAGGGAGACAGTTTGCACCCCTTTGAGGATGGTTAAATTTTCTCAGGCTGAGATAGCTACAAAAGTATTGGCAAGTATTGATAAGATGGATAAGGAGATGAGCCCTTCTTCGCTTCAGGATGAGGATAATGGAGAATGGGAAGTGTAGAAGAAGAAGAGGAGAGGGGGAGAAAACCAGATATAGGTGCCTCAGGGATAGCCGGAAGACCATCAAGTAGAGTAACCAGGACAAAGCAAACTACTAGGGATGTGGCCAGTGGTAAGGAACTTACACTGAAGATAGTAACAAAAGGTAAAAAATGAAATTCCTTTTCTAGAATATGAGGGGATTAAATAATCCCCAGAAGCAATATGCTCTCAAACAAATTATTTCTTAGGAAAAAATTGATTGTGTGCTAATACAAGAAACAAAAATGTCTAGTGCAAGTTTTGTTAAAATAGCAAGTTATATCTGGCTGGGGGCTGGGTACTTACATATGGATGTGGATGGAGCCTCGGGGGGTATTGCCACCATGTGGAACCTGAACTCCATGAAGGGTATGAGGTCTAGAAGGAAAAAAATTTCATTATCAACTATGTCCAATCTAATAGTCATTGTTGGAGGCTGATCAATATCTATGCCTCTAATAGCAAAATTGGGAGGAAGGAAACGTATGATAAGCTGACTAGGATTACTGAAACTATGAAGGAAGAGCAATGGATGTGTATGGGTGATTTCAATACTCCCCTTTACCATTCGAAAAAGCTGGGTGGTGACAGAGAATGTCCGAAGAGCTTGCAAGACCTTAATGAATTCATGAGGAAGTTGGATTTTATGGATGTGGAGTTGCGAGGAAACCCATATACTTGGACTAAAAATAGGAAAGGAGAGGATCTTATCCAAGTTAAGCTAGATAGACTATTAGTGTCAAGGAATTGGAGCAAAATGGGTAATTCCTATCTTGAGAACCTCACCAAAACAGTTTTAGACCACTCCCCCATTTTATTCCATTGGGAGGATAGTTTTAAAGGGGGACAAAAACCTTTCAAATATGAAATAATGTGGGAGTCTCACCCAAAATTTAGAGAAAGAATTCAGGATTGGTGGAACATAAGGATAGATGGTACTGTGATGTACAGGCTTACTCATAAACTTGATAATATTCGAAGGAATGTCAAAACCTGGGCTAAAAGTTCATTTGGTGACTTATTTAAAATTAAAGGTGAAGTGGAGGAAAAGCTCAAAAAACTCCAAGGTGTCACTGCAGAAGGGAATAATTCAGAGGAGAATATTCAGGAAGAAGGGAGGTATAGAAAGAAGTGGAAAGAGATCCTTCAAAGGGAGGAAATCTTCTGGAAACAAAGATCTAGAATCCAATGGCTAAAGGAAGGGGATAAAAGTACTACTTTTTTTCATAGGTCAGCATCCAACCACAAAAGAAGAAACACTATATCAAGACTGAATGATGTAGGGGGAAGAGTTTTGAAAGAGCAGGAGGAGATGGGTAAACATGTGGTAGAACACTTTAGTAAAGCACTTGAGAAAGACAACTTTACTAGGAACCCGATTATCAGGAGAAGTTTGATTAATTTAATCCCAAGGATTCTTGGAGAAGAGGAAAATAGTCTTATCCTTGGTAATATCACGAAAGAGGAAGTGAAAAGGGTTATGTTTTCTATGAAAGCCTTTAAGGCCCCGAGACCAGATGGATTCCCTCCGGCATTTTTCCAGCATTTCTGGGAGGTGGTTAAAACATGTGATTTGGGCCACTAGGGATTTTTTCAGAATAGGTAAACTACTAAGGAGAATAAATAAGACCTTTATTGCCTTAGTTCCAAAAAATTCAAATCCTCTAAACTTTCTTGACTTTAGACCTATAAGTTTATGTAATACTATTTATAAGATCTTTGCCAAGGTTTTAGTGAATAGATTAAAGCCTTTCTTGGAAAGAATCATTGGAAGTCCTTAGAAGGGATTTGTGCTAGGAAGACAGATACTGGATGTGGCTATAACCATCCATGAGATTATCCATTCAATGGAAAAGAATAGGCAACATGGGATGGCATTCAAGTTGGACATTTCCAAAGCATATGATAAGGTCAATTGGGACTTCCTTCATGATGTGCTAGAAAGAATAGGATTTAGTAATAGGATCATTAACTTGATCATTATGATGGTGGGCTTAGTACAGTATTATGTCTTGCTAAATGATTCCCCCTGGGGTAACTTGAATGCAGAGAAAGGCTTAAGATAGGGCAACCCACTTTCTCCTTATCTTTTTATTATGATAGCTGAAGTTTTAGGAAGGTCTTTCTTTAAATTAGTTAATACAGGTTGTATTAAAGGTGTTAAACTAGCTACTAATGTTGTAACTGAGGTTATACAGCAGTTTGTGGATGATACCTTCCTATTTGGGGAATCTTGACTTATGGAGGTAGAAGCTTGGAAGATAATTTTACACAATTATGAAGAAAGCTCAGGGCAGTGGGTGAATTACCATAAGAGTAAGATTTATTTCTTTAACACTAAAGCCTCACTTAAAGAAGGATTAGGAAAATCTTGGATTTTCAATCCGCTTGTCTCCTCGACACTTATCTAGGTCTTCCCCTTACTACTAAGGAAGTAACTAATGAATTCTGGAACACGATTGTGGAGAGAATTTAGAGGAAGCTTGTAGGTTGGAAAGGGAAGATATTAAGTAATGCTGGAAAATTACAACTGCTCACTGGTGCTCTTCAAGGAATCCCTATCTACTTCTTATCCATTTTCAAAATCAACCAAAACATGGCAGAGAAAATTGAGAGAATTCAAAGGAATTTCCTATGGTCAGGGACAGAGGAGAAAAATAAATTGAGTCTAGTCAACTAGAGGAGGTTTGTAAACCAAAATTTAAGGGGGGGTCAGGGGTTAGAAGGCTGAAGGATCTTAATAAAGCTCTCCTCACAAAAATTGGTTGGAGATTGGCAGAAGGAAACACGAGATGGGGAAATATCATGAAGGCTAAATATTTGTCTAATACCTCGTTTAGGTGGAACCTATATAATAATGACCTCACTGGAGGTTCAAAGATTTGGCAAAATATTGTTAGGAATAGAGGTTTGCTGAGAGAAGGATTGAGGTGGATTGTGGGGAATGGCTTCAATATCAGATTTTGGGAAGACAGGTGGATGGATGGGAAATCGTTGGCCTTGAGTAAATATAGTGCTTTAATGGAACTTCTCAAAGAGGATATAGGGGGAAAAGTTGGGGACTATATTGATTAGGGGAGGAGGTGGAAGAAGCTTCATAAGGAGGGCTACTCACATGAGGATGTTTTTCTCTTAAAGGAACTGGAAGAATTGATAAAAGACCAAAGGCTCCCATTACTGCCTCAGGAGGATATTATGGCTTGGGACTTAACCCCAAATGGGAACTTCACTATAAAATTTGCATATACTTTCATGTTTAGTAAGGATCCTAGCCCAATTCTGTGGTGTAAGGTATGGATTACTAACCTTATTCCTAAAATCAATTTCTTTTGGTGGATGACACAGCATGGAAAAATTTTAACACTTGACAATTTGAAAAAAAGGGGGTTCTATATAACAAACCGTTGTTGTCTGTGTAAGGAAAAGGAAGAAAGTATTTCCCACCTTTTCATAGAATGTCAATTTGCTTTAGGGATCTGGACTAAGGTTTGGGAAAGATTTGGTGTGGCTTGGGTTATGAAGGATAACTTGGGCCAGTTTGTGGAGTATTGGGATTGCCCCTTTTACCACCCAAGATTAGTTTTTTTATGGAATAATTATTCCACCATATGTTTGTTGGCACATATGGCAAGAAAGAAATAAAAAGATATTTGGGGAGGAAAGTAAGATAGTGGAAGTGGTTTTTGGAATAATGAATAAATTGTTAAAGGAAAATTTAAGAGTGGCTAAATGTAAAATGCCAAAGGAGGATCCACATAGACTTGAAGGCCTAGTGGCTGAAAATTGGGGTTGTCAAGAGGATTTCTTCCTTTTTGATAACTTAGCTAGGAGGAGGAGACAATAGACAAAATGGAGACCTCCCACCATAACATAGTATAAACTGAACTTTGATGGTGCTGCAAACGGAGGATTTGAAGTGGCTCGAGGTGTGCTACGGGACAGGAATGGTGATGTGCTATTGGTTTATGTGGGTAAGGTGGGGAATGATAGCAAAATGTGGCAGAGGCTATGGTGTTATTATAGGGTCTTCAACTCTCTAGGGAAAGACAAATTATGGAGTTAACAATAGAAGGGGACTCCAAATCAGTGATTGATTTGGTTAAGGGGGAGGCCAGATCAAGATGGAAGATTAGAAATATCATCTTGGATATTAAGCAAATCTTGAATGAAATGAAAATGGCCCACCTACAACAAATCTATAGGGGGGGCAATTAGGTGGTAGACGCAGCAATTGCCATGGGGTTTAATGCAACGACAATCACGTGTTGGGAGAATTTAGCTGATCTCAACGAAGATTTAAGGGTGTTGATATCAAAGGAAAAAGGCAGAAAAATTCAAGATGAAGTCTATAAACTTTAAAAGTAAGGCCAAACTTGGCAAGACGATGATTTTAATCGCTAAATTAAACTATTGCATTTTGGAAGTAAAGGGAAGACGTGGCCATACAAACGGCAAGTGGAGTGATTATGAATTAAGAAAAATGTCTTTTCGTAACTATGGAAACCCGTTGCGAGTTTCAAATTTCTCTCCAAAGGGCAGTACGAAAGATATTATTAATCAAGGTGTCAAAAGTTGTCAGGGTGAGAAAGTTATGATTTTTCACATCCATGAATCCCATAATAACTCGATATGGGATTTTGGAGCTCATCAAACACAGGTCTGCACTTTTTATTTTCATTTTTTCAAAAGAGTTAAGAAGGACAGTAGTCGTAGAAAGATCGAAGCCAAAAAAGTTCAAATGCGTATTTCTGAAGAAGGGGAGTCAGAAATTGGAGAAATTGAAATGGGGGGGACCTAAATCAGTTGGAGCCAACGAAAATTGAGAACTTTAAGGATAGAATGGCTACTTGGTTTTTACTGAAGGAAGGGGTTTTTTTCCCTACATGATGTCAATGGCTAGATATGATGAGAATTGTGCGCACCAGTTTGTGAATAGCTAGAATGATAGGAAGGTTACCATCAATGGTATCACCTTCCAAGCCATAGAGAAATTAATCGCCATGGTAAACAACCTCTCCATGAAGGGCAAAAAAATGGAGGAAAGTTACCAAAATTATTGACAAGGCTAGCATGAATAGCTTTTTTGTGAAGGGTGAGGAGTTGATTCGTTACAGAGGTGGGTTTAAAAGAAATAAGTTACCCGCTCCCTGGGATGATGTGTGCCTGGTCCTTATGAGGTATCTGATGCTAGAGGGTAGGTTTGGTGTATGCTATTACTACCATTTTCCTCTGTTGAATCATTTTAGAAATAGGGACTTCATTTCTATTCCTTTTTTTCTTCTGCACTCTCTTGAAGACATGGTTGCTAATGTTAGGGAAAAAAAGAGTAAAGGTTTAAGTTTTGGCATAATTCATCAAGGCTTAATTTTATGCCTTTATTAGTTTCACCTCGCCTTGTGTCCCCGCAAAGAGGTGGTTTTGGAAAACCCACGCCATGGTTAGAACTCCCCCCGAGCTCAAGTACGAGGACAAAAATGCACACCCCTAGGCCATCCCCTAGTAAGGAAACTAAGAAAAAGAAAAAATCTGACATAGCCTTAGAACAAAAGGGAAACAAGAAGATTAAAATTGAAAAATTAGTGAAGGTTGTTGGAGAGGATTCGGGGGAGGATAATGGGGGTAAACCTAGAAGGAGGTCTAGTAGGCTTGCCCAATCCTAGGCTAGGTGCAAACATAAGTCCCTTAGATACCCAGCGGAGGAGGTTGAAGAAGATAGCTCTGGCAACAACACTGATAGAAGGGAGGAGGAAGATATTCCCAACTCCAAGAAGGATGATGTTAATGAGGAGGGGGAGAAAAGTTTTAACTTTGGGAACAATTTGGTAGATGATACTCAAACCCAGGTGTCTGATGGAAAAGCGGGGAAAACTGAGACCACCCATGTGTCTGCCAGCTTCTCCCTCAAACCTATTACATTTTGTGAAGAGAATAGCAAGAAGGATAATTCCCCCATGACCATTTCATCCCTTGTTAAGGAGAATTTGAAGGTTTCCTATAACCCACAAGTTTTGCAGGATAAATCATAGGTGCAGAAAATGAAGGAGGTTGCTACAAAGGGAGACACGGGGCCTAAAGATAGGACTAAGGTGATGGACAAGTGATACATGCATCTAGAAAAAAGGGTCAAATATTTGGAGGAGGGGTTCTTCACCTTCTCCAAATTTGGCCTTAAAGTTACCCATGCTACGGCAACAACCCTTCAATTGTTGGCACATGAAAAGGAGAATGCGGGCTTGGACATGGAGGATCATAAGTTGCTCTTCAAGTTTCTTGTTGATGACTGTGCCCAAATCTTACTACATGCAAAGGGGAAGGGGAAAAAGGAAAACTAAGTTTTTTTATGTTCTTATCAGTTACTGGGATCTTTGGATCCAAAGACTTTTAATACTTTACTGGCTGTATTGGTTTTGCTAGTTATCAGTTGTAATTAAGACTTGGGTTGGCTTGGGTACCTTTTTGGACAGTGTGGAAATCTAGTAGTTAGTTTATCTCCTTTTTGGTTTTACTTAGTTGCTGGTCTTTGTTCGTGGTTGTAGACTTTTGGATCTTTGCTTAGTTATTTTTTTTACTGCTAGTGTTTCTGGCTGGTAATGTATTGGTTACCAGCTTTTTGATTGTATTCAGGCTGACCCCCTTGCTTTTGGTCGCTTTTAATTTCAAAAACATTACAAGTGGATAATGATCTATAAAATTATGTCATTATCTTCATTGAATTTTGCTTGATATAAATATTGATTTTCACAATTCTTGTTTATTCAATAATATCTTATTTCATATTTTAAAATGAAATCTATATTTTATACCCTATATGTGGGTATTATATAACAAAAATTCATGAAGAGTCATAAAATTATTGTTGACATAATATAATATAACTCCTTGAAAAAAATTATAGACTGAGAATCGTGTGAATTGTTTATATGAATCCTCAAGTTTTTTCTTATAACAAATATTTATGGCAAATCATTATTTATGCTTTAACTCGTTATTAATATCATGATAGAGAAGAAACATTGTCTAATAATTGCAAGTTATCCTACACATCCATTTTACTTTGAATTGTCTCTTTTTCCTAAATACCATTTATTTATTCTTTCTAATCATCCACTATAAAGTAACATATACACAGGCCTACAAAAAAAATGCATATATTAATTTTATTTTAAGTAAAAATATATAAACTTGCATATAGTAACCTAATTTTTTACATTTTCTACATCTATCACATTTATATAAATTTGACACTTACCTCAAGATGGAGAAGGTATAAATCTGAGTCGAGAACTAGATTCCATCGAATGTGACTTATCCATTGTGGAATGAAGGGTGGAGTGTCAAAATTCCTACTTGCTATAACCCTGCTTCTACCTGGAGCTACTGGTATGCAAAAAAATAGAACATGATAACTCTTTATGTCCTCATCTCCACCTTTATCAATATTTCCCTGCAAATTTTTCAAGTTGTCTTATAAATTAAAGAAATTGTTTATTTTTTGTGTCTTATTAGAATCAAAATGATTTATGATTCATTTTTCTGATAATGGATTATTGAATTTAATCCAAAATATATATGTAAAACATATAGAATAGATCTCAACAATAATTATGAAACAAATTTCAAAATTACTTGCTAAATATTTATAAACTAATTTTTTCTTACTTGTGATAGATCACTAAATAAAATTTAGAATGTTAATACATATATAATTGATTTTAAAGTATTTTTTTGAAAGAAGATAAATATTACCTTTGTGGATGGGGGAAGCAAGTTTTCCATTAAAAATATGCAAGGAGCTATAAAAGTTGCAGGACCCATGTCACGTACAGCTTCAAATCCTGATTTGTCTAAATTAAATACACGAAAATCCAATGGTTTGCCTTCTCTTTGGGTTATCTAGCTTACCAGAAAAGAATTAAATACCAATCTTAGTATCATATATCACTTGATTTTATGATTTTCCATAGCCCTCTTATAATTTTAGTTTGAAATTCTCCAATTGAGAATGTGAAAAAAAATGATAATAACAATTGTTACCTTCTTATTGAAACTAGGGGCTTTAAATGTAGAAGAAAGAATCCCATGATGTGCATATGGAATATGAGAAGGGTCCATCAAATTCTCAATTAGTATCTCATACCTGCAAAGCATTAATAAAGTATTTCATACATATAAGCTTATGAATTTGAAAGAATACTATTTAATAACATGTTTTTGGATTAAATAAAACAAGGCAATATAAACAACATGTTTGATATTGGGCTTTAAAAAGAGTTACCCATAAGGAAAATCTCTCATTGTTAGAGAAACTTGGGATGACGGATGATTTAGCATTGGAATGATTGGAGGAGTTTTGTTGAGAGAAATATTTGTGTCAGTGTTTGACCAAAACCAAATGATTCCTTGTTGTAGTAGACTTGGATAAACACTTGCACATGATCTCCTTGATGTGTGGACCTACATTTCATTTAAGGTAGAGCCACTTCAAATATAGCATAGCCACTTGCCATTTATAGTTACAAAATACTAGCTTTAATTGTAACCATTTGACATTGTTCGCATTAAGTAATGAGGGAAATTTAAATTAAGAAAAATAGTCTTCTTACTAGACATTCAAAATTGAAAAATACTTAGTAAAACTAGAGAAAAATTGAAGTCTATCAATATAAGTAAAATATTAGATAGTAATCTTCCAAGTATAAAACAATTCTATGAATCCAATGTTAAATGAACTAGAGATGAGGGAAATTTATAAAAAAAAGTGTTTAAAAGTATCATTTAAATAATTTAGATAAGAGTTATTTGGCATAATTATCCCTAAACAAATTGACCTCAACCCTAAATGCAATCCCTGATAATAGTATCACCATAAAAGAATGTAGCGATCTCAACTAAATTTATTTTTCAAGATTTTAAAATTTTAACATGTTGGAAATTGAAGGTTTTATTAATTTTTTATATTATAAAATATCTTGCAAATTTAATCATAAACTAAAACAAGTGTGTAATTTCTTTTGACAAATAAAAGGGTTTCATCCCCTTATATCTATAATTTAAACATTTTTAACCTTGGATTAGATAGTTCAACAAGAGTGATCAACTAAAATAAACTAGGGGTTACTCATTTTCCAAATCCTAATCTACAAGAAACTGCTAGAAATAAAAATAATTAAGGGCCAGCTAGGGACTCAAAATACCATAACTAAATTTGTCTCAGATCTAGTATTATCTAGTGTAATCTCACAAGATCACTAGTTTTATGAAAACTAGAAACCTTGAGGCTCAAGATCTAGTATAACATGTGAGGAGTTTGTAATCCAGAGTCAAAATATCTCACTTAAATTTATGTGAAAGGTGGGATGATTGGAGAAAATTTGAAGTTTTAGTAGGGATCAAGGAATTATGTTATTAGGTGGACAAGGGAGCATTAATAAACATGGAAGGAGGAGATGGAAAACCAAGAAGATCTAATAATATTAGTAAATGTGATCTAGGAATTTGGGTGTGGGAGTACCAAGTACCATGCTCAATGTGAGAATAAAATGAGGAATTTTATAAAGGTTTAAGGATATGCGATACAATTAACATCTAGTGGGATAGTGAGAAAGTAAACAATGCCTATATACTACTAGTGAATGGGAAATGAGGTAATGTGTGATAATCGTTGGTTGGTAGCTCGTAGGCCTCGTGCCTTGCTTGGTTGCCTCGCAAGTTTTAACCCTCCAAAAAAAAAAAAAACGGGGGGGGGGGGGGGAGAATGCAAGAAAAAGACATAATTTTGTTTTTGTCTGTGATGTAAAGACTTTCATCTTTTTGGGTTTTCATGAAAGTACAATATTAGGATTTTGTGCTAACATTCTTTGGACCTCTATCTCTTCATTTTATGTGAGTTATTCACTTTTTAGATGATTGTCAAAGTTATGCATTACGTTATCTTGGAATAACAATAAGTAGGTGCTTCAAGGTTGATCTTCCCTATTTGCATTGACAATGTTCTTATGTGAATGCACTTTGTTTCATTTGCGCATTCATTTTCAGTCTCTATACTTGTCTTTAGATTTACGTATATGTTAACTTCCTTTCTTTTGTTTTCTGGTTAAAAGTGTATCAACATTCATTCATTGCATATCTTACATCAAACTCAAAGATGGGTTTCGTATAATTCCACTTCCCATATGTCTATTGCAAGTATTTTGTCATTCCTATGGGCTTATCAAGTCATTTTAAAGAATGTCTTGTCATGTCATGAGGTGGTAAAGCATGTCTTTTCATGAGGTGGTAAAGTACAAGATTTAAATTTATCATGTGCCACTAACTTTAATAGCTAACTAAAGCTATTATAATGGGGTACAGACTCATTCTTTGGCCACCTTGTTCTGTGACTATCATCTTGCAAGTAATGTCAACTGCAATTCATTTCCGTTGAGATGGGAATTCTTCTGCCAGAAGGATCCAATAATGAAGAGCTTGAGTTGGTGCTCTAGCTTGGTCTTATGGAAGTAGAAATGGAATAGTTTGGCATCATCTCCAACATGTTCACTGCCACCTGGGATTCGAGAACCAGCCACACCCATTATGAGAGCGACATTTTTGATTTGGAAGGAGAAAAAGACCACACCAAATTTGGCTTTATATTGGTCGAAGTGGAAGAGGAAAGGGCTCTGACTTTATGGTGGACCTCCTTAATGTGTTGCATGCAAATGTGGATGAGAAGGAAGTGGAAGACGAAGAAAACGCAGAGGCAAACACAGATGGAATCTGAAGTGTCACCTTTCTTGATAACGAAAATGGAATTGTTTCTATTATTTTTTGTAAATGTTGTTGTATTGGATGATAGCTAGTGTTATATAAGCAAGTTCCTTGTAATTAAAAGAGGGGGGAAGTCAATGGGCCCTTGGTCTATTGGTGAAGATGAATGGCTCACAAAGAGCCCACTAGGGATCAAGTCTTGCTGAGTGCAAGGCTCCAACACCATAAGAATTGAGGCCCGGATCGTGTCCTAGGTGATTTTGATAGTGTGGATGCCCCTCAGTCCTTGGCTCTAAGCTGAATAGATTTCAGGCATGCATGGGCCATATCGGATTCCTAAATCTTCAAGTGGTGGCCTTCGCTGGTTGGTAGCTCGCAAGCCTCGTGCCTCGCATGGTTGCCTCGTAGATTTGAACCCTCCATCAAAAAAAAAAAAAAAAAGGGAGGAAGAATGCAAGAAAAAGACATAATTTTGGTTTTGTCTGCGATGTAAAGACTTTCATCTTTTTGGGTTTTCACGTAAGTACAATATTAGGATTTTGTGCTGATATTCTTTGGACCTCTATCTCTTCATTTTATGTGAGTTATTCACTTTTTAGATGATTGTCAAAGTAATGCATTCTGTTATCTTGTAATAACAATAAGTAGGTACTTCAAGGTTGATCTTCCCTGTTTGCATTGCCAAAGTTCTTATGTGAATGAACTTTGTTTCATTTGCGCATTCATTTTCAGTCTCTATACTTGTCTTCAAATTTACGTATATGTTAACTTCCTTTCTTCTGCTTTCTGGTGAAAAGCGTATCAGCATTCATTCATTGCATATCTTACATGAGGGAGTTGCACCTCTAAAACTCAAAGATGGGTTTGGTATAATTCCACTTCCTATTGCAAGTATTTTGTCATTCCTATGGGCTTATCGAGTCATTTTAACCTCTAAAATTTGAAGTGATAAAATTTTTACCAACAGATTGCAATAGTAAAAATCTACCAGATTTGCCCAAACACTGCTTGTCCTTAAGCAATTCTTTGCTGCACCGCCAAGATCCGATATCAATCTCAGTAATATGGTTCCACCAATTGGACGCACCACTTTGATATAAATGTCATTAATCTCAGCAATCTGAGAAACACTCCATCGATTATGCAAATTCCCCCTGATGGTATAATAAATGGCTCTAATGCCATGTGCTGCTGGAACCTCATCACTATGCCAATATCCAACATTGCAGTATTGATCCAAATCATTCCAATCTATCCAAACAACTACTGCCATCAAAGTAGAATCTGAAACTTTTTGTAACCAACAGTGTAGGAGAGCCTTGTAATAAAATGATTGTATTGGAACCCAAAAAGCTTCGGCTGGAAAACATTTACACTATGACCATTCCCATTAACTTAGAGTATAGATGTGCTGGAATTCACCATTTTCAAGCATATACCAACCCAAAGCAAGTGATTCTATGACATGCATCTCAAATCCTTACATTAGAACTGCTTCATACTCCACCAAGAAACAACTAGCCTAATCTAAATCGTGTTCTCTCTGAATAGCTGGCACGAGCAATGACAGCACTATTAAGACTAAAAGTCAGATCTACACTCATCCACAAAATGATTCAACTAACACAAATTGATAGTATCTCATTAACATTCAATATCCAAGTGTTGTAGTGACAAATCTGTGCCCATAAGCCAATGCAAGTAGCTGCCATTAACAATACAAAATATGAAAATTTCATAATCAGCAGTATATGAGAGTCATTTCACATCGAGTTGTGAGCTAGTTGCTAATATATGAAGTCTGAAATTCTTTCCTCAACTAGATGCATAGTGTTACTGTGCCAATTCATCAATCTTAATCAGAGTTGCCCGAAACTCCTCTGCCCTTCCTTGGGCACTCATATCCCCGCATCCAATTTGGAAATGTATCCGATACTACCTGGATACACGTTAAATATTGTACCCTTGTCTGCCTAAAAAAAATTGATTATCCAACCATGCCAAATACTATGGGATTTGATTTTTAAAAGATTTCACATAAATCTTCTCAAATTTGTTTTCATAAAAACTCTATTAAAGCAATTTTTAAAAAAATGGTTTAAGCAAAACCTGCACCAAATGAGAAAGAAAAATAAAATGTTTTCTATTTCAGCAACCCATTTTTTGGGTTATCTACCAATGAAACTTTACTATGTTTACATATTGTGAAGTGTTAAATTACCTTATAAATATTTATGTGTCAATATTGCTTTTGAAGTAATAAAAATCTCCCATGATAGCTTAAAAACTATGTTAAATATACATGTATGTTCTAATTATTAATGTTGTGTCCAGCTGTATCCATATTAGTGGTCTTAAAAAATGACAGTATCAGTACCCAATACCATATCTATAATTGTATCCGTATCCATATCAATGCAACTTTGATCTTAATGTGTGAAACACTTGTTCCTTAGCTACTAATGACTGAAACTCAGCATATACAGGGTTGGAAATCACAAGTTCTCATTTGACAACCAACTCAACTAAGTGATGCCTTTGACAAACTATACATTATCAAATGATATAATGTCTCCTAAAGGCTATCTCTTGGCTTTAATAATCAACTCTTCAGTCAGATCTATCCCATGCAAACCCAACATTCTCAGTAGAATCTTGTTTTCAAATTCTTTCCAAGGGGTGATGATTACATGTAGCAATATGACATGTCTTGCAAATAGCTTAAGTCTTGAATCCATAAACATTATCTTGTGCTTGTCTTTGAAACCTTGAGAATTAACAAGATAAAACCACATACATCAGTTCAATCTTGTGTTGATTTAGTTCTTTTGATTCTTGATTTTAATCCCTTAAAAGTTTGGTGTTAACTATTTGTTTGTATTTTGTAATCTAAGTATTTATTTTTACTCTTTGATGTTGATCAAATTTAAAAGAAAAAGTATATTTTACTCTTATTATAATTTCTTTTTATTCAACAACTCTCAGCCCATAAATATTATATATAAATTATTTACTTTCATTTAAAAAATCAAAAGGTTTTCAATAAATTATATATTACCAATAAAAGATATAACTTTTTCTCACTCCATGGTTTCCTTTGACTTAATCAGTGAGATTATTTGTTTCCTTTGACTTGATCATTGAGATTATTTGTATATTCTGTATTCTTGTAAAGACTATAAACTTAACGCTAACTGTAGGTTATTCCTAATAGTAAATCAGTAATGACTAATAGACTTGTGGTCTAAGATGTTACCAAGGATCATTTTTCTCTAGTGTGTCCAAAAATAGCAGCATGCCATAGTTAACCTTGGAAGTAGAAATTACAAAAATTGACAGCATATTATTATTTATATAATACAATTATCACAATCACAAATATGGTGTATAATTATACATATATTATTTTTTAAGGTCAAATTTATTTGACTTAGAACCAAGGACTAAGGAGTACATGTTCTTTATTCTGAAGCTTTTATTTTCTGATGATGGATCATAAAGTTTAATCTGAACCATTGGCATGAAAAATCTACGGTCAAATCTAAATGAAGACAATAAGAGGATCCATTCTGTCAAAGTCATGCATAATCTTGACCTTTTCCCTTACGATGTCAAGGCCTCGCACTCAACAAGTTTTAATTCATATTAGGCTCACCTAGAATTATTGAACTTCATGAACAGACCTAAAGCCAAGGACTAAGGAGTACTTGTTCTTTCTTCAAGGCATTCATTTCCTGATGATGGATCATAAAGTTTAATTGGCATGAAAAATCTATACAGCCAAATCTAAATGAAAACGATAAGTGTATCTATTCTGTCAAAGTCATGGACAATCTTGACCTTTTCCTTTATGATGTCAAGGTCTCACACTCAGCAAGTTTTAATTCATATTAGACTCACCTAGAACTATTGTTGGACTTCATGAACAGACCAAAGACCCCCTGACTACATTTTTAAAAAAATTTACATCAATAACAATTACTGGAAAATTACTATAATCAATTCACAAATTATAAAATATAAACACAATCAGATTTAACTCGGTGCCATTGCAACAGGACTAATGCAGGTAAAGCTTAAACAGACCTCAATGCATGTGCCTAGTGAGTTTGACAGAATAGAACCACCTTGATCAAGCTTCTGACCAAGGCTTGACCATCCCCGTAGAATAATTAAAAAAGAGGAGAGATTGTCTATTTAGCAAGCAAACACAATTCTAAAATAGGCAGAGAGACTGAAAACTACACAACATTATGAATTGTGAATCTATGCATTATTAATGGCAATATCTAAGGGTCGATTTCATACCGGAGGTCCATCCTTGGGTGCCTGTGGGATATGTTTACATTGTCCTTTGGAGCCAAAACACCAGCCATGGTAACTGCATTGCAAGTCACCATTTTCATCAATTCTTCCTTCAGACAGGGGAGCCCTTCTATGTGGGCAGCTGTCCTCAAACACTCTCCATTCATTCTCCCTCTTGTCCCACCAAACAACAATATCAAGGCCAAGCACTTTGAATGCATGAGGCACCCCCTTATCCAATTCATACTCTGGTGCCACTGGATACCATTCTTCATACCAATTGAACTTATCCTCCTCTTCCTTCATCCCATCTTCAGCACTTCTATTCTCCTGAAGAGACTCTGAGGAAGTTGTAAAGGAAAGGGCATTGGCAGAAGGGCTAAAACACTCTCCTTTGTAGCTCCACCTTCTTCTGATCATTGGATTTGAGGATATGGGTGTTCTTGTAGAGGGCCATGAGATGGAATATCTCCTGTGAGTTGGAAGCCTAATTGAATGGTGGGCTGATGGTGTGAGAAACTTCAAACCGCCCAGAACACCCATAATTTGACTCTAATCTCTGCAACTTAGCCAACTCAGTTGCACAAAATCGGTCTTCACAATTTCAGCAATGATGGGAAAGAAAGTAGAAAATAAAATAAGCATATTAACAGTAGCATTGGTCGGACTGAGGAGGAATCTTTGCTTGCTTTCTGGAAAATAAATAAATAAAGAAAATCTTGTCAGGGTTAACTTTAAGATTAAAAAATAGATGAAATCGAATTCGTCCACCGACTCATACCTAATGATGACCCACATCCACCAACAACTCCTTTTAAATTTTTTTGAAACTAGGATGAAGATATAAAATATGTATATTTTATACAATTACATGGACAGACATATTATTATGATATAAAATAAGATCCTTTAGATACACATAATTAGGTTCACCAAATGCAAACTATCTAAATCGGAAAAAGCAATAGTTTATAACAAAGATATCTTTTGATGCACATGTCTTTGGAAGAACATTTACAGACTACAGCAGCCAAGACATTCCAATGGGGAGCATTTTAAAACTAGAACCTTCATGTGAAACAATACAAGTGCGCTTACAAGTTATAATAAAAAAATAAACACGAACATGAAGCATACCCTCATTGACAAATCATAGTTTTGAGAAGGGGATCTGTTGTGATTTCTAACAACTACTGCCAGCTGAAACTAAACTTTAATAGATTGGGGTAGCTCCATATTGTAACTGATTGATTTTCTGATTAATACTTTAGCTAGAGGTTTTTGTTTACATTTTGAAGTGGATTTGAAATTTGTTTCTATCATTACAGGGTAAACATGACCAAGTCTCAAGTCTTAAATATATATGAATGTAAGTATTTTTATTTTAAGTTGATAAAAATATATGATATGCAATTTTTTTGTTTTATCTTATTGATTGAGAGTAAACATAAAAAATATTTTTAAATTTTTATTTTTATTTTTTAATTATCTTCTATATATTATTTTTATTTTTATTTTATGTTTTTATATAATATTTTTTGTCTTAAAATTATTATTTTAATTATGATTTTATAATAATATAATTGATTAGTAGTCCTCTTTTAGATTAAATGTGCAATTATTTCATGTAGATATATATGATCCTATTATTTTAGATATATATGATCCTATTATTTTATCTTGATTTTTTAAATTGGAATATATAATTCTTAAATATATTGATGATTTTATCACCAACAAATTATCTTATAGTATTCTCTATATTTTCCTTATTAATTGATTGTTATCTATAATTATATAATATGTAAATAATGTATATTTAATAATGTGGAAATGATAGATAACTACTTGTACCATGTGCATGAAGTCAAACTTACAAAAGATTAATCAATATTTCTAAGATATTTATTTAATTCGTGATGTTGCAATCTTACCAAGTATTCATTTATTAAATGCCATGTAAATTTGTTGTGTGTGAGTATGTTGTTTGATCTTTAAAAAAGTGAATAACTTGAAATAATCACTACCTTTGCTATAATATAATTTAGTTTTCTATAATTAACTCTAGGTCATAATATTAGTTGAAGACTTACAACATGATGTTTAACCATGCATATTACCCAACATGACTAGAATCTAATTAAACTTAATTATTTAGCTTTAGTTAATTTTATCATAAACAAATGATCTTATAAAATTCTTTCGAGTGATGCAATAGGAAAATTTGGCGTAGTACAAGGTGGGAGAATCTCCAAAGGAGATGTCCTAGCCCCAACAAATAACCACGCAACAAAAACACAACAACAATGCAAGATCCGATACCAAATCACAACTCTTTATTCATAAAATAACTGATTACATGCAATGTGATGGGTTGTAAGGCCTTCCTAGTTATGACCAAATACAAAGCAAGTAATAGTTCTGCAAAATCCCTCAAGATCCAATCCAAACCCTAGCTAGTCCAAATCCACACTCTAGTAGAAACCTCCAAGGAAGATCTAAACTTGTGCTCGCAAGCCCACCAAGCAATCTCCATGTTTTTCAAGCCTCAACTACTAACTCTTCTCAAAGTTCACTCCTCTACCACATCCTCTTCTCCAAGGTGGATGAATAATGACTAAAGACTCCACAAGACCCCATACTTACACCCAACTAAGCCGCAAGTCAGCCTAGTAAGCTACAAATTAAATAAACCCTTACATTAAATACATCTTGATCCACAAGTTGGCCTCCAACATAAATTAAATACCAATGCCTTAAAAGGCTTACAACACTTATCAAATGCATCAAGAATAATTAACCAAGACCAAAATAGGTCCACACAAATCTTCAGGAACCTCAAATGCCCCTGCATCAAAAATGTGTCCCTTCTTTAAGAGCTTCTCCTAATTGTTTTTCACAAAACTCAAATGTTGTCATCCTATATGGTGTTAAAAAGACACTAATGGGATCAAGCTCCTAGTGTTACATGCAAGACCAAGAATTATCTTCCACAAAAGAGAAATATGAGAAAGACTACCATGGAAAATAAATTATGTTCAGATACATTAAAAAATGTCAATGTACTTGAGGCCTTGTCTATAAAGGTAAGATTGAAAGGTAAGACAAGATTGCGAGAAAATGTATCCTATGTCATAGATAACTAAATGATAAGATCATATGTGTACTAGAGGCTTCTAAAAAGATTACTAAATCTTTGAGTAAATCTAACATGTAAAAAATTGTGAAAATTTCTTTCTAAATGGTAAACCAATTAGGTAATAGACATTGTTTACACTAACAATGCAAAAATACATATATGATACAAGAATGTTGGGCCTTGATTACTAGGTCAATTGTCCTATACAAATGAAATCTCCCACACCTAAAAAATTCATCCAAGACCCATTGGAAAAAATATCCTTCCCTTGTAAGAGAGATAAGAAGAAAGAGAAAGAATGAAGAGGGATTGAATCCCCAAGGACTGATTATGTGACTAACATCATACAATCAATGATCTTGGCATAAGAGAGAAAATGATAATCTATATATCCTTCTCATGATGTGTAATCTCATATAGTAATGTTGGATGCTTGGTACAAGGATGGCAATAATGATCCAAAATAATGAACAATATTCCTCAACTTGCAATGCAATATACCCAAGCACAAATGTATAAAAGATTCCCATTTTAGATATGATTATTGAAACAAATATTAAGATGTATGATGACAATGTCACAATAAATTTATTATGTCACCATGTCCATATGAGATGAGATAACGTTCAAATCAAACACATTCCTAATCTATATTTGTATACCAAAAATTTGGGATACTTCTATAAACCCTATTTGAGAAATCCAATGGATATGTAGTCCCAAAGGGTGGCTTATAGCTTCCTATCTATGAGAATCAAGTACACAATGACGGTGACTCTCAAATGAAACGAATAAGTAGGATCCCTGCAAGGTACACCATAGAATGGAAGAATAAAAAAATAGTAGGTGATAAGAGTGCAAGTATCCAAGATCTCCAAGATGATATGCAAATGAAAAGCTAAGCTAGATGATATTGGATAATACAAGAGTGCAAGCAAAGTAAAGTTAAACCAACAAGATGAAAGATTACTCCATGCTAGTTAATCTAGATTCTCTAAGCTAAATGCAATGAAAGAAATAACAATGCTAAGATAGAATAATGATGCAAAGTACTCAAAAAAGAAAATGATAAAGCGACAACATAAAATTAGCATGAACTCTAGATCTATCAAGAGTGAGGAGGAAGAGTTATTTTAAAGAGATTTATGAATGAGAAGAAGGTCGAGATTAAGAGGAAAAATGATGAGAAATGGCAGAGATTAAGTCTTGGTTGATCCATGTTCTCATGTCTTAATAGGAAAAAGAAAAGGCTATAATTAAGAGACAAAGCAATGAGTGGTTGAGATAAAGAGGTTAAAGCTTTTTGAAAAGTCAAAAGATTCCAACTCATTTCGGAATTGCACTTTAAGTGGTGGGATTTTTCTTTTATTCTTATTTTTAAAATACCTTTCAGGTGCACTTTAGATAAAGGAGATTTTATTTAATCAAAAGGAAACACATTATTCTAATTAAATAATCCTACGATAAAGTGGTCAAACTTGAGGATATAATCAAATAAATGATTATATGATGATTTGATCAAGGATTATTGATTTTTAATTATGTAATATTGATCTAATGCATAATTGTGGTCTAGTATACAAATTAAAAATATTTTGAAAGGGGGCTTATAGTTAACTATACCAAAATTAGGTGATAACATTTTCTCCTCTTTGAGGCAGTGTGAGCGAGCACATTGAGGCAAAGAATATGATGATGTCAAATAGTTTATATGAAGCAATGAAATGTTCTAAGAGATCTGAGTCTGAACCTAGTCAAACAAAGCACAATGAGATTGATAAATAACTTTTAACTTGATCGAATGAAGGTTAGCAAGACTGAATCTTTGCAACTTGATTGATCATGAATAAGGAAGAAGAGCTTAAATTCACAATTTGATGTGAAGCAAAGAAAATTAACATTATGACACAATTGGTTGATTGGACAATATCAGAACTGATATGCCCCCTGATCAAATTAAGCACCCGCCTTGAGCAACTTGATGTGTTGCGATGAAATCACTCATGTAGACAGATTGAAGAATCCCAAGAAAATCAAGCTAAGATACCCCTAGCGATGATAGCACAGTCAATTTTCAATTTCGATCCCAAAAATGAATCCTAGACATTGCCTTTAGATAAGGATATAATTTTCGTGAAAACTCAAGATAGTTGAAAATGTTGGAATTGTAATTAGAATAATTTTTATGTTGTCATTGATGTCAAACCTTATTGGTAAGATAGTTTCTATCTAAGTAGATTGCCATCTGAAGATGATTGATGAAGAGGATTTGAGAAGAAGAGATAACAAAAGAACCTAGAGGAAAGGTTGAGTTATGATAAACTACAATGGGCACTTGATTAGTTGGATCTTGACAAGATAATGAGATTATTTAATCATAACCTAAGTAGAGAAGAAAAGTGTATTGAAGCCTAGAAGAAGTGATCGGTAGAAGACCAAATGCATAGGCTTGACCGAGCAAAGAGCAGAAGATTAAGGAACTAGAAGTATATGTTGAGTTATGCTAGAGTTGAATGAGTGATAGTATAAGTTGAGAAAAATACAGTATCAATTGAGTATCAAAAAGTATGTCAAGCATAACCATTAGTGTCGATCGAGTAATTCAGTGATGACCAAGTGCTGGAACCCAGTGTTAGCCAAGTGACTACATTTGAAAATTTATGAGGAAATATTGATCCTGACAAAATAATTGAATTCTTGGAATATGGAAAACATGTTGAAGATAAGGATGGATGACCTAGAGCATTTAATACATAACAAATCAATGTTGGGACTCAAAATTGAAGCACTAATTTTGAGTACTATTTTGAAAACCAAGTCTAATCAAGCCACTATAAAAAAATTTCATGCATGTGTACCTAGCTATCATTTTGAGGCCTATGATATGTTTCATGTGTTTAACAACTTTCATTCAGTACATTTATTTATCCCATAATGATAAATTTCCATTCTGAGTCATTTCGTGAAGTTTCATTTTGAGCATTTGAGAAATTTGCATTTTACCCAAGTGTCAAACAACAACAGGAAGCCCAGTTTGCATTTGAATATCTTACACCTGGTAAAGTCTCATGACTCGCTACTTTGGAAGTGTCTACTATGCATATCAAAGAACCTATGTTCAAGATTTCAAGTTGGTTCAATTTGTTTTGACAAGGTTTTGAGTCCATCAAAGTTGGTTGTTCATTTGTTGCCATGTTGATGCACTTTGCTCAGAATTTCGGATAGCCCTATTTGACAAGTTATAACTTTGACCTAGTTGACCCTAATGAAAAGATTCTTTTTCCATTATAGTATAGGGGTCAAAGAATTACTATGTTTCAAAATCAAGCTTATGATGAATCCATTTGACTGGTTTTCAAATGCGATTCCATTTGCAAATTTTAAAGGTTTATTGGTAAAGTGATTTGCAAATTGATTGGTAGTCCTATGCAGGATGTTATTACTTTGAAACTATAATGGATGAGACCAAAATAATTGTACCACCATATTCTACATTGAAAATAATATAGGTGTGTCATTTCACAAGTCTTGACAAGTCCATTTGCACACTTTTCCAAGTCCTTTCCATACTCAAAAATCTTTGTTTTGACAGTTGGTATAGTTTTGCATTTCTAAATACCCAACTTCATGCACTTGCCAAATCTTCCCAGTTATTGGTCATGAGGCCAAAATTTATATTCATACTCTCCACATGAGAATCTACTAATTCCCCAAGTTTCATCTTCCCAAGTGGTCGTTTGACTAGGTTTTAAAATAGAGTTTGAATGCATTTTATTGTTTGCTAACATGTTTGCATGCAGTAGCAATTTGAAAAGGGGAACTTTGTCAATCAATATATTATGACTAAATGATCTTCATGAAGTGAAATTTTGCATGCTAAGAGAGTATATACCAAAGAACATGTGTGCCAGATATCACGACCCAATTAGGTGTTTCTATTATTTTTTAAAGCCAAACTGAGGATTTCTTGACATAAATTGACATGCTCATAGAAAATGGAAGAGGGAGTTTTGATTTGTCAATAAGGGCTTGATCTAAATCTAATCAATATGGAGTGTTTGATCAATCATTATTAAGGGTTCAAGTGTTTGAGTTTGAATTTTTTTTTGTTCGACCCACTTTTGGGGCCCAACTAACTTTCATGAGACTCAATGGATGTTGTGGGAAGTCAAGATGCTTAAAAGTGATTTAAATGAGCCTGATTTTTCAAACATTGTGATTTAAAGATGGTTTAAGTAATTATGATATTTTAAGACATGAGGATGAACTTGTCTGACGAAACATGGAGGCCGTTGTAATATATATAGCACCATTTCAAACCTAGATGGTGTGAATATGTTGCACTTGATAAATTAACAAATCAAATAAGATAACATAAACCCTTAGTACCATTATAAATATGTGTTATAAGCTATCATCATTCAAGTGAGATTTTTTTTTGAAAGGCAACAGTCGTGTCATTGTTTCCATGACCCTACTCCAAAGCTAGAGTGCCTTCATTATTACTTTTGATATTCAATCAGCTCACAAGAACCAATGAATAAATGAATGGATTTTTCTACTGTCATCTACTTAATCTTTTACAAAATTTGAAGAGTGATATGTTGGAGGTTTGTGATTGATCAGTGGTTGCTGCTATTGTCACATGACCTTTCCCATGACACTGATGTAGATTGAATCCTAAGAAGAAAGATGGTTCCAAATGTAGACAACTAAATTTGATTACACCACTTTAGTAATCCTATTTAGCTATCTCTAAAGGCATCATTAATTAAATTCCTATTTAATTAAACCTTTGCCATCCCGTAGCTGATTAATTTAATTAATCATCTATAGTCCTAATTGATAAATCAAATAACCTATTATTTGTCAATTAATCTTATTCTCCTATCTAATTCCAAAAACCTCATTTATTAAATAAATCTATTTGATAAATAAAACCCTCAAATCTAATAGCCCCTAACTTATCCCTAATCCTCCATTTAGCCTAATCCACCCCATCCACCCATACTAACCTAGCTTAGCCACTAACTCACCCACCCTCATGAATGCCATCCACTTGCACATCTCTAACATCCTTAATCTAATCCTAACCCAAGCCTAATCCCCCACCTAACCTTGTCACATTCCCTAACTGAGCTTAAGACTTTCCTAATCCAAGCAAAGTCAACAATCTCAACTCCCTCCAAAATATCCCAACCATAAGCCTTCAATGCTCTTACAAAGCCATAAATAACTCTTACATGCTCACTCATGACTCTTACATCCTCAACCACCTTCATCAAAGCCTTTGACCAACCCTTATCCTATCCTCTCACACCCATCCTCCTTGTGACAAGTGTCACCTCCCTATTGGTGCTAAACAAGCACAATCCATGTGCTCCCCTTTAGGTGCATCTTAGCCCTACCTCACCATCTTGCCATCCTTGCATCTTAGCCCTCCATCCCTTAAGCCCTTGGCCTATAAATTGAACCCTCTCCCTTCACTAAAAAAATCCACCTTCCATGCAAAGTTATAATGCTATTTTAAGAGCTCATAAACTACCAAAATACCATTATAATGGAAAAATCACTCCATGACTCCATTGTTGAAACCTTGTTTCACTCATCCCATCCATCCATTTGAAGTTTGAGCAATATTATGGAGCATACACCTACATCAAAGGACGCATCTACAACATCAAGGAGGCTTTTGGAGTGATCTTTCTTTTTAGTTTGCACTCTCTTATACCTTGTTTTGTCTAAACTTATATGGGAACATAGTTTTATGTTTGTGAATGCTTTCCTTGTTGCTAATGTTCTTTGCACACTAAAATCTCATGCTACATTTTGGCACGCCTGATGGGACCTCGCATATGGGTCAATCTAATCATGTTTTTGGGTTTTTTATGATAAACTAACAAAACTAAAATTGTTTGCTTACATTTGTTTGTGTTAGGTTTGCTGGTTTTGTTGCAGGTACGTAGGTCACCTTTTGAAAAATGTGCTCCCAGCCATCTCATCGCTTTCCATTTTTGAGACTTCAAAAAATTAGCTTTTTCTGCGTTCTCGCGACGCTAGAACGAGGCCATTTTCCGGCGAGAACGCGAACCCGTGACAATGAGTTGGCAATTTTTCAATAGACAGCTACAACATGACTTTAAAACTTTCTCTCCATCCCTGCCGACGAATCCTCTAGTGGGAATGCAACTCAGAGAAATCGGGATCGTCATTCCCACTTGCGGGAACGTGACCCTATCTTTTTTAACTCTGTAAAGTTGTAATAAATTTATCTTTCGCGGGACTGTCATTCCCGTGTCGCAGGAACATTGTAAAATCACAAACCAGTGGGATTGCTCTGTTCAAAATGAGCTCCTTGGTTTTCATTTTATCTTCTGCCAGTTTTTCCTCGCATTCTCGCGCCTTGGTAGGCCAGTGGGTACGCATCCCAGCAAAGACAAACTCCAGTGGGATTGCGAACCTGTGTTGCGGGAACGCTAACCCCCACGAGAACGTGTTTTTTGTATTTTCTCTGCAGGACTGCTGTCAATTTTTGTTGGTCGGGTCTAAGTCATTGTCATTTCCCTTTACAAATTGGAAAAATGAACTTGTATGTCTAACAACCCCACAAATCAAACATTTTGTTTTGGAACTTAAAAGGAACAACTACAAACTTTCAATTCCGCATGCAACTTAAGCTAATTTAATTTTGAACACTTAAGAAATTTGTTAAGTTAACATAAATCAACAAACAATCAAATTAAGCGGTTTTCATTTGGACTCACTATTTTTCTAACCACCCATCATTATAACCATTGGTTGCAATATTAGCACCATATATGGGGATGGGTCCACTTGAAAAAGGTGTTAAGTGTTCCAACTTGATTCTACTTGATTAGTTTTTTTTGAGGATTTATCTTAACTTATAAGATTTTGTGAATGTCCACAAATCTAGATTAGATCGATCACACTTCAAGTTTGGACCTTAAAATTGAACAAAAATCAACTGACGTGGAGGGCCTCTGAGTGCGCACTTGAAATTGAATTTCACACATCTTTGTTTTGGGCTTAAAATAAACTCACATATCAATCTTGAATGCCTTAAAGAAAATCAATCGATACTTGACGTGGAGGGCTTCGGGTGCTCGAGTTTATTTTTGTTGACCCTAAATCTTCTTGATGTATTCATTCTTTGATCGATTTTACTTTTGTTAACACTTCAAGTTGGAATTGAACATTTGCATCCTAAACATGTGTGTTTGCAAGGTCTAGATTAGAAAAACTTAAGCATCAGTTGGAAAAGAATTCTATCTTTTAGCCCAAGATCATCCAAGTCTTCTCTCCCCTTGTCATCTTTCGAGGCCATCTTGGGTGCATAAGCTTAGGATCCAAAATCTTGTTTAAATTTTAGGAGGCCTACTTGGGGATTTTGTCAACCCTTGGGACAACCTCAACTCCAGCATTCCAACAGAGTATAAAGATCGGGAGGTGAATCCAAAGACACCTCTCTTGGGATCAAGATTTTGTCACTTGAGCTAAGCCTCAAGGAACTTTATACCCTTGAGAAGTGAAAGAGGAGAAGTGGGTTACCACTCCTCTCAGCTGTGTGACATCTTTTCAGTTTCATCTATGGATTTGGGCCTCACATACCTTGGGTATATCGAGGACTCCCTAGCTAAACCAATTGTTAGCCTTGTAGACAACCATCTAGGATGTTAATGTGTTTGAAGTGACTGATCAAAACATACACACTCCTTGGCACAAGTATCACATTTTGGGAATCAAAACTTCTATCTTGTTGTTCTTATCTATTGCTTGATCTTTTATTTGTTGAATGAATGTTTGCCAAACTTGGTCAATCCTAGCATAGGGTATACTTAGCCTAGTCACTGCCTCCAAAGGAACCCCACAGTTGTGAGTTGTAATCCTCGAAAATATCTCATGTCAAGCCATCCCAAGACTAAGTTTAAGAAGGTTAAGCTTCCTCAAATACCAACCTACAAAGAAATCGAAGCAGAGCATAAGAAGCATACCCCCAACCCCAGGATTGCCAAATTGGATCAGATTGAGAAGGATGGAGCTGAAGTAGCATTGCAGACAGAATGGGACTACAAAATCCAAAACCTAACCCTTCAACGTGGTGTTAATATGAGCCTTATCGACAACTCTACTATTACTCATTCTGATTAGGTCCTTCCTTTTTCCACAAACACTTACACACTTGTAGGTTTAGTCTCCCATCTAGGAATTGCACTATCCCATCTACGCATTTGAAGTTAGACCATCTTCTCTCATCTTGGGCTGTTGAAGAGGAATTCTCCACCTGCATTGTTAAAATCTTAGCATTTTTTCCTCACTCATTTAGAAACATTTTTATCACATCTCTCATCATCTTGAGCATCCTCGAAACACAACACTTTGTTAGGAATAGGTTGCTTTTGGTGTCCCACATCACCTTGAGCCAAAGGTTAGGATCACACCTTTTGCATCACCATCATATTTCTCGCATTCATATTTCAAGAACACACAAGCTTCTTGCACTTAGCATCATATCATTTGGACACCCTTAATATCATCCCTCGCTACATTTAGGAGAAGAATCCTTTCATGCCACCCACTACACATTTTGGTAGGCACACATGAAAAAAAGACATGGATCCTAGTCTTAGTGGTAACACATCTCGAGCTCAGCCGTACCCCGTGGTATCCATGACACCATCAGACCTGCCACCACAACTCCCAAAAGAACTAGGATCCTCCATAGATATTGAGGCTTTCATGAATCAACCTGGTCATGGTACTATCATAAATGCCATCATAGATCGCAACAAGGAAACCATCATGGCAAACTTCTTATGAGACAATGTTGGTGCCTTTGAGTTTGGACGACCACCACCTATCAACATAGCAGATCCTATTCACCCATTGTTTGGATGGCAACCACCTCAGGTAGAACCAACAAACCCAAATATCCCCTCGACCCAGGTGCCGGTTCCCATTGCACAGAACACTCATCCCACTCTCACTCAACCATTAGTGCATATTGCATCTCAACCAACCTCAAGTATACCATTTGCATCTGCTTCCACCACTCATTTTTCCACTCCACCAACTCCTTCATTCGCATCTAGTAGCACTACCTTTTCACTCCCACCCCATATCGTGTCTAGTCCATTTTCTCCTCAGATGCCACCATTAGGGTCCAATACCTCATCCTTCATCCCACCAAACATCACTATCAACTCCTTTGTCCCTAGCCAAAGCTCTTTAGCCGCGTTCCCTTTGGGACCTTGGAATTTTTCCACGACACAAGCACCTATCATTAGTCTTCCCCCTAGCACTACAATCGCATTCACACCTTCTACACTATCATCCACTGCTTCACATAGCTATTCGCTCCCATCGCTCACCAACTATTTCTCCATGCCACCTTTAGGCAATAGTCCAAATCCACCACCACTACAGTTCTCTACAATAAACCCTCTGCCACATTTTAATTACCTTGTGCCTACTCCAAATTAGTCGTACTCCAAAGCAGGTGTGCAACCCACATATATTGGATATGGTATATATTCCCAGAGCATGGAACAAGCATCATTTGCATTACCACTGTTCCAGCCGCAGCCTTCACACCAGCAGTATGCCCAAGCACCCACATAGAACTATCTCATAGGGCAGCAACCTCATGGTTATCCACCATACCACCCTCAGCAGATGCAACAGTATGCACAACCCACATTCCAGCAACCCATAGCATCCACTCCACCGGGGGTACCTAGATTGGGGGCATCCGCTCCTCGACCTGTAAAATTTGAATGGGAAGAAATGAAAAATGCTCTCAAAGCTCTCAAACATGGGACAGATGGTAAGACTTTCAAATTTTAAAATGATTGCCCATGTACCTTTTTGATAAGACTATCACGTTGACTCCATTTCCTAAGCATTTCGAGATCCCCAAGTTTGACAAATTTAAGGGGAAAAGTAATCCAGTCACACATGTTAAGGAATTCTATATGCATTCTCAAGAGGTAGCTTACAGTGATGTATTCCTCATGTGGCTCTTTCCCAAGAGCCTAGCAAGACCAGCTCTGGAATGGTTCTGTCGTATCCCTCAAGGTACTATTAAAAATTTTGTAGAACTTTCTGAGGCATTTGTTTCTCAATATACCCATCTCGTTGAGACTAAATTATCTATGGTGGACCTTTTCCACACCAAACAAAAGGGAGGGGAAAGCCTTACCGAGTATTTACAATGCTGGAAGATCCTCACAACAAGGATCTCTTGCACCATCTCTGAGCACCATCTTGTCAAGATGTTCATAAACAATGCACACCCTAGCCTCGCTCATCACATGGTTAACAAATATTTAGAAACATACAAGGACATCAAAGAAAAAGGAATGGGCCTCAAGCAAGGTCTCATTAAGGATGGTGTCATCAGACTGTACAAGGAAAATACCCAGTACCATGGGTCAAACAATGACAAAACCTGATATTGGAACAAGAACAAGAACACAGTGATGGATGGTGCCACTGAAACTTGACAAGTCCATATTGTTGGAGCGGCTACCAATGTTCCCACCATATTTTTCCAACAACAAACTTATCAATAGCAACCTCCTACGTCTCACCAGCCACCCATGCAAACTCATCAACAAATATAGGTTCCTCATAATCAAAATAATGCTATCACATTGGTGGCAGGTGGTAAACCCCATGTTCAGAGGCAACCACAAACATATACCCCATTGGGGGAACCTCTTGATACAATCTTCAAAATTTTTTCCAAAGATAACCTTGTTTGATACCCACAAACACAACCCTTAAAACCCAATTAGTCTAGAGCATCTTGGTACAAAGATAACGAATATTACAAATTCCATCGTGTCAAAGGGCACACTGCCCTTAAATGCATGCAACTGAAGGATTATGTACAAGACCTCATTGACCGAAAGGAGATCACAGTGGGGGCACAACCCTCACCTAATGCAGGATTAATGATGTATCAAAATGCTTTCCCTCCTCATAACACAAACCTGGGAAAGGCACCTGCAAACCCTCCTATCAACAAACCTAACAAAGCTCTAGGTAAACAAGGTGACAACTGAGACACGTCTCAAAATTATACCTCAACATATTTAGATTATGGAAGTTTAATTAGTTGCATATCCCAAGTTGAACCATTTGTCAATGTCATCAATATCAAAGGCCTAGACACTCAGTGTGCAGTCGCTACCCATTGGACACGACTCAATATAGCTAGTCCATCTATATCCACACAAGTCAGACCACCATCAGTATGACCACCTCCATCTAAAGCATCTCCATCAGAATCACCTTCACTAGGGCCATAGTATAACATCTTAGAACACCTTGGAAACACATCGGCCCAGATCTCCATCCTGGATCTCTTATGAACAAGCCCACTTTATCAAGAGATCCTCGACAGTACTCTACGTGAGTCACACATCCCTTCTGACATAAATGCCACTGAGTTTCGCAACTTGGTTGGCCATCTTTTGGCCTCTTATGCCTTATCTTTCAAAACCATTGATATCCCAGTAGTTGAACCCGATCACATCCTCCCACCCCGCATAGCTGTCATGGTTTCTGACTTTGCAGTTAAGCGTGTCATGATAGATAATGGATCAACTCTCAACCTATGTACTCTAAAGTTCATCAAGCAGGCAGGATATACTGAGGCAGATTTCATCAATGAGGTGATCACCATCAAGGCATATGACAATTTGGAGCGTACTACTGAAGGAACCATCTTGCTCCCTATCAAGGTCGGCCCAATCACTCAGGAAACACTTTGTCATGTAGTTGATCTTAATCTTCCATATAACATCCTCCTCGATCGTCCATGGATTCATGCCAAGAAGGCCGTTCCATCCACATATTATCAGTGCGTCAAATCTCTGCATAATGGCACTGAGATAACCATCCACGTAGATCCTAAACCCTTTGCTTATTGCAATGCGGTTGAAGCTTCATACACCAACCACTATCCTAGCATCAAAATTGGCACCACCATGGCTAGCTCCTCTGGCACTTTCCACGATCTAGACACTATTTTAGCCTCCACTCTCTCCACAGTTAAGATCAACTACCAAGGTTGTGAGGAGTATAGTCTCACAGATGCATTTTCTATTGGCACTCTACCACTTGACCCACATACTCAAGGATACCCAATACATCAAGGACCTATACCAAAAACCACCTCTCGGCTTCACCAGTTGGGCCCTACTACCTTTTTCACCAAAGGTATCCTTGATGAAGCAGAGAATACACCAGACATTAACACATGGCTATACAAGGAGCCACCTCCTAAAAGTGAAGCACTTCTTGATCACTTTAAATAGAAATATCCTTGGTCACATTGCTTGGCCACGAAGCAATGGGATTATCAAGGAGGTGGTTTAGGCTTCTAGGAATTAGGTATGAGACAACCTATAGAAGCACATCAAGGGCAGAAGACCAAAGGCTTGGGCTATGGACTCCTTGCAATTGGGGGAACTACAACGGAAGGCCACACCTTTGCGAACATCCAAAACACTCTTGTTGAGGTTGAAGACATCCCTGAGGAAGTTGAAAAGAAAGCTTACGACAATATTTTCCTTGAAAAAATAATCCTCGGAGCCTCTGTGCTCTGCCAGTTATCCTTGAACCTCATAGACCTCCCCCTCGCTCACCCCAAACTCATAGATTGGGACCAATTGAGTGTCATTCATGTTGACGAGTTCTCTACCGAGCATGCACTCCTTAAATTAATGGGAGCAAAAATGCCACATAAATGACCACCTCCACCATCGACATATGTCTACAAGCTAGATCCAGCAAGTTACTTTGGGGAGGAGGAAATCTCTAGTCGCAAAAATGAAGTTCCAAAAGAAACAAAAAAGCATAAAGATAAAAGAAAAATATCCCATGGTGAAAACTCCTCTGGAGCGCCATTGGGTGACTCAAAAAATGAAACAAAAATAAAGGATGTATCCAACGGTGAAAACCTCTTAGAGGCACTTGAGGATGGAGATTTCATCCTCCCCCCATAGGAGCATCAACCTCCTATATCTTCAGCTTTGACAGAAGAAACTTGGCCTCTAAATATCAGTCTGATAGAGATACCACATATCGCATACATCACAACCTCTTTACCACCTGAACAAGTGAAACTTATTCTTGAAGTCCTCTGTGAAAATATAGGCCACTTTGCATGGTCATATCAGGATATGTCGGGGTTGGACCCCAAACTAGTTGTACACCATCTGGCAGTAGATCCAGGGGCCAAGCCCGTCAAGCAAAAACTTTGAAAAATGCACCCCAAGGTGGCTTTATTACTCAAAGAAGATCTAGAGAAGCTGTTGTAGGCCAAAATCATTTGCCCAATAGATTATTCTGAATGGATTTCTAACATGGTACCTATTACCAAGCCCTCTAGTGATATCAAGATTTGCACTGATTTCAAGGATCTTAATAAAGCCTATCCAAAGGATGACTTTCCATTTCCAAATATCGACATGATTGTGGATCTCACCGTGGATCATGAACTCTTGTCACTAATGGATGGTTTCTCTAGATATAATCAGATTCGTATAGCATAGGAAGATCAACATAAAACATCATTTACTACACTTTGGGGCACATTCTGCTACAATATGATGCCATTTGGGTTAAAGAACACCGGGGCAACCTATCGACGCATAATGATGGTCATCTTTCGTGACCTAATACATAAGATACTGGAGGATTATGTAGATGATATTCTATTCAAATCTCTCAATTCTCTAGATCACTTATCTCACCTCGAGGAAGTGTTTAACCGACTGTCAAAATATCGTCTCATGCTAAATCCAAAGAAATGTGTGTTCGGTGTTATTTTAGGAAAGCTCCTGGGCTTCATTGTGTCATAGCACAGTATTGAGATCGACCCTAAGAAGGTCAAAGCCATTATGGATATGGCTCCTCCTAAGACACTTAGGCACCTTCATTCTTTGCAAGGAAAACTCCAATCAGTCTGATGCTTCATTTCTCAGCTTGCCGATAAGTGTCAGCCCTTCACTCACTTGCTTAAGAAAGATCAAAATTTCAAATGGGACCCAGCTTGCCAGTGCAATTTTGAGCTCATCAAGAAATACTTAGCTAATCCACCTATTTTGGTCCCCCCAGTAGCCGAGCGCCCACTCATCCTATACATCATAGCTACTCCCACAGCATTAGGTGCTCTTCTAACACAACTTGATGATGTAGGAAAGGAAAGATCTATTTATTACATTAGCCAGACATTAGTAGGCTATGAGCTTAACTACACGCCAATGGAGAAGGCATGCTTAGCAGTGGTATTTTCCACCCAAAAGCTATGTCATTACATGTTGAGTCATACTATGCAACTCATATCAAAGATTGACCCATTGAAATATATGCTCTCTCGCACAGTACTCACCAGATGCCTGGCAAAATGGGTTATGCTTCTCAGTGAGTTTGAAATTCAATATATTGACAAAAAGGCCATCAAAGGCCAAGCTATTGAAGATCACTTGGCTGATGCACCCCTAATGGAAGATCACCCACTCATCATGGAATTCCTCAATGAACACCTCTGTTTGATAGAGACACCATCACTTTGGAAGCTATATTTTGATGGCTCCTATACCTCTCATGTCTCCAGTGTGGGCATACTCTTGGTAACACCTCAAGGTGATTATATCCCTAAATCTTTCAAACTACAATTTTGGTGTACCAATAACATTGTAGAATATGAGGCCCTTGTGGCAGGACTCAAGATCGCCATTGAATGGAATATCACAGAGCTTCAGGTCTATGGTGACTCTTAGCTTATCATCAAACAAGCATTGAATGAATATCAGACAAAGGACGAAAAGCTACTACCTTACAAAAACTTGGTTGATCAACTAAAGGAGCATTTCACTCAGATCCACTTCATACAGATACCCAGACTCCAGAATAAGGAAGCTGATGCTATGGCTACTATCGGTTCCCTCTTGAAAATACCACGTGAAGCTACGCAATATAAATTCTTGGTTGAGCAGCTGCACGAACCCGCATATGAGAATGACGAATCAACATGGGTATGTATCTTGGTTGGTCCCCAATCTCCATGGTACCATGAAATTCATGCTTACCTACTAAATGGTATCATATCTCCTCACCTCACACGAACCTAGTGCCAAAACCTTATTCATAGAGCTTCTCGTTACACTATCATCACCCAAACCCTATATCGTCGTGGTTATCATGATACTCTCTCTTGATGTTTAGATCAAAATGAGGCTGCAATGGCTCTCAAAGAGGTACACGTTGGACTTTGTGGTGCTCACATGAGCGGGATGGTGCTAGCAAAGCAGATCCCTTGGGCTGGATATTATTGGACTACTCTAGAACATGATGCTTGTGAATTTGTGAAATGATGTTTACCTTGTCAACAACATGCTAATTTAATCTGGGCTCCAGCACAGGACTTGCAACCCATTGCACCACCATGGCCTTTTGCCTGCTGGGGATTTGATCTTGTTGGTCTTATTGCACCACTTTCTTCAGAAGGGCACAAGTGGATAATCATCGCCACTGATTATTTCACTAATTGGGTTGAAGCAGTTCCCCTTGTTATTGCCACGGGAGTTTAGGTGTCCAAGTTTATATTGTATCATATCATATGTCACTTTGGCATCCCAACTACCATTTTCACAGACCATAGAGGTAATTTAGAAAACCTAAATATGGAGGAATTGTGCATTTCCCTTTGCATCCACCACCGCTTCTCGAGCCCATATTTCCCACAAGGTAATGGTTAGGCTAAGGAAACTAATAAAACCCTCCTTAGAATCCTCAAAAAAGTTGTCAATGACTCCGGCCGTGATTGGCATTTGCAAATTAATCCTGCCCTATGGGCATACCGCACTTCATTGTATACCACCACTAGCACAACTCCATACTCATTGGTCTATGGTGCTGAGGCAGTCCTACCTATTGAGGTTGAACTCCCATCAATCTGCATTTCTCTCCAAGGACAAATATCTGATGAGGAATATAGAGTGGCTCGACTTACTCAACTTGATCTACTTGATGAAAGAAGGCAACAGGCCTATGACCATTTCATGGTCTATCAAAATTGCCTCAAGCACAATTTCAACAGGAAAGTCCATCCATGCAGTTTTTAGGAAGGTGACATGGTCATTAAGGAGAATATGAAGGTTCAAGCCGATAGAGAAAAGAAGGGCAAGTTTGAGCCCACCTGGCTTGGTCCTTATGTGGTCACAACATCCTTTGGCTCAGGAGACTACCAGTTATCTACCCTTAAAGGTGAAGTCCTAAATGATCCTACCAACATTATTCACCTCAAGAAATTCTATGCCTAAGGATAGGGCATAAAATCAAGCATCCAATGGTGAAAACTTGGCAATTCAAGCGCCTTGGATAGGTCCTTGGTAATCTTCCATTATCTATTACCAACACACACCCCTTCATTTCCTCTCCATATCCTATCACTCATCCCACCCGCTTTTCCAAGGTGTTCCTTATCATTATTCACCATACTTCGCAAACATCATCCTCTAGCACTTTGCACTATGTAACATCTCATCTCATTTTTAGCATCCTGTGTACCTTACTTGATGTATCCTACCATTGTACTCTACCATATCTACCCTATCATGTACCATATGTAGTATATACGACCCATATAACGCATGTCCCATACCCCCTACACTAACCCATGTCCCCCATATACCATACCTATGTGAATACAACAATATCTAGACCCTTGTACATAAATCACGCTTCACATTAACCCACCTCAATAGAATCATGTATTATAAACAATGCTATCTCCTCATCCTGAGCTTTCCCTCGTCATGCATATACCTACTATGTTTTGTTATCCAGTCTCGAGTTCCCATATCCTTAAATTAATCTCACTTGTACATACTATCTAGGTCTTGTTTACAACCTATTAGAAGCTTGTCTATTGATCTCTTTGGCAAATGTTTCCTTTTGCAGAATCTTTTTGTTTCTCCTTTTGGTTGATTGTTTCCACATATCTTTTGTTGTTTCCTCCTCAAGATCACCATGATCATTTCATATCATGGTGTGTTTTGACTGGAGCACCCGAGGAGGTTGGGTTTGATCATAGTCTTTCACTATTTGAGAGTCAGTTGATATTATCCTTGCATATTTCAAACATGTTTTCATCTTTCGATAAAACATGATGCACTTGGGTAATCTTGTTTGCTTGTGGATCATCCAACATTGTTCCAACACTGATCTCTTCGAGACTCACATGTGATGCTGGGGCAATCCTTGCGTGCCTGTTTGAGTCAATCCTATGGAATTTTGGGAAAAAGGCCTTGACGTTCTTAGTAACCTTGGTAGATCCCTAACAAATCCTATATCAAATTAAGTGTTTACACTACATAGTGGTACTTCCTCACGAAGTACCCCACGCTCAAAGTTTCCCCTACATCTCTTTTTTTTTTAGAAACCCTGGTATCCTCCTCCTTGTCATCACCCCTCTCCCTTGAACTATCACTTTTTACATCCTTAGAATCATTTAATTCAAAGCCTCGCGCATGCAATCTTATCTCATGATGTGATCCCTATCATAAATTACTATCCTAGCTCTCAAAATCTCTGCTATCCTCCTGACTACAAGTTTGTTGGTTACTCTTTTTCCAACATTATTCTCCTTAGAGTCAGTATCTCCTATGATCGCTTTCCATATCATAGAACACTATCATAAGTCCAAATAGTGGTTATCTTATTCCACCATCATTGTTTTTCGTACATCTCTTAACAATCTCGTATGTTATCTTATCATCACTTGTATCCTTTATCATATCATGACATATCATTATGCTCGATCTTTTTCTGCTATTCTTGTAGGATTATCATATATCATAGATGTACCTTTTAGTTTGTGTTCTTTTAGCATATCATAAATTCACTATTCTCTCTTAGGGTTCATTTTAAGCATAGTCATTCATCATTAGATTAGGGTTCATTTTCGCATAGTCATTCATCAATTGACTGTGGTTCATTTTAGCATTGTTATTCATCATTCAATTTTGCTTCATTTTTAGCATTATCATCCTTTCTCATCAGGTTAGGTCTCATTTTAGCATTTAGGTTCATCATTAAAGTTGTACTTCATTTTTTGTATTTTCATCTTTTTGAATTCATTTTGTTTTAAACTTTTATCTATCCTTAGTTTGTGTTAACATATCTTAAGTGTCATAACATTATATTCATTTTTTCTATATCATAAATATGTTGTTTATCCTTTAGTTGGTGATTCATTTTACATTTATAGTTTGTATTTATCATCATACAACATCATATCAAATACTTTCCAAAGCAATCAATTTTTTGGGATCACATCACATCTATCATAGAGCAACATCACATCATCAACATCATATCAAAAACCTATCATACTATAGGAAATCTCATCATCATCACATATACAACATCATAAAGAAAATCATGTCATCAAGAATCACATCACATTTGTGCTATCATAGATCAAAAATCACATCACATCATTTCTGCACTATCATAGCTGAATCACATCAAAAACATATTGTATCATGTATACAATGTCATCAAAAATCACATCCTGCATCACAAACTGTCAGCACAATCAAAAAATCATAAGCACATGTTGCATCCTACATCACCAAACTATCAGCAATATTAGCAAAACATCACTATCTATCTAGCATATATCAAAACACTATACTAGTCCATAACACATATAACACTAAAATCATCATATCTATATATCAATGAAAGAATGAAAGAATAAACAGTCCATTAGTGTACAAATGTCCATATCATACAAATGGGTCTGAGCCCACACAAAAATCTCCCTGTATCCAAAAAATGGCTGCTCTACACAAAAAGCTCATCATATAAAAATCTAGCTTGTCACTGGTCACTACTCTGCCTCCCCCCCTGCCTCTAGCACTAGTGGTGGTGGAGGTGGTGGCCTCATCAATCCCCCTCCTATCCTGGAGCTCTCTTCCTCATCCCTCCCCATTCTTATGCTTTTCAAGAAGCTGTCGAGCCTTGTCTTCTCTCTCTGCCACCTTCTTGAGGGGGCATCTCTAAGTCTAGTCTCTCCTCTTCTTATCTGAGACTGGGGCAACCTTGTTGCTAAAGCATCTTCCTCATGTCATCTCCATTCAAACTTCTTTGAAATAGTTTTGTCTCAACACTATGTCAAAGAGGGGCAAAATGTAGACACCTAAATTTGATTACACCACTTTAGTAATCCTATTTAGCTATCTCTAAAGGCATCATTAATTAAATTCCTATTTAATTAAACCTTTGCCATCCCCTAGTTGATTAATTTAATTAATCATCTATAGTCCTAATTGATAAATCAAATAACCTATTATTTGTCAATTAATCTTATTCTCCTATCTAATTCCAAAAACCTCATTTATTAAATAAATCTATTTGATAAATAAAACCCTCAAATCTAATAGCCCCTAACTTATCCCTAATCCTCCATTTAGCCTAATCCACCCCATCCACCTATACTAACCTAGCTTAGCCACTAACTCACCCACCCTCATGAATGCCATCCACTTGCACATCTCTAACATCCTTAATCTAATCCTAACCCAAGCCTAATTCCCCCCCCTAACCTTGTCACATTCCGTAAGTGAGATTAAGACTTTCCTAATCCAAGCAAAGTCAACAATCTCAACTCCCTCCAAAATATCCCAACCATAAGCCTTCAATGCTCTTACAAAGCCATAAATAGCTCTTACATCCTCACTCATGACTCTTACATCCTCAACCACCTTCATCAAAGCCTTTGACCAACCCTTATCCTATCCTCTCACACCCATCCTCCTTGTGACAAGTGTCACCTCCCTATTGGTGCTAAACAAGCACAATCCATATGCTCCCCTTTAGGTGCATCCTAGCCCTCCCTCACCATCTTGCCATACTTGTATCTTTGCCCTCCATCCCTCAAGCCCTTGGCCTATAAATTAAACCCTCTCCCTTCACTAAAAACATCCACCTTCCATGCAAAGTTATAATGCTATTTTGAGAGCTCATAAACTACCAAAATACCATTATAATGGCAAAATCACTCCATGACTCCATTGTTGAAACCTTGTTTCACTCATCCCATCCATCCATTTGAAGTTTGAGTAATATTATGGAGCATACACCTACATCAAAGGACACATCTACAACATCAAGGAGGCTTTTGGAGTGATCTTTCTTTTTAGTTTGCACTCTCTTATACCTTTCTTTTGTCTAAACTTATATGGGAACATAGTTTTATGTTTGTGAATGTTTTCCTTGTTGCTAATTTTCTTTGCACACTAAAATCTTGTTCTACACCAAATGCTTCCTATTTGGTCAACAAAGCTTGCACTCTGTTATTTGATCTATTTCTCCAACTTGTGATAGGTTACCAACAAACTAATAGATATTTCAACTACTCTTCACTTGGATATTTGTAAAGTTTGACAATAGGATGAGGAGAAATATTGTGTTGATATTCTAATGTGGCATTAAGTAGATAAGGAAAATGGAACTTATCTCCTCTTAACACATAAATATTATGTTTTCTTTAACAAGCATCAATTTTATTGACAAATTCATTTTGTGGGGACTTTTTGCATTCACTTCAAACACAATTGTGAATGGGAAGAATAGATTTGTGTAGGAAAATGCAAATCACAGATGAACAAGAGTTACCCCATCATTAGTATGAGAATGCAAGTGTGCACAACTGATGGAGCTTGGTCAATTCAGGAGTATACAGAAGAACATGCGGTCATTCATGAACACACCCACACTTCAAGGGTAATCCCATCACTAGTGCAAAATATCCTCATTATGTCTGTTGTGAGCATGTCCCTTTTTCTTTTCATGGTAGATGTATGCATGTTTTAGATACATGGGATGCATATCTTACATGCCTGAGATTGGGCATTTGAATTGGTGATTATTATATGTTGTAGCCTTGTCTGGGTGACTGGACCATGAAGCGATGAAGGTGCTTACATTTTTGGGGCATGTTGAAACTTAATCTTCAGTCTAATATGAACCTATGTATGGATTAAAGATTGTTGTAACAAAGTGGAAACCCTTAGTAAATTTTCCACATACTTACCAATGAAATAGATGACAATGTGAGGTGAATGAACATCTTTGGAACATGTCTTACAATGTTTTAATCTCTGAAGAATAGGAGGGTTTTCAACAGTTTCACTAGAAAAGATTTAGATGTGTAGCACTAGTTAAAATGAACTCATTTAGTGAGGATTTAAATGCATGATGAGCCCTTCATTAAGTGGGATGGAGTTTCAAAGTCATAAGGCAGTCTATAATCAAGTTAGAAACCAATTTATTTGATAGAGCATATCAATCTTTCCTCCCAAGCTACACGCTAATGCAAAAATTAGTACATGACTAGAGTAATCCAAGTCTTCCCCAAAATGCCTGCACAATGTGGTTTAGCTTAACAATGTGGGAGGATGATGTATTGATCTCAAATTTGTATAATGATATGCTCCAAGTTTCTTCATCAGCAAATTGAAACTGATCAAATGAACTAGTTTCTAGAAACATTTGTGTGAAATGATGCGAAATGAGCTTATCATTGGCTTAGTCAATTTTCAAACATGAAGGTTGTTGCTCAAATACACTCATGCTATAGGTAGTTTCCATACATGGGCATACAACATTCAACTTCTAAAAGAATTGTAGAGTTTTTATTCCACATCGATTTTGTGGAGTTTTATTTTAGTGGTTAAGTACACTAACATGTGAAAAATTAGTGTAAGGAAAGTAGAGGTAGCTTGTCCATGGGCCCCAAGTAGCCATTGTAACAGATGATAAGAAGACTTTTCACCAATTGTGTGTGTGATAGCAAGGTGATGTGGCAAACCAATGATGAATCAAAATTTGACACATGGCACACTTACTAAGGTGGATGACTTAGCAAACAAGATACTTGGTGAAATGTTGTAATGTCGTAGATGAGTGGTAATATGCGCTTACTAATGTCACAAGATAATGAGTGGAATATAACTTAGCAAACAAGACACTTGGTGAAATGTTGTAATGTTGGTGGATGACTTAGCAAACAAGACACTTGGTGAAATGTTGTAATGTTGTAGATGAGTGGTAAAAGATGAACCAATATGTGTACACACTTCGAGGTAGGTGACATGGTAGAAATTAACACACGTCACATTGTTGCTATGTCATGATGACGTGACAATTGACTGATTGTGCATGTGGCAAAGTGATGATGTGACACATAGCAGTGATGATGATGTGGTAGATTTTATATCAACACACTAGATTTTACCACATGGAAAAGATCAACGACTATCACTTGGTCGCCATGGCAAGTTGCTCGAGAGTTAATGATTGTGACAAAGTGTTTGCCACATGGCAATATGTCAAAGGTGAGGTGGTATTCTATGGACAAATTAGGTTGATGCAACATGATGATTGGACATAATAGACCAATCAAAATGCACCACGTGTCACATGGTTAGTCAACTAGGTTTGAGCCAGATGGAAAAAGAGGGAAATTTTCAAAAGGTTCAAAAAATTAAAATTTTAATTATTTTCATCATTGAGGGTATATGTATAATTTAAATAAAACTAAGTTTGTTCTATAAAGTGGAAACTTTATTATAAAGTAATTTTTTGCCAAAATGAATGGTTTCTATATTAGTCCTAGACTTGGAGATTCAAATGGACGCCCTAGGCATGTCCAGTAGGCCAACATAGGACTATTAGATATTGTTGGAAAGCTCTTGAAGTCTACTTTTCAGATTTTTTATTAGTATTTGCATAGGTATCATTATCTAAGAGCTATTTTCAGATTTGTCTAAGGTTCTCTATTTGCAATTGTATTTTGGTAGGAGTAGTTCAAGTTCAGTTTGTGGCAAAATGGTTAAATGGGTATGCACTAAACTTGGAGGGAGTCTTATTAGTAGTATTATTTTTCCACCAAAAGAGTTTGGTAGAGGTTTTGGAAACCTTTTGGTAGAAGTTTTGATATATTATCAGAATGGGAGTTTTTCTCATCATTTGGGGAAGATTTTTGTGAGTTTGTTGAAAATAATGATGAGATTTGATCTAGATTTTAGTTTTAGAGAGAAGAAATAGGATTTGAAATAGAAATGGATGAAGATTCAAGTGGGTAAGTGTTGATTCTAGATCAAATCCAAGATTCCTTCCTCTTCTATATGTTTCTTCTTTCTCCCTTTGTATAGGGCTGGTTCTAGACTTTTGGACAAGTTTCCATAGTTGTGATACCACCATTCTCAACATTACTCTCTTGTATGAACAAAAAATCATGGAGTTATAGTGTGTAGTTATGATATACTATGTGTTTTATGAGTTATTTTTCGTACATCTTGAATGTACTTTTTTCAAAGGAATGAATACAAAAAGCAACAAGTTACTTAGTTTGATTTTGATTCTTATCTCTTGTCTCTATTTTTAAATATTTTTTGTGGTTTATAGGCAAAGCACATAGATTTGGTTGCATCTCAGTTTGAGTTGTTTGTGTTGATGTGTTTTTCCTTTGATTCAAAGAATCATGTAAATTCTTGATATATATTAGCAGGGTTGTAGATTTTATGAGAAGGATTGTATGAGTATGAGATTTAGTTTGAACATAGATGTTTGATTTACAAAGTGAAGGGATAGATTGAATACCTGATGTATGTTAAAATTTATGGAATACCTAATGGATAGGGCACTGATCAATCATATGTTGGAAATACAATAGGAAAAGTAAACTCTGAGAGGCGGGGGGGGGGGGGTGGGAAGGGAAGTGAATCAGTACTTCAAAAATTTAACCACAAGATCATTCACCACACATCCATCTCACAATTTACATGTAAACTGAAATACCAATATTCATCCATAGCATGAAAAACAAATAAACATTCCACACATATGAAACAAGACACGATTACCCAGAAAACCTCCAATGTGAAGGTAAAACTAGGGTGGGGATGACACCCACAAATCTTCACTATTGTAGTTGTAAACTATATCCAATGAAGGTTACAATGTTTGATCATAAACTATGATCTACCCTATAAAAAGTCTTCCCTATCAAAGGCTTACAAGATTGTTGGATCTTACTCTGTTAAAGGATTTCAACACCCTATTAGAAGTGTGCCTGGTTAAAGGAAATAAACTTACAATGAAGTAAGCATCCTATTAAAGGATTTACAATAGCCTATTAGGGCTACTCTGTTAAGAGATTTAACTGATTCACCTATTAGAATATCTTAGCAATGATCTTGCGGTTAACACTTTGCTGCTAGAAAATAAGTCACCTCTTTGCTGATGTATGTTTGATCCTCTTTGATAAGATGTATCACTTCTATCCTCTAACTCCTCTTCTCTGTTCTCTTGTAACTAATTTTTCAATTCATAATCTATAATCACAACTCCTTAGTCACCATGAATTCTTTGTCTATGCATGCAAACTTCTCTCTTCACTCATAGAATGTTTTAGGGTTTTCCTTCCTTAAGAAGACCTAGGTAACTTAGGGATAGGTAAGAATCAATGATTGTGATTCATCCATTTTCTTTCTTAATCCATCTCTTTAACTAATGTGTTGCATGTACTGCATAGGGATCCTCAATGTAGATTCATTTTTATCATCTAGAATCGCAAAATAATCCTTAAGTTAGCTCAAAAATGGTTTACATAAAAGTTTGCGTCATTAAAAACTAATATGTCCAAAACTATTTACTCGACACTTAAAGCTTTGATGCTCGACATCTACTATTCTTCAATGCCATAACTTAGCCTCTAAATCACTCGACACTAACTATCTACTCGATACATATTGGTGCTTGGCACATACTGTGTATCTCGCTTGACAAACACTATCTAACAACTTATGCTCGACATACATTACTTGTTTGGCATGAACTAAGTTTTTTCTTGTTAATGACTTAAGTGTATTATCACTCATATGTCAAAACCAATCTAAGATCAACAATCTCCCCCTTTTACATGAGTGGAAAAAAACACTTGGTCATGCATATATGATGCAGCGCAAGGAAGGAGTATCCCTAAAGGAGATGTGCGAACCCCCAACAAATAACCACATAGTGGAAACACAATAACAAGCAACACAAAAACAAGATTTGATACCAATTACAACTCTTTATTCATAGATATAACTGATTTCATGCAATATGTCTAGCTATAAGGCCTTCCAGGTTAGGGCCAAACACAAACAACAATTACAAAATCAATTCTGCAAGATCTGACAAGATCCAACTTACAAACCCAATCCCAGCTAGTCCAGATACACAATTGGATTAGAACACCAAGAAGAATCCACACTTGTACCCTTAGGTCCACCAAGCAATCCTTTGGTTTCCAAGTCCTAGCCCTAACTCTTCAAAATTCGCATCTACACTTGATTCCCTTCTCCAAGTTGGAATGATAACCTCTACCTAAAGACTCCACAAAATCCCTTACTTATACCCAACTAAGCCACAAGTCAGCCTAGTTCATTACAAACTAAATTAAATCTCTTACGTTAAATATATGTTGAGCCACAAGTTGGCCACAACATAAATTAAATACCCATACATAAATTAAATGTCAAAAGTTAGCTCACAGACAACTCAACACCAACAGAAACCAAGACCAAGCCGAATATCAACAAAACAAAGCCAAGCAATAGTAAATTCCCAAGCATTGCCAAGCTCTAGAGACCAAGTCGAGTTCCCAGACTAGGCCGAGTTCTAGACCATGCGAACCTCCTAGACCATGCCAAGTTCCATAGACCATGCTAAGTTCCCAGAACATGCTGACCTCCCAGACTATGTTGAGCTCCCAGTGTATGCCAAACACTCGTATTTGCCGAGCTCCACAACGCTTAACCAAAAACCCTCCAAACATGCAAGACTGGAGGAAAGCCTAGGATGCTCCTACATAAGACACCCCAGGTTTGAAAAGATATTCTAGTAATTGGAAGAACATCTTCTGAGATTCAACACATAAATCCCAAATTGGTTCTTTACATACATATCCTCCATGTCCTCAACTTGTACACTCTTTCCTTTTCTTTTCTTATGCTTCTTCACATCCATCCTCAGTGTACTATAGGTCTTCCTTCCATGCTGATCTCCAACCTTCTTAGAATCTACCAACTCAACTTAGCTACCAATACTTAGGTTCCTTCTATTGAGCTCTTCATTTGGTAAAAGAATCAAGGAAAACTTCCTACTGCCTTTCTCAATAGTAAACACATTCTTGACACAATCATGCATAGCCTTGCACTCATACTACCAAGGTCTACCAAGCAACACATGACAATTGTTCATGTCCATAATTTCACACAACATTTGATCCTTATACTACCCAATCTATAAATCAACAAGGCATTGTTCCCTCAATTTCAAAGCATGTTCACCTTGCAACTAACCAATTCTATAAGGATAAGGATGTCTCACTCTCTTCAAACCAAGTTTCTAAACCATCTCCTTAGTAACAAGGTTATCAATACTACCACCATCCACAATCATCTTGCAAACTTTACCACTAGACTTACAATGAGTCCTAAACAAACTAGTCCTCTGACAAGGATCCAATGTCCTCTCACCAACCAGTACTCACCGAGCCAACAAACTTTTTCCTTACTAAGGTTGACTATCTTGAACTACAACATCATTCACAATAGCAGTTATCCTACCAATCAGACATTCAAAATATATATGCCCTTCTTTCCCACATCTGAACAATTACCTCTAAACTCACCTCTACCTATTCTTTTTTGCTGAATAGGTTTTGGTTCACTTTCAACACTTGGTTTGGCTTGTGCCAAGCTATCCTACTTCTCCTTCCCTCTAGCATTACCTTGAATTTTCCTCTTCAACTTATCCTCTACCTTTAGGGCATACTAATAAGCATCATCAACTAAAGAAATATTCAACATGTCAACCTCATCCTAAATATTGAATGTCAAACCATTAATGTACCAAGCTACTTGTTCCTTTGACAATTCTTTATGACCAAATCGAATAGTCAACTTGTAGAATTCCTCGATATAATATTTCACAAACATATCCTTCTATTTTAGATTTTGTAATCTCTTAAACAGCTCAAGTTCATAATCAACAAGAATGAACTTAGCCTTTAACTTAGTCACCATCAATCTCCATCTAGTGATCTTCATTTTGCCTTCCTCTTCCTTGTCTCTTTGCAATTCTTTCCACCAAAGAGTAGCATGTCCCTTCAACTTAGTTTGTGTCAACCTCACTTTGAGTGGATCCTCAATATCCTCAAGCTCAAAGTAGTCTTCTAATTCACCAATCCAATCAATCAGGTCTTTAGGAGTCAAAGTACTTGAGAAATTAGAAACCTCCATCTTATGCTTCAACTTCAACTAAGATCTAGTTCTAGCAAATTGACCAGCTCTAGTTCCAATAGGTCTCTCCACATGATTAGTTTTGTCTGTAACCACTAGATCCAACAGCTTCAAAGTCTTCAAAAACTTCCTCATAACTACCTTTAGTACCCACATGCCTAGGTATACCACCTAAAGCACTTACAATTTCAGTGATCATGTCACTCTTCATCAATGCAATCTCATATTTGGACTCTGCTCTTATCTTCTCTAAGATCCTTTTCTACAACATCACTAAGATCATCAATTTCCCAAGGGTCTAATCTTCTTGGAAGCATCTTCCAAGAATTTCACAAACCCTAAGCAGTAGATCCACAAATCTAGAAGATCAATTGACTCCACCAAATCAACCTTCTCTAACCCATGATCATGGTGCAAACTACCACAACTTCAACAATTTGTCTACACACTTAGGAACAACCTTCATTCTGATACCATTTGACGTAGTGCAAGGTAGGAGTATCACCAAAGGAGATGCCCAAACCCCTAGAAAATAACCACACAACAAAAAAAAAAACAAATAATACAAAAACAAGATCTGATACCAATTACAACTCTTTATCCATAGATATAACTGATTACATGCAATATACCCAGCTATAAGGCCTTTTAGGTTAGGGCCAATTATAAACAATAATTACAAAATTGGTTATGCAAGATCCAATAAGATCCAACTTACAAACTCAATCCTAGCTAGTCTAGATACACAACTAGATAAGAACACCAAGAAGAATCCACACTTGTATCCTCAGGTCCACCAAGAAATCCTCAAGTTTCCAAGCTGTAGCCCTAGCTCTTCAAAATTTGCATCTACACTTCATTCCCTTCTCCAAGCTAAAATGATAACCTCTACCTAAAGACTCCACAAAAACCCTTACTTATACCCAACTAAGCCACAAGTTGGCTTTGTTCATTACAAAAAAAATTAAATCTCTTACATTAAATATATGTCATGCTACAAGTTGGCGACAACATAAATTAAATGTCAAAAGTCAACTCATAGACAACTCAACACCAACAAAAACCAAAACCAAGTCAAGCACTAGTAAATTCACAAGCATTGCCAAGGTCTAGAGACCATGCCAAGTTCCAAGACCATGCCGACCTCCTAGACCATGCCGACTCCCAGACCATGCTAAGTTCCATAGAACATGCCGACCTCCCAAACACTATTGATTTCCATAAACCATGCCGAGCTCCCAATGTATGTCGAACACCAGTATCTACCAAGCTCCACAATACTTAATTAAAATCCCTCCAAACATGTAGGATTGCAAGCAAGCCTAGGATGGTCCTACATCAATATATAACCTTAACTTATGAGCATAACTTAGATAATCTCTATCCTTTACTTGACTTATATATAAAATTTCAAAACTTCAGAATTTTGCAAAACTTGTGACTTATCAGTCATACCTACCAACTTTATAACTTCCCCTAAGTTGATTGTTCTTTTTAAAATCTAAATCCAATACTCCTAGTGAGTAAATCTATTGTATTACTACTTTTCTTGATCTCCTCCAAAACTTATTCATTCTCCCCTTGTTTTCTTTTCATTAATTTTCTCCCCCTTTTTGACACTTATGTCATAGGTGGTACACGAATAGTGTGTTTTTCCAAAAATGATTTATGGACCTCCATTATGATCTTTAGCATTGTATCCCAGTTGTCACATGCTAACTCTATAGATTTTATTTGAATATATAATTTGGAGACAAGGTTAATGAGGCCTTCATGAGTAGAAAGATGGGGATCTTTCATCATCAATGTTTTTGCAAAGGCTAGTTCCTTGTGTAACACCTCCATGCGAGGGGTCAACATGGACTAGATGTTGATTAATGTAGCTTGAATGTTTGCATCTTAAGCATGTAATGCTACTAATTAACCTTGTGATGACAAGAAAGTTTGAAAATGAGACTGACTTTGACCAGGAGATTGTTGTAGGCTTTTCTCCGTTGACTTTAGATCTCCCTCTAAATGGTCAATGTGTCTCTACACTTCTTGTGTGAACAAAGTCACATCACACAATTTGGTGTAAAGAGAGATAATTTTCTACAACACCTTCTTCACACCATCAATTTTGGTTGCTTACTCAACTTGACTTAGTGCAATGGCACTAGATATCTTTTCATTGACCTTTTCTTGAAATATCTGCTTAGACCATTCAAGTAATTTTACATTTATGTCTAGGTCTTCATCATTAATTTTCTCTATAATGTTTGTCAACTGCTCAATAATTGGCTTGCCTTCATTAGGTGTAGGTAGGTTGAATGCAACAAGAAATATTTCTTTAATGTCATGTAGTGCTTGTTTCTACCTATGCTCCCTTCTGAGCAGTTCTTGGTATTTCTTTCTGGCTAGAGCATCCCGCAATATGCTCATTTTCTCTAAGGTGATTGATGCAAGATCGAACTTTGGAATTTCAATCACCTCATCTAGGTTGACATCACCATAAGATGTATCCTCATTAACCTTAGATGTACTAGGACAAGGCTTGGATGATTCAAGTGGTGTAGCATCTATACTTGGCCTACGAAGTGCTTGAATAGGAATAGGAGTAGTAGTATCTGGTAGGGTAACAGTGTTTGAATTGCTATCTATTCCTCTAGTTTCATAGGAAAGACTAAACCTTCAGTCCTATCCTTCTCCTTTTCTATGATTCTAGCTTCAGCTAGTGCTTGTGATGTAGGTGCAGAATTGGCTCTTGACTTGTTTGGACTTGTGTCCCATCTTTCTCAACTGTTGAAACTTCTTGTACTAAAGAATTTTGCATCAATGTGCTGAAATTGATGTCACTATCTCCTCTCTTTGGTATACTACAATGGGCATTGTAGGTTTCAATTTTGTATATTGAGGGGGGGCTATGGATAATTCTTGAGTTTTATCACCTGCAGATGCCAATTATACCTTCTCAATCTCATTTACTCTCACCAATATAGGATGGTTGCATAGTTTTGCCTTGGTGGTGGAGTTAATCAGTAGCTTCTTAATATCCTCCTCTATTAAGGAATTGATGTTCTGAGTGATATTGTCATAGATATCCTTGACCTTTATTATATTTTCTTGTTGATATCCTTTGTCCACATGAGGGGGACTAGCTCTTGCCAAATGTACCTCTAGTACACTATGATCTTGTTGATGTTGTTCCTCAGTTGTAGCCTCTATATCTGCTTCTTTCTCAATGCCTCCCTCATGTACTTCCTTGATAGATTCATCCTTTGTAATCTCAACTACCTCTTGTTCATCTTTGACTTCACCTACTTCCATAGGTGTCTATTTTCTTAACTCATCTGTTCTCACCCCATGTATTACTCTCCATAGCTTTTGTTGGAAATATGATTGAAAATATCATTGTTGAAGATCAAAGAGGGAGATTTTTGCATAGAAGGAAGTTGATAGATAAAGAATTTTTTCAATCATTATTTTATCATTGATGTCAAACTTGTTATTTGTAGGAATGATAATTTCTTATAAGATCCAAGTACTATCACTTAGTTGATTGAAAAAGAGGATTTAATCAACAAGATGTAACAATAGCACCTAAGAGGAAGGTTGAGCTATGGTTTTGTAATGAAGTACAAGGATCAATTAAGACAATGGTAGGATGATGCATTGGTAGCATACTTGAAGATATAGATGTTGTTCACACTTAGAAACATTAGAGAAATAAGTTGTAACAAGGTTAACTGTAAAGCTTAACTAAGTTCATCAGTGAGTGCCGAGCACGCTAGTTCAAGCCGACAAATTTTTTAGTTGGAGCAAAGCAAATACAAAATCTAGTGTGTGCTGAGTGAAATTTAGATGTCAAGTGAACTTTGGGTGCTGAGTGAAGTTCAAGCACTGAGTGATATAAAGGGAGCCAAGAAAACAAAAATCTTATTAGATGCCAAGTGAATCCATAGTAGGTGTCGAGCATTAGTAAAACATAGTTGATACTAAGTAAGACAGTGTGTGCTGAGCACCAAAATTTCAATAGTGATGAGCCGCTACATTATTTTAAAAAAATTGAAGATTCGTCAGATTTGAGCTGATAGAGTTGTTACCTAGAATTTTGTGAACTAGTTGGAAGATAAGGATGATGAGATGGTGGCACAAAATTCTATGTAAACCATTTTAAAGTGATTTCAAGAGGATTCTTCAAGATGTTTCTAGAGGAAACGAAATGTGATTTAGATTCAATGAATCCTACCTAACCCATTCAAACCAAAATCAAAGGAGGAAAGAATCGAGTGGGAAAAGAAATTCCAAACTTCTATTTAAGGAGTCATAGACCAAGAAGCAAGAGCTATTGAGTGCCAAATTGCGAAGTGGTTGAAGGGTGTCAAGGAGAAGACATCTAGGAGAATGAAGAATAGAGCATAGAGACTCTGCTTTGATGACTGGTCAGAGAGAGATGATTGCATTGGTACATTGAACATGAAGACTCAAGGAGACAAAGCTTGAAGAGGAGGACAACCTATCAGAGCTACAGAGACTGAAAGCTAGGCAATGTAAAGAGTTGAAGAGTGATCTAAGATCTACAAGATAAGTTGTGAATTGTAATCAGGTCAAAACCCATTATTGTTACTCTCTAGCAATTGTATCAGTTAGGGTAAAGGAAAATCCTATGGACTTAGGTTGGTTTAACAACCATTTGTTAAATCGTTTAACAGGGTGGCATTCCAATTGAATGTTTTGAAGTCCTCTAACCAGGCCCACTTTTAACAAGGTGGATAAATCCTTTAACCAAGTCACATTTAACAGTTTGTTGTAGCCTTGAATAGGACAAACCTTTCATAGGGCATCACTTTAGAAGAGTGAGAATTGAGTAGCATGTTATTGTTGGTTTTTCTCAAATTGGGTTTCCACATAAATCATTGTTTTATGTGTTGATCTTTTCACGCGTTATGCTTGCATGTTGATTTACAATAACTTGCTAAGTAGGAAAGTTTAAAGCTTGGATGAATGAATAGCTTAACAAGGTTAATTTACTTGATGAAAAGTTTGAATTGGACATTTGGACCTTGAATAAATGATTCACCCCATCTCTCATTTATTCTAAAGCATTTCTAACAATTGGTATCAAAGTCATTTGCTAATTTAGTTTCAAGGTACTACAAGTAGGAAGATCAAAATCTCCAAGAGAGAAGTTCCCAAGATCAACAAAGACAACTTTGTTGCATGGCAGAGTCTGATGAAATTGCACCTTGGATCAATAGGAAATTATGCAAAAACCTCAATTAGAGTGGAGCATGTAGACCCAACTAGACCCCTATTTGCAGGTGATTTGAACAAAAGGAAGGAGCACGATCAAGCAATGCTGGAGATTGCCTCTACACTTAGCTATGTTGAATTTGATGACATCAAAGGTTGTGACACTACATTCAAGATGTGGAAAGCCTTGTTAGATATCTATGGAGGAGATTAGAATGTTTAGAGAACAAAGACAGAAAGCCTCAGAGGAAATTTTGATGACATGAAAATGGAGAAAGGTTAAAATGCTGCTCAATATGGTTCTAGAATGAAAGAAGTGGTAAGTGTAATAAGGAGTTTGGGTAGTTAGTTGGAAGAAGAGACTATCAATAGAAAATACTTAAGGACCCTGCTCCCCATCTATGCTATTAGAGTTTCAGCCATCGAAGAGCTAAGGTGTGTACAAGGAAACACACTAACCTTTGAAGGAATAGTGGGAAGACTTATTGCATTTGAATTGTCCAACTTTGAAAAGTATAGACCCAAGAACCTTGAATCTGTTGGGATGAAAAATTGCATGCTTCATTTTTAGTCCCATTTTAAAATTTTGAGAAATCAAGCCCCATAAATTCAAATGTACCCGATTGTACCTATGAGACCTAAGAGGTGTTTAATGCTTCTAACACCTTCCATTTAGTGCATCCATGTCTTTCATGATGATAAATTGTCATTCTGAGCCAGTTGGAAAAGTCTTGTTTTGAGTTGATGCCAAATCTGCATTTTACCCCAAGTGTCAGATAGTGACAGGAGGCTGTGTTTGTATCTAAATATCTCGCACCTAGAAAGGTTTTGTGACTTTCCACTTTGAGAGTGTCTAGTTTCCATACCTGAGAACCTATGTTTTAGATTTCGAGTCATTTCAACTCCGTTTGACTAGGTTTTGAATCCTGCAAAGTTGGTCAGTTACTATTTTCATGTTTTTGCAAAATATTCAAAATTCTGGGAAGCCCTGTTTGACGAGTAATAACTTTTGACTAGTTGATCCAAATTTTGAAATTCCTATTGCATTGCACTTTAGGCATCAGAGACTTGTTATGTTTCAACTTTCATATCATGACGAATCCGTTTGATTAGTTTTCAAGCATGATTCCAAATGGAATTTCTGACTTTTTGTTGGTGTCAATATTTGTAGATTGATTGGAAGCCCTGTTTGTGACGTTATAATTCTTGATCTATGATCGGTCAAATCAAATGGATTGTACCCTTGTGTTTCCCTCTAAAAATACTCCAAGTGTGTCAATTTTTGAGTCGTCATGAATCCGTATTTTCCAGATTAATTCCATTCACAAAAAATGTTTTCTGTCAGTGTTTTTAACCTGCAATTTCCAAGTAGCCCACTTTGAATGCTCGCCATTTGTGCCCTGTGATTCATCATGAACCCAAATTGCATATTCATATTCACCTTGTGACATAGAACCAGTGTCTCGGTTCTCTTTTCCCCATGTGCTCATTTGCCCAATTTTTGAAGCTGATTCCGAACCTAGTTTATTGTTTTCTGATGTGTTTGCTTGCAGGTAAATCTGAGAGGGCAACTTTGATGATAAATATTTTTTGACTGGAAATTTTTCATGAGACAAGATCTGACAGGGTGCAAGAATGAGAAACAAAGAATTAGTGTGTTCAATCTCAAGGCCTGGTCAGTTGTCCGGGTCAATTTTTAAAGGCAGTCAATGGACCTCTTGATGCAAAAGTGATAGTTTGCAAATCAGTGGTAAAATGGTTCAATTGATTAATCAGTGCTTGAATTGGATTCAAATCAGTCTGAAAAGGTTAGTGGATTAGTTTGGAGGTTTCAGTTGTCTGAAAATGAATTTTTTTTTAATTGGACCCATTTTGGGGTCTTGAGTAATTTGCAACAGATTTCTAAGAGGGTTGATCTTATTGGCCATGCTAACTACCTTGAAGAGGTTTTAAATATATCATCAACATGGAAATCAAGCCAACACTTGTTGTGTAGATGTATTTGTTAGGTGCCTCTAGATGTGGATAGGCAAGATGATGTTCAAAGGAGGAATAAAAAGTAGAGGACAAGTATTCATAGATAAATAGTGTTGTCAATTCCTCCATAGTGTTAATCAAATGAAGATGAATATTTGGGATGCCAAATTCACCATATAAAGGGTTGATTGTGTTTTTTTTTAGAGAATCATCTACTATCTATAGAGTTTGAATTTAGGGCAAAAGCAACAGCTTGGTCAGCTAGCAAAATGGAAGATAGCTGAAGAAGTGGCTGCATTGGTCATGTCATTACCTGTTGAGGAGTAACCAGAATAGATAATTGTTACACGTAAGGGAAGGCTTGATCCTTTGGAAGTTCACTTACTTGATTTTCCTAACATTGTCATCAAAGGCAATGAGCTTCAATTGCCCTTTCAAGCATGCTTAAAAATTGAAAATTTTGATGATCTAATTTTGAAGACTACTAAGCCCCAAATGATTCTCTTCAACATTTATGACAATTGTTTAAAGACTATCTCCTCTTACACTGCATTTCCTCCCTTAAATATTGATACTATGAGCCCTTCATGTGAATAATGAGAAAGCAAAGATGTTGTTGAAACCTAACAATACAATTGTTACTGAGCCACATCACATTGGGCCAAACCTCTTTGATGATCAACGGGTGAAGATGAAAGTAACTTGTAGAAAAGCTAAAGCCACAACAGATAAAATGGCCACAACGAATAAAGATAAAAGCCTATGACTTGAAAAGAAAAGCCTTAGACCCAAGCTGCAAGGAAACTAATGAAGTAGGGGAGGGCATTAAAGCAAGTATCCATGGCATGGGACCAAGCAAAGAAGCCACGATTAAAAATTTGGAGTAGCTGGCAACCAGAGATCAACTGCACTCCATGCATTCAAAGCTCACGCAGTTAGCATTGAGAATGCACATGTGTGAAAATAGAACACCATGGTTTTAAAAGGACATGGACCCTACGTATGAATAGTAGCAGATCACGCATAAAACACAAGATAGAGCAGATTTCCATGCCAGTTAAAAGATAGCCCATGCAAACTTGAATTCGCCAACAATTAAAAACAAAACCTCATGCAATTTGCTAAGGAGCAGTTGGCTAGCAAAGCAAGTTCAGAAAAAAATCATACTTTTAAAGAGGGAAGAGCAGATTTGGGAGGAAGCTGTGCCATTAAAGAAGAACCTGTAGGATTATAAGTGCAGGGTCGCAGAGCCATTCTCAGGTTTTGTCCCACATTTTGTGGGTAGAAGGCCCTTTAATGTTTTAAAAAGAACAATGCAATAGCATTAAGTGTCTCAAGAGACACATTAAAAGACCAACTAATGCATGTGAAGGGGTCATGTGGGGCCAAAGTCAAAAGTGTTTTGACTCACTAAAGCACTCATGACCAAGGCGTAAGAATGAGGAGTAGATTTGAAGTGTCTACAGTCTTACGATGAAGCATAAGAGTGGAATGATAAGGCTAAAGTCATTATAGTTCTTTGGAAGTTTGAAATCGCATATGGTCATAGATTGAATTTTGGAGGCTTATGCTCTTACGAGAAAGTAGTCTACTGTGTGGTTGGGAGGCACATCACAAAGGCTTTCGATGATACACTTAAGCATATAGGCAGAAATGAAGGATTAAAGGGGTTCCGAGGATACAAAAATGGAGTTCCTGTATGAGCGAAAGACACAAAATAAAGGCTTCTGATGGTATGCTCGTGAGAATAAAGACGTAAAAATTAGCCTTCAGCGTATAGGCATAGATGGAAATGTGAAGAGTCTTCAATGCTAAGAGGAGATGGAGAAATTATAAATATTAATTAATTAATTAATATTTATTTCAATGGGGGGTCACAGTCAAATAGGAACTCGCCATGTAGCATTTTCAGACTGGAGGAATAAGGAGATTGGAAATGAATGTGAAAGTGAAATTTAAAGATTTCAACACCTAATATTTTCAAAATGAAAAATTTCAAATATTTTAAATTTTATATAGTCCAAACTATATAATTTTATTTTTTTTTCATTTTAATGTTCTGTTCTCAGTCCAGGGGCTTGTTTTTCAAATTGCTCTAACAGGGGTGATTTTTATCAGAAATAGGTAGTGTAGTATACTGTTGGAACCAGGAAGAAGTAAATTTTTTGAATTTGAGGTTAGATTTTACACAACAATTCACTAGTTCAGTCTGTAAGCAGTTTTTCAAATTTCGGGGCATTCTCAATGGAATGAGCAAAATTCAGCATGAAGCATCAGGATCAGTTACATGGCAGTTTTGAGGATCTTTTGAAGCTTGCAAATGAAGAAAATCAATTGTTAAATGTTTTATTCACTTCTTGAAGTCATATTGAATTGATTTATTACTTTTACTTTGTGTATTTACTTTAACATCCAAAATCATTTTCTTTCTCTCATCATCAAATATCTGAGATTCTTTATGCATGGAAGAGCTAGAATGATGAGGATTTGATTTTCAGTTGAGGAGAGAGATTAGAGAGAGTCTATTCATGGCAAAGAGAGGGAATTTTGAGTGGACACTTGTCATCTCCTAATCAAATCCGAAATTCTCTTCTTCTTCCTATATCTATCTTTTTCTTTCTTTTTGGAAGGGTTCTAGTTCCTTGGAAGAAATTGGCTCATGGCTGTGATACCAGATTTTGGATCTAGTTCTTGATGCATTTCCAATATTGAGACACCATTTTCTTTTAGAAAATTCTTCTTGTATGAATAGCAGTAGTATAGATAATACAAATAGTTCAGATCTGTTAGGTTGTTTCATGTTTTTCATTTCATGCATATGATTGTATAATTTCAAGGAAATTAATACAAAGGAACATGAATTGCATTAGTTTCATTCTGATTCTTGTCTCCTTTATCAGTGATCTTCAATGTTTTACAATCTTTGAACAAAGAGCTTAGGTTGTAATTGCAGCTCCTTAAGGCTGTATGTTAGTTCATTGCTGCTTATAACCCAAGAGGTTGTGTAAATGCTTTAGAGAATCAACAGGGTTGCAGGTTTGCTGATGGGGATATCATGTAAGAATGAGGTTCAGATTGAGCATAGATGTCCATTTACAAGTTAAATGGATAGATCAGATATCTGAAGATACACATATATCTTAGATATTCATATGTACGCATTTGATTCATGGATTTTCCCAATAGATAAGACATTGGTCATTTACAGGATCACTTGTTCATGCTACTGCATATTAGGGGTTTTGTTGAATTCAAAATCTTTAAAATCAAATCAATTTAGTTGTTCATGTTGAAGTGGGAATCAAAGTTTAACCCTCACTCAGCTTGGGAATATTCTAGATTTGCATTTAGCTACTGTAGATCTGTGTCATTTCATGAGTTACTAGGAGATATAGGGGTTTTTATCTACATTAAATAGATTCAAGGATATGTTTTGCACTGGTACGGTATCAATTGAATCTCAGGTCTACCCGCCTAGGTCTAGCAGAGCCTGAAGTAGAAGAAGGGTCATGCTTTATAGTTGGCCTATTGTTAGAAATGGCATGTTGAAAATGGGAGTTAGCTTCCCCTAGATTTGTCACTTTCTCAGTGGGATAATTGAAAACCCTCCAGCATTTTCAAACACCAACAAAATCTACTTTCAAGGTCAAGCTGACATTGAAAGACATTAAGGAGAAGAAATGAAAGAAGAAGAGTAAAAAAGAAAAAACATGCATCTAGTGATAGTAGCATAGATGAGGAAGATGTGGAACAATTGGAAGCACTATTGGCAAGAAGATTCTACAGAGGCAAAGCTAAATTCAAAGGTAATCTACCTATTATTTATTTTAATTGCAATGAAGCAGGTAATATTGCTGCAACGTGTACAAAGAAGAAGAACTAGAAAGAAGGAAACAAGTACAAGAACACGAGAGAAGATGATAGCAAAGATTACAAGGACAAAGTCAAAAGATGCTACATTGTTGAAGAAGACTCTGATGAGAATGATGATGAAGTAGTCTATGTGGCCATAAAGGATGAATCAGATGAAGATGAAGCAACAACATTGGTAACCTATGTGAACAAGAATGACAAGTGAATCATAGATAGTGGATGCTCACATCACATGACATGAGATAAAAGTAGGTTTATTACCTTTACTCAATATGATGGAAATAGTGTTAGATTTGGAAATGATGCTCTACGCCAAATCAAAGGGAAAGGTTCTATTAAACTTCCAGAGAAAATTTTATGTGATAGCGGATACTATGTTTAAGGATTGAACTAAAACTTACTAAGTGTATCACAATTAGGTAATGTAGGTTGCAAAGTAGAATTTGGAAACAAAACTGTCCAAATCTATGACATTGATGGAAATCTAATAGGAAAAGGTGAACAAACTAGGAGTAACTTGTTTTACCTAGATATGGAGGATGAAACCTGTCTTGTTGTTAGACTTGATGATGTTTGGTTATGGCATAAAAGACTGTGTCATGTTAACTTTGACAATCTAATTAGCATCAACAAAAGAAGAAAGTCAGAGGTTTGCTCAAACTGAAGAAACTTGAAAACAGAATGTACAAACAATGCCAACTAGGAAAGATGACTAAATCTAGTTTCAAAAGCATGTATTAGAGCTAGTCCATACAGACTTATGTGGTCCAATAGAAGTACAAAGCTACCAAGGAGATAGATACATAATTCTATTTGCGGATGGCTACTTTAGAATGATGATTTCCATGTTTTTGAAACAAAAATTTGATGCATTTCAAATATTTAAGTGGTATTTAGCCAGAGTTGAGAAGGAAATAGGAAAGAGTCTGAAGTGCCTAAGGTCAGATAGAGGAGGAGAGTTTGCATCAAAATAATTTGAAATATTCTGCAATGATATAGGAATTAAGAGACAAACATTAGCACCAAGAACTCCACCACAGAATGAGATTGCTGAAAGAAGGAATAGATTAGTGATAGACTGTGCCAGAACATTGTTGATGGAGAAGAATGTTGCTCTTAGGTACTAGAGAGAAGCCGTAAGCACTACTATTTACACCCTAAATAGAGTCCAAGTCAAGAAAGGAACAACTGCAACACCTTTTGAATTATGGTATGGTCACTCACCTAATGTAAAAAATTTCAAAGTCTTTGGTTGTAAATGCTATATTCTTAAAGATACTAGAAATGGAAAGTTTGATGCAAAGAGTGATGAAGGCATATTCCTTGGATACTCCACTAGAATTAAGGCATATAAGTGTTTTAACACTAACACTAACAAGATTGTGGAGAGTGCAAATGTAAATTTTGATGAGCATGCAAAAGTCCAAGTTGATGAATCCAAGCAACTAGAAGATTAAATATATTTTGTATACTTCTATGAAGGAATGACTGTTGAAGATGATGTTGGTAATCAAGTTGGAAATCAACAAAAAATCTTAGTGTCAGCCGAGTCACTGCTAGTGAATGCCTAGCTACATTCAAAAGTTGAGTTTTAGAATGAAGAAAATGCACATTCTAACTCTAAAATCAGTATACATGAAAGAAATGATGAAATGCCAGACGGAATAGAGAAAAATGACTCTAAAGCTGAAGGATCAAACATGAAAAGAAGGACAAAACCAAGATTAACCAAGTATGTGAGAAGACATCACCCTAAAAAACAAATCATTGGTGACAAGGATGCTAGACCAATGACAAGGAATAGACTAAGAAATGAATCATGTCTAATGAGTAAGATTGAACCTAAAATAGTGAAAGCTGCACTACAAGATGATGACTAGTTGTTGCCCCACTTTTCATCCTATATCAATTATGCAAAGTGGAAAATGATTTTGTGTCTCAATTAGGTTTAAGTATGTCTGAGTCTATTTCTTTTCCCCAAGTGAAAAGTCTCTCTATTGGGTTTTTATCTTCCTTCTTCTCCCTCATTACATAACTGGGTGGGTTTCCCTTGTTGTCATAAGTTTTGTGGGTAGTCGAGGATCCTTTTTCAATGGAGATTCTTGGGTCATATCATGATCTTCACAAAGTCATTTTTGACAATAAACTTACTCATGACTCATTATAGTTTGCTCATAAAGAAAATGAATTTTGCAAAAAACCTAGCATTGGCTTCTCCATGGCAGAGTTTCAAACTGTGAAGGTGATTTTTAATCGAGGTCAACAAATGAAGCATATAAGCTAAAGCATGGAAGAAATGAGTTGTTTTATGGATATATTGTTCCTACATTGTAGTATTATACCTCAGGAGTCACTCAAGATTCATCATAATGATCAAAATAGTGGTTGGTGGAAAACTCTGAATTGGCTTCTCCATGGCGAGTTTTCAACCTGCGAAGTCAATTTTTCAACGAAGATAGTTGTGAGAGGGAAAAATAAGTAAGTGGATTCCTTTTCACTTTTGTAGCCCTTTTTGGATTTTTAAGGCCTAGAAGCATGCTTACTTAAAAGGTAAAGTGAAAATAAAAGCAAAGGTGGAAAAATAGAAGTTGCCTTCTCCTTAGCAGTTTTTCAACCTTGGAAAGCAATTTTTGGCTTCTATTGAGAAATCATTACTGCAAGCATGTTGAGCTCATAGATAAATTGTAGGATGCATAAAAGGGATGATGGAAGCTAGTTAATCACATTTGGAAAGGTATCTTGAGCAAAATTTGGCTGAGCGGATTTTTCCTCATGGAATACTCCATTCTTAATTTTTTGCAGCTTGGTGAAAAATGGGAAAGTAAGTCTATAATAAAAGAAAGTTACTATTGGGCTAATGAGAATAGTGAAAAGACATGGAAAAATCTATTCAAAACCCCCACATTTACTAATCTAATAGATGTATTCTTTAATTCACTCATGTGGCATGGATTTTGAAGATTAACAGGTGGATTGGGATTTCTATATAGAGATGAACATAACAGATTTTCAAATTATCGCTTTCTTATTTGAACTGTTATGCTATTGATTTGAATAGTGATTTCAGAATTCTCACAGTTGCAATGCTCTACTCTCTATGGTATTTTCAGTTCTAAGATTTTCAATTCATCCCTATCTCAGTTAAGATGGCAAAAAGATTCATAGGATTTGATGGATTGAATGGGATTAAGTCAACATTGCAGAATGTTACAGATACCTCACTCTGTTTCTTTGACATGCAAGATTTCTAAAGAAGGTTGAGGATGGAGCCAATCCACCCAATAATAGAGAATCTCTGAGGAAGTTGGCTAGTGGAAGTAGCCAGGTTTCTAATGGCAATTCAAGCCCCTGAACTGATCATTGAATGCATTAACCATTAAAATCTAGACAGTAAACAAATTTTTTTACTAGATCATATAGTTTGGTCTCAATTAACCAAAAAATTGTAGTCTATTGCCTCTAGATTCCAGAGTGGGAAGAATTTTTTGAATTGACCATAGGAGGAGCCATGTCCGAGTTCTCCTTGAAAAAGATGGTGTGGCAAAAGGAAATCATGAGGTCTTGGTTCTAAAAGCCATGGGGACCTAAGAGTAAGGTTCCTAAGACCCTTTTTGGCACTAATCTCAAGCAAAAAATCATGGACATTCTAGTTCTTTTGCATCAGTTGAAAGGTGAGGTAGAAGCACTCAAGTTCATAGAACAATATTTATTTTTAGTGAAAATCATCTACTCAGACACACATTATGTTGATTAGGCATATGAGGTAAGTGAATATCTATCTAGAGCTCTTAGTGCTACAAAGTTCTACAATACTTTCTACATGTCTTCTTTTGTAATTTATATGTTGGCATCTCTAAAATTACGGCCAGGCCTTCCCAGAATAGAGGATTTGCCTGATGATGTAAAAAGTTATGAATTTTATCCATGCTTGTAGTTATAGAATAGCTATGAAGAGTATGTTAGAGTTAATGACTCTTTTATAATGAGGATTTGTAGGGAACTACAAGGATGTCCAAAGAGGAGGTTTAGCCCAGAAGTGATGGTGGCCATCAGTCAGTTTGGTAGATACTTTATTCAATTCTCATCCTTCTCGTATTTGCATCTTGTAGCTTTCGACGAATTTCCTCTGAAGCTGCCTAGATACCCAAGTGGCATGATCATACTCATAGAGATTGTGAGACAAGCTATCCAAGTGAATGTGCTAAGTGCCAGTTTAAGGAAGAAGGGGTATGAGTTTTCCATGAAGGTCAGAGCTTACAGTTGTGATTCTCGATTTGATGCCAAAAACATGCTCAAGGAATTCGAGAATAAGTACAAATTGGAGGAATATGAGGTTGTGAGGCCCATGTTTGACCTAAATGGATATGCAAGAGAGGTGCTTCAAACATGTCACCACTTTGGAGGATTATTGGGTAGATTGTAGGGATGAATTGGAGAGTCAAGATCATGCTTTCACTAGGATCATGGTGGAACAAATAAAGACATATGGCATTGATCTCAATGTAGAAGGATTGGAGGATGATGGTCAAAATATGTATAACAATACATATTTGACTAAATTAAGAGGAATTCCTATCAGTTCCAAGCCATATGTGGATGTGGAAGAGAATCTCGATATCATGATGGCTAGGATAATCAAGAGGGCCAGGAAATGGGTCGAGTGGACAACTAGAAAGAGCTAGAGTAAGGGTGTAGCCACTCAAGATTCTCCAGCAGCTACAACACCTACTTCATCTAAGAGTGCTATAGTGGGTGTGACCATAGCTTCCACCCAAGGACTAGCTCAACCTGCAGGAAGAGGTGATTAACCCCCAAACAAGAATATCCCTGTAGCCTAGACATGCCATGATGGTTCCTTGCCTATCATAGGAACCCAAAAGGTAGAAGAACCAAAGGACAATGTAACTATCCCAATACCTTCCCCACATACTACACTCATTCCATCTCTTCACACTATACCTGTTCCTTCCCCACATACAACTCCAATCCCATATCCTCATCACAGCCCCATGCCATTAGCAAGTGCTTCACTTTTGAAGCCAAGTGGTTCCCCTATAGAGATAGTAGACCTAGGAGATGGAAAAAGTAGTAGCAATGAGTCTACTGAATCAAATGAAGAGACAAGGAAGACTTCAAAAATGGAGAAGAGCTAGGCTTCTTCTAGACTCATCTCAAAGGACTCAAATAATCCTTTCTCTTCAACTATTGTAGCCATGACTCCAGTGAAGAATAAAATGTTCAGCATTGAATCACTTGGAATGGCTTCCAAAGTGATAGGAATTGATTCTTGGTTAGAAGATACCTTGGAAAGGAAAAGAAAGAGAAAATATGAAAGTTTTTTTGCGAAGGACACTGTATCTCTTACAATTCATTCTGGGACTACATTAACAAAGGTCAAAAAGAAAAAGACTGTCAATATTGGGGCAAGATGCAGAAATAGGGCACTTGATAATGGAAATAGCCAATCCAAACAAAGGAGGGGGAATTGAGGATATGACTCCTTATGATTTTACTTTGCAATCAATTGACTTGGGGAAGCCAGATATGATATAAAGGTTGGCTTGTGGATATTGAGTAATGAAATGACAGAAGGACAATTAGAGAGTCTCAAATTGTCAAAGATCAAGATGAAAGAAAAAATAGAAGAATTGAACAAGTTTATTAAGTAGCTAGTCACTCCACTAGCAACTATTTCTGGTATGTCTATGACTCAGACTCCTAGTGCAACTGAAGTGCAAGCTCTCATTTCCCAGCTCCAGGAAGATATGCACTACGGCCAGAGCAGTAGAGAGTGGATTGAGAGACACAAATGAGAAGGGGTTTCTCTCATAGATCAAATTGGAAATGTTATCCTCAGACTGGAAATAGAAAAGGATAACATATTGTCTAACAGTAATACTTTGGCCAGAGAAAGAGTTAGGTGTGATGAATGCATCTCCCTTTTAAAGATGATCATCCAGATGAAAGCAAAAGAAGCTGTTGAAGCCAAGATTCTAAAGAAAGGAAATGAACCTTTGTTTAAATGGCTCCAAATTATGCAGTTCAAGCTAGAAATGATCTAAGAAGCTAAGAAGGGACTCAAGGAAATAGAAGGCAAAATAAAGAAGACTCAAGATAGGGGATTTGAGCTTATGAGAGGACTGCACACTAATTCTCAAACCAATGGTCAAGGAAAATATCTCATTAGAGTGGAAGTAATGAAAATTAACTTCTCTACATTCTTACATAATCTGTTCAAAGTGGTCTATAATAGTTAAGATAGAATCATAGAACTCCAGACACTCAGTGGGTGGATACATGTGGCCACGAAAGAATTTCTGAGTTAGTTGAATGCTATAAAGGAGTTGACAAGGGAACACTCAAAATGGCTTTTGAGATTCACTAATATACACATGCCCAATCATGAGGAGCTGATCCCAATAATGGTTGTTGCTAAGTCACATAGAGCACAAATAGAAAAGGGGAAGAAGTCTAAATGATTCATATTATGCCCTCTTCTCATTTTCCTTTTTGCAATTTTGTAATACAACAAATTGGCATCTTGCCACTTGTCATTTTTAGAAGATGAATTGATTAAGCTTCCATTGTAATGGTCATCTCAAAACCTCTATATGTATGAATTGAAAAGATTAATGAAAGGTCGACAAATTTTTGGTGTGAAGTACTTTTTGGTGCAGAGACAATCGAATGGTATTTTATGTCAATCATTATCTATTCTAGTTAGTATTGCATTTAGTTAATATTTTCTCTTTTATTTGAATTGAAACAAGGAAAGAACAAAGTTCTACCTCCCCTATTTTGAGGCAAGAAATGAATGTGATAAGTATTGTTATAGTTCATTTGAAAAGGAAATCCTTCCAGCATCTCCAATTTATTAGTTATAGTTCAAATTTGAATTAGCTTAGTTTAGCATTAGTTAATTATGTGGATGAGATTTATGGATTCATAAGATGTGTGCATGTATAAATCTGTTTTAGTGTTGAGAAACTACTATCTGCTTGAGTTATATTTTATTTAGGTCTAACTTGGTTATTCCTCTGCTATTCTCGGGTTAATAACATGCCCCAAGGTAGTTTAGGAAGGAAACAAAATTCATTGCGAATCTATTTTAGGGAGCTATATCTACCAATTTATAGGAAAGCTAAAACATCCATAAGAAGCTTTCCAAGTATTTGTGATCAGATATTGTTTTGAATTTGGGCATTAAAGAGTAATAATTTGAAAGAAAAAATCTATTTACCAACACTAATATAAAGCCATGAAAGAGGAGATAGACCAAATTGAGAAGAACAAAACCTGGACCCTAGTTCTTAGACTACTTGACAAAAATGTAATTGGTACCAAATGGGTCTTTAGGAACAAACTTGATGAGAATGGTGAGATAACAAGAAACAAGGCTAGACTAGTCTGCAAAGGCTATGCACAAGAAGAAGGATTGGATTATGGGAAAACATTTACCATATGCTGCTTACAAAGGTTTCAAAGTCTACCAAATGAATGTAAAGTCTACTTTTCTGAATGGTATACTAGAAGAGGAAGTCTACATAGAACAACCAAAGGGATTTTTTGATGACAACAACAAGGATATGGTCTAAAAGCTGTATAAGGCACTCTATGGTTTAAAGCAAGCACCTAGTGCATGGTATGAGAGACTACACAAATATTTTACAAAGATTGGATTTGAGAGAATAGATGACAACAATAACCTATACATAAAAGAAAAAAAAGGTAAAGACATTTTGATATCTAAAATCTTTGTTGATGATATAATATTTGGAGGAGAATATGCTCTATGCAAAGATTTTTATGATCAAATGAAGCATGAATTTGAAATGTCAATGTTTGGAGAAATAAAATTCTTTGTTGGATTGCAAGTACATCAACTAAAGCATGTCATATTTGTGACCCAATCAAAATATATCAAGGAGATACTCAAGAAATTTGGATTAGAAGATTCAAAACCAGTCAACACACCAATGGTAACAAGACATAAGCTATCCAAGAATGATGAGTCAGCAGAAGTGAACCATACGATGTAAAGATCAATGATTAAAAAGTCGTAGTATGTTTTACATAGTAGACTAGACATTGCACTAGCAGTTGGAATAGTGGCAAGGTTTTTTGCAAATCCAAGAGAAAATTATTTGATAGTAGTGAAGAGAATACTGAAGTATCTAAAAGCAACTAATGACTTTGGTTTGTACTACAAGAGGAGGAGTGAAAAGTTTGAGCTAAGAGCCTACACTAATGGAGATTGGGGAGATAATATTGATGATAGAAAAAAAAACTAGTGAAGGAGCACTTTTCTTAGGGAAAACATTGATTACATGGACTAGCAAAAAGCAAATTTGTACCTCATAGTCTACAATAGAAGCCAAATATGTTACAACTGCTATCAATTGCACTAATATTGTATGGATCAAACATTTGTTGCAAGGTATGACGGAAGAGGTAAATGAGCTTGTGATACTTTATTATGATAATACAAGTGCCATAAACATATCAAAGAACCCTATAATGCATGCCAAAACCAAGCATATTGCAATTAAGTATCACTATGTAAGAGAATTGGTGGAAGATAAGGAAGTGAAAATGGAATATGTTAGCTCAAAGGAACAAATTGCTGACATTTTCACAAAAGCATTTCCTAAAGATGCATTTGAATATCTCATAGGTAAGTTAGGGGCGATACCCCTAGCCAAGGCTACTTAAGAAACAACAAGGATTTCCCTGCATCAAATGAGTTAATTGTTGAAATACTGTGAATTGATGTAGAGGATACTTACTTTGGGATTCATGCTTGAAGTAATCAAAGTGTAGAAGCTAAAAAATCAGTCATAAGCAAGGTGATAGAGGGAGAAATTGAAGGAACTTGCAAATGCTATACTTGCATGATAATATGTTGAAGTAATGTGTCTTTGGCATTGTTGTCAAAGAGGGAGATATTGTAAAAAAAAATGATCAAATCCAAAGAAAGAGGGAGAAATAGTAGAAACTGATCAATAGACAAAGAGGGAGAGATATCAAAAACATTTAGTTGGATAGAGAATAAAGAAGTAGAGGGAGAAGTGAGTAGAACTAATCAACAATAAAGTATGAAAAAGAGGAAAGGATACAAAAGCTAAGAGGGAGAAGCAGAAGCAAAGTAATCAAGAAACAAATCATAGAGGGAGAAGTGAAAACTGATGGTAACACATATTTCTTTTTGGCATTTGACTTACTATTTTAACCTAGTTAGCATACTAAGAACTTGGTTGAATGGTTTGGTCTAATGGTGGATCAGTTTGGTTTGCCATCAATGCCAAAGAGGGAGATTGTTGCAAAGAAGAAAGTTGATTGATAAAGAATATTTTCAATCATTTTTTTTTCATTGATGTTAAACTTTCTATTTGTAGGAATGACAATTGCTTATAAGATCCATGTACTATCACTTAGTTGATTGATGAAGAGGATTTAATCAAAAAAATGTAACAAGAGCACCTAAGGGAAAGGTTAAGTTATGGTTTTGTAATGAAGTACAAGGATCAGTTAAGACAATGGTAGGATGATGTATTGGTAACATACTTGAAGATATAGATGTTGGTCACACTTAGAAACATTGGAGAAATAAATTGTAACAAGGTTAACTGTAAAGCTTAACTAATTTTGTCACTGAGTGCTGAGCAAGCTAGTTCAAGCTGAGAAAATTTTTAGTTGGAGCCGAGCAAATGAAAAATCTAGTGTGTGCCAAGTGAATTTAAAATGTCGAGTGAACTTTGGGTACCAAGTGAAGTTAAAGTGCCAAGTGATATAGAAGGAGTCAAGAAAATAAAAAGCTTAGTGGATGCTGAGTGAATCCATAGTAGGTGTCGAGCATCAATAAAATGTAGTCAATGCCAAGTAACATAGTGTGTATTGAGCACCAAAATTTCAATAGTGCCGAGTTGCTACATTATTTTAAAAAAGTTGAAGATTTTCCAAATCTAAGATAACAAAGTTGTTACCTAGAATTTTGTGAACTAGTTGGAAGATAAGGATGATGAGTTGGTGGCATAGAATTCTATGTAAACCATTTTGAAGTGATTTCAAGAGGATTCTTCAAGATGTTTCTAGAGGAAACAAAATGTGGGTTAGATTCAATGAATCCTACCTAACCCATTTGAACCAAAATAAAAGGAGAAAAGAATCAAGTGGGAAAAGAAATTCCAAACTTCTATTTAAGGAGTCACAGACCAAGAAGCAAGAGTTGTTGGAGTGCCAAATTGTGAAGTGGTTGAAGGGTGTCAAGGAGAAGACATCTAGGAGAAGGAAGAATAGAGAACAAAGACTCTACTTTGATAAGTGGTCAAAGAGATGATTGCACTGGTGCATTGAGCATGAAAATTCAAGGAGACAAAGCTTAAAGAGGAGGACAAGCTGTTAGAGATGCAGAGACTAAAAGCCAAGTAATGTGAAGAGCTAAAGAGTGATATGAGATCTACAAGATAAGTTGTGAATTGTAATCAAGTCAAAACCCCTTATTTTTACTCCTTAGCAATTATATCAGTTAGGGTAAAGGAAAATTCTGTGGACTTAGGTTGGTTTAATAGCCATTTGTAAATCTTTTAACAGGGTGTCATTCCAAGTGAATGTTCTAAAGTCCTCTAACCAGGCCCACTTCTAACAGGGTGAATAAATCCTTTAACTAGGTCACATTTAAGAGTGTGTTGTGGCCTTTAACAAGGTAGGCCTTTCATAGGGCATCACTTCAGGAAAGTGAGAATTGAGTAGCATGTTATTGTTGGTTTTTCCCAAATTGGGTTTCCACATAAATCACTGTGTTATGTGTTGATCTTTTCATGTGTTATGCTTGCATGTTGATTTATAGTAACTTGCTAAGTAGGAAAGTTTAAAGCTTGGATGAATGAATAGTTTAATAGGGCTACTCTACATAATAAAAATTTTGAATTACACATTTGGACCCTGAACAACTAATTCACCCCACCCTCAGTTATTCTAAAGCATTTCTAACAACTTGGTGGTCTGTTGGACAACTTCTTCAATATTGTTCTACAATATATTGAAGGCTCTGTATTTTGGAGCAAATCTCTCCTTATACTTATTAATAGCCTTTGTCATTGTAGACTTGTCCAAGTTTGACATTACTCTTGCTAGAGTAGTCTCCCTTATATTCCTTTCAGTTGTGAAACTATATTGTCACCTTTGTTCAACTCTATCATATAGACTTTTGGGTAAAGAGTTGGAAATCTCAATGGGGATCATCTTAAATGTTTCCATCATGGCATACAAAAATTCTTCTACTTTATTCATTTCTACCTTCCCAAGTTTATCAAACTCAACATGTGTGAACCCTGATAAATCAACATTGTTCTTGATATTATCACAAAAGTTGTCTAAATCAAAAGAGGGACAATGGCTTACCACTTTGAATTGACTATTGTCATCTGATTAAGTCCTCTCCTCATTTGATTTAGTTGGGGCTATATATTTCCTTCTTTGCCTCTGCTTAGGTTCATCTTCCTTGGTAGTTGTCCTAGCTCTCTTTCCTTTACACTTCTCAACTTCTTGAGTCTTCTTTGCACTAGCTCTTGTGCTAGTCCTGGTGATAGGAGCTATAGCATTTTTTTGTGAAGGTTTCACAAATTTCTTGGGTTTTCTTGTTGCTAGATTCTTTTCTTTTCTCTTTTTCTTTTCTATAGCAATAGGCACTTCATTAGCTTCTTCTCCCTCAGAAACTTCATCAAATTCTGTTGCTTCTTCTCCTTGGTCCTCACCTTGACCTTGTGTATGAGAAAGTGGTGTTTGGGCAGGTGTATCTTCTTCATCATCCTCGTTATCTTCTTCCTCTTCATCTTCTTTTACCTCTTCACCAAATCATTCCTTAAGCTTTTTCACAATTTTGTTTTTCTTCCTTATCACACAAGTTGTCTTCAAGTCGATTGCAATTTTTGACTTGGCTACATCATAATTTCCAAATGTAGAAGCCTTCTTATCTACTTCTTCTACCAATAAAGCTATGATGTCTGCAGATGCCTTATCCACATTAATTTCATAAGGAAATGGCCTGAGCCATCTAACCCTTGGAACAATAGCTTGAACATAAGTTAAATCAACATCAATTAGAAAACAAACATCACTGTAATGTTTCTCTACTAGTGACACTGGTATTCTCAGTCTTTGTTTCATAGAATTCTTAAAGTCTTTAAAATAACTTGTCATTAAAATCTCAAAATTATCTCCATGTTGCTCTACATATTCTCCAATCTACACTACAACAAACCTGTTGGTCTTCCAAGAAACTTTTCCAAATGATGGAAAAGTATTCTACACATAGAAAAATATACAAACAAGTATTGAACTGAATTTGCCTCCCAAGTTTTTTGATAACTACTAGACTTGTAACTCAGCAACATCATAAGAGTGGTCCTTCTTCACTATCTTATAGCCTAAATCCATAGTTATACATGGTACACTACTCAATCTTCTAGATTGGAAGAACTTATGTGCAATTACTCTTACTATAAATGCTATTAAGAGATCAATGATTGTGTTTATGGTCATTCCTCTCTTATTCCTTGTTGGTCTGAATTTTTGATTAATATTTTTTGTTGTCTAGGTGAAATTTTTTTCAGATTTAAATCTGTTAATGGTGACTAGGGTTCCTAGATAAATCCTATTGTTGTTAACCTTTGAAATTTTTGTTAAAACCGTATGCCCCATTCATTTTAAATTTTTCCCTGGTGTAAAATTTGTAAAAGTAGGAGGATATGTGATTTTTTTTCGGTCTATGTTAAGTTCGTTATGCAAACCTTGTAAAAGTAATTGTACCCCACCGTCGAATCCTTTTGAATCCACTGTCATTGTTAACTCACTATGGAAAAATGCCCGATGGTTACATATAGCAAGTTAGTGAGGCAATGAAACATGTCTAGTTACTGAAAGGCGGAATCTGGTGCCAAGAATCATGATGACATGAGGTAAAATTTTGCATGTGCTGTATCCTAGGTTTGTCAATTTTAAGAATAAATGCATGTGAAGAAAGTGGTGAATCTAGTCATCAGCATTCAATTTTCTTAGCCATTCACTAAGTCGCTATTGGAGAAATCAATGCGACTTCTCGGTGCTGACATAGCAAATGCCAGATTAATGTAGAAGGACAATGCTCTTTTAAAGGGCAGATATGACCGTGGCTATTCCCATGCAACGTTATAAATGTGCATGGCCACCTTTTATGATGCCAATATTAATTGATAGGATTTTTAATCAATGTGCATTTTGTTTTCTATCACCGAAAATAAGAATCCATCAAAGATCATTATAATCGCTAGCCAGAATAAAGCACCACTTTCTCGGTAGCAACTTAGTGAGGACCTAATCATTGGAAAAAACAATGCTCTTTTATAACATGAAGTGATTTTATGAATCCCGAAGAACATCTTGTGCAGATTTTGCTTCTATTGCTGTGCAAGTGGAGTTTTTTTCGGTGTCTATCTATTGGGAGGTCACTAGTCGAATATTTGGTATTTTTGTCTATAACGATATGGTGACCCGCCTAAAGATCACAAACTCGGCAAGGCCAAGAACCCGTGATGTCATTAATACATAAAAAGGAGTACATGTGTGTGCCAGCATGTTCAGCCATCTCAGTGGCAGTAGTATATGGACCTACTCCTTATGTATGAAGCACACAATGAATTCTAATTTTCTGATCAAACCAGGATCAAAGGCCATTATTGATTCGCTATGGAAAAACACATGAAAGATAGGCATAGAAAGTTAGTGAACGATGGCCCACCACTGTTGCAGTAAGTTGTTGTCCACAAGATCAAGTGTTAATCGATAGTGCTCATTAACTTGCAATGAACAGATGTGCAAAAGATAAGTACAGCAAGTTAAAAAGCAAGGGATCCACCATTATTTTCTTAAAAAGTCATTTTGAATATTTTCCATACGATCAAAGCAAGATCAATGGTTATTGTTAGCTCTCTATGGAAAGGTGCTCGAAAGATAATCATAGCAAGTTAACGAATCGATGACATGTGTCCTTGGTCATCCATGGGCCTAGTTTCAAATGCCAGCTTTGAAGGAAAGATACAGATGGGGACAATTTATTAGGTTGACTGCCAGTGTGCTAAAAGGAACATTAAGTCAGCCTAGTTTTCATTCTTGGATCGTAGGATTTTTCAAGAATCAACGACGTAAATATTAAAAAAAGGAAGTGTGATGCTACTCTATTTTCCTATTATGTGCATTTATGATGATTGAAAGCTTCGTGTGTGAAAAAAGAGAGTATAATAGAGACGATTTTTCATTCATTCCAGTCCCACACCAACGAAGATTTCATGTTCTCTGAGCATAAGAACCTGTTGATCACATAGTGCTAAGTTTGGTAAAGACGTGAAGCAATCCCACATCTATTCAAAGAGGAACTATAGAAGTTCAAAGAAGGATAATTCTAGCAAATCAAATAAGTACTCACACATAACTTCTGTGACATTCTAGTTCTCATTATTACAATCAAGATGCCTCCTAAGAAAGTATTTTCTGGGCAAGTTAATTATATGGACATGAATGTCCACGATGATTTGTTAGAATTACTCCCAGGATCCACTACAGAGCCTGCGCAGGTTTAAAGATTAATTTCATTAAAGCCTAGGCTTAAAATTGCTGATGGCTTATATGACAAGGGGAACTGGGTTAGGGATGTAGTAACTACTCAAACTGGCCTTGTTTTGTTTAAGAAGTGGTTTTCAGAAAGAAAGTTGTTTGCCCCTCATGCTAATATCTAGAATTTTGATTTGGGAAAGCTAATAGTTCTGAGTGTTTTCATGGATTATGATTTGCTAGAGGATATTTCCAAAAATTATGATCAAGTGATTAGGGTTGTGAGAAGAAATGATGGTGTGCCTCTAGTCTCAATTAGCCTTGAAGAAATTAGAGAAGTTTTTCACTTAGAACCATTATCAGATTACCATGTGCCCATCAATTTGCTAGAATTAGAAAAAGAATACAAAGCAAAGAGAGATGTAATTAGGGGAGGTGCACTAAGGCCACACATTGGTACTATCAAAACTCTGCTAGTAATTACTGTAGCCTCTAGAGAGCCTTTTAAAAGGAGTCTTTTCACTTCTCGGGCTATAGAAATATACAGGACCCTTTGCCATGTTTTTGGTGAGGATGAGAAGGATTTCATGTCCATTGGCCTTATGTATATGATGGTTCAAATTGCTTCTTTCGGTGTAGATGTTATCTTTGACTTCGCCTCCTTTTTAGCTAAAGAAATTCACATTGGTTTGGTTGGAATTGCGAAAGGCAAAGTGGAAAAAAATTTTGGCCATTACTCTCTACTGATGCACATGTTCTTGTTTAAGGGGGTGATATTTTTCAATAATGAGATGGAATTAAACAGAGAGGAAAATGGGGAAACACTGCTAGTCTAGTTGTGGAGCATAGATATGGCCTGGGATGCAAATAATGCCAGTTTTGTCAATTTTGATAGATATTTTGCTTCTAAATTAAGATGTCTCATATTGAATGACAATCCCAAAATCCCTAAGGTACTGATGAGTCTCATCAGGCCTATGGATAGCCCCCATAATTTGAAAGTCTCACATAATTGGAGAGATGTTATTCGTTACCTTGTTTCTACTATTTTCAGAATCTATGGTTTTAAAGGGAGTCCTCATGGCTTGCCTTACCAAGTACCTCTAAAGGTAGGAATGGAAAAAGTTTTGTGGCAACTAGGAGGAGTAGAAGAAATGTTTTTGTCAAAAAGGCAACTAGATTGGAGTTGCAAAACCCAACGAAAAGGATTTTCAAGGCACCACATTTATTGAAGATCAAGTTGCATTGGTCAGTTGGTCATTGAAGAGAGGATCTAGAACCACATCATCGCAACCAGATGAGTCTGGATTAATGGGAAATATACTTGTGAGAAGGGTTGGTGACACCTCCCATGTACAGGCAGCATAATGGAATGTGGATTCTTCCAAGTTTCTTTTGGCGACTGCTAAGAAGGAGGAACAAACCATGTTTGAATTGCAAAGCAAGTATGAGACAGTGGTGGATGCTTATAATAAAGAGGTAAAAAAGAGAATTGAGCTTGAGAAAAACTTATTAGGAAAATCCATCAAGCCTAGAATAACATACCCTCACCCCCCAGTTGAACCTTTCAAATCTACCCCTCTCATAGAATTGCCAGATACACCCCAAAGGCCACAATACTACACTGCTGAGGTTTTTGAAGAAGAAAAGAGTAAATTATGGGCCTTACATGTGGAGCTAGAATGTAAATATGAAGATAAACTAAGAAAAGCTCTCACATACCTAGGGGACAAAGTTGAATGGCCACTAATCTATGATCAATTGGCCAAGGTGATTAATATCTAGTTGGAGTTAAAAGAAAATGATGAGGCTCTAAAGCCTATTGTGAATAAATGGGTAAGAAGGGAGAAAGCAATAACATTTTTGTGGTTCTCTATTATAGATGATTCTTTTGATCAAATTGAAAAAACATTTGATATTGTTTCTGATCTTGCTAATTTTGACAATAAAAGAATTCATTTACAAAAAGTAATAGTAGGCTACTTAAACAAGTACATGAGCCAAAAATTCAGTTTGTTTCTTCATGCCCTCAACAAAAGAAATAACTTGAAAAGCAAAGAGGAATGGGCAAAAGAACTTGATGATTTATTTTGTCTAAGGATGAATCAAGTCTTAAATGAAACAAGGCATGCATGGTGGGCTAACACAACAGAAGAAATGGTGAAGGCCCAAATATTCTTTGATTCTTTAAAACAAGCCGTTAATAATGAAGCTGAATATATGCTAAAAAGACAGTGGGATATTTTGCAGTTCAATTGGCCAGATGACACATTATTTGACAAGTGGATGGCAGACATGGCTCTTGGTGAATAGTTTGATGAAGATGAAAATGAAAGTGATGAGGTACAAAGTGAGGAGATCCAAATCATTGACCCTGTCATCACTCAGACCCAACTAGAAGAAAAAGACAAGGATAATCTGTTACCTTCAACTGCAGACTGGGGACCACAGGATGTCGATACAACTAAAAAAGGGGAAAAGGCAAAAGTTATTCCTACAATACAGGATAAAGACGATGGAAGCCCACAGGTGGAGGTTGACGTGCCATCATCAGAACAAACTTCATCATTGGTTGATTTGGTTGTTGCATATAAGGAAGGATTAGAATAGCAGCCAACTCAGTGACATTAGAGCATGTGACAGAGACTGACCCACCAAAAAGAATGTTTTGATTTGGACGTCTTCTGTTACCAACATTTTTGTCATTTTGTGACAGGTGTATGTAAATTTTTTCTTGTAAAAGAAACCTATCACTTTCTTTTAGCCTGAAGCTTGTTGCATCTCACACTATTTAAGTAAGATTCTAGGGCTAGAGAAGGGTCTAAATTCTATTTTTCTAAGTGATATGCTTAGTCTGTCTTTGGTCCAATGTTTTGAAAGCAAGTTTGTGATGTATTTTTTCTATAAAATCTTGAGAGTACATGAATACAAAATGAGATGTGTTTCTTTCTGAAGGTCATTCTGAGTCTATTCTAAATTGTATACAATTTTCAAGGAAAATGAATACAAATTTTGAACTGTCCCCATATTAGTTCTTTTTGAACTTTGTCTCCTTTTGATTACTTGGTTATCTTGATTTTGTATAGGTAAAGGCCTATGCAATTGAATGCAATCTAATTAGGTTGTATATCTGTTTATCACTGTTGTTAATTCAATGGATTAAGTAAAAGCTTTGGTGAATGTGATAAGGTTGCTATAGTAGTGGAAAGGGTTTTGAATGATAAATTCTGATAAGAATTGCTGATAGAATTTGTTGTAAGGCAACAAATTAGATCTAGAAATTTGTAATAGACTCTATGCCCCAATGGATTAGGCATTGATCAAATTTGATCCAGCTGAAAGAGGAATATGTCACAAATGGTTTTCAAAAATGTAGAATTAAATCAACTTTACTTTTGTTTCTTGTAGATCTTAAAAGTTGGCCAGTACTTTTCTGCATGGAATATTTTAGCTTTAGTTAGCCACTTTTGCTGAGAGCACTTGCAGATCTATAGAAGAATTTTTTTCCATATCTGTTATATGGGATGTGTTTATCAAGTTATCAAGAATTGTGTATGTATTTGAGGATGTGAGATGAGAATCAAAATGAAACTAGAAATAATCCTCATATAGTTTTTCTAGTCTTGAATCATCCCTAGGTATACCCACAGTAGTTTTGCAGAGCCAGAAGAGTAGAAAACTACCCTTGGTTTTGTTGAAGTTGGACCAAAATGCTTTGCCCATGCAATTGTTAACAAGAATTGGCTAGTCTTTAGATTGTATGAGTATTGTCATCTTGGTATTAAGAATTTTGTTGCTTAGTAGTTTAGTTCATTTTAAAACACCAACATTCCTTACTCCCCCTATATTCTTCTTAATTGCCTCTTTTGCATCTCTCCTCATGGTCTTTGCTCTGTCTAGGGTAGGATAGCCTGTTACTATTTGAATGATCCTCTTGGTGATCTTGATAGGGCCATCTTCTAACCATACATAGTTGTCATGAATTCTATTGAGAACTATCTTAATTCACTTTTTCTTGAATACATTTGGAAAATCTAAGGCACGAGTTAACCCTTTTCTCTCTACAATTTCATTTTCCTCCTTCAACACTCTATTTTCACATAATTTTCCATACACGTCTCTAATTTAGATGTCTCCTAGAATCCCTACCTTACAAGTGTGGCAACATCTAACATCTTGTATTATTAAAATCTATGGTAGTATCATAGATAACGCACCAGATGGGTCTCCTTTGTTTGCAATATCAAGAATTATTCAAAAGGGTAGTTGTCTAATTTCATTACTAATCAAGTGTACATTTAAAACTTCTTTTCCTTCCTTACCATAGTAGCAAAAGAGCTAGACACCATTTCAATTATCTAGGGTTTGAGTAAATTCAAATAGCATAGCTTGAAATATAATAAATACTTTGAAAAATTTGATGATTGGTGGCGAGTAGCGGATGAATCTAGTTTGCAAATGCTTGAATTGATTTCTTCAATTCACCTTATGCTCTTCATGCTCTCTTCAATCTCAAATGATAGAAAATGAATATAAAATTGACCATATAATCCTTGAAACTTTGCAATAAATGCTTAGTTCCTATACAGTTGTAAGCTCTACTACAATAGTGATTTCAACTCACTCAGCTTCAATATAATTTTTATTACACTCAGCAACCACAACAAGCTTGGCCAATATTATCACCTTTGATAGTTCGACATCAGCTAAATTTTCACTCAGTAGCAACATGAAAACTCAACAAAACTTATAGGTTTCTTCCAAGTTCTAACCAATACCTTGCATCTTACTTCATGCATATATAATCTTTTCAAAACTTGAATCTTTGGAACTGATGTATAATTGAACTTTGAAATATCAGTCCCACACATAGCTCTTGATTTCTTAGTTGGGGGTGGTGTGCTCACCTAATCCATTGGATGAAGTGATCCCATTTGAACTTGATGTACTACAATCTTACTTTCTATTTCATGTCTTGTTCATTTGCACTTTGACTTCTTCAACATCAACCTTTCTTTTGCCTTTATTGAATTCACTACTTGGTGCTTTTGACCTTGTTGGACAATTTTTTCTGATGTTTTTGGTCTTTAATAAACTAAAACATGTATACTCTAATCACTTTTGAAGTGTGTTCTAATGAAATTCTTAGGGACATGCCCATATTCTTGATAGTAGTGACAACTATACCTTGTATTATAATCCCAATTGTAGGATTTTCCATTTTGTTGTCCCTTTGTCTACTTGTTTGATGTCCACTTGGTATTAGATCTACACTCATATGCTCTATGTCCATACTTTTGACAATTATAGTAGTATCCTTCAAATCTTTGTGTGCTCATGGTCTTGGTTCTACATTCATGTGCCTGATGGCCTTGTTTGTTGCACTTGTGACAGTAACCCATGAACTTCTACTTAGTATTCTGATTTGCGTTATTACTCCTACAAATATTTGCTAAATGTCCCAACTTTCCACAATTATGAAAAGTAGGTTTGGAGTTCTTACCTTTGTTACTTATTTGTTCACCACTTTTAGATGATTCTCCTTCCTTAGCTCATGTACCCTAATCTAGTAGTATCATCATTAGACCTAGGAGTTCTCATCAGTTTCTCAAAGTATTTGATGGCTTCACTTGGTTTTTTGGAACTTTTTTAGAAAATTCTTTTTCTCTTCTTAGATCATTACTCAGTTGGTCATTTTGTAATTTCAGGGTTGTGATCTCAATTTCTTTACCATTCAATTCATGATTGACAATTATCACTTGATTCATTGTCTCTAGTTGCATGCTAGCAATCCTTTGTACCTATGACGTCTTCTCTTCCAATCTATTGGTCAATATCCTTTTTTCAGCTTTAGTCATGACTTTTTCTTCTCTAGCTTTCTTTGTTTACTTGGTCACTTCACATAGAAATACTGATTGGACTTCTTGTTCTATCTTAATATTTTTGACCTCTTTAGTTAGGGTTCCATTCTTTTACATCAGATCTGTAACTTTTATATCAAATTCACTTGAGTTTCCTTCTACAAATAGTCCATTAGTGTCAATCTCTTTGTAATGTGCATCATTCTCCTTAATAGCTATCTCTTTCCTTCTCTTTAGTGAGCACTTTAGATAATCTCTTTCTTGATTCAACTGATGTAGAGAAAGTAGTATTTCAATCTTCTGATTCTCAATAGTCTTTCCCAACTTATAGACTTCTATCTTCAAGATCTTTACTCAAAGTTGCAAAGCTTTCCTTTCCATAGAACTAGGATCTGATACCAATTGTTGGAAATAAAATAGGAAGAGTAAACTCTGTGAAGGGTTGGGGGGGTTGAATCAACACTTTAAAACTTTAACCACAAAATCATACATCATCTCATAATTTTCATGTAAACTACAATACCAATTTAAACATATTCATCCATAGCATGAAAAACAAATAAACATTCCACACATATGATATAAGATATGATTACCCAGAATCCCTCCAATGAGAAGGTAAAACTAAGGTGGGGATGACACCCAAAAATCTTCACTACTGTAATTGTAAAGTGTATCCAATCAAGATTACAATGTTTCATCATAAACTATGATCTACCATGTGAAAGGTCTACCTTGTCGAAGTCTTACAACATTGTTAAATCTTACCTTGTTAAAGGATTTTAACAGACTATTATAAGTGTGCCTTGATAAAGGACTTAAACTTACAATGAAGTAAGCACCCAATTAAAGGATTTACATCATCCTATTAGGACTACTATGTTAAGAGATTTAATTGATTCACTTGCTAGAATGTCTTAGCAATGATCCTACAGTTAGCACTTTGCTGCTAGATAACATATCATCTCTTTACTAATGTATGATTGATCCTCTTTGATCAGATGTATCACTTCTATCCTCTAAAACCTCATCTCTATTCTCCCCTAACTGATTCTACAATTCATAATCTATGATCACAACTACTTAGTTACCATGAATTCTTTGTTTGTCCATGTAAAGTTCTCTCTTTACTCATGCAATATTTTAGGGTTTTCCTTTCTTAAGAAGACCTAAGTAACTTAGGGTTAGCAAAGAATAAAAAATTGTGATTCATCCATTTTTTGGCTTAATCCATCTCTTTAATTGATTGGTTGCATGTATTACATAGGTATCCTCAATGTAGAGTTGTTCTTATCATATAGAATTACAAAAAAATCCTTAAGTCAACTCAAAAATGGGTTACACAAAACTTTGTGCCATTACAAACTATTATGTCCAAAACTATTTACATGACACTTGAAGTCTCAAATCCTTGACATCTACTATGTGTTCAATGCTGTAACTTAGCCTCTAGATAACTCAACATCCATTGAACACTCAACATCTGAATCACTCAACAGTAACTTGCTAAAAACAATTGATCAATTGTATACTATCTTTGATGTTACACAAAATGTCATACATTCACCAGTTAGTGTCTACCGATCTCACTCAGGAAATGAAGATAGTTTTTTTGTGGCTACCAAGCATTCTTATATATGCCAAGTTTAGAAGTTAGTCTCTACTAAGTTCACTCAGGAGACAAAGGAAAGTTGGAAGGTAACAAGTGTTAACCAAGCTCACTCCATTACCAAAGAGAATTCATAAATGACAGTGCCTACTGAGTTCACTTGGGAGACAAAGAGAGTTGGCATGAAAACTTTTGTTAACCAAGATCACTTGGTTAATGAAGGAAAATCTATTTTGGTTAGTGTCTACCAAGCAAGGTCAGCTAAAGAAGGATTTTCTTGTTTTTGCTTATTAAGTTAAATGAATATGTTTGATGGTTTTGGCTGACTAAGGTGATGAATATTAATTATTATAAGTTTTATTCAAGCCAAATTGACTATCTATAAGATATAAATGTAAGGTCAAGTTGTGGATTTGAGTGTGAATGAGCATGTGAAGAAAAAGGATGCTTAGAGGGAGCGAATTTGAAGGATAAGTAGAATATCCTTGTGGAGCTGCAAAGATATGTTCAATCAAGAATTGAAGCCAGAATTGAGATTTCTAATTAGTAATTTAGTTACGTTAAAAATTAGGTCATCTCATTGTTACTCTCTAACCATTGTAGTATTGATCTAAATATTTTAACAGATTTGGCTTAACAACTATTTGTAAATCCTCTCACAAGGTGGAATTTCTACTTGAAGTGTCTTGAAGACCTATAAAAAGGCCACTCCTAATAGTGTGGTTAAATCCTTTAATAGGATCACACCTAACAATGTGTTTTCTAACCTTTAACAAGGTTGGCTCCTAACAGGGCTCACTTCAAAAGAGTGAAAATCAGTAACAAGTCACAATTGGTGGTTTTCCTAAATTGAGTTTCCATATTAAATCTTAGTGTCACTTATGTTCATGCTATTTACTTTGTGTATCAGAGTTCTTGGTGCTTGTATAGAAGGTTTCAAGGACCTAAGCTAAAGATTAGGATGTCTTATAGAATAGAGAATCCCAAGTTGAATAGAGATAACTTTGCAACATGGTAGGAAATTATGAAGTTTAATTTGGCAACCACCAGTGATCTAGGTTTGAAATATCTTGATAACCAATACAAGGCTCCTACTTGAACATTGATAGTTGAAGAAATTGCTGAAAAGAAAAATCATAATATCATGATGACTGATATTGCTTCTTCTCTTAACTATGCTGAATTTGATGGGGTCAAAGTTTGCACTAAAACTCATGAAATGTGGACCAAACTAAAAGATATCTATGGAGTTGATGACGATATAAGAAGAGCCAAGGTAGAAAGTCTTAAAGTGTAGTTTGATTAGATGAAAATGAGTGAGGATGAAAACATTGAAAAATATGTAGAGAAAATTTGAAGGCAAGAAGAAATTCAAGAGCTAAAAAGACTACAAGGACAAAGGTAAGAAATATTGTTTTATGGCTAAATATTATGATAATAGTGACAATGATGAAATGGTCTATATAGCTGTAATAGATGGATAAGATGAAAAGTCAGATAAGATGACACTTGTTTCTCATGTTAGTAAGAATGATACATGAATTATTGATAGTGGTTGTTCTCACCATATGACTAGTGAAAAATCTAAGTTCAAACATATGGAACACTATGATGGTGGAAGTGTTAGATTTGAAAATAATGAACCTTGTTGTATAAAAGGAATAGGTTGTATTTCACTAACTAATGAACTCAAATGTGACAATGACTGCTAGGTGGGAGGACCGAAGCATAATCTATTGAGTGTGCCATAGTTGAATAAAATTGGATTCAAGGTAGAATTCATGAATGAGAAGGCCAAGTTGCTAGATGGAAAAAGAAATCTAGTTGGGTCTAGTAATAAGATAAAAGGTAACCCATTCTACCTAGATCTTAGTGAAAGTTCATGTTTCATTGCTCAAGTAGAAGAAAGATGGTTATGGAATAAAAGGCTATGTCATGTGAATTTTGATAATTTGGTCAAGGTAAGAAAAAAAAAAAGAGTAAGAGGTATTCCTAGCCTAAGAAAACTTGATATGGGTCTATGCAAAAATTGTCAAATTGGAAAGATGGGAAAGATTAGTTTCAAAAGAAAGAACTATCATTTAGAAGAAGTCTTGGAGTTGGTTCATACAAACCTTTGTGGATCTATTGGAATAGAGAGCTATAGTGGAGATAAGTATTTCATTTTATTTTTTGATGACTATTCTAGAATGATGAATGTAATGTATTTAAAAGAAAAACTAAATCTTTTTAGAAGTTTAAGTGGTATCTAGCTAGAGTTAAGAAAGAGACAGGAAAGAAACTAAAATGTCTAAGGTCAAATAGAGGAGGTGAATTCATCTCTAATGAATTCAATGAATTTTGCATTGAGAAATAAATCAAAAGACAAGTATCAACCCTTGGTACTCCTTAGCAAAATGGTATCACAGAAAGAAGGAACAGATCTATCATAGATTGTGTAAGAACCCTAATGATAGAAAAAAAATGTTACAATCAAATACTAGAAGGAAACATTAAATATAACAAAACATACCTTAAACAAAGTTCAACTAAAGAAAGACTCAAACCAAACACCTTATCAACTATGGTATGGCTATAAACCCAATGTAAGTTACTTGAAAAAATTTGGTAGTAAATGTTATATCTTAAAGAAATCTAGGAAAGGAAAACTTGATGTGAAAAGTGATGAAGGCATATTCCTAGGATACTCCTACAAAAGTAAAGCATATTAGTGTTTGAATCTATCTACTCATAAGATCATAGAAAGTGCACATGTAAAAATTGATGATTTTGTAGAAAAGAGTGAAGAAGAAAGCATCAAAGAACCTAAGGATACAGAAGGTTTGTGTACTTTGAACCTAATACATTCCATAATCTAATTGGAAGTCAAGAAACTTCACTTTCCAACTCCCAAAAATCTCTAGAAGTACCTGAGTTGCAACTAGTACAAATTGAGTCACAGTCTGAAGGACCTGAGTCATATTCAAAAGCTATCAAGTTGCAACTAGTACAACCTGAGTCATCAGAAGGATCTAAGGATGAGTCCACCAAGATGGTGTACAAAAGAGGGGTATAAGTGGACACCTTTTTTCTAAAATTAGGTAAACCTAAACTTGGATGAGACATTTGAGGTTCATCCACTAAAAATGACAAAATGTATAAAACATATAAATTATAGTACTCTGAATATACTTTCTAAACTACTAGAGTTTTTACAAAATGGATAAGATTAGGTGGGTCAAACTCAACATACATGAAAAAATAGTCCCTAATTTTTTTAGAAAACATATCATAGTTATTTTTGTTTGCAGCACAAAAGATTGAGTGATATTTTGTATCTTGAATATCCCTTTGGTAGGATGATAGCTAAGAGTCATATGTAGAAGTTGTATTTTTTTAATAGTTTTATGATGAGAATTTTTTTTTTAATGAATTATTGAACTAACTACATCCTAAAATTTTGATACCTGTTCATGTGCTAAGCATAACTTGTATCAAAATAATAATAAATGAAAACTTTTTTTTTTTAAAAGTGTATATAATCAAGTGTAGAACAATAACATATAATTTATTTTGAATTTGGTTAATTATATAAAAAGTTATTAAAAATATGGTAGACATATGTCTGTGAGGAATGTCAAGGCATTGATAAAAGTAATTAAAGTTGACAATGTTAATGTTGTCCAAAAAATGAAAAAATTATATCATTAGAAAGCTAAGAAGATGTGTAAGATTATGGTGGTGATTTTGGAGATACCCACTTCACCATTAGAAAACTTGATGAATCCAAAGACAAGAGCTCATTTGAGAAGATGAAAAAATGTCTAAAGGAAAAAAATTGGAGGGAAAATAATTTCCCAAGCCTTTGGGTCATTTCCCTATGCTATCACCAAGCCATAATTTGATAGGGTTTCTAGAATTCAAATAACCTGATTAGGTTATGAAATGAAAAAATGCATTCAAATAACCAGATCAAGTTTTGAAGAACTAAAAGTAGACTTTACTCCAAAGCCATAACTTTCACATACAAATTTTGATTGACTCCATTCAAAATACATTGGAAAGATGTTGAAGAGATCTACAAAATGATGTAGATAAATCAATCTTATGTCATAATTTTTTTATTTTCCATCAATTTGAATTAAACATATTCTAAAATAGGTAGTCATTATTTTCCAAATGCATAATCAATAGGTAAACATGAGAGAGAGAGAGAGGATAGGAAGAGAGAGGGGATAGGATAATAGAGAGTGAGAGAGAAACAAGGGGATAGATGGAATGGAGATAGTGATAAATATAAAGAGTGGCAGAGGGGGAAATAAGATGGAGAGAGAGAGGTGGGAGGATATCATAGAGAGAGTAAGAGAGACAAGGGAATGTGTGTGTGTGTGTGAGAGAGAGAGAGGGGTTAGGAATTGTCATGAGAATGTGAGAAGATAAGAGTTAGTAAGAGAGAGATTAGGAGTTAGTGCATGAATGAGTTAGTGATTTTATGTGAGAGAAAGGGATATAGGGAGTGATAGAGATAATAGACAGATACAAACTATCATAATACTCTTACCTACCTATTTTCCCCATGCTTGGAAAATAATGACTACTTATTTTAGATCATGATTGATTATAATGAATGGAAAAGAATTTATTGATTTCCTACAATTATTTTAGTTGCATTATGTTGCATATCTTTTCAATGCATTTTGATTGGAGTCAATCAAAGTCTCGATGTGAAAGTTATGGCTTTTGGAGTGGACCCTATTTTTATTTCTTCAAAACTTGATCAGGTTTTGAATAGATTTTTCACCCTAGAAACTCGATCGAGTTTCAAAACCTGATCGAGTTTTGTTTCTTATGTATTTTTTTCTAGGCTTGGTAATCAAGCCTAGCCACTTTTTGAAATTTCATATAACCCGATTGGGTTATTGAAAATTTCACTTTTTTTTTTTTTTGGGGGGGGGGGGGGGGGTGGGTGTCCACTTTTTTGTACACCATCATGGTGTACTGACCCTTGAGTCACAAACAATGGGACTCGAGCTTGATTCAGAAGATTGTGCCAAGATATGTGAAACAAGTTCTAAATCCAAAGTACCTATATTAGCAAGATATGTCAAAAGGTACCATGCACCTGAGCAGATCATTGGAGACAAATCAGATGGTACAGTGATAAGAAACAAATTAAAAGGTACACGATTTCTTACTAAATTTGAACCTAGAAATGTTGAAGATGTTTTAGATAATGAAAGTTGGTTTAAAGTAATGAATGAAGAGATATAATAGATAGAAAGGAATAAGACTTGGAATCTTGTTCCTAGACCCAAGGATAAGAATGTGATTGGCACAAAGTGGGTTTTTAGAAATAAGCTGAATGAAGATGGATAAGTTTCAAGAAATAAAGAAAGGTTAGTTTGTAAAGGTTATTCTCAAGAGGAAGGTATTGACTATGGTGAAAATTTCTCCTACTGCAAGATCAGAAGGTGTTAGAACTTTAACAACATATGCAACATTTAAAGGTTTTAAAGTTTATCAAATGGATGTGAAATCTGCATTCTTAAATGGAATTCTTAGAGAGGAAGTTTACATAGAACAACCAAATTTTTTTGTAGATCCTAGAAAAAGGGATATGGTTTTTAAACTACACAAAATTATATGGACTCAAGAAAGCTCCCAGAGCTTGGTATGAAATACTTCATAACTACTTGATAAATATTATTTTTCAAAGAACAAATGATAATCGTAGCCTATATATCAAAGAAGGACCAGACAAGAAGATTGTATTGGCATAAATATTTGTGGATGACACATTGTTTATTGGAAATGATGACTTGTGTAAAGATTTTTTAGAAGAGATGAGTAAAGAATTTGAGATGTCCATGTTTGGAGAGATAAAATTCTTTTTTGGATTGCAGATTCAATACAAGAAAGATGGTATCTACATCACTTAGTCTAAATATATCAAGGAAAGGATTCAAAGCAAGTTGAAACAACTATGTCTATTGGACATAAGATTTTAAAAAATGATGATTCTAAGGAGGTAGAGTAGACCACATATAGATCAATTATTAGTAAATTGTAGTATGTTGTGCATACTAGGCCTGACATTGCTCTTGCAATTAGTATGGTGGAAATATTTTCAGCTAATCCTAAAGAAAATCATATGATGGAAATCAAGAGAATCATGAGGTATTTGAAGGGTACTAAAGACTATGGATTATGGTAGAAGAAAGGAGGAAACCTAGAGTTAAAAGCTTTCATTGATGCTGATTGGGTAAGAAGCATTGATGACAAAAAGAGCACTAGTAGTGGGGCATTCTTTCTTGGTAAAAGACTAGTATCTTGGACAAGAAAAAAGTAAAATTGCATCTCTCAGTCAAAAATATAAGGAGAATATGTTACAACAATAGTCAATTCTTCCAATATTGTTTTCTTCAAGAAACTGTTGGTAGGAATGAAGATAGAGATCAAGGATCCATTGGTTATCTTCTGTGATAACACCAGTGAAATCAACATATCAAAGAATATAGTAATGCATACCAAGGCCAAACACATTGCAATAAAATATCATTTCTTGAGAGAATTGGTGCAAGAAAAGGAATTAAGGTTGGAATATGTAAATACTAAAGAATAGATTGCAGACATATTCACCAAGTCATTACCTAATCATGCATTTTTGTATCTAAGAGGTAAGTTAGGGTCATTCTCCTATTTGAAGGTCACTAAAAAACATTTAGTGATGCATCAACCAGTGCATATTGAAGATCAGTCAAGTTGATGTAGAAATGAAAGGACATATTGCATATGAATGAAATAGTGGATTGCATATGAAAGGGCATATTTTAGATTCTTTGATTTCATTGATATTGTCAAAGAAGGAGAGAGAAATTGAATTTTTTTGAAGAACTTGGTCTAATATTAAAGAGAGATCAAAAGAAAATATTGAAGACATGAGAGTTTTCTAATAGAGGAAGAAGACTAAAGATAGAAGGAGTTCACACTGATAGAGGGAGTTCTCATGGATGAGAATCAAAATGAAACTAAGGATATTATCCTTTTTTTTTTTTTTTAATTTCATTGTATTATGAAATGTTGTGTTTCTATCAGTGCCAAAGAGGGAGATTGTTGAAAATAATTGATCAATTGTATATTGTCTTTGATATTACACAATATGTCATACATTCACCAGTCAGTGTCAACCAAGCTTAGCCAAGCAATGAAGACAATTTTATTTGGCTAGCAAACATTCCTATGTATGCCAAGTTTAGAAGTTAATGTCTACCAAGTTCACTCAAGAGACAAAGGAAATTTGGAAGGTAATGAGTGTTAACCAAGCTCACTCAGTTACCAAAGAGAATTCACAGATGACAATGTCTACTGAGTTCACTCAGGAAACAAAGAGAGTTGGCATGAAAACTTGTGTTAACCGAGCTCACTTGGTTAATGAAGGAAAATTTATTTTGGTTAGTGTCTACCAAGTAGGGTTGACTAACGAAGGATTTTCTTGTTTTGGCTTATTGAGTTAAATGAACATGTTTGATGGTTTTGGCTGACTAACAAGATGAATATTAATTATTCTGAATTGTATTCAAGATTGTTAGAATCTAAATAGATTAATAACCCAAAAAACTAGTGCAAAGAGTAAATATCTAAACTATGAATGCAAATGATACAAAATCAAAATAGCATCATAGAGTTAGTCTCCAAGAGAGTAATGCAAATGCTGGAAGCGAAATAGCATTAAGAGGATGCAAAAACAAGAGATGCAAATACAAGCCAAGTAGCATGCTTATATAGGCTAGGAAGAGGGAGGAGGTGGCAACACCAACTAATGAGGAGCAACCATCTATTGGACTAAAGATAACAAAGTATCTTCCCAAGATAGCTAATGGATGATCACATGTAGGAAGGTGACACCTCACAACCATTCAACTAATAAGACATGCTTTATTAACCTAAGTGAGATTATTAAAAGTGTAAGAAAAACCTAGCAAAATAGGAAAAATAAAAAACTACACTAACACCCCCCCATAAGAGAAGCTTAGGTGGATGCTAACCTAGCAAAGCTATGAAAGTAGAAAAATGGGTCCCAACAACAAGGCCTGATCAGGTACCCAATACAAGAAAAAGAACTAGATGAAGGAAAATAAGCCTCCAATCTAGGAAATGTCCCAAAGAGAGGAACAAAAAAGAGCATGAAGCATCTCTGAAGCATGAAGCTGCAAACACTGTCAGAAGAAACTGATGGAACCCCCATTGAAATAGTGCATGACCAGGTAGAGAAGACAAAGTCTGAAGAGCTGATCAATCGAAGAGGTGACCTCCAAAGGTAGGAATGAATGAGTGTCTATATAGTAGATGAACCATCTCACCGAAATGCATAGGTGCCTAGCCACTGCATCCGCCTAGTATATAGGAACAAAAACTAAATATGTAGATCACTCAACCGAACCAAAGAAGTAATAGAGCCAATAGGTGAACCCCCCCATAATACTGAACAGAGAGAGGGGTTACAGGAACACTGAAATGCAATGACAAAAACATCTGCAAGAAGAAGAATTAGGAACACCAATAGTGTAATAGAAGTACAAGCACAGGATAAAGGGCAGTGTCACCGACACACTGCATGGGCTAATGTCATGGAAGAAAAATTCACTTGACAAAGGTGGATGAGCACAAAATGGCAAAACATCATGACCCCCCATGGCACATTATAACTAAGTGCGAGTATAAACAAACACAAGGTGTACAAGATCCCAGATATGCAAAAGTAGACACTTTATCTCAGTGTGTTTACAGAAAAAGAATGCAACAGAATAGAAGCATACAATGCTCAGAAGTCAGAAAGAAGAGTGAGCCAAAAAATAGAAGAAGAGATTTCAGGACCTGTAAAATCCAAGTAATCCGCCAGAGTGCAAAAGTGCAAAACTCAAAGGAGAAAGAACTTAGAGTAGAATCTGGATAAAAGACCTCTACAACTGAATAACTCATAGAACCAACTTTCCAATGATATCTGGCGAGCCTAGAAAAGAGTGTGAATGAGCAAGATATGGCTCTCAAAAGGCAGAATAGAACATCTGGCTTTGACTACCAAAATAGGCAACCAGACTGTAGTAAAAATCAAAAAAACCTATACCATCATCTTCGTCTCAGAACCAACTTTCTGATACATTTTTTGGATTGAAAAAATACGTCTGTATGCTCAAGTTACAGAAGAAAAACTGATAAAGCCTCCTCATGAAGAGCATATGCTAAAAGTGAAACTTGGGTACAATAATCAAGAAAAAAAATAGCACCACTACGATCTACTCGAAAAATCATGCACTTTCAAAAAAAGAATCACCTTGATACGAGGTCGTATGAGAAAGTTATGATCCTCCGAAGTTTCCAAAATGAGAACTGTGCATAGTCACGGCTGAGAATCTACAATTTCTGAAGAATTCATGCATGAAAATCAAAAAACAACTTCACTAGTGGATAGAGCACAAAAAAATAGCCAAGTTCATAACAAGAATCATCAAAATCAAAGTCCGTATGAGCAAGAATGAGACATTTGAAAACTACGTTCAAATCTGCGACTGCCAATGGAGAGGGGTATGGTTGTAGCTTTGCATGCTTGATTCTGCAAAATATACAGCTTGCATGCAAAATCTAAAAGATACCCAGATGGTTTTTCTTTTTGATGTACAGAAGATGTTGTTGTAGTGTAAATCAGACGCCTTTAACAGTAAAAAATGGCTCCAAAAATCAAAAAATGACCCCAGCAACCAGAATATGACATGAAAATGCTGGATCAGCTTCCTAAGTCCATCAATGGTATGCTGAAATCTGCAAAACTGATTGAAAACTCCAAATATGCAAGTTGGTTGTCAGATTTGAGATTGAAACCCTAGAGAAAAATTGTTTTTGTCAAAACTTTTCTGATTCTCAGGATCATCCAAAGATGCAAGAGAAGAGCATACTTCTTTTTTCAAAAAACTACAATAAATTTTATTTGCCCGCCCCCCCCCCCCCCTGAATCTCTCAAATAAGGAAACTAAAATCTATTCTTGCACATAGAATTGCTCTGATACCATGTTAAAATCTGAAAAGATTAATAACCCAGAAAACTAGTGCAAAGAGTAAATAACTAAACTATGAATGCAAATGATACAAAATTAAAATAGCATCATAGAGTTAGTCTCCAAGAGAGTAATGCAAATGCTAGAAGCAAAATAGCATTAAGAGGATGCAAAAACAAGAGATGCAAATACAAGCCAAGTAGCATGCTTATATAGGCTAGGAAGAGGGAGGAGATGGCAACACCAACTAATGAGGAGCAACCATCTATCGGACTAAAGATAGCAAAGTATCTTCCCAAGATAGCTAATGGATGCTCACATGTAGGAAGGTGACACCTCACAACCATTCACCTATAAGACATGCTTTATTAACCTAAGCGAGATTATTAAAAGTGTAGGAAAAACCTAGAAAAATAGGAAAAATAAAAAACTACACTAACAAAGATGATTTGACAATGTATAAGATATATATATAAGTTTAAGTTGTGGATTTGAGTGTGAATATGTGTTTGAAGAAAAATGATGCTTAGAGGAAGAAAATTTCAAGGATAAGTAGAATATCCTTGTGGAGTTGTGAAGATACATTTGATCAAGAAGGATCAAGAATTTAAGCCAAAATTGAGATCTATAATCAACACTTCAGTTGCATCAGAAATCAAGTCATCTCATTGTTACTCTCTAACCATTGTAGCTATGATCTAAATCTCTTAACATAGTTGTCTTAACAACTATTTGTAAATCCTCTAAGAAGGTGGCATTTCTACTTGAAGTGTCATGAAGACCTCTAACAAGGCCACTCCTAATAGGGTGATTAAATCCTTTAATAAGGTCATACCTAATAGTGTGTTTTGTAACCTTTAATAAGGTTGGCTCCTAACAAGGCTCACTTCAGAAGAGTGAAAAATAGTAACTAGTTGTAATTGGTGGTTTTTTTCAAATTAGGTTTTCATGTTAAATCTTGGTGTCACTTGTGTTCATGCTATTTACTTTATGTGTATGCAACTAAGTAAAATTAAGTTTAATCACATTTAACATCTTAAAGATCTTTTATTGGCAAGTAGTAGCTGAATTTTAGTACTTGTCAAGTTACAACATATGCTAATGTTAACCAAGTGCCTATGTTTTAGCCAAGTTACAACAAAATACATTTGATCAAAGTTTATATTTTAATTTGTATTGACATCTAAGGGATCTAAGATTTATTTTTGTGGTAACTGATTTACCCCTCGCCTCTCAGTTACTTCTCTTATATTTCCAACATAATTGTTTGCTCCACACATACTTTTGCTCGACACATATTGTGTATCTCACTCGACATACACTATCTGACAACTTATGGTCAACATACATTACTTTTCTGGCATGAACTAAGTTATTTCTTGTAAATGACTTAAGTGTATTGTCACTCATATGTCAAAACCAATCTGAGATCAACATCATAGGCTTTGCATATTTCTTGTTGTTCCATATGTGGGTTATGTTGATATCAATTAATTAATTAATATCCATTTCCCTTTCATGTTGAAGAGATGAAAAGGGCACCCACGCTTATTTGTGAATCTCATAAAATCATGCTAGTAGTTATTTCATGTCTTTTCCATTCTGTGAGCATATAAGGATTCGAGGGTTTTCATCTACTTAATAAAAATTCAAATTAATGTTTTAGGAACTGGTACCATATAGATGAATCTAAGATCTACCCACCTATGTTTTGCATATCTTGAAGTGTAGAAGGATTTTAGCCTTATAGTTGGCCCAAGCTCCATACAAATTGTGTCCATCATAAGAGATAGCTTCCTTTAGATGCAACTTTGTCTTGGCTACTTGTGAAATGTCCCTTTTCTGATTTTACATGATATTTCACACCTCTAATAATATTTTCAAGATCAAACAACTAATATCACAAAGATCCACCAAATTTCTCAAGAAACCCCAAATCGGGTATGTCAGAAATAGTGCCAAAAGCTTCACAACTTCACAAATTATAAATAAATCTGAAAATGGAAATTTTTACAGAAATTTCAGCAGCATAATAGCCTACAAAATGATATTTTTAGATCCGTATGGCCTTTACACAACAGTTCACAAATGTAGGACAAAAACTATGCTCATCGGGCTCCTGAAATTAACACAAAAATGCCCAGAAACACCACAAAAAAACTAATAATCTATCTCAAAATTTTAATCACGTACCAATACATATATTCAGCTCTATTTTAACACCTTAAAGTCTAAAATACCAAAGCAACCCAAACTGATATGAAATACTCAACTGTAAACACCAAACTCATACAAAAAACACACCCGAAAACCCACAAATCTGCACTGTTCAACACAAAGGCAAACTCTGTATGAGCATGCACATGGAATGGATTCAAACTCCCGTACTTAGCCTTCTTGGAAACCTGCAAGCTCCCATTCTTGGGTCTCCCTAGAAACCTGCAAACTCTCGTTCTTGGGTCTCCTTCTCCACAGGTTTGGCAGAATCTGAAGAATAACAAAGAAATGAGCAAAAATCAAGTTCTGGAATGAGCCCAAAATGCCTCCAAAATCCTTATAGGAGGGAATAACCATAACTCACGTCCAAGAGGGGTTAATAAAACATATTTTAATAATAATTTTCATTTATTAGTCCATTAGCTTCCAAAGATTATCCCCTTTTTCTAAAACTTCACCTTTTTGGGCCTGCCTGCCTTAGAAAAGATTATTATTTTTAATTATTTGAAAAGGGGACATGAAAAGTCCTCCCCTTCCAAATATTGCTTGTCCTCAAGCAATGGCTTAACAATAAACCAATCAATCCACTTGGATCCCAAATGTAGTCATGAACTATACTATTGTCAATTAACATAGGCTCCTGCAATATAACCAAGAGGAATCTATAATCAAACTGACAATTACTACTCAACCAAAATCCAAAGTCACAACTTCCACAGTCAGAAACCCATGAGACACAAACTCTTAGAACATCAAAACCCAAGTAAAGTGGACTACCAACATAGTAAATACCATCAATGCATTCCACTGGCCTATACAGAATGTACAATCCAACTCTACAACAATGGTGAATGCTCCAGAATGAAACTGTACCAAATATGGAGAATCCACACACTGTACAACTCCTGTAGTCATCACAACTCTGTAGATCACCAACCACTTTCTCATAACCATAACTCCCATGCACCCCTGATGGTGAAAAGCCATCACAAGATAAACAACAAGAATTGGAACCCAAACCAAATTTGTCTGCCATTAACTCCTCAACACAAGGATCAAATGCTAACTGATGTACATACCTTGCAATATAATGTTGATAGAAAAAACCAACCTCAGTCAATAGCTCACCATGAACAAGTGATACAACCCATTGTGACTGATCACTAGCTAAGTCAGGAGATGTCATAGCAAAAGGAGTAGAATCAATAACAACACTTGTTGAACCATCACTCTGAAACTCCTACTCTAAGTCACATATTATCAAGTTGTCAACTGCAAAACCTATCACCATGTCGTGCCCATCACAACTATCATCTCGAGGCATCAAACTATTCCATAACTGATGATAAGGACTAGGAACCAAAGTACATCTCTGTATCATCATCTCATCAACATGGTCATCAAAGGTAAATTTATGAGTGTACCTCATAGTGTAATGCCGATAGAATGCGCCAATCTCAGTCAGTGGCTCAGACTATAATCTAGATGAAACTAACTACAATTGATCATTAACCATGTTGGAACTAACTACTACCTTCGAAGATATCACTAAGGGAGTAGTATTACTAGCAAGAACCATGCCAACTACCGACTCACCAACATCACACATGATCTTTGATACATCTCTAGTCTCCGTGCCATCAGTACTAGAGGCCACCCCCATGTCAGACATACCACAAAAATATGCTACAACACCCAACTCAACTGAACCTGACTCTAATGGGAATGAACCTGATATGCCAATGTTAGTATCAAGGATGGATGCATCCCCATCTCCACTGTCTCTGACAATCTCGGCCATGGACATCCTCGGATCACCAAACACCATAGCTTGTGACTGTGTAGAATCAGGTAAAGACTGTAGTCACTCTAACTCCATGGTCACCTTAGCCAAATGAAACTATGACTCCTTGAAAGCCAACTGTGTACTCTCAAGAATCTTAGAAGTCACCTTAAGCTGCTCAGTAAGCTCACTCACATCATCTTCCTTGGCCAACAATGCATCATATGATGTACTACCCCACTCCATAAGATAATCTCTGTCGGCTACCAACTGCATATAATTCTATCTCAGAATCTGAATAGCCTCCCATAAAGAGTGGATCTCTGTCAAGGAAAGATAACTGCCTTCTTGCTCATCACTAGTAGGAGAACCCCATCCATAAACTGCTAACAACTGATGAGAAGCATCGAAATGCTGGCAAGTGATAGCAATGTCTCGGTCACTAACTCTCAACTGATTAGACACATGATGGCACTAGCTTGACTATCTCATACAAACCTCCTCTGATGCACTATCTAAAGGAGTATCCTCAAAGTTACTAGTCTCTAGAGTATTACCATCCATGTCTTGTGAATCAACTCTGAAGCTCATATCAACATACAGAGTATCAAAAAGTGTAGCACTGCTGTCCAACTCCTCTATACCCAAAGAAACTAAGTCTTCAAAACTGCCCACTACATGCTCCTGGATGTCATCAATGCCAATATGATCCTAGGACTCATCTATACACACTGCCAAATATGAAATATCATCAACACATTCCAGCAAGTATGGTCAATTGAATATATGAACAAAGTCCAACATCAATGTATAAAAACTAATACCAACATCAGACAAGATACTGGCACAAGAAAAGACAACACCGTGTAATCTGCTAATCAAATCCATGATAGCACCCAAACAAACACTGCTACCAAAAAGTGTTAAAGATATCCAGTCAACTGAATCCCAAATGCCAATACAACAATCTCGAGTCCATATTCGTAAACTATAATCAGCTGGTAACTCAAGCAAAATCCTCACTTAAGTAATATGACCAATACCAACTAATTCCACATACCTGTCATGATGAGATAATGAAGTCACAATACTATCTTTGTTCACCTTCAGCTGGCTAGAGAAAACATGTGAAGTACTACCAGCCTCAACCTCATGTGATGAAGCATCTAACTGTGCCTGGTACTCTTTCTTAGCAAAGTCATGAATGCTCAATATCTGCTCATCTCTACCAGGTATCTCACCATCCTGCACAACAACATCCTCATAATCATCATCTGAACCCACTACACTGTAGTCACTGCCTGTTGTAACTATACCATCTTGAATACCTGTGGCATCACCCTTTGATGATCTATAAACAATTGTCTCAATTTGAGTATCAAGTTGATCGTTACTATCAATCTGTGTAATATCCTTTCACACCACCTCCTGTGGTAGAGTAGAATTTGATACCTCTACCTGGATATTAGCTAGTTTCTCAAACTCCTCATGCAAGTTCTTGGTAATTGTGTCATCTGCCCTGTGAGAAAATGTGCCAAATAGAAATCTAGTCAACTTATCCACCTTAGCTGGGTCAGACAACATGTCATTCATTATACGGTGGTGCTTAACCAACTGTTCAGACATGTCATGGCTTATTTTTATAAGTTTATCTCGAATGTCTAAATAACCATCCTTTCTACTGTTTTGACTCTGAATATCAATTGTCCAAGATCGTGTCCTCTGAGACTCTGTACTATACCTGTCCATTCTAGATAAAGTAGAGTGTAACACCAATAGGATATAACTTCTTCAAACACCAAGAACTAACATGCAAATGATTAGAAGTAGCATGCAACCATAGATTTTGACATGCAACTGATTAGAAGCAACATGCAACCACCAAATTCACCAAGAACTAACATGCAAATGATTAGAAGTAGCATGCAACCATAAATTTTGACATGCAACTAATTAGAAGCAACATGCAATCATAAATTATGACATGCAAGATCTGGGTAGTTGTCAAAACTGACATGCAAGATCTGGGTAGTTGTCAAAACTAACATGCAAGATCTGGGTAGTTGTCAAAACTGACATGCAAACTTCTACAACCACCAAATTCACTAAGAACTAACATGAAAATGATTATGAGTAGCATGCAACCATAAATTTTGACATTTAGCTGATTAGAAGCAACATGCAATCATAAATTATGACATGCAAGATCTCGGTAGTTGTCAAAACTGACATGCAAGATCTAGGTAGTTGTAAAAACTGACATGCAAGCTTCTACAAACCCTCAAGCTGGCAAGATCATGGCTCTGATACCACTGAAATGTCCCTTTTCTGATTTTACATGATATTTCACACCTCTAATCAGATTTTCAAGATCAAACAACTAATATCACAAAGATCCACCAAATTTTTCAAGAAACCCCAAATCGGGTATGCCAGAAATAGTGCCAAAAGCTTCACAACTTCACAAATTATAAATAAATCTAAAAATGGAAATTTTTACAGAAATTTCATCAGCATAACAGCCTAAAAAATGACATTTCTAGATTTTTATAGCCTTTACACAACAGTTCACAAATGTAGGACAAAAACTATGCTCATCGGGCTCCCGAAATTAACACAAAAATGCTCGGAAACACCACAAAAACACTAATAATCTATCTCAAAAGTTTAATCACATCCCAATACATATATTCAGCTCTATTTTAACACCTTAAATTCTGAAATACAGAAACAACCCAAACTGATATGAAATACTCAACTATAAACACCAAACTCATACAAAAAACACACCCAAAAACCCACAAATCTGCACTGTTCAGCACAAAGGCAAACTCTGTATGAGCATGCACATGGAATGGCTTCAAACTCCTGTCCTTATCCTTCTTGGAAACCTGAAAACTCCCATTCTTGGGTCTCCCTGGAAACCTGCAAACTCCCGTTCTTAGGTCTCCTTCTCCACAAGTTTGGCAGCCTCTGAAGAATAACAAAGAAATGAGCAAAAATCAAGTTCTGGAATGAGCCCAAAATGCCTCCAAACTCCTTATAAGAGGGCATAACCATAACTCACATACAAGAGGGGTTAATAAAACATATTTTAATAATAATTTTCATTTATTAGTCCATTAGCTTCCAAAGATTATCCCCTTTTTCTGAAACTTCGCCTTTTTGGGCTTGCCTGCCTTAGAAAAGATTATTATATTTAATTATTTGAAAAGGGGACATGACAACTTGGTATTTAAAATATCACTTAAATCAGGAGTCAAGATATTCAAAGAGAAGTTTTGAGATGTTTCTATAAGAGAAAGGAGGAAACAAAGAGATGGAAGGATTCAATGAATATAACCTAACCCTAAGATCAACGACAATTTTCAAACAAAAAATGATCATAACTACTTATTTAAGGAGGCACAAGGGCTAACCCAATAAAGTTTGGAGTAGTTGTTGATATTATTGATTGATAAAATTAAGTAGGAGGCTGAGAAGAGTTATAAAGAAGTGATGTATGATCGCTTGAAGGATTTCCAAGTAGATAAGAGATAGAGATAATAATGGAGGTTAGTTAGTGGATCAACATATGAACTCCATTGTGATCTATATTTGGAAAGTGAGTTGTATTTATTAGATCAACTTCTTGTTAATTTCTAACCACTGTATCAGTTTAAAATTCTTTAATCAAGGTTGACCTAATAGTCATTTGTAAATCCTTTAAATAAGGTGACATTCTAATGGAATATTCTAAAGCCCTCTAACAAGGCCACTTCTAATAGGGTGATTTAATCCTTTAACAAGGTCACATTTAATAGTGTTTTTTGTAACCTTTAATAGGGTTGGCTTCTCATAGAGGTCACTTTAGAAGAGTGAAAAATTGATAACATGATACTGGTGGTATTTTCCAAATTGGGGTTCCTCATTAAATCTTGGTGTTATACTTGTGTGGATGTTATTTGAGATGCTTTACTATTAATGTTTTACATTTTGTAAGTTTGTTACTATTAGGATAGTGGACTACAAGTTTTATGTTGTTTATTATTTTCTATAGAGACCAAGGTACTAAATGTTTAGATCTGAAGTATTTGAAGTGATGAAAAGTTGAATTGGTACATCTGGACATGAGGATAGCTAATTCACCCCCCTCTAAGTTGTTCTAAAACATTCTAACAATTGGTATTAGAGCATTGGTTCTTGAGTAGAAATGTTTGAAGGTACTTGAAGTTAAAGATCAAGATGTACAAAAAGGAGGTACCAAGATTGAACAAGGAGATCTTCCCTACATGAAAGAGTTTGATGAAGTTTCATTTGGAAAGAATTGGAGAAGGAGAAATATATTATGTGGAAAATGCATATGTAGAGATACCAAGACCTCTGATAGCTCAACATATGAAAGAGAAGAAAGAACATAATTAGGCAATGTTGAAGATTACATTAGTCCTAAGCTATACTGAGTTTGATGACATAAAGGAATGTACTACTACTAAGAAAATATAAGATACATTGTAGACTATTTATGAAGGAGATATGAATGTTTTGATAGAAAAATTAGAAAGATTGAGAGGAAAATTTGATGAAATGAGAATGATAGAAGGTGAAACCATTGCTCAATATTGTGGTTGATTCAAAGAACTAGAGAATTCTATAAGAGGATCTAATGGAAAGATTGTTATAAATATGGAATATTGAGGAGCGGGTGGGGGGGAGGGTAAATAGTTTTATACAAAATTTAGCCCAAAATTGGACATTTTTAATTACCTTCTAACTTGAATATGAAAAGAAACTAATTATCCTGAATAGTAAACATAACCATACAATAAGAGAATTCATAACACCATAATTTTTTAACTAGGGAAACCCTGGCCAAGGGAAAACCCTGGTGGGGATGGTGCCCACAAAATGATCCACTAAACAAAAGTATTGGGTTAAAGATATTGACCTTGTTAAGAGTCTATTACATGCATATAGTGTCTCAGTCCTTGTTAGAAGCCTCAACCTTAATTAGTCAAGTAATCATTTCATAAACAAAATAATTCCTTAACTCATAATTACCCATTTTCTATTTGTTGGAAATATAAATGGGAAAGTAAGTTATGAGAGTGGGAAGAAGGGGGGGGGGGGGGGGGGGGGGGGGGGGGTGAATCAAAACTTAAAACTTTTACACTAATTATTTCACCATTTATCCATATCATAACTTAACATGTAAACTAAAATATGTAAGCATGCATCACATCCATAGCATAATGTAAACACATAACATAAAAGATCTTGGTTACCCTGAAACCCTCCAATGAGAAGATAAAACTGTTAGAATATATAGTCCACCAATATAACTAAGAGGGGGAGGGGGGTGAATTAGTTATTAAACTAATATCATAAATATTAATCTTAATAAACTTTAACCATATGAATAATGTAATTAGAAATCATAACAAGATACTCATGTACAATTAACACCAGATATGTTAATTAGGGAGACCCTTGATCATAGGGAAAACCATATTGGGGATGGTACCTAGAAGATGATGTACTAATATAAATATTTCTTATTAGAGGATGGACCATGTTAGGAATCTATAATAATATTCAATACATATCACTCCCTGTTAGGAGACTTTGAATCCCTGTTAGGAGATTCCAACTCTATTAGGAGTTGTAGAAGATAACTGGACCCATTGTCCAAATAGATTCATGGTTAAGATAAATGAATCCACTATCAAAATGACCTATGTATTGTTCCTTGAAGAATAATGGAAATGAAATTTACTTCATTCCTCTTTCTTTGTCCTATCAACCGAACTTCTACTCCTTTAGATCTTGTTACCATACCACAAATATCCCATTCAATATGTTGGCCTAGCTTTTCACCTTTTATCAATTTGTTGTATTTTATAGTGAAAAACCAATGTTCTAATGTTTTAAAGGTAAGGTGTGTTAAAAACACTAGGTGAAATAATTTTTTTTTGAAACCCTTATTGTTTTGCCCTAGTTTTCAAAGATTGAGGAAAGCATTGTTTGAAAAATTGCTTAGGAAGCTTTTCACTTTAAAGTTTTCTCATTACCTTTTCATGTTTTTATTTTAAGATTACTTTCCCAAAAATCTTTTTCTATTAACCTTTGTTTTAGCCATGGTCTTAACCCTATGTTAATTCCTTAGTGTTCTTTGAATTGTTTTTTAACTACTGTATGGTTTACATTTGCAAAATGTTGATCAAAGGAAAATCAACGATGAGTGCTTTCCCACATTAAAAACTTGCTCAAATTTTAGCAAATGTGGGGAAGCTCCTATATGATACGTAGCCCTTGGTGACATTATTTTCTCAATGAGCCACAAAAGCTGGATGTTTTAGAACAAGTTTAGAATTGTTAGAGGGTTGTCAACACACATTGCAAAAATTTGAGCCATTTCATTGGTTGTTGTTGCTAACTAGATTGTGAATGAGGTAAATCTTATAAGGCTATCAATCATTTGAAGATCGACAGAGAGTGCTTTCCCACATTATGGATATTGGATATAATTGATTAATTGTTTGTTATCTTTGATGTTACACAAATTTCATATTAGTTTCTATCATTATGTGCTGAGCTCATTGAGGCAGTGAAGATAGTTTACTGTATCTACCGAGTATTCTTGTGTTTGTGTAGTTTATAAGGTAGTGTCTACCGAGTTCACTTGAGTGTCGAATGAAAGTCTACTAAAGATAAATTTTAACTGACTTCACTTGGTTACTGAAGGAAAAGTTGGATGGAACCAATGCTAACTGAGCTCACTCAGTTGCCAAAGGATTTTCATAAGTTTGCAGTGTAACCCGAGCTTTTGTTGGTTAACACAAGAAATCATTTTTGAGTTAGTGTCTACTAAGCTGGGTTGGCTAATGAAGGATTTTCTTATTTTGGCATATTAAGTTTAATTTATTTATCTATTGGTTCTAGCCGACTATGATGATGAATATTAATTATTCTAAAGTTGTATTTGAGTTGACTTGATAATATGTATGATATAAGTATAAGTTCAAGTTGTGAATGTTATATATGTGTGTATGAAAGAATGTATGAGAAAATTGAAGATTTGATAATGAATAGAGGAAGTGAAGGATAAGTAGAATATCCTTATGGAGCTGAAGAGATATATTCAGTCAGGAAGGATCAAGTACAAGCCAAAAAAAAGATTTGTAATCAACAATTTAGTTGCATTCAATTCAGGCCATCTCATTGTTACTTTCTAACCATTTTAGCAGTGATCTAAATCTCTTAATAGAGTTAGCTTAACAACTATTTATAAATCCTCTAGCAAGGTGGAAGTTCTATTGATTTTTTTCAAGACTTTTGACAAGGCCACTGCTAATAGGGTGATTAAATCCTCTAACAGGATTAGACCTAACAGTGTATTTTGTAACCTTTAATAGGGTTAGCTCCTAACATGGCTCACTTTAGAAGAGTGAAAACAATAACTAGTTGCAATAGGTGGTTTTTCCAAATTGGGTTTCCACATTAAATCTTGGTGTCAAATGTGTTCATGCTATTTAATTTTATGTGTTTGCAACTAAGTTAAAGTAATGGTAATCATAGATAATATCTAAAGATTTTCATGTTAATGTTTACCGAGTAATCATAGTGTTAACTGAGTTACAAAATTTCTTTGTTTGTTGAGCATCAACAATATTTAGTTTTTAAAGTTTGTTTTTGTACTAACATCTAATAGATATGAGATTTATTTTAGTGGTAACTAATTCACCCCTCCCCTCTCAGTTACTCCTCTTATATTTTCAGCAATTGGTATTAGAGCTTTTGGTGCTTGTAGAGAAGGTTTCAAGGACCTAAGCTAAAGATTAGGATGTCTTACTAGAAAAGAGATTCCCAAGCTGAATAGAGACAATTTTGTAGCCTGACAAGGACTAATGAGACTACATCTGGGTAGTATCAGTGATTCAGGTTGCAAATATCTTGATGTTGAATACAAGACTCCCATTGGAGCATTATTAGTTGAAGATATTGTTGAAAAGAAGAACCATAATGTCACTATGATTGATATTTCATTTGCTCTCAATTATGCTGAATTTGATGAGGTAAAGGATTGAAAAATTGCTTTTGAAATGTGGAATAAACTAAAAGACATCTATGGAGGAGATGACAATGTAAAAAGAACCAAAATAGAAAGCCTTAGTGGACAGTTTGATCAAATGAAAATGAGAGAAGATGAAAACATTGCAAAATATGTGGAAAGAATCAAGGCCAGTGTAAGTGCAATCAAGGCATCTAGAGGAGATATCAAGGAGGAAACTATTGTAAGTAAAGTTCTTAGAACTCTTCTTCTTATCTATGGAATTAGAGTATCTACTATTCAAGAGATGAGATATGATTCAAATTGTAAAATGTCATTGGATGCTCTAGTTGGAAGATTGACAACTTTTGAGTTAGATAATTTTGATAACTATGTTCCTATTTCAAAGAATATTGAGTCTACATTTGAAGCTAAACTTTCACTCAAAAAAAGGGGAAAAAAGTTAAAATCTATTCAATCAAGAAGTGAAGAAGATGGAACATCAGAAGAAAGTTTAGACAGTGATCTTGAAGTTGTTGAAGCCTACTTGCAAGAAAATATTCCAAAGGTAGAGTTCCTTTGATCTACTTTTCTTGTGAAGAAGTTGGTCACATTGATGTAAGGTGTCCAAACAGAGAAAATAAAGATGAAAAGAAAAGTAATAAATACATAGGAAAGAAGGATTTCAAGAACTACAAGAACCATGAAGACAAAGGTAAGAAATCTTGTTTTATATTGGCTAAAGGTTCTGATAATAGTGAAGATGAAATGGTATATATTGCTATAAAGGATGAATTTGATGATGAATGAGATAAGATGGCATTTATCTCTCATGTTAGAAAAAAATAATACATGGATTATTAACAGTGATTGCTCACACCAAATGACTGGAGATAAAACAAAATTTGAGACTATGGAACCTTATGATGGAGGTAGTGTAAGATTTGGAAACAATGAACCTCGTTGCATAAAAGGTAAAGGGCATATCTAATTGACTAATGAACTTGTATGTGATAATGTATTATTGGGTTGAAGGATTAAAGCATAATCTATTGAGTGTGGCACAATTGAACAACATTAGATTCAAGGTATAATTCATTAGAGGCAAGGCCAAACTACCGGATGGAAAAAGAAATTTGGTTGGATCTGGCAAGCAAACAAAAGATAATCTATTTTATCTTGATCTCGGTGAAAGTTTATGTTTTATTGCTCAAGTAGAAGAAAGTTGGTTATGGCACAAAAGACTATGTCATGTGAACTTTGATAATTTGGTTAAGATTAGCAAACATAAGAGAGTAAGAGGTCTTCCTAGTTTGAAGAAACCTGACATGGGCCTATGCAAGAATTGCCAAATTGGTAAAATGGGAAAGACTAGTTTGAAAAGAAAAAACTATCAGTCTAAAGAGGTCTTAGAAATTGTTCATATTGACTTATGTGGTCCTATTGGAATAGAGAGTTACAGTGGAGAAAAGTTTTTTATTATTTATTTTGATGATTATTCTAGAATGATGACTATAATGTACTTGAAAGAAAAATTTGAAACTTTTCAAAATTTCAAGTGGTATCTGGCAAGAGTAGAAAAAGAAACTGGAAAGAAATTGAAATGTTTGAGATTAGATAGAGGTGGTGAATTAATCTCCAATGAATTCAATAATTTTTCCATTGAAAGAGGAATCAAAAGATATGTATTAGCCCTTGTTACACCTCAATAGAATGGTATAGCTAAAAGAAGGAATAGATCTATCATGGATTGTGCAAGAACATTGATGATTGAAAAGAATGTTGTTTTAAAATATTGGAAGGAAGCTATCAACACTATAGTTTGTACCTTGAATAGAGTATAGTTGAAGAAAGACTCAAATAAAACTCCTTATGAACTATGATATAGTTACAAACTTAATGTAAGTTACTCGAAAGTATTTGGTAGCAAATATTATATCTTGAAAGAATCTAGAAAAGACAAATTTGATGTATATTCCTACAGAAGTAAAGCATACAAATTTTTGAATCTATCTACTCACAAAATCATAGATAGTGTAAATGTTAGAATTGATGAGTTTGCATAAAAGAGTGAAGAAGAAAGCAATAAAGAACTAGAAGATTACAGAAGATTCATTTACTATGAACCTAATACTTTTCCAAACACATTTGAAGGAAATGAGGCTTCACCTTTTGAGTCTTCAAAATCTCCAACAGCTACTGAGTTCCATACAATGCAACCCGAGTTACAGTCTGAAGGACCTGAGTCATAGACAGTGGGACCCAAGCCTGACATTGAAGTTCATGATGAAATTAGTGAAAGTCATTCATTATCCAAAGTTCCTATGTTAGCAAGATATGTTAGAAGGAATCATGCACATGATCATATCATTGGTGAAAAAATTGATGGAACCATGACATGAAGCAAATTAAAAGGTACATATTTACTTGCTGAATTTGAACCTAGAAATGTTAAAGATGCACTAGAAAATGAAAGTTGGGTTGAGGCAATGAATGAAGAAATAGAACAAATTGAGAAGAATAAAACTTGGACTTTTTTTCCTAGAACCAAGGATAAAAATGTAATTGGCACAAAATGGGTGTTTAGAAATAAGCTGAACGAAGATGGAGAAGTTTCAAGAAAAAAAGAAAGATTAGTATGTAAAGGCTATTCTCAAGAAGAATTTATTTATTATGGTGAAACTTTTTCTCTTGTTGCAAGATTAGAAGGTGTTAGAAATTTAGTAGCATATTCATCACATAGAGGATTTAAATTATATCAAATGAATGTTAAATCTGCATTCTTGAATGAAATTCTTGATGAGGAAGTCTACATTGAGCAACCATAAGATTTTGTAGATCCTAATAAGAGAGACATGGTTTTCAAATTACACAAAGCATTATATGGTATGAAGAAAGCTCCCAGAGCTTGGTATGAAAGACTACATAACTACTTATTATAGATTGGTTTTTAAAGAACAAATGATAACAACAGTCTGTATATCAAAAAAGGACTATACAAGAAGATTGTATTGGCAGAAATATTTGTTGATGATACTTTATTCATAGGGAATTATGACTTATGCAAGGGATTTTTAGAAGAAATGAGTAAAGAATTTGAAATGTCTATGTTTGGTGAGATAAGATTCTTTGTTGGGTTGTAGATTCAACAAAGCAAAAATGTTATCTACATCACTCAATACAAATATATTAAGGGGATACTAAAGAAATTTGGAATGGAAGATTCAAAACTTGTTGGAATCCCTATGTCTACTAGACATAAGATTTCAAAAAATGATGATTCCAAGGTAGTAGATTAGACCACATATAGATCAATGATTGGAAAAATATAGTATGTAGTACATACAAGGCCTAATATTGCATTAGTAGTTGGTATGGTGGGAAGATTTTCAGAAAATCTTAGAGAAAATCACATGATTACAATCAAGAGAATCGTGAGATATTTGAAAGGTACTCAAGACTATGGCTTATGGTAAAAACTTGGAGGCAATCTAGACATAAAGGTATTTACTAATGCTAATTGGTCAAGAAGTATTGATGATAGAAAGAGCAGTAGTGGTGGAGTATTCTTTCTTGGTAAAAGACTAGTGTCTTGGTCAAACAAGAAGCAAAATTGTACATATCAGTCCACAACAGAGGCAGAATGTATGACAACAACAGTTAATTGTTCAAATATTGTTTGGTTCAAGAAACTATTGGCAAGTATGAAGATAGAGATCAAGAATCCAGTTGTCATATACTATGATAACACCAGTGCAATCAATATATCAAAGAACCCAATGATGCATTCTAAAACAAAGCACATTGCTATAAAATATCACTTCTTAAGAGAATTGGTGCAGGACAAAAAAGTTAGATTGGAATACGTGAACAGAAAGAAACATATTGCAAACATATTCACCAAGCCATTACCTAAGGATGCATTCTTGTATCTAAGAGGTAAGATAGGGGTTATTCCCCTATCAAAAGCTCACTAAATGAAGTTTGGTGATACATCAACTAGAGCATGTTGAAGATCAATCAGTTCATGCAGAATTGGCAAGGGAACATTGCAAATGAACTGGGTACTTGATGTACATTGATATTAATAGAGTTTTCATCTTTGGCATGTGTTGTCAAAGAGGGAGAAGTTATACTATCATATCTCATAGGAAATTTCTCTAAGAGGGAGAAGAAGCTTGTAGTAAGAGGACGAATGAACATAGGAAGAAGTTGTTACAGACAGAAGTTTTCTGATAGAGGGAGAAATCTAGAGATAGGAAAAGAGCTCACATTGATAGAGGGAGTTCTTATGGTAGAGAATTAGAATAAAACTAAGGATATGTTCCTTACTTTATTCTTGCCCTAGAAATTTCATTGTGCTAGGACATGTTGTGTTGCCATCAATGCCAAAGAGGTAGATTGTTGGATATAATTGATTAATTGTGTCTTTTCTTTGATGTTACACAAATGTCATATTAGTTTCTATCAGTGTATGTCGAGCTCACTTAGGTAGTGATGATAGTTTGCAATATCAATTGAGCATTCCTATGTTTGCCTAGTTCAGAAGACAATGTATATCGAGTTTACTTGGGCGTCAAAGGAAAGTCTACTGAAGATGAATGTTAACCGAGCTCACTTGATTAATGAAGGAAAAGTTTGATGAAACTAGTGCTAACCGAGCTCACTCAATTGCCAAAGGATTTTCATAAGTTTGTAGTATTAACTGAGCTTCTGTTGGTTAACACAAGAAGTCATTTCTGAGTTAGTGTCTATTGAGCTAGGTTAGCTAATGAAGGATTTTCTTATTTTGGCATATTAAGCTTAATTGATTTATCTATTGGTTTTAGCTAACTGAGATGATGAATATTAATTATTCTAAAGTTGTATTTGAGCTGACTTGATAATATGGATGATATAAGTATAAGGTCAAGTTCTAAATGTAATATATGTGTATATGGAAGAATGTATGAGCAAATTGAAGATCTAATAATGAGTAGAGGAAGTGAAGGATAAGAAGAATATCCTTGCGGAGCTGAAGAGATATATTCAATTAGAAGGATCAAGTACAAGCTGGAACAAAGATTTATAATCAACAATTTAGTTGCATTCAATTCAGGTCATCACATTGTTACTTTCTAACCATTGTAGCAGTGATCTAAATCTCTTAATAGAGTTATCTTAACAACTATTTATAAATCTTATAGCAAGGTGGTAGTTCTATTGAATTGTTTCAAGATCTTTGACAAGGCCACTCCTAATAGGGTTATTAAATCCTCTAATAGGGTCATACCTAATAGTGTGTTTTGTAACCTTTAACAAGGTTGGCTCTTAACTGGGTTCACTTCAGAAGAGTGAAAACAATAACTAGTTGCAATTAAGTAATGGTAATCACAGATAATATCTAAAGATTACATGTTAATATTTACTGAGCAATCATAGTGTTAACTGAGTTACAACATTTCTTTGTTTGTCAAGCATCAATAGTATTCAGTTTTTAGAGTTTATTTTTGTACTTACACCTAAGGGAACTAGGATTTATTTTAGTAGTAACTAATTCACCCCTCCCCTCTTAGTTACTCCTCTTATATTTACAACAATGGAGATGTCCAATGTTTAATGAAAGAGGGGAAGTGCTTGATTGACATGTGGACAAGTGGGGCTAGTCATTCAATGGGTCACTTTTCATGTTGAGTTGGAACACATGCTAAAATGGCCTACACCAATTTGTTGAGTAGTCTATGTGCTTATTGAGCTGGAGGGTGACTATGAGTGGGCTCAAAATATTAAAAGTGGACATAGAAAATTCCAAAGGTTTTCCTAATCATCGATCTTTTAAAGATTTACAATCGATGCTTTCTTGCAATTTGAAACTACTTGGACTTTAAAAAATGTGGGGAAGCACCTTGTTGACACATGTCCAATTTCATAAAGGGTTAACATAGTCATTTGGGATTCAAGCTAACTCATCTAATTCTTGAAGATCAATGGTGGAATTTTAAATTTCATGGTGTGATACAAAATATTACAGTTGAATCATTAATTCTAATCAATGCTATTTCATGCAAGTTTAATATTGTAGTAAGAATTCTAAGTTTTCATAACTGAATAGAAGGTTGTAGAATTCTCACAGAAAAAAGATTTTCAAAGCTAAGGGAAATTTTTTCCAAGGGTTTTAATTTACTGCTAAGCAATTTCTAGAGGAGAAAGACAAGAAAATTGGGTGAGTCTTTTGGGTTTCTTAAAATTGAGAAGTTATATTCATAATAGGATAATTATCAAACATGCCTCCACAAAGGGATTTTTAAGGGAAAATAGATTATTTGAAATGAGTTGTGCATGATGATTTATTAGAGAAAATGCCACAATCCATGAATGAGCTTTCCAAGGGGAAAGAGTTTATTCTAAAAAAACCTAGGTTACTATTCAGTGAGGGTTTTTATGACAAGGCAAACTAGTTGATGGATGCCAAAGTATCTGTTGGAGGATTAGGGCTTTTTCAAAAATGGTTTGCATAAAGAAGACTAGATACTCCCTTGAATAATGTATGGGAATTTGACATAGGAAAATTAATTATCCTAGTTGTTTTATTTGATGATGATTTTCTTACAACAATGTGGAAGAAATATGATCCAATTACTAGGATTTTGAAGAATAATGTTGGTCATAATCTTTTTAGGGTTTCACCAGAATTGATCAGAGAGGTCTTTAAGTTAAACGTTAACCTTGTAGTCCATGAAAAGATAGACATGGAAGACCTCAAAGCTAGGTATGATTCATAAAGAGTATATATAAGAGGAGGACTATTGCAGGAACATTTTGTTAGAATACACCAAACACTCTAGAGCCTTTGTTGAAAAAATATTTCAACCCTAGAGGATAGGTGTTGTATTTCTCTCTCTGTAAATTTTTTGGCATGGATGAGAAAGAACACATCCTAGGCTCCATTGTCTTCATTATTTCTCAAACCCTTTAGTATGGTGTGAGTTCGAGCTTTGACTTTGCTACCCTCTTGGTAGAAGAAATTCATACTAGGTTAATAGGAATTGCAAAGGCTAAAGTTGATAATCCCTTCTGTTGGTACTCCATGCTGATGTACATATGCTTGTATAAGGGAGTTACCTTTTTCTCTAAAGAAATGAAGTTGGAATTGGAAAGAGATGGAGAAAAGCTCCCTATCCAATTATGGAGTGTTGATATGACATGGGAGGTGACTGATGTAAATTTTGTTAGATTTGACAAGTATTTTGCTTCCAAGCTTAGAATCTTGTTAATAGGTGATAGCCCTAGAATACTACAACCTCTACTAGAATTGATTAGACAAAAAGATCATGATAAAGGGTTTATGGTGAGTCACAATTGGGGAGACATCATCCCCATATGTGGTATCTATTATTTTTAAAGTTTATGGTTTTCTAGGAAAACCACATGTGCTACCTTATCAAGTGCCTTTAAAAGTAGGAATTCCTAAGCTTCTATGGTAGATAGGATCATTGGAGGAAAAAGAACTATTGGGAAAATCTAGAGGTACTTTCTTTCCCAAAATTACTATTGTGCACAACTTTATTTTTGTCAAGAAGGGATGGAGGCACTTGAAGAAATTTTTATACATATATTAAATGGCTCAATCCCATGCTCATTTTATAGATTCAGAGGGATTTTATGACCTTTTTAGAGAAAGAACTAAAGCTAAAGCTCATAAGAAAATAGTATACTTTCCAAAGGACATAGTTAGAAATAAATTCTCATTACAAGATCAGGAGCTTAGGAAGGAGAAGTGGAAAGTATAGAACAAAGTCCTGGATATTATAAAGGCTTTTGAGCTAGACTATGATCCCCTAGCTAATAGAAAATATTGGGGTATGAAAATAGATATGTTGATGGATAATTTTGCTAGGATTATGCAAAATTTGAATGAAAAGAAGGAAATTTTGATACAAGCATATCCTAACAAGGCCATTGAGGTGGAAAAGAGATTGGTAGGTAAAATTATTTTAAATCCAACATAGTATGTATTGTAGAAAATAATTGGGTACATAGTGGCTAGGAGTGTACAACTTGTTCCTTGATATAAAAGACCAAGCTCTGAAATCCCACCTACTACACATGTACCTAAGAAACAAAAATTGAAGTAGGGATCATCTTCTTAGGTTGAATAATATTCATGTACCGAATCCCCACTCAAGATAGATGATGATGTATCCTTGAGAGAACAATTGAGACAAATGGGAGGGGATAGGGATATTGTAGTTACAACTGCAGATATAGAAGAAGGAGTGCCCTAGGAACCTCCTATGCAAACACTAGCTCTCACAGTGGGAGATTATAGAGGTAAAGAAATAGATCCTATAATAGCACAGGCTTCTAAAAAAATTATTGATGATGAGATTTTTGTAAAGTCTAGGGCATTTGCTCAATTTTTATGGAGAAGAAATATTGACAATTTTGAGGCCAAGTATAAACTAATCAAAGTAGAGCATCTTGATATAAGGGACTCTGAAATTGAAGAGGAAGTCAAAGCTTTTTTTATGGAAGAGTTTGCATAGATAACCTCTAAAGGTGGGAGATAGTTGTTGAAGGATTCAGGGATTTTGATTTTAACTAAATGGGACATTGCCAATGCCATGATTTTTGATGCTACAAGAAAAGTGAAAGACACTCAATTTAAAACTAAAGAAGAGGTCTTACAGGTCCATAAAGGATTGAAATATAGTAATAACCATCAAGCATTGGTGATATGGTCCATTTAGAAAAAGGATAAAACTAGGGTGCAAGAAGCCTCAAATGATGAATATACTGGTAGCCTCATGGTGTATAGGGTAGAAGAGGTAGATGGTGAAAAGGTGTCTCAAATGACCAAAGAAATTGCAGATTTTGGAGTTGTTATTGCTGCAAAAGACAAGAGTAAATTATTGGAGCTCAATGCTAGATTTGAAGAGATGCTAAATGCATATGATGAGAGAGGAAATAGGATACATCAATTAGAGGCTCAGGCAGCCCAAATGGATAAGCAACTTGGAAAGAGAAAAATGGGAGAATCCAGCCAACCTAGAATTTCTTATCCTCATTCTCTAGTTGAGCCCTTCAGGTTAACTCCCCTTGTAGAGCTATCAGATACTCCATAAAGACCACAATTTTACACACTTGAGGATTTTGAATAAGAGAAGAGAACGCTTTAGATATTACATGTGGAATTAAATGACCAATATGAGGACAAAATAAAAAAACCAATCTTGTATTTGGTAGATAAGATTGATTGGCCCACCTTTTAAGAACAATCGGTAAAAATAATGGAAATGTGGAATGAGATAAAAGGTAATGATGATTCTTTGAAGACAATTATGATTAGATGGGGTAGTAAGGATAAAGAAGTCACTCTTTTATGTATTTCAATTGTTAGTCTGACTTGTGAACAGATAGAAAAAACCTTTAACATGACTAATGATCTCTATGATTTTGATGATAAGATGGTTATAATGTAGAAGAGAATCATAATCTGTTTCTCAAAATATCTTGCTGAGAAATTTGAACTTCCCCCCTTGCACTTAGGAAAATAGATAAATTGAAAGACAAGGAGGAATGGGCTAAAGAATTAGATGATTTATTATGCCTTAGATTAATGGGGTTATAAATGAAAAGGGGCATGCATTGTGGGCAAAAATAATTGAGGAAGTTGTCAGAGTTCAAATATTCTATGATTCTCTTAGGGAAGAATTTGTTGAAATAAATAAGCTAGGAGATTTTGTTTTGAAGAAGCAATGTGAAGTATTGAGTTTTGATTGGCCAGATGATACACTATTTGACAAGTGGATGGAAGATTTTGTACATTCAAAATAGCTAGAACTTGATGAAACTAATGAAGATGAGGTGGACCAAAATGAGCTAAAAATAATTGATACATTAATTAAAGTAGAAGAAAAGAAAGATAACCAACCAACTATAGTAACAAGTACAAAAGCTCAAACTGATGACTTGGCACTAGGAGAATCAAGTGTAATTGTCAATTTTTCAGTACACAATGACAAGGATGAAGGACCACAAGTTAAGCCCAATTCTCAAGTATCAGAAATAGGTCCTTCACAAGCATCATAATCAGTGCCAATTACAAATTCCTCAACAACAAAGAAGTGCAATAGAAGTGGCTCCCAAAAAAGGAATATTCATGATGTAAATCATTCTGTTGTACCAAATTTTGTCTTTTATGAGATTAATTTTTGTAAATATCTTTCTATCTTAAGGACAACTATCATTGTTCTCTAGGCCTGAAGCTTGTCACATCTCATACTATATAAATGAGATCCTAGGGTTGGAGAAAGGGGTCTCAAAACTGTTATGTAGTTTTTAGCTTTTGCTAGGTTTACATTGGGTCTAGTTTCCTTGATGCAAATTTTGTAATATATTTTCTCTGCAAATCTGAGAAAACATTAACATTCAAAGATCATGTTGTTTTATTTTTGAGTAGTTTTGAGTATTTCTCCAATGTTATCTAATTTTCAAAGAAAATAAATACAAAGATGAACTATTACCATATTTGTTTTCTTTGAATCTTGTCTCCATTGTTATTTATTGGTTATATTGAGGTTATATGGGCAAAGCTTGGTCAATTTAATGAAACTAGGATAGGTTTTATATCAATTCACTATTTCTTTTAATTCAATGAATTAATTAAATGCTTTAGTGATATGATAGGATTTCCAAGCATTAAGAAGGATATGCATAAGGATGAGTTTTAGGGAAAACTGCTAAGAATATCGATTGTAATGCAATCAATTAGGTCATTATAATTGGGTAGACTCTAAAACCCAATGGATGAGGCACTAATCAATTACTTCAATTTTCATATGAAGTGATCATGCATATGCATCAAGAAAAATCTTAAAATCAAATCAATTTTATTTTAAATGTATGAAGAGTATCATAGCTGGTCAGTGTAGACACCTAAATTTGATTACACTGCTTTGGTAATCTGATTTAGCCATCTCTAAAGGCATCATTAATTAAATTCTTATTTAATTAATCCTTTTCCATCCCTAGTTGATTAATTTAATTAATCATCTATATTCCTAATTGATAAATCAAATAATCTATTATTTATCAATAAAATCCTTTTCTCCTATCTAATTCCAAAAATCCCCATTTATTAAATAAATCTATTTGATAAATGAAATCCTTAAATTCAAAAACCCCTAAACTATCTCTAATCCTCCATTTAGCCTAATCCACCCCATCCACCCATACTAACCAAGCTTAGCCACTAACTCACCCACCCTCATTAATGCCATCCACTTGCACATCTCTAACATTCCTAATCTAATCCTAAACCCAAGCCTAATCCACTCCCTAATATTGTCACATTCCCTAAACAAGTTTAAGACTTTCCTAAACCAAATCAAATTCTCCCCTCAAAAATCCCAACCACCAAGTCATGAGTTCTCTTACAAACCATAAAAGACTCTTACAAGCCCACTCATGACTCTTACATCCATCTTCCAAACTCTTCCCTCTTCCACACTCATTCCTCTTACATCTCTCTTACATACTCAACCCCACTCATCATGCCTTTAACTAACCCTTTACCCTACCCTCTCACACTCATCCTCCTTGTGACAAGTGTCACCTTCCCATTTGTGCTAAACAAGCACAATCCATGTGCTCCCCTTTGAGTGCATCTTAGCCCTCCTTAACCATCTCCCCATCCTTGCATCTAAGCCCTCCATCCCTCTACCCCTTAGCCTATAAATTGAATCCCATCCCAAGCCATTTCATCAACAATCTTTGAGCTAAAGTTACCATGCCCTTTTGAGAGCCAAAATCCATACCCATACCCTTATAATGCCAAATTGAGAGCTCACAAAGCTACCAATTTTCTATTATCCATCTCCACCATTGAAGAAACTTTGAGCATTTGAGCATACATCCCCAATCTACACATAGACACATCTCAAAAACAAGAGAACAAATCTCATTAAGAGAGCCTATCCATGGCTCACATTCTCATTTGAGTTTTTCTTCTCTTTGTCTCTCTTATATGTTATGTTAGTTTAATGTGTAAATGCTTTCATTAGATTAGTATTTCTATCACATTAGATTAGTGTATACAATCAGTACTTGATTGCATTTGATCTCTATGTTTTAGTTAGCTGCTATCACCAAGAATTACATGTAGTTCTAAGATGAATTATGACTAAAAATATGCTATAGGAGATGATTATTGTAATATAATATCAATAAATAAATAAGGTGTGAAGATAGTATCAAGTTTTGAATCATTTTATCCCTTAGGTGCACCTACTTTGGTTATGCAGGACCTAAAGAGTAGAAAACCTATGAGGTTTTGTTGAAGTTGGGTCTAGATTTGAGAACTCCTTAGTTGAGCATAGGAAGTATCTAACCCTTAGACTAATTTTTTATTTATTATCTTGGTATCAATTATTTGGTTGCCAGGTAGTTTAAAAACACCAACACAATAATCCCTTGGATCGCTTACTCACATTCACCAAACACTCAACTCCTTTTCGCTCTTGATACTTGTTCCATATGATCAACACACTTTACAAATACATAAATAATCTTTCCTTTATACCATATCTTCAAAAAAAATCTTTTAGTCCACCTTGAGGTTTTTCCATTAATTATAATAAGATAAGTAATTAATTTACAATAACAATAGCATTGTCGGCTCATAGTCTAGACACCTTCTCACACATGTGATACTAGGGCTTTCTTATCTACTAACATTATCATTAGGTTATCATATATCATTTTCTAACTACACATTGACATATTATATATCTATTAGAAGATATAATGCAAATATTAGAAACTACTTCTCAGGTGCTCTATCTTTGTACTACTCTCTATAAATCAGGTATATCCTCCATACATCTTTGACTTACATCACACACACTTAACCACATCATCAGGACATAGTTTAGAACATGTCCATGAATACACATCATCAAACAATCAAAACCTTGTCCTTACAACTAATATCTCTTTTTGTTATTTTGCTAGTCTTCACAAACTTACTGCTATGTTAACATCAATGACAAACACAGTCATGAATGCAACATGTCAATACTCTCCAATTCTTAGGATACTCCCCTAAAGGAATATCATCAACATTCGTGCTAAAAAATACTGGGGTGGGGATGACACCCAAAACTCTTTACTACTTCATCAATAAAGTGTGGCCATTTATGACTATAAAGTTTTGATAACAAATTATGATCTACCCTATGAAAGGTCTACCCTATTTAAGGCTTACAAGACTATTAGGTCTCACCTTGACCACAAGATTTAAACTCACAACTAAGTAAGCACCATGTTAGGAGATTTATAAAAGTCTCTTAGGACTACTCTGTTAAGACATTTACCCTGTATCACCTATCAAAATGATGTAGTACCCAATCCTTCAGTTAGCACTTTCTACTAGATAAAAGATCTCCTCTTTACTAGTTGTATCTTGAGCCTCCTAATCTAATATATCTTCTCCAACCTCTCACTTCTTGTCTTCACAACTAATTTATTCTTATCAATTGGTTATGCAATGCTAAAAAATATTCTCCATCATGAATTCCTTCTCACCTTTGCATATGATACTTCTATTTGCATCATGATCACTCCCTCTTAGGGTTTAGTATTTTAAATATACATCTGGATATGATATTAGGTCATAATCAATGACTTAGGTTAATTGTTAACGTTGCCTAATGCTTCCCTTTATTTGATTGGATGCATGTGTTGCATAGGGATGTGAGATATGAATGGATCCTTATCTCTTCATATCAAAAAATAATGTTCATATCTACCAAAAATGGTTTACATGAAGTTTGTGCCATTACAAACATCTATGTCATTAACTAGTAACTCGACATCAATAGGCTTCTAATGTTAGACCTTAACTATGCTCTATCTCTTGTAACTCAACTTCTGAATGGTTTGAAACATATTGTTTCTCGACACCTAAATCACTTGGAACACACTATTTTCTCAACATCTTCTATTTGTTTGATACCAGAGTGACTCAACACATATTGACTGCTTGACACCTACTAGTGCTCAACACTTGTCATATCACTCGACATGTACTATCTAAACACTTATGCTTGGCATGCTCTATGCACTTGGCCTAAGTAGTTTCTCAGTCATAGTGATGACCAACCAAATATGCCAGATAATAGCTAAGTGTTGTGTCACTACTTCTACAAAACCATAATGAGATTAACACTGTTATGCCTTGTTCCTAACTGTTTACTCTAGTAACTGGTAAAACTGTCATATCTTCTTCCATACTGATTGTAATGACTCATGTACTTACACATTTCATCCTAACACTCTGTACTATATGTACCTAATTGTGCATGTAGCCATAATGTCTTAGTCATCTATACATATCAAAAATATCCATGTTTTGCTAGATAAACTATCTTGTACTTAAACAAATTTCAAGTCTAATTGTAGAATCTTTTCCTACACATAATGCCTTCTTCATACAAGGTATATGTTGTGATAAATGACAACTCTATTTTTTTACAACTTATCCTACTTAGCCAAATTTCCAACAATCTCCCCCTTTGACATTGACGAAAACATATGGAAAAGTTGACTAAGTCACAAAATGTTGATAAAAGAACTTTACAAAAACCTGGCCTTTACAAAATTCACAAAACTTGAAAATTTGTGGATCATCATATTTAATAACCATATTTACTTATATCTCCTATTGCATTTTAACTATAATGCTTTGCATGATTACTATTCTCCCTTTCTACATCATATTATTACTCAATTACATTTTTACTCCCCCTTACATTATACTTTATATAATTTTCCTATATTACTCCCTCTTTGACATCAATGAAAAAGGTTTCAAAACTTATATACAAGTCAAAATTTTAGTTATATATCTCTGCACTAGGCTAATAATCATGTCATACAATCATCAAAACTTTCCTTCAAATTCTTGAAGTTCTTTCCCCATTAATATCAAACCCCTTCATATATGCTGAGAAGGGTGCAAAGTTCATAGGCTACAATGTCAACTGCATTTAAGTTTGAGTAAATAGATTTCTCAAATGATGTCTTAGCCTTATGAGATTCTTTAATTTGCTACTCTAATGTTGTTATTTTTAGAGATAAGTTTTCTCTAAAAAGTGAGAATCTTTTTGCAATTCTTTCCTTATCCATCTCAATGAGCCTTGTCTCATCATATGTTCTCCCAATATTGACTTGAATATCTTCAAACTTCTGATTGGGTTTTTGAATTTGATCAACTAAAGATTGGATTTCTTCACATTTTTTTTCAACTCCTTATTACTATCTTGAGTGATCTTTGAATTTCAAAGCACATTTTTCATATAATGCCTTTCCTTCTTGCTCACGTTTCCTCAACTCCTTGATACATGTATCAAGAGCTCCCAAATAATTTCTAATATTTTGATAGATGGTGTCAAACATTTAGCATCATGTTTTATCTAGGCTTGAATTGCTACAATGCCAGACAATCTTGTAAACTCAACATCAAAAGCTTGTATTGTAACTTTTTCTCTTTTCTCTAGGTTTAATTTTGTTATCCTTACAGTCAAGGTGTTTTCAAGTTTTCTATAACTTCCATAAGAGATCTTTGTAGACTCATCACTTTCTTATTTTTATAAATTATCTTTTTTAGGGATAAGATTAGTTCACTTTGATCATCATCATTAGAACTTGTTAGTGCTACAGGTGTGAGGGGTGTCCTAGATGAACTAAGTACACTTTCCTTCTTCTCCCCTTCCTCCTTTTTGTTCTTTTTATCTTCTTATTTTCTTTTCTTCTTTATTTTTGTCTTCTTTATCATTCCTCTTCTTTGCTTCTTCCCTTTTCTTCTTTTCTTCTTCCTTTCTTTTATTGTCTTCTTCTTCTTCTTCTCTTCCTTTTTCTTTATTTCTTCCTCTCTTCTTCTCTTCCTCTATTTTTCTCTTCTCTTCTTCTTCATTATTTTCCTTCTCTTCCTCTTCTTTATTTTTCTTCTCTTTCTTTCTTTTGTCCACTTCTTCCTCATTTAAAAAAAAATTGTCTGCTATCTTCTTTTGTTCTTCCTCTAATTTATTTTCTTCCTCCAATTATTTTTATTTTTATTCTTCTTTCTTCTTATCTTCATTTACACTATCAGAGCTAGTATAATTGACTAAATTGTAAATAATATTTTTACCATAATCCTTAAAAGGATCTTCTGATTGTGTTAAATGTTACCTTCATGTTGTCAATATGCATAGTATTTGTAGAAATTGTTATATACAAAGTTGATTCTCTCATCAAGGTGTCTTTTTTTGTTTTTACAATGATATAACTACTAGTAAATTCTTTGTAGACTTTTCTATTAATGCTGCATACTCTACTAGTGCTTTAGTTTTAGGTGTAGAAGTCATAAACTTGACAATTTATTGCTTTGTCTCCTCATTGACTTCCTCATAATTATCACCCATCAATAAAATTTCTCTCCTTTTTTTTCTTAGAATTGGTTCAATACCTTTCATTATCCTCTCCATGTCATCATTACTATTTATCTCATAGAGTATTCTAATATGATTTTCTCTAATTCCTCTATCTTCATCTACTACTCTTATTTTTCTATTAATCAATCTATTGAAAAAATGTTATGCTATATTCTTTTGTATATCTCCAAACCTTATATTAGCTAATATCATATGCATGACTACAACATTCTCTAATTGCAATCTTTCCATATTAGTGTACAAATTGTAGAATTTATTCAATTGTACAAAGTTTCTATTGTCAATGATTTGAACATTCAAATTTTCAACTTCAAGTTTCCATGGTTTCTTATCTAAGGATTCCTTCACTTCTATCTCAACTTTCTCAACTAGTTTATCTTCTAATTTCTCTAATTCTTTTGCATTAGACTCATATGATTCAATCATATGTAGGTTATTTCTTCTTTTTCCCAATCCACTAAAAATATGCTTGGTTCTTTTCTTTGAAAGTGACTCAGTTACTTCTTGCTTCACCTTTGTTAGTCTTGTGGATTTTGTGGTGCTAGGAGGAGTGGTTTTCTATACCTTCACAATGCTGACATCCTTTTCTTCATTCCTCTTTTGTAAAATAGTAGGTTGTACTTGTGAGATTGCTGCATAAGGTGCACTTGGTATTTGTGTAGATGGTCTTGCCATTGTAACACCCTTAGCTAATCCTGTAGCTGCTAGTGGTGTAGCAACTATGACTTCTAATTGTCCACTTGTCCTCATCTCTCTAGAAATACTCATGGCTTCTCTTAAGTCATCTTCTATATACCTATTTCCTTCATAATTGATTCAATTTTATTTTCAACCTTCATTTTCATATCCTTGCTACGTATCTTAATATGTACTTCTTTCATTTTCTCTTCATAAGTTCCCCATTGATGACATTCTTTGTCTTTGTCAAAGTCAAGAATTATATTTGCATATCCTTCTATTATTTCTCTAGTCATTTCATAGCCCATAGGATCAATGAATTTGACTCTTGGCTCAAATTCTTCCATGCATGTGAAATATGTCTCTACCATAAAGAAAATGTCATTTTAATACTTCTAAACTAGTGATGGTGGAATTTTATATCTCTGTTTCATTTCAATCTAAAATAAATTCATCATTCTAGAGATACCCTCTGTTATCCTTTCCTCAATTTTTTTATCTATAATGGTGAGCGATCATGTTCATGGTGCATTTGTTTCCATTCAACTCATAATCAGGCATACTAGGAAAATTCTTCATAACTTGAAAGAATATATGTGTAATCAAAGGCTCAAAGCTAAAGTTTGCATTCTTAGTCTTCTTAATTCTTTCAATATTATCCATGATTTTCTACTTAAGGATTTCACATTTATTTACTTTCTCTCTTTTTAACTACTATTATGTAAGATACATGAATGAATCCAATAAATAAAATATTCATTCTAGAACTATAATCCATCTTATAGCCAATAATCTTACTCAACACTCTGACATCAATTTCTTTAATAAGGTCAAGTCTCATGTTTGTTCCATCAGATTTGGTTTTCAGTGTAGTTTCTACTAACTTTTTCACATTCTTTTCATGTACAGGGTTACAACCCTCATTGATAAGGTTTGTTAACTTTTGAATCATATCATTGTCTATCATTACTAGTATATCTCCTACCTAAAACATATCCTCATGAATATGACTGAGAATTATCCTTTTCCATTCATGGTTGTCAAACTTAGTATAAAGCATATGTTTGATAATGTTTATCTCATCTAGGTTCTCATAACCTTATTTTAGGGATAAATCATTATTGCAAACTAAATTCAACTCCTTTTGGATATCATTGTGACCAATACTCTCAAACTTATAGTGGATATAGGCTCTAATATCTTCTCTGTGTAAAATATTCATCAAAACTTGTGAAAATTTTCCCAATGTGTCACCTCTAAAGACACATAAGGATACTTTTTAAAATTGTATCTAGGGAATTCATTCACATCAAAAACTATTGGTGTAGCCATTGTTTCATATTAAAAGCTTAGAATTTCAACTGTGCAAATGATAAGTACCTCGATTTCACATACCTAGGATTTCTGCATTTTGCACTCTAAATCACCTTCAATTTGATTTCAAATTCTCTCTTTATTGATTCTTAACTCTTCATACAATCAAATGATACATAATATCTTATTCACATCCCTTAAATCTCACCAAATTGATCTCTACATTAATGCCACAAGTACACAATTTGCGAAAAAGGCTATTTTTGATTACCAGTAAATAGTTTTCTTTTGAACACATGCATACAATCTCTAAAATACATGCACTCTTAACCATAGCTTTAATTCATCGTGAACTACATCATACTAATTGCACAAACATTAACTCTTCATTTGTTATCTTCTCTTTCTTTCTAATGCTAATTCAGTTATAAAAGATGCTTAATTCAAATAGGATGAATCAAAAACAATTACTAACATCAATCTTCCTCCAGGTACATAAAATGACTATTCTTTCAATACTATGTGTGAGCTTGATGGATTCTTTTCCTTGAAAAATACCTCTATGAATTATTCCACATGTTCTTTCAACTCATCTTTCTAACTATTATTGTTGCTGTCATTCCTTCTGACATTTCTATTTTTGTTCCTTCTAAAATTTGGATTTATGTTGATGTTCCTCGTGTCTATTTGCAAAATCTTTCTATATGACCAAATTTATTTCACAGGTGAGATACTGGTGAATTGTTCATTTAATTAGGTCCAAGCTGATTAACTAGTGCTCTACAATTTTTGGGAATGTGTTCAATGTTGTTACATTTGTAACACACAATTTTGCTTCTTGTTCCATTAGTTCTTTCATTTAATCTCATTCATTCACTTGAAGGGTTAGTATCTATATACATTCTACTATATTTATTATTACTATCAAATTTATATTTTTTACAATCAACTTCTCTATGATCAAAACTATGACAATTATAACAATAAAATTTAGAAATAGGTTTGAATGAATTATTTGAACAATCTCTCTTCATATGACTAATTTCATTACATATGAAAAATCTACCTTTAAATTCATACCTGACTTCCTTAGTTGATTCTACTTGCTCAATTTCCTTTGGTTCATTAATTTTCTTAGGTTGACTTGCTTGCTTAATTTCTTTTGATGTATCTTTAGATTGACTAGATTTGATCTTATCGTTCTCATCTATCTTATGTTTATGATGTTTAATAACTGGATTAGGTTCTTTTCTTGCTTTAGATTTCTTTATTGACTTTTCTCCAATCATATATCCAAGTTTAGTCTTATCATAGGAAGGTCTCTAAAACTATAATTGCTCATCAATTTTCCCACTATTGGAATATAAATTCTCTAATTGTTACTTAGTGTGGGTTAACTCTCCTTTCACAATAATATTATACTTCTTAAGTTATGCATGTTCCAACTTGATTGATTCCATTTTAGATGTAACTTTTGTAAGATGGGATCTTACATATTTGACTCAAATTTTATATAATCTTTCTTCAAACTTAGCTTCAGTTCAATGATATTTAACTTATGTTTTAGAATCTCATTTTCTTTCATAAATCTTGAAACTTCATCACTATATTTTGTCTAATCTTTAGATTCCTTTTTGGTTTTGAGATATTTGATCTTATCTTTTAATTTTCCAATGTAGTCCTTTACATCTTCATATCTTTCATTCAAGTTGTCTCTTTCTTTAGTAAGAATTTCAATCTACTTAAGAGCTTCTTCTAGGTTCTTCTATAACTATTCCATATCTATAACAATTTTACTCAAGTCATTAGGCCTCTTCTATGTAACTAATATTTGATACTAATTGTTAGAAATAGGGAATACTAAGGTGGGGGGGGTGGGTTGTGGGGGTGAATAAGTATTCTAAAAACTTTAGCCAAAAATTGGATTTTTTTAATTGCCTTATAGCTTGCATATAAAAACAAACTAATTATACTAAACAATAAACATAACCATATAATAAGTGAACTGATAACACCATACTTTTTTAACTAGGGAAACCCTAGCAAAGGGAAAACCCTAGTGGGGATGGTACCCACAAAATAGTTCATAGATCAAAAGTATCTAGTTAAAGATAGTTACCCTATTAGGAATCTATTACATGCATATAGTGTCTCAATCCTTGTAAGAGAATTTAGGTCTTTTTAGAAGCCTCAAGCCTGTTTAGAGTTGGTAAATATACAAAATGTATGCAAGAAGAGCCCACTACCCTAATATGCAATATACAATAAAGTTCTTCAATACAAGAGATAATTACAAATCCTATTTACAATGTTGATGTCTTCAATATTTGATCTTTTCATCCATTTCTCATCACATAACTTGTAATCCTCTAATCATACACATAATTCACGTTAGATAAAGTTCACATAATATTCACAAGAAGCACACTTTACTTTTCATATTGTAATCTTCCTTTATACCTTTTTCATTCACACACGAGTTAATTTGGACCTATTTTTTGGTGAGGGTTCATCAATATTTCAACAACCAATCCTCAAAAAATTCCATTGCTATAATTTTGTCAAAATTTTGAAAAAATCTAGGGCTATCTATATATTAATAGACAACCCCATAAAAGATGAGCCCAATCTTTGTCATGAGGCCGTGTCAAACCATTACTAGCAAACATTGAAACTTTGAAGGTTAGGATATTGTTATCAATGAGCTTGCCATGCCATCAATGATAGGCCTTGTCAAAAAATCAACCAAATATCATCAGAATCCTATGAGATTTTGACAACATTTCCATGTCATCAACAACAACGACCATTGATAGATCAACTAATGGTCATAAAAACTTCAATGATGGCCCTGGTTTTAGTTTATTATTATTATAAGAATCCTATTTTTTGATGATCCAAGATAATTGGTGACTATCATGCTAGTAGAAATATGAGTGTAAGAATCCTATTTCTTTGATGATCCAAGGTAAGGGAATTGTTGATCTATGGGGAGTAAGTGTCCCTATTAATTTAAGACTATAGAGGAATACATTTTCTAGTTCCATAAGTGGGTGATTTTCCACATGATCTATTGTCTATCGTAAGTTTGAAAAAGTTAAGGATGCTATTCGGGGTTTAGTATTAGATATTAGTTCAATGGTATGTCACAAGTAACATTATTAGGCCTAAAAATAGTCAAGGATTGAAGGGTCAAGGGTTGATCCAAGGACAGGATAAATAAAAAGATGTAATGTGGGTTGGTTGGGAGAGAGGGGAAGTTATATTTTACTATCTACATGTTGATAGTGATGGTAATTATCAATGGGAATTAAGGATGGAAAATAGTGTGTTTGAATAGTCCAAGGGTGTGGACATTGGGAAGGACAAGTTATCACGTGATGAAAGTGTGATAAAAAATTGTGATTGAGATCATAATTTGGACCTTGAAATATGATCAACATTTGATGGTCTGATCAAAGTTTGAGTGCTTGATGTTTAAGGAGTTGAGTTTTGAATAGTGACATTGGTAAGGGTAGATGGTATGAGAATTTGTATATTACAAATAGTTGAGAACTTATCCTTATTTAAAAAATGTGTGTAATGCCACTTATAACCAACCAATCTATGCTTAGAGCGGTGCGTCTCTTCACATCCTTGCAAGATATAAGATGGGATTCAAAATATTTTCAAGAGGGGTCCAACTAGATATTTTTATATTATAATTTTATCCTTTACAGATTACTACAATTAGAGAAGCTTTAATAACATTCTATCCAATTGGAATAAGAAGGAGAAGATCATCAATTGACATTCCTCATTCAACACAAAACATGTAACAAAACAACATTATGCAACAAACTTTAAAATTTTGTTGTCATCGATACTTTCCTTCTACATTCAAACCATAAATAGATTCAATCCTTACCTAGAATTACCCTCAAATGATGGAGAGATGCTTTCTTTACCCGACAACATAAATTTCTCATTCACTATTGCTCAATACCCTGCAACCAAATACAATGAAATCATGATCAATTAGCATTACAAAAGATGTTGAAAAGTTTTAATAAATGTTATAGTTTTGTTGCATTGATAAGTGGGCTAGAGGCATATTAGGATCTATAGTGTTATAACAATAACTTTAAGAAGACTAAGATCAACATGTTACCAATATGGTTGCAATTAGTAGTGATCAATTTTAGTGAATAATGACTTAACACATTTTAACAAAGGAAACAAAACATTACTTTTAATAACATCAAAATGTAGAATGTAGCAATAGTCAAAATAAGGAATTAAATGATAGAACTACAATGTAAATAGTGGAGAATCATTGTTTGTAGCCATTTAAGTATCCATATGTCTTTGGTTTCTCTCCCTCCCATCCAAAATAAGATTCAACCACTCTAAATCAAGAATGCATGGATAATAGGTGGAGCTAAAAAAATGCACAGTGTTTACATTAATGACCTATATCAAAAATGCAAACATGTTGCACTTTTTAGCTCCACATGATGTCCTATGAATATCAATTGAGATTGCATAATGAACTAGGGCCTCCTTCTACATTGCCTAAAACAAAGAGATTGACACAATTAACATCTAATACTATCTCCATTAATTTGGTCCACTCAAGCATAACATTTTATTTTTTCTTTGAAACATAAATAGTAAAGGATATCCAACATATTAATTGCCAATTTCTCTTGAAATTGTTCACTAACAAGAGCAACTCATAGATAGAAAACAAAGTGTTTGATGCCGATGCAATGAAGAGTTTAAGTGATGCTTCAATTACTTTAGATATCTATGAAATAGAAATAGAAGACAAACAAATTATCAGTATTAATTGCAAGATTCTCAATAAGGTATGTAAAGTCATCATAGATTCTAGTTACATTCAATGTACAAGATTTAAAAATGTATAAAGGGCCCTGAAATTGAATTCAAGAAGAGAGGAATCAATCCTCAACTACTTACCCCTATTGTCCCATAATAATTTCTTTCTTTGTGGGGGAGAATGGTGCAGGAGCACCCTAGTTCTGGCTTGCAAGTCTCAATTTTGGGTCATAGATATGGAATAAGGGTTTCTTAGTTAAGAATATTGTCATCACCAACCTCAAAATTAAAAAAATAGTTATTTAGGAGATCATAATGGAAAAAAAAATTACCTTCCCATTAAACGCTTCAATAATGAGCCAACTATTGATATACCTAAGGAAAACCCAACATATGGAAGAATGAAATTAGTGTAAGTTAGTCAAAGAGGAAAGACTAGATAGGAGAAAGAGCACATGGAGGAAGAAAAACAAAAAGAGGATTAGAAAAGGGATGTTAGCATTTAAGAGTGTCCAATTGGCAATTAAGAAATAAAGAATTTTGTACAATTTTTTTTAGAAGTATCATATGGTCAAACCAAAATAGATGAAACAAATTAATATGTCAAGGAATTCAATCTCACGGATGATCATTAGTAGAAAATATTTAATGATAAGCAATAGTTGATACCAAAAGAAAAGTGAAAATGACATGTATATATTCTGTAATATGAAAGTGGTTGAGACCAAACATTATTTTATCATGGAATATTTAACTTCTAACAACATTAAAATCCAGCTATGTGGATACTCTAGAGGTAGGAAAATTAAACTACCTATTTGAAGAAAATCAATTAGGTAGAATTGTGAACATAATGAACAAAATCCACAGTTGGAGAGAAATTTAAATAAGAAGTTACAACTGATCTAAATTTCTTGACATCCCATCCATAGGTGTGTACTAGTTTACAAGTTCCATAAGTTACTTTAGCCTCATGAACATTATTAAATTTTTAAATTTCATTTCATCTCATGATTATTATAGAGTAGGATATTATAAGAGGATAATTCCACTAAAATCATCATATTACATATGGAAAGAAAAAAACCTCGATTAAAATTTGTTCATTGTCAGGGTTGCTTGGTTATTTCTAGGTGGTCAAAGGCAGTAAAAGGTGGTCAAACAACCACAATATGGCCACAAGAATGAAGAAAGGTGGAGTGAGATGTAATAAGGTTTGAAACACCATAAGACATACATTTTTCCTCCATTGGTGGCAAGGAAGCCAAAAGTTGTCATTTAATTCTCAACTTTGCAAAAATTACAAAATTTGAAAAGTTGCAATAATGCAACTCTAGAAAATAGGTAATATGTTTGAAAAAGTTGTTATTTTTCATCTTCATTAAGTTTTAAATAATCTTGAAATCACATATAAAAATTTTAAAAGGAAGTTGTATGGGTTGGAGATAAGAATTTTTTGAAAGTCAATACCAAACTAAGTTTTTGACAGTTAAAATATTATTTTTGTCTCCTATTCATGTGTTTTTGTGATTGAATGGGAAATTTTATTGTAAATATGAGTTGATATTATTTTTGAAAAATTTCTTGTATAGGTCTTGTTTTCCATCCATTGAGTTTTGTATATATTCCATTCAATTTTCTAAGTGCTGCTAGTTTTTCTTTATAACTCAACAATTTAAACAAAATTCAGTTTAACTCTTATCACCACAATTGAAAATTCATGAAACCTTGGAGAAAGGAGGTAGAATCAGTTTAATTTAAGATGCAAAAGGTTGGAGTTAGTGATAGTCATTTTGTGAATTTTTCTAGCAAGCCCTAGGTGGGTTGATGGTCAATCTAGCTAGAGATAAATGAAGAAATGTGCCTGTCAAATGTATAGGAAGCAAGATAATTGCATGGTTTCTTTTGAAAATGAAAGAGAACTGAAATGAGGTCCTTACATCAAAAGGGGAAGGTTCCACTGACCCATTGAAGGGTTTCAAAAATTCATTTGATGCATATAGCCAAGAAAGGCTTCAAAACCCTTAGAAACCCTCCATTTTGGGATTTGTGTTGTAGGAATAGAGTTGGGAAGTCAAACCTCTAAAATAATATGCAATGTAAAAATGAATATCTTGAATGGTGAATGGGTTGGTAGGTTGTTAAGAAAGTTTGCAAATTAAAGCCCAAAAACCTTGTTTGGAGGGCTGATTGCAAAGGGCTACTAGAAAGTACCCAACTAGTTTAGAAATCGGTAGAGAAAGGGAGTTTGGGGTCATTTTGATTATTCATTCTACATCAAAACAAAATTTTTTAGACCTTATTAAACTTCCTTGAAGACCTTCAAAATAAAGAAGAAATTTAAAGCAATTTAGGACAGAGAAACCATGTTTGGAAAAGAAGGCAACTTTTGGGTGTTGTAAAGGGCCTCATTATAAAGTTGATAAAAATAAGCTAGGTGGAGTTTGTTGATGACCAAAGGAGTCAGTTAGACATATCAAGAAGATTAGAACTGAGTTTGGGAAGTTTCTTTTGATTTCACATCACATTGTCAAGAGTTTCAAAGTGACAAATCTATTTACTAATAGATAGTATTTATCACAAAAGAGATGACTATGATTCATTATAGAAATGTAGTGATAATAACTAATAGTATAGACATGTGATGAAACTATAGTGGTAATTGATATGGAGTCTATATAAATTTACATCATAGACACATCTACATCAACATGGAAGAAATGAAAGTCATTAGTGACTATGGTGAAGTTCTCTAACCACTCGATGATGAGACCATATATTGGTGTTTAGTTTTGATAGGTTTAGTTTGAGATTCACTTGGTTTCAAGAATCCTTTCATATTCTCTACTTAACAAGGCCAGCTACATGAAGGTGGAAGCTCATTTAGCCTCTCCCCCCTATAATCACTCTAAATTCCTCATTAACATCTAAGTAAATATTTCATTCATTCATTTAAGAACTATGTCATTGAATCATTATAATCACATAACATTCATTAACATGGCATCGAATTAATTAATATGTATAAACATTCATCAATTTTTGTAAACACACCAATCATTATATCCACATAACATTCATTAACATGACATATAATTCATTAATACATATAAACATTCATCAATAATTTATGAACACATCAATCATTATAATCGCATAAAAATATTCAATAATATGACATACAATTCATTAATAACCAACATTCATAAAAAAATCATAAACACATGATTCATCATGAAACAAGATTTTTAACATTCATTTCTTCTTTTGTTTTTTCTTTTGTTGAAGATAAAGGTTAATAGGAACATTGTGACTATCTTCAACATTCTCCTATGGCTCTTGTGGTTCTGATCTTATGACACGAGGCTTTGTCTTCTTTTTTAGAGGACAAGGCTAATGTGTCCCTACGATAAGAAATAAATAGGTTTAATTCTAAATATATTTTTTAATGTTATAAGTATTTCATTAATCTAATGAATATAAAAAGGATTTTTCTTTACTTGATAGTGATGCATCATCTACTATCACATTTTATTCAACCCCAACCTCAACATACTCAACACTAACATCACACTCAACTCCATCACCATGATGTTCTGCATACTCAAAAATTATCACATAAAGGTTACACCAATTATGATTTAAGATGTTAAATTTGATTAATAATTACATAATTAATTTTCAATAGAAATTGAATATGTACCTCTATCACTATGATGCACATCAGGGCCTTCATCATGTGTAGGATCTATGCCTTCGTCATCATGAATAGGATCTATGTAGGGAGTAGAAGGATGCAATGAAATGTCATGCACATTGTTATCATTGTTCAAAATTAATATCAAATAGATTATTTATCATGTAGTTCTCAATTTTAGTTATTATTCATTAGGCTTATTTACATGTGTGTGAATCAATACATCATAATCTTCTACATCTTTATGGCCACTAGAATCTGTGTGGTGGCAAGCAACCACTTCTTTATAGCCTTGCTTGAATTTAATTTGTTTTTCCTCTTCTATGGGAACTAGATTAAATTCAATGCCCTTCATTTTTTGCATAATATTATCAATATTGAATGTATTACTTATTTGTAATTTTATATAAAAAAATTGATACAAAATTTCATTTACTGTTACTTACAAGTCATGAGTAAATTTTCATATATTCATGAGACCCAAGATGGTGTTGACCCACCTTATCTTTTCTAGCTTGTGTAGCCTTTGATGTGTCCTATAGCCTATATGTGTAAACTTTGAAATATGTTATATTATATAAATATAAAGATCACTAATTTGTGGATAATTACATTAATACTACCAAATGCCTATTTTTTTTGAGTGATGGTTTAATTCCTTTATCTCTTAGTCTTATCTCTTTTGCATCTTCAATGATTTCATTCCACTCCATCTCTAGAACCATAGGAGGACACTTGTACTTTGGATTAAGCTTTAGAGCCCTTCTATATTAGTATCTCACAATCTTTAGATGTTTGCAAGATTTTTTAAGAATTTGGACTATGTTCAAAATATTTTGATCAAAGAGATCCTCTAGAGATTTTATGAGATGATCTTTTAATTTAGGGCCTTTCTTATTCCACCTTTTAACAAAAAATAAAATTGTTAGATAAAAAAATTAGTTCAAGCTATGTACCTTAAATATTTTTAAAAAAAATGGATGACTGGAAAAATGTAGCAACCAATTATATGAAGCTACGTATCTTTTACATAATGTGGGCCCAAATATCTTCAATGTTAAATCATAAAAAAGATCATTTCCTGCAAAATCATCATGAGATCATTAGTCAAAAATGAGTTATGAATAAGTAAACTACAATTACACTCTTAGTAATTATAATTTTAAAGTACCCAAAAGATTAGGAAATTTTAAGGGAATCATATCCCTCTCAGTAATCAACAATGATGCCTCCAATGATCCACTAGAAGTAACATAGGCTACTCTAGGAAATTTTTGGTTAAATAATCACTAGTACTAGTATCGGTTCTATCATCATGAGAAGGTGTACTTGTCATTGCACAAAGTTAATCAATGTCACACTATGATCAAATGAACAAGAAAGTACAAATCAAATCATATTTAACACATAACAAAATGTAGCAAAACAAGGATTCACCAGCTTTAGTTGCAATAGATGTGGATGTTTGCATGCTCCTTATTACTGATCCTGTAGTTAGAACTCTTAGAGTACTAGCTAACCTCATTTAAGGATGTGTATGTATATCAATAGGACCTAAAAAATAGTTTTATACACAATGTATTGTCTTTTTAAAATATAGATTGCAAAAAACATAACAACAATAATATAAAACTATCAATAATAATCATGAAGAAAATAATAGTATAATTTTGACTATTAATGGACTACAATAAGAATTTTTAGTGATTTGGATGATGTCCTTTCTGATAGTTGAAAATTGAAATCACATACATGTAGGAGTTTCACCAAGACCCTCGTCAGGTGCAACAACTCAGTGACGTGTCAAAAAATGTTGTAACAACACATACATATTTTGGTTCATGATCCATAAATTAGTATAAAATATAAAGGTTTATTGAACTATTTTCCTAGCTAAAGATTAATTATTTCTTACTTTTAGAAAATGTGCTCTATGAGAGAATTCATTTTCATGAAGGGTAGTCCCCTTAATACCATAAACACATAATAGAAACAAAGAAACAACAACAAATGTGAACAAAATATGGGATTTTTTTTCTTTAAAAAAATAGTGAGAAAGCCACTTTCTATATATATATATACATATATATTTCTGATTCTAAGATATAGAGCTCTCGAAGAAAAGAATTAGGTAGAAAAACTCCATTCATTACCCCATCAAGAAGAAGAAAAAAGAAAAGGAGAGAGGAAAGAATATGAAAGTTACACAAACCTAGTTATAGCTTCCTAGGCATGAGACTTCCAAATTACAATATATATCAAGAAGAAGATAAGAAGAAAAGAAGAAGCATTTAGATGGAATGTAAAATTTACAACATGACTAGAATGTAAAAGTATGAAGAAGTATAATCTGTATAAAGTGCCACTAGATATCAGTTGAAGAATGCTACGAAACTAGACCAAAAACACTCAAGCCATCTGCTAATAAAAAATCTGATGCAGCTCCATGAAAAAACCTACACACAAAATTGTGGAAAACACAAAACCACAAAAAACCAACCAAAAAAACTTACTCCTCAATGTCCCCTACCATAGGAACAAAACTACCAATCTGGAGGGTAAGATCATGAGTGGCATTATTAGGATTAAATGTAGGAGCAGTAGTTGGAACAGATGCCTGAAATGAGTCATGTTCTAGCAAATCTAATAAAGAAAAAACAATTTGATGCACATTTTTAATACAATTTTTGGGCAATCCATTACCAAATTGCTACAATGCAACTTTCACCAGATGAAAAGATTGCTTCTAAAGAGATTTCTTAATACTCTCACAAACCATGTAAATACTATTATAACTAAGGAGAGTATGGTGGTGAAACAAACTCCCAATGAGGGCAAAACCACTCCATAGATTATATTTCAAGGCTTCTTATTATCGTCACAAATGAAGAATTATGGAATTTAGATTTACGATATGCTAATTGACATGGGTACCTTCATTAAATTAATCTGCAAGACAAAGCTATGAACTATCACCCAGAGCTACCAAAACTATCCTAAACAATCCTACGGGCCTTCATTATATAGGCAAATTTTCTACCACCCAAGAAGGTTCTAGAAATTAATCCTTGATAAAGCCCAAATTACATAAATTATATTTATTACATTAGAGTTAGCTCAAATAATTACAAACTTTATTTTATGACCATAAGTAAGGTAGCCTAACTTACAGAGACCATAACTCATAAACTATAGCTCTGATTGACTATTATAACCACTCTTCGGAGAGGGTAGAACCTAAACTACAATGCTTGAATGCAAGGCACCATTTAGCAGGGGTTAGACCCCTTTTTAGAGCCTCTAAAGCCTTCAAAATGGAGTTCAAAGACCTTTCTCCAAAATTTTCCACCAAAAATCTGTAATAACTTCTTTGATAATGAAGCTAGAGAAATGAGATTTTTATGGTAGGCTTATAATTCAAAAATGAACCTTCATATAGAAAATTAGAACATTTTGAGCTTATATGACAAACTTACTAAAAATTGTAAGTTACTAATGTTAGAATAAATAAATAATTATTTATTCTATTTACTTAAGCTTACTTAGGTTAATGCATTTATTTAATATTTAGTATTTAATAGTTGTAGTGGTTAGTTGTTGACAACATGGGAGTTTGTTCCCTTCTAGCATGTTCCACCTTTTTGTGGAAGAGTGCTTGGTTGTCAACCTTATCTTCTACCTCCTTCCAGCTTGTTCTACAAGCTTCCATGAGGCCTTTATAAATGGTCTCTCCCTCATTATATCATCATCTCATTCATTATATTGTAAATACATATTTTCTTGTGTTTACATATCTTGTTGTCTCTCATGTCCATTTAGGGTTTTTCTCTTACTCCACGCTCTTCCTTCCTTAGTTTCTCTTTGATAGGTAATATGCATGTAGGTGATCTCAGGCATCTTTAGAGTTGGATTTCATCAACTCCAACATGGTATCAGAGCCTTCTTGCTACTGCTTCATTGAATAATTTTTGAAGCCATGATTTGGAGTCACAAACCCTAGTTTGTTTGTGCATTTTTCTTCAAATTGGGACAACAGTGAATTTTTGGAGCACATTGGGCCCAAATAGGCATTGCCATTGGATCTAAAAGGTCATTTCCAATCAGGAATCATATAAAACTTTTGGATTTTGGAGATAGGGCTCCGAGAGGCAAAAAAATTTTAGTTGCAGGCTCTCTGTATGGACTATACAGACATAGAGCGAATTTTTTTTAAAAATATATATTACACAGAGCGCACCACTATAGCTTCACCCAACATCCACCATGGGGCTACCTTGCTATGCCCGGTAGTGCCACCTTTCCACTGCCACGATTGGCCTCAGCTTGCGCTCCCCTTGAGCACCTTCTCCTCTGGTGGTACCTCCCCAGTCATCGGCAACAACACTTGTGTTCTCTGCTCATTCACTACTCCAATAGAAAACCTTTGCCCCAACACCACTTTACCTAGTTGTTTGCCTAGTTAGTGTTTTTCCAGCCACTTGGCAACATGTGGGGGTGACATGTGGCCTAGGTGCCGTGTGGTACTCTGCCATGTGGACCTACCACATAACCCCTGCCACATCATCTTTGCCATGTGGCCTCTTTTTTGCGCTGATGGGCCTCAAGCTATCAAATTTAGCATAGTGAAATGCTGATGTTAGTATGACATTAGCATTACATCATCAGACCTTGCTTGCACATCTCCAGGGTTAGTTTTGGACCTACTTGAAGTTTTTTGGCCATAACTTGAGCATACAGAGGTATTTTTCCAATCTAAATTTTTTTTTGAAAAGCTAGTTTTAAGACGAAGACATTAGTGTAGGTATTTTTAAGTTTTGATGCATTTTTGTTGCCCATTTTTTTAGTTGAAGTCTAAAGTTGTACTTTTGACTCCGGCTTGCATATATTTTGCGTCCCATGTCAATTTTTTGAAAACGTTATATTTTTGGAAAGTTGGTTTTATCACATTTTTTGAAGTGTTGTCTTTTTCCTTTGATTCTAGCCCATGCTCTTTCTATCATGTTTTTGGCATTTTTTCTCTATGGTGGATATCTTGAGTGTTTTAGGTTCGAGGATCATTTTCCTGGCATGGTTTCTTTTGTTTTAGGCTATACTTTCTTTTGTGTCATCTTTTTTTCTATTTTGATCATTGTAGACATCATTTGTAAGCTCTTTTGTATACACACTAAGATAAAGTGTTACTTTTGCATTTTGGGTTTATGAACATTATTTTGAGTCAGTTGTACATACATTTTTTTATAAAGCACCATGGAAGGGATAGTTGTTTGTTGTTTAAGATATTCTCCCTTTGTCAAGTGAGCATCCCTTCCATGAAATTAGCCCCATGCAGCATCAGTGTGACTGTTTCTTTATAGGTGTTTGTACCTCTTCCTCTCTCATCATTCTTAGTTTATCTACATGAGACTTTGGCCCACCTTCTCAGTTTCCTATCATCTCACCTTGTCTACATTAAGGGGGGTTATATTTTTGTTCTAATGCATCCTTGGTTCGATAGTTTGATAGTGTGAACTATGTATTTAGTGGTTGATCCTATATACAAGTCAATTGTAGTGGCTGGCTACCTATGCATTTCGGTGAGATGGATCATCTACCAAATAGACATGCTCGATTCATGTCTTCTTCTTCCATGGAGGTTCTTGAAATTAGCAATTTCTTCTGATGGAAAACTTTGTGGCTTCTTCATTCTTTAGTGATGCTCTTCATGATCAGTCCTTGTTCCTATTTTAGAGGACATTTCCCTAGTTGGAGACTTCTTCAGTTCTTCACTAGGTTCTTACCTCTTTTTGGGGGAGGGTTTTTCCCACATGGTTTTCTCTCTTTCCCCATTTTCAGAGGTTGCATCTTTTGCATTGTACATGGGTACCTAATATGGTCTTGTTTTCGAGACCCATTTTGCATTTTCATGTTAATTTTGTGAGCTTAAGGCATTTCCCTAAGTTGCACTTAAGGGGGGGGGGGGGGGGGTGTTAGAGTAAATAATTAATTATTTATTCTATTTACTTAAGCTTACTTAGGTTAATGCATTTATTTAATATTTAGTATTTAATAGTTGTAGTGGTTAGTTGTTGACAACACAGGAGTTTGTTCCTTTCTAGCATGTTCCACCTTTTTGTGGAAGAGTGGTTGGTTGTCAACCTTATCTTTTACCTCCTTCCAGCTTGTTCTACAAGCTTCCATGAGGCCTTTATAAGTGGTCTCTCCCTCATTGTATCATCATCTCATTCAGCATATTGTAAATACATATTTTTTATATGTTTGCATATCTTGTTGTCTCTCATGTTCATTTAGGGTTTTTCCCTTGCTCCATGCTCTTCCTTCCTTGGCTTCCCTTTGACAAGTTATTGCATGCAGGTGATCTTGGGTGTGTTCGAAGTTGGATTTGATCAACTCCAACAACTAAAAATAGTAACCTATCTACTAGTCCTAATTAAAATAGAAAAGGATGAAAATAAAATATTTTTGGGTGATGCAAAATAGCCCTCACACCTAGGGTGCTCCTACATCAAACACCTAGGGTAACTTAAGAACTGACTCTGTCACATCTTAAGCGTTCAAAGGAAAACCATGATTAACCTCTTCCTTTGCTAGCCATGATGAATCTTCAATAGGTCATCATTTCTATTTCACCAAATATACTTGATATGTCATGTTTCTAGTGCTTCTACCAACATGACTATCTAGTATTTGCTCAATCTCTTTTGTAGCTAAACTAGCTACTAGAATACTCCATTTCACTTCAACAAATTCATCTCCATCATCTCCTATTGGAAATGTAAGAGAAGTAATTGAGAGGGGAGAGGTGAATTAGTTACTACAAAAATAATCAAATTCCCTTAAGATATCAAAATAAAACCAAAAACAAAACCAAAACTTTGCTGAAACTGAATATACCACTATAACTCAGTTAGCATAGAATCACTCGGTTAACATAGTAACTAAATTTACACTAGTAATGACTGTCACTTGGTAAACACTTGGTTAGTGCTGAATATATACATTTTTACTTGGTTAACAATGAACATGTAGATCTTATGATATTAAGTGTGATTAACCTTAATTAAGTTAGTTGCAAAAACATAAAGAAAATAACATGAACACAAGAGACACCAAAATTTAACGTAGAAGTCCAATTTGGAAAAACCACCAATTACAACTAGTTACTATTTTTCACTCTTCTAAAGTGATCCCTATTAGGAGCCAACCCTATTAAAACTTACAAAGCACATTGTTAGGTGTGTCCTTGTTAAAGGATTTAGATCACCCTATTAGGAGTGGCCTTGTTAGAGGTCTTCAAGAACTTCAATGTAGAAATGCCACCTTGTTAGAGGATTTGGTAAATAGTTGTTAAGATAACTCTATTAGGAGATTTGATTCACTACCACAATTATTAGAGAGTAACAATGAATTGACCTGATTGCTAATGCAATTATCTTCTTGATTTTAGATCTCTCTTCTAGCTTGATTACTTGATCCTCCTTGATCAAAATGTTCTTTGTAGCTTGATTAACTTGGATACTTGACTATCCTTCTACTTTACTTCCTTTCTTCATCTTCTTCCCTTGCACATATTCTCTCATTCAATCCTCAACTTGACCTTATACTTATATGAATTACCTTGTCAAGTCAACTTGAATACACTATTAATTAATCAATAATCAACCATTAAGTTGTCTAGAACTAACAAAAAATTCTATCAGATTCAATATGCCGATATAGGAAAATCCTTCATTAGTCGACCCAAATCGATCAACACCAACTCATAAAAGACTTTCCTTTGGTAACTGAGTGAACTCACTTAACATTGCATCCTGAATCAAATTTCTTTCAATAATTGAGTGAGCTCGGTTAACACTAGATTTCCTTCAATACCCAAGTTAGCTCGATAGATACTAACTCATAATTTGGTTGATGCTAGAATGTTCAACATACACATGAAAATACCTTCATCATCCAAGTGAGCTCAACAAAAATTGATTGGTAAAGATTTGACATTTTGTGTAACATTAAAGATAATATACAATTGAATAATTGTTTTTAACAATCTCCCTCTTTGGCATTGATGGCAACATGTCATAATACAATGAAATTTTAGAGAAAAATAAAAGTAAGGATAATATCCTTAGTTCGATTCTAATTCTCATCTATGAGAACTTCCTCTATTAGTGTGAGCTCCCTCTGACATAAATATGTCCCTCTAAAATGATTCTTTGAATACTCTAACTGCAATTTCTCCTCTTGCGAGAAAACCCTCCCTTTTTGACATCTCATGCCAAAAGAATAAACATTCCTTCTTCATAAAATTTCTCTGATTTGACAATATAAAATCTCCCTCTTTGACATCTCATGCCAAAGAGAGCATTCAATGGACCTCCTATGTACCTGATGTACTGATTCATATGCAATATTCTCTTACAACACTACATCAACCATAACTGATCTTCAAATACTCGATTAATGCATCACTAAACATTGTTTAGTGAGATTTAGATAGGGGAATAACCACTAGCTTACCTCTTTAGATACAAGAATGCATCCTTAGGCAATGGTTTGGTGAACATGTCTACAATTTGTTCCTTTGTATTCACATATTCCAATCTCACCTCTTTGTCTTATACCAATTTTCTTAGAAAAATGATATTTATTGCAATGTGTTTAGTCTTGTTATGAATCATAGGATTCTTGGAAATGTTAATTGCACTAGTGTTATCATATAAAATAACTACGAGATCCTTGATTTATTCCTTCATACCCATCAATAGTTATTTGAACCAAACAATGTTTGAACAATTGACTGTTGGTGCAACATATTCCACTTGTGATGTAGTTTGAGAGATGCAATTCTTCTTTTTTCTTATCCAACACACTAGCCTCTTTCTAAGAAAAAATGCTCCACCAATAGTGATTTTCTTTTCAATAATACTTCTTACCCAATCAACATCAGTAAAGGATTTCAATTCAAATTTGCCTCCTTTCTTATACTATAAACCATAATCTTCAGTACCCTTTAGATACCTCATGATTCTTTTAATTTCCATCATATGATTTTCTTTTGGATTAGCATAAAATCTTGCCACCATACCAACTGCTAGTGCAATATTAGGTCTTGTATGCACTACATACTGAAGTTTTCCAACCATTGATCTATATGTAATCTGATCTACCTCTTTGGAATCATCATTTTTGAAAAGCTTATGTCCATTAGACATAGTTGTTCAAACTAGGCTAGAATCCTCCATTTCAAATCTCTTCAACATCTCCTTGATGTACTTTGATTGAATGATGTAGATACCATCTTTCTTTTGTTGAATCTATAGGCCAACAAAGAATTTGATTTCTCCAAACATTGACATTTCAAATTCCTTACTCATTTCATTAGAAAAGGATTTTCACAAGCCATCATTTCTAGTGAACAATATATCATCTACAAAATGTTTTGTTAGCAACATATTCTTTTGTGGTCCTTCCTTGACGTATAGGCTATTGTTGTCATTCATCCTTTGAAAGCCAATCTTTACCAAATAATAATGCAATCTTTCATACCAGACTCTAGAGGATTGTTTGAGACCATACAAAGCTTTTTGAAATGTGAAAAGCATATTCTTTTTACTAGGATCAATGAAAACTTTACGCTTCTCAATGTAGACTTCTTCTAGAATTCCATTCAAGAAAGCTGACTTTACATCCATCTGATATACTTTAAATCCTTTATGTGTAGCATAAGAAAGTAGTTTTCTAATGCCTTCTAGTCTAGCAATAAGAGAAAACATTTCTTCATAGTCAATACCTTCCTCTTAAGCATAACATTTGCATACTAGTCTTTCCTTATTCCTTAAAAATTCTCCATTTTCATTCAACTTATTTCTAAATACCCGTTTTTGCCAATTATATTTTTTTCCTTGGGTTTAGGAACTAGAGACTAAGTCTTATTTGTTCCAATTTGTTCTATCTCTTTATTCATAGCCTCAATCCAACTTTCATTGTCTAATGCATCTTTAATAGTTATAGGTTTAAACTTAGTAAGAAAATATGTACCTTTTAGTTTGTTTCTTGTCATAGTGCCTTCTACATGATCTCCAATGATCTGCTCAAGTGATGATACTTTTTGATATATCTAGAAAGTATAGGTTATTTATTTTTTATTTTACTTAGCTCACCATGATCTTCTGAATCATGCTTAGGTCCCACTATTTGTGACTCAGATCCTTCAAACTGTGACTTAGTTTCCACTAGCTGAAACTCAGGTCCTTTTGAAGGTGACTCAGGTTGCATTGGAGATTTTGGGACTCAGGTGGTAAAAACTGCTGATTCCTAATTGCATTAGTTTAAACTTTAGGTGAAGTATCAGGTACATAATAAAAAAACTTTCTATAGTTTATAGGTTCTTTACTTCTTTATCACTCTTTTCTGCAAACTCATCAATCTTTACATGTGCACTTTCTATAACTTTGTGAGTAGTTCGATTCAAATATTTAAATGCTTTACTTTTGTTGGAGTACTCTAGGAATATGCATTCATCACTTTTCAAATCAAATTTTCCTTTCCTTGTCTCTTTTAAGATATAACATTTTCTTCCAAACACTTTGAAATAATAGACATTAGGTTTATAGCCATACATTAATTCATAAGGTGTTCATTCTAAATCTTTCTTCAACTGAACTCAGTTCAATGTATGAACTATTGTGTTAATTGCTTCCTTCTAGTATTTGATTGTAACATTTTTCTCTATCATTAGTGTCATTGCACAATCCATAATGGATCTATTTCTTCTCTCTACTATGCCATTTTGTTGAGGTGTACTAGGTGTAGATACTTATTTTCTAATTCCTCTTTCATTGAAAAATTCATTGAATTCATTGGAGATGATTTCTCCTCCTCTGTCTAATCTGAAACATTTCAATTTCTTTCTAATTTCTTTCTCCACTCTAGCTAGATACCACTTAAATTTTTGAAAAGCTTCTTATTTATCCTTCAAGTACATTATTATCATCATCCTAGAATAACCATCAACAAATAAAATAATGTACTTATCTCCATAATATATTTCTATGTTAGTAGGTCCACAAAGTTCTATATGAACCAACTCTAGAACTTCTTCAAAATGATAGTTCTTTCTCTTGAATCTTGTCTTTCCCATCTTACCAATTTGACAATTCTTGCACATGCCCATATTAGGTTTATTGGGGCTTGGAATGCCGCTCACTCTTCTATTCTTGTTTATGTTGACTAGGTTATCAAAATTCACATGACACAACCTTTTATGCCATTACCAACATTCTTCTACTTCAGCTAGGAAACATGAACTTTCAGTTAGATCTAGATAGAATAGATTAACTTTTTTTTTGAATGCCAGTCCCAACCAAATTTCCTTTCCCATCAAGTAGCTTGGCCTTTCCATTCATGAATTCTACCTTGAATATAATGTTGTTCAACCATGCCACATTAAATAAAGTATGTTTTAGTCCTTCAACCCAAAAATAATTATCATGTTTGAGTCCATTAGTGAATGCAATGCAACCTTTTCCTTTTACATAACATAGTTCATCATTGCAAAATTTTAAACTTCCACTATCATAGCATACAAAGTTCTCAAAATTTGATTTATCACCAGTCATGTGGTGAGAACAACCATTATCTATGATCCATGCATCATTCTTGCTAATATGAGAAATGAGGGCCATGTTATCATTTTCATCATCTGATTCATCTTTAATAGAAATGTAAACCATTTCATCCTCATCACTACTGTCAGAATCTTTAGCCATGTAACAAGATTTCTTACCTTTGTCCTTGTTATCCTTGTAGCTTTTGAAATCTTTCTTGCTTTTGTACTTTCTATACTTGTTTTCTTCTTTTCGTTCTTTGTTTGGACACCTTGCAATAATGTGACCAACTTCTTCACAAGAAAAATAGATTAGGGTATTTTACCTTTGTCCTTTCCTTTCCCTTAGGAAATCATCTTGCAAGTAATGCTTCAATGGTTTCAAGATCATCATCAAAATATTTATCATCTTCACAATTAGATTCCTTGCCTTTTGATTTTCCACCCTTTTTTTTATTTGAGTGAAAGCTTAGCTTGAAATGCAAACTTAATTTTACCAAAGTTAGGAACATAGTTATCATAGTTTTCTAACTCAAAGGTTGTCAACCTTCCCACTAGTGCATCCAAAGTTGTACCATTTTTGGGATCACTTCTTATCTCTTGAATTGCAGAAACTCTAATTGTATAAGTAGGGAGAAGAGTTCTAAGTACCTTGCTTACCACTATCACATCATTTATCTTTCCTCTCAAGGCTCTGATTGTACATACACCTGATTTGATTCTTTCACTACATTTTTCAATTTTTTCATCTTCTTTCATTTTCATTTGATCAAATTGACCTCTAAGACTTTTTGTCTTAGCTCTCCTCACATTGTCATCTCCTCCATAGATATCTTTCAGCTTGTTCCTTATCTCATGAGTAGTACGATAACCTTTGACTTCATGTAATTCAACATATTTGAGAGTAGAGGCAATGTCAATCATCATTACGTTATGATTCTTCATTTCTATAATTTCTTCCATAGTCAAAGTTCTAGTAGGTGCCACATACTTGGTGTTTAGATATTTTAGGCCCGAGTCTCTAATTGTTGCCAAATGTAGCTTCATTAGAGCCTGTCATGCTCTAAATTTATTTGTGTTAAATTTAGGAATTTCCATTCTATAAGAAATCTTGAAATTTCCCTTCTGTAAGACATCTTATTCTTAATCTTATGCCCTTGAAACCTTATTTGCAAGCACAAAATTCTCTGATACCAATTGTTGGAAATGTAAGAGGAGTAACTAAGAGGGGAGAGGTGAATCAATTACTAAAAAAAAAAAATCCAAGTCCCTTAAGATGTCAATACAAAACCAAAATCAAAACTCTAGTAAAACTGAATATACTATTGTAACTTAGCATAGAATTACTCAGTTAATAGAGTAACTTAGTTTACACTAGAAATGATTGTCACTAAGTAAAAACTTGGTTAATATTGAATATATGCACTGTTACTTGGTTAACACTGAACATGTAGATCTTATGATATTAAGTGTGATTAATCTTAATTAACTTAGTTGTAGAAACATAAATCAAATAACATGAACACATGAGACACCAAGACTTAATGTGGAAACCAAATTTGGGAAAACCACCAATTGCAACTAGTTACTATTTTTCACTCTTTTGAAGTGAGCTCTGTTAGGATCCAACCTTGTTAAAAGTTACAAAACACACTGTTAGGTTGACCCTATTAAAGGATTTAGGTCAGCCTATTAGGAGTGGCCTTGTTAGAGGTTTTCAAACATTTCATTCTAGAAATGCCACCTTGTTACAAGATTTGACAAATAGTTGTTAAGCTAACTATGTTAGGAGATTTGATTCAATGCTACAATTATTAGATAGTAACAATGAATTGACTTGATTGGTAATGCAACTATCTTGCTGATTTCATATCTCTATTTTGGCTTGATTACTTGATCCTCTTTGATCAAAATGTTCTTTGTAGCTCACTTAACTTGGATACTCTTCTATCCTTCTAATTCACTTCCTTTATTCATCTTCCTCTCTTCCACATATTCACTCATTCAATCCTCAACTTGATCTTATACTTATATGAATTACCTTTTCAAGTCATCTTGAATACACTTTTAATTACTCAATAATCAACCCTTAAGTCAGCTAGAACTAACAAATAAATCTATTAGACTTAATATGCTAATACAATAAAATCCTTTGTTAGCCGAACCAATTCGGTCAACTCTAACTAATTTTTTTTTTCCTTTCGTAACTGAGTGAACTCAATTAACACTACATCCTAAACTGAATTTCCTTTAGTAATCAAGTGAGCTCAATTAACACTAGTTCCATGCCAAGTTTTCTTTGTTAACCTGTCATGCCCAAAATACGAGGGGCAAAAACACACAATAATTTTTTTTTTTATAATAATAAAGTTTACTAAGGTTTAAGATTTGAATTGCAACAAAAGATTTATTATGTTCATCACACATTTATCATTATGAGAAGCAATTCATTTCAATGATTAAATACTTGTATCAACTTTTGGTTATGTTATTTCATTTAGATTACAACGATACTTGAAAAAAAAAATGGATAATTTAATTTAACCCGATAACATAATATTTTACTTTAATATTAAATTTCCTAAGATCCTAATATTTACTAACAATAAAATAATAATAATAAAAACATTACTATACATACCTAATAACTCTTACTCATCATACATTAGCCTTCATAAATTTAAAAAAATAAAAAAAATAAAGAAAATAAACTAAACTATCAATTTTGTTTAATTATCATAAGTTCTAAGCAATTCTAAACTTATAATTGATCTTACAAAAATTATTTAAATAACAATTTAACTAATCTATCTATTCTTAAACTTAATTAAATAAAAATAAACTTAAACTAATATAATCTTATTAAGATTACTAACTAAAATTTAAACTAAAGTAAACTAACTACAAACATAGATTATCTTAACAAAACAAAAACAAAAATTTAAAACAAACTTTTAATTAACCACTTACTAACTAATACTAACTTATTCTAAAATTAATACTAACCGCAACTAACACTAATCTAAATAACATTAAACTAAAATCTTATAAAACTTAAGCTAAATTAATTAACAACTAACTAAATGTAACACAAACTAACTTAACATATACTAATCTTTACTAAACTAAACTACTTCACAAACATAATACTAAACTAACCTAACTTCATACTAACCTATACTAACCTTACCCCTACTAACACCGACACTAACCACCCTACCTCTACTCCCCCTACACCCTACCACAAATCCCCACGTGTAAAATTGGCCCCCCCAAAACTCCATGTCATTCAAATCCCCCTATACTTCCACTCCTACACGTTTCCCAAAGGGCAAATGCGCTTCCCAAGCACTGCACTTGGGAACAATGCTCTGCCCAAGAAAACCTTCGCAGGCCCATCCCAAAAAGGTGGCAACCAAGTGATTTGAGGGTGGGGAGAAAAAGCAAGTTTGAAGTGTTTAAAAAAAACATAACAATTTCTTTAAGCCTCCCATCAATGAATAAAAAGGAGCGCACCAAACAAGATGATGGGGATGGGGTGATGTCACCCCATCATCATTACATTGACTAAAAAAAAGATTTCCCAAGCCCAAATAAAAGCTGGGCCTAGAAAGTAAAGGAGAAGATGGGGGATGGGACATGGGAGTAGGGTGACATCACCCCCCATGTTCATTTTGTTGACTTCCTAAAAATTTTTAAATAAAACCTTTTTTAAATGCATTCCAAGACAAACATGCAAGGGGAAAAATTTAATGCAAAAGTTTCTTAGGTAAGAAAAGATATTGTCTCATTTTATCTTTATATATATATTGTCTCTTATTTATTTTTCTTTAAGAAAAAAATTTAAAATAGAACATATTTTAGATATTAGAGATATTTTAAAGAATCTTGCAAAGATTCTTTTTTTCCAAGGGGGGGATTTAAATGGTCTTCCCATACAAAGAACAGAGAGTTTTTACTGTCTTGGAGCACATTTTTTTTTGTTTCAAATTTTTCTAAGTATAAAATTTTTAGTTGATTGATAACCAAGGGGGGATTATTATTATTATTATTTTTACAACATTGAATAGAACTACTTGAAAATAGATAAGCCAAGAGATTTAGATAATCATTTAACCACAATGCAAGAATTTATTTAATTCCAATAATCACAAAAACTAACCTTTCATTCATAATAAAATTTTTGTTTCCAACATATAAGAAAACTTGAAATTTTTCTAATTGAATCAACATCATTTCCATCCTATTTTTGATGTGCATCCATATAATTGAAATTTTTACGATTAAAATCTCATGATGAAACAATATACTCAATCACCATTTTTATTGGCAAACTTGATTCAAAGGCTTAGTAACCAAGAAGAAAACTCGACTTCATTGCCATTACAAAAAAGTTTGAAATACAAATTACAAAAATTTAATTGAATTTCCTTCATGACCCTCATCAGGGGTTCCATAACAATTTCTACAGCACATTTCTAAGAACCGTGGAGAGAACAGAATCTGATCGGGTGACAAAAAGCATGACCAAGAACCAATCAAACATGCATATTCATACAAGGTATTCACAATAGGATTCATAATGAATAAACACTAGGGAAATGTGGATTCTTCCAATAGGAGAAGTCAGGCACAACACCAAAATAGATGCCCAATCAGGGCTATTAACCAAGAACTTTCATTCTTCCATTTAAACATGCCATACTCATACGAGGTTTGTGCTGACAGGTAGGGGCCCATAACACCCTACCCTCTCTCCCTCTTCTCATCCTGAGAAGAGACTTTACACTGGTTGGAGTCCAACTAAAAAGACCTTTCCCAAAATTGGTCACTTCTGCCCTATCCAAGGGTGAGTAATACCAAAACACCCATACAAGAAAGCTTAAAAATTGCAAATATAAACATGAAAGAAAATCATTTAAAATAACATGGTTTTCAAATCAACCCAACATACCCACAAATATAAAATCATTCAAACAACAACAAGGTAGCATAAACATGAAACAAGAATGAAATCTGAACAAGAGAGATGAAAATTCCTACCTTGACAAATAGGTAATGGAAAAAGAACAAGTTTGAGTAGAGCTTTCCCCTTCCTTGCTTCAATCTTCCAAGACTCCTCTCTAAAAATAGAGATTGGGTAAGTACCTCCACTACTCCAAGAAGGGTCTCTAAATAAGACTCAAACTCACCCACCAAAAGGAGCAATAACTTCTCTCACCCACCTACAAATCTAGAAGCTCCTAACTCAACCCACACTATGGTTAACCACTAGGTGGAGGTGAGGTGAGACAACTGACTTTTTGAGTGACCTCAAAAGTCAATAAAAGGGGCTTAGGGGTTGGAAAAGACCCCCAACCCATACCCATACCCCTTGGGTATAAATATTTCATGTTTTAAAGCCTTAGGAAAAGGTTTAGAGCCAAACAAAAGCTAGGAATTAAATAGGACCATCTAACAACTATAACAATGTAGATTAAGCAGTAATTCGGATTAAGGATGACTAAACTCAATTAAGAATCAAATTAGCAAAATGACACTAATTTAATCCTACTTAGGTCCAAAGGTTACATAGCTAACCCTAATTAGCATGTTGAAGAGCATACACAATTCACGAGTGTCAAGAGACACTATAAGAACATAGTTTACAAACATTAACATTTACTAATCACAGAAGATACATACATGCATCTCACAATAAAAATACTTGAATTACGAACAAAAAGGTTTCCAAAATTAGCACATAGGGATCACTTATGTTCCTCCATCAGTTTCCTCAGCTAAAATATCTACACACTCATTGCACACATTAGTAGTCCCAAAAATCACATGTACATATGTATATATACATATCAGGAATCACATAAATTAAAACATCCATCTATAACAAAATCAGGGTTCCTCTCATCCTATTCAATTCTTAACCATTTAAAATATCTTAAACCAAAATGTTAATCCTACCTTTTACTTAATTTGTCAACATACATATACATAAAACATTAAATGACGGACATCAAATATTTGAAAATAACATCACACAACATGAAATAATATGATATGTTCAAGTATTTGATAATGTCTCGACATCTCGAGTTGTGAGTATCAAAATGATAAAGTAACAACTAAGGCTACGAAGGGTTGGGGCAAGGTCTCACATCCTCCCCCACTAGGCACGAACTTCCTTTGAGAGTTCATCAAAAGATAAGGGTATTGAGATGGCATCCATGTTGCATCCTCCCAAGAAATCATGACCTCATCGTAACATTCCCACTAGACCCTAACTTGGTCCAACTCTCGACCTCGAGGAGCTAGGGTCTGTCGGGCAATAATATGGATAGGCTCTAGTGCTAACTGGCCAACCAACTCCAGTTGTAGCCTCAATAACTGTAGCCTGATGCTCAGTCTAGTGGTTGTCAACTACTGCGAAAACTTTGTTGGATCTGCCCATTTCTCCAACTATCAACTCTGAAAAAAGCCCCTCCCTGACCACTGGATGACTATCCCTGCAGACACTCTCTAGCTATATGAACCATGCCACCACAAGTGTAGCATGGCCCTTTGGTATTAGATCATGTATCCTATGATCCTAACTATTGTGGGCCTCCTGACCTACTAGACCTACTGTATCCACCCCTGGAAGACTGTTGAGTCTGCACTGACTGTGACTGTGGGGTATGTACTTTCTGATCCTTCTGTGACTGCCACTGCTTGGGCTTAGAGATCTGATAACCCTGTGAGGGTTCCTATCATTTCTGTTGAGACTATTGGCCCTTAGAGGACCCTGGTGTATAGTTTTGATTCCCTTTCCAAGGGGGTCTCTGCCGAGTAGAGTTTCGATTCTGAGACCGATCCCATGACTTCTGCCTACCTCGAGTATCCTTAGCAATTGGTGCTATCTCTACTACCTGTCTAAAGGTGATAGGGAAGGCCATCTATACTGGGCCCTGAAGTGAGAAATTTAGACCCATGATAAAGTGATGTACCTATAGTTTCTTGTCCTTCATGTATTCCACATAAGGAAGGAGCTCGAGAAACCTACTCTCGTATTGAGCCACTGTAAGAACTCTCTGATAAAGAGAATGAAACTCCTCTATCTATTTCTATCAAAAATGCTTTGACAAGTACCTCTCTCAAAATCTTTCGAGGAATGATTCTCAAGTGAGGGTGTCCATCCTCACTCCTCCTATGATCTCCTCTTGAAGCCACCAATTGGAGGCATCTCCTCTCAACTGATGAACTGCTAGGTGTGCTTTTAGATTACTCCCATAAGGGTGTAACCCAAAGAACTATTGTAAGCTCTGTAACCATGCCTTTGCTACTGTTCCCTCAGTTGAACTGGTATATAGTGGTTGCCTGAGTTGGATCAATTCCCTGATGTCATCTCCTATATGTCTAGGAGGTCTGTCAAGTGGGGGTCCTTGCTGGTGTATTGACTCTTCCTCGTGCTCACCCTGACCCTCAATCTATCTCAGTGGGGGACTCCTAGTCCTCTCTCTGCCTCTAGGCCCACCTCCTCTGAGACCCTCTACTTCCACTATAGGAATCTACTGACTTGGCTGAACCATAGGTACTACTCTCTGCTGAACTACATCGATCAATGTCTAAAGTGCATCCAAAATGTCTTGGTTCAGGTTAGGTATTGGTGGAGGTTGAGGTGGTGGTGGTGGAGGTGGTCCATCCTCCTATCCCGCTCTACCACCTCTCACCCTACGACCTCTGCCTCGTCAGTTGCTTCAAGTAACAAGAGGCATCCTACACAATTTAATGTTTAGTTTAAGTTTTAGAAGCGTAATGGTTTAAGGTTCCTAGTTTTTAAACATGGGCTCTGATACCAAAATGTCATGCCCAAAATACGAGGGGCAAAAACACACAATAATTTTTTTTTTTTATAATAATAAAGTTTACTAAGGTTTAAGATTTGAATTGCAACAATAGATTTATTATGTTCATCACAATTTTATCATTATGAGAAGAAATTCATTTCAATGTTTAAATACTTGTATCAACTTTTGGTTATGTTATTTTGTTTAGATTACAACGATACTTGAAAAAAATTTGGATAATCTAATTTAACCCAATATCATAATCTTTTACTTTAATATTAAATCTCCTAAGATCCTAATATTTACTAACAATAAAATAATAATAATAAAAACATAACTACACATACCCAATAACTCTTACTCATCATACATTAGCCTTCATCAAAATTAAAAATTAAAAAAAAAAAAACTTTAAGAAAATAAACTAAACTATCAATTTTGTTTAATTATCATAAGTTCTAAGCAATTCTAAACTTATAATTGATCTTACAAAAATTATTTAAATAACAATTTAACTAATCTATCTATTCTTAAACTTAATTAAATTAAAATAAACTTAAACTAATCTAATCTTATTAAGATTACTAACTAAAATTTAAACTAAACTAAACTAACTACAAACATAGATTATCTTAACAAAACAAAAGTGAAAATTTAAAACAAACTTTTAATTAACCACCTATTAACTAATACTAACTTATTCTAAAATTAATACTAACCACAACTAACACTAATCTAAATAACATTAAACTAAAATCTTATAAAACTTAAGCTAAATTAATTAACAACTAACTAAATGTAACATAAACTAACTTAACATATACTAATCTTTACTAAACTAAACTACTTCACACACATAATACTAAACTAACCTAACTTCATACTAACCTATACTAACCTTACCCCTACGAACACCGACACTAACCCTCCTACCTCTACTCCCCCTACACCCTACCACAAACCTCCACATGTCAAATCGGCACCCCCAAAACCCCATGTCATTTAAATCCCCCTATACTTCCACTCTCACACGTTTCTCGAAGGGCAAAAGCATTTCCCAAGCACTGCACTTGGGAATAGCGCTCTGCCCAAGAAAACCTTCGCAAGCCCATCCCAAAAAGGTGGCAAACAAGGGATTTGAGGGTGGGGAGAAAAAGAAAGTTTGAAGTGTTTAAAAAAAACATAACAATTTGTTTAAGCCTCCCATCAATGAATAAAAAGGAGCGCGCCAAACAAGATGATGGGCATGGGGTGATGTCAGCCCATCATCATTACATTGACTTAAAAAAAGATTTCCCAAGCCCAAATAAAAGTTGTACCCAGAAAGTAAAGGAGAAGATGGGGGATGGGACATGGGGGTAGGGTGACATCACTCCCCCATGTTGATTTTGTTGACTTGCTAAAACTTTTTAAATAAAACCTTTTTAAAATGCATTCCAAAACTGACGTGCAAGGGGAAAAATTTAATGCAAAAGTTTCTTAGTTAAGAAAAGATATTGTCTCATTTTATCTTTATATATATTTTGTCTCTTATTTATTTTTCTTTTTAAAAAAAAATAAAATAGAACATATTTTAGATATTAGAGATCTTTTAAAGAATCTTGCAAAGATTCTCTATTGCCAAGGGGGGGATTTAAATGGTCTTCCCATACAAAGAACAAAGAGTTTTTACTCTCTTGGAGCACATTTCTTTTGTTTCAAATTTTTGTAAGTATAAAATTTTTAGTTGATTGATAACCAAGGGGGGATTATCATTATTTTTTAGAACATTGAATAGAACTACTTGCAAATAGATAAGCCAAGAGATTTAGATAATCATTTAACCACAATGCAAGAATTTATTTAATTCTAATAATCACAAAAACTAACCTTTCATTCATAATAAAAATTTTGTTTCCAACATATAAGAAAACTTGAAATTTTCCTAATTGAATCAACATCATTTCCATCCTATTTTTGATGTGCATCCATATAATTGAAATTTTTACGATTAAAATCTCATGATAAACAAATATACTCAATCACCATTTTTATTGGCAAACATGATTCAAAGGCTCAGCCGGGAAAGAACCAGGAAGAAAACCTAGCTTCGTTGCCATTACAACAAAGTTTGAAATAAAAATTACATATTATTTCAATCCCAAATTACAACAATTTAATTGAATTTCCTTCATGACCCTCATTAGGGGTTCCATAACAATTTCTGCAACACATTTCTAAGAACCATGAAGAGAATAGAATCTAATCGGGTGACAACAAGCATGACCAAGAACCAATCAAAAATGCATATTCATACAAGGTTTTCACAATAGGATTCATAATGAATCAACACTAGGGAAAGATGGATTCTTCCAACAGGAGAAGTCAGGCACATCACCAAAATAGATGTCCAATCGGGGCTATTAACCAAGAACTTCCGTTCTTCCATTTAAACATGTCATACTCATACGAGGTTTGTGCTGACAGGTAGGGGCCCATAACACCCTACCCGCTCTCCCTCTTCTCATCCTAACAAGAGACTCTACACTGGTTGGAGTCCAACTAAAAAGACCTTTCCCAAAATTGGTCACTTCTGCCCTATCCAAGGGTGAGTAATACCAAAACACCCATACAAGAAAGCTTCAAAATTGCAAACATAAACATGAAAGGAAATCATTCAAAATAACATGGTTTTCAAATCAACCCAAGATACCCAAAAACATAGAAGCATTCAAACAACAACAAGGTAGCATAAACATGAAACAAGAATGAAACCTGAACAAGAGAGATGAAAATTCTTACCTTGACAAAGAGGTAATGGCAAAAGAACAAGTTTGAGTAGAGCTTTCCCCTTCCTTGCTTCAATCTTCCAAGACTCCTCTCTAAAAATAGAGATTGGGTAACAACCTCCACTACTCCAAGAAGGGCCTCTAAATAAGCTTCAAACTCACCCACCAAAAGGAGCAATAACTTCTCTCACCCACCTACAAATCTAGAAGCTCCTAACTCAACCCACTCTATGGTTAACCAGTAAGTGGAGGTGAGGTGAGACAACTCATGGTAGCCATAGTCAATTTTCGCACAAGGGCAAAATAAGACTTTTTGAGTGACCTCAAAAGTCAATAAAAGGGGCTTAGGGGTTGGAAAAGACCCCCAACCCATACCCATACCCCTTGGGTATAAATATTTCATGTTTTAAAGCCTTAGCAAAAGGTTTAGAGCCAAACAAAAGCTAGAAATTAAATAGGACCATCTAACAAATCTAACAATGCAGATTAAGCACTAATCCAGATTAGGGATGACTAAACTTGATTAAGAACCAAATTAGAAAAATGACACTAATGTAATCTAACTTAAGTCCAAAGGTTACACAGCTAACCCTAATCAGCACACTGAAGAGCATAGACAATTCATGAGTGTCAAGTGACACTATAAGAACACAGTTTACGAACATTAACATTTACCGATCACAAAAGATACATACATGCATCTCACAATAAAAATACTTGAATTATGAACAACAAGGTTTCTAAAATTAGCACATAGGGATCAGTTCTATTCCTCCATTGATTTCCTTGGCTAAAATATCTGCACACTCATTGCACACATCAGTAGTCCCAAAAATCACATGTACATATGTATATATATGTATCAAGAATCACATAAATTAAAACATCAATTTATAACAAAATCAGGGTTCCTCTCATCCTATTCAATTCTTAACCATTTAAAATATCTTAAACCAAAATGTTAATCCTACCTTTTACTTAATTCATCAACATACATATACATAAAACATTAAATGACGAACATCAAATATCTGAAAATAACATCACACAACATGAAATAATATGATATGTTCAAGTATCTAATAATGTCTTGACATCTCGAGTCATGAGTATCAAAATGATAAAGTAACAACTAAGGCTACGAAGGGTCAAGGCGAGGCCTCACATAACCAAGTGAGCTTAGTTAACACTAGATTTCCTTTGATACCCAAATTAGCTTAGTAGATACTAACTCTAAACTTGGTTGCTACTAGAACACTCAACATACACAGGAAACTCTTGGTTGATACTAGAATGCTCAACATACACAGGAAACTATCTTCATCACTCGAGTGAGCTTGGAATACACTAATTAGTAAAGACTTGACATTTTGTGTAACATCAAAGACAATGTACAATTGAACAATTTATTTCAACACCTCCTTCATAAAATGCTACCAAATATAGAATGTTAAATATTGGTGAAATATTCAACTAAGTAGAAAACTTCACTTCATAGGCATTTCTATAATCATGCCTTTTCACTATCTTGCATGGTCCAAACTTCTTCATCTTCAACTTATTATACGTACCCACCAAAAAATGCTCCTTTCTCAAATGAACCATAAATTTTTCTCTAATTTGAAATTTGTTATACCTCCTTTCACATCTACTTTATCTTTATATTGTGTATTCATCTTTATAATGTGTTTCCTCACCTCCTAATAGATGTTCTTCAAATGTTCAACAAATTATTTTGATTCAACACTACTTATCTCTCCTTTATCCAACTTTCACAATTCAAAAGCATTTCTAGGACTACTCCCATACACAATTTGGAATGGTGATTTATCAATACTCCCATTAAAAAAATTATTATATGAAAATTATGTCTATGGTTAAATTAGATCTCATCCTTTTGGCTTGTCTCCAAACAAATATCTTAGCAAATTTCCAAAACTCCAGTTCACAACTTCCATCTGTCCATCAGTCTATGGATGATGTGATGAACTAAACTTTAAATTTGTCTTCAATTTCTTCCATAATATATGTTGTAAATACTTTAAAAAATTGGTATCTTGATCCGAAACTGTACACTTTGGTAGACCATGTAGTCTCACCACTTCTCTAAAAAATAATTCTGCCACATGAACAACATCACTAGTCTTCTTATAGGGAATGAAATGTGCCATCTTTAAAAACATGTCAACCACTACAAAAATAGAATCATGCCCTCACTAAGTCTTTGGTAATCTCAGAATGAAATCCATGCTGACATCCTCCCATGACTTCTCTAGTACAAGTAATGGCTGATACAACCTTGTATTCTTCTTCATTCCTTTTGTTATCTTACATACTTTACCACTCTATATAAACTTCTTTACATCTTTCTACAACTATTGTGAGTAATAATTCTCACCAACCAAAGATATGGTTTTATCTCTGCCAAAATGTCTAGCCAATCCTCCAGTATGCTTCTCTTTGATGAGATTCTTTCTCATTAAACATTTGGGAATGCACAACTGGCTTCCTTTGAACAATATACTATCTTAGATTATGAAATCCAACCACTTTATCCTTTCAAGTGTAATAGATTTTTTACAAGCCTTCCATGCTTCACCAAAATCAAGATCATCTAGATACAAATTCTTGAGTTCCTTGAACCCAACCACCTCAATTTGCATTTCTATCAGCAAAGTTGTCTTGTGGTAAGATATTTGAACCTTTGTTAGACTTCCCACTCCTATGTTTTGAAACAAATGTATAAGTTTACAAAAACTCAACCCACTTCAAATGCCTTTGGTTCAATTTTCCTTGACTATTCAAATATTGCAAAGCTTGATGATCAATATACAAAACAAACTCCTTAGAAAGAAGATAGTGTCTCCACTTCCTCAATTCTTAAACTATAGCATAAAATTCCTAATCATAAATATAATATTCTCTTTTTAACAATAAATATAAAATTTATTGTTCATTATTGTTGGTTTAATTCCATATGCATTTTATAAAGTAATTAACAATATTCAGTTATGGACAAATATTTGTAGAATACCGATTCACCCCCTCCCTCTCTTACTATTATCTATTTCTAACAATTGGTATTAGAGAAAAATTACTCTAAAGAGACTTAACAACTTGAGTAAGATCCCTATGAATATGGAATGGTTAAAGATAAATAATGAAGAAGCTCTTGAATAGACTGACCTTCTTATAGAAGAAAGAGATAACCTGAAAGATAAGTATGAAGATGCCAAAGTTTACATTGGCAAACTAAAATACAAGATTGATGATCTAAAATATGGTAAGGAATGAATTATGCAAACTCATGACAATGATGAAGTGTGAAATCTCAAGAAATAAAATGAGATCTTGAAACATGAGTTGAAAATTGTTGGACTTAAGTTGAGTCTTAAGATAAATGATAGTAAGAGTGAACCTATTTTGAAATCTAAGAATGTAGACCTTAGATCCTAGTTGAGTCAAGTGACATTTGAATTAGATTCTATTAAGATAGAACATGTAGAGTTGTAAAAGTAAAATACTATTATGAAAGGAAAGTTGACACAAGCCAAGCATTAGTTAGAGAATCTTTACACAAGTTCTAAGAAAATTGATGAGAAAATATTCTTTCATAGACCCTCTTATGAAAAAATAGGTCTTGAATACCTTATTGGAGAAAAGCTAGCCAAGAAAGTTGAAATTAGGAAAGAACTAGATCCTATTGTAGTAACCCCTAAGGAAACTAGTTAGAATAAGATCCAATCATCTAAAGAAGTTGAGATAGTTTATTTGTCTAAGAAATTTGATGAACCTAAGATAATAAAGAAAGTTGATCAACCTAAGTAAGATGATTTGCCAAAGGAAGTTAGACATGAATTCAAAGGTTGATGTTTCATATGTAATGAAGTTGGAAATATGAAGAGAGATTATGCAGGTAGGTCTTTTAAACCTATTACTAATATATATTGTTATAATTGTCATGGTTATGGACATAAAGCAGTAGAGTGTAAGAAACCTAAATTTGATGGTAATAATAGGTATAGTAGAATGTTTAGGAATACTAAACCTACAAGTAAAGAAAGATGAAGATCTCAAAGTAGATACAATGATGGAGAGATACCTAATGGTGAAAGGAAATAGATTGTATGTTTCATGTGTAACAATCTTGGACACGTTACAAGGAATTGTAGGGCACCTAATAGTCAAAATGGAATCAATCAGAGGAAGAATGCACTTGTATGTTAGTTATGCAATAACTTTGGACACACATCAAGATACTACAGAATGGATACAAGGAACTTCAATAGGAATCCCAATAATAGAAGGAACAACAATATAAATGGTAATTAATAAATATTATAGTGGCTTGCCACTTTTTCCTTAAAAAAAACAATATAAATGGTACAAGGAATAAAAATGGTAGTGACAATAATCAAAAGGAAGAAATCAAGGAATGTGTTGATGAATTCAAGGAAGCATTTGTGAAAGCTTGTAATCTAAAGAGTTCTTATATAGTTTTGGAAGAATGATACTTTGATACACTTGAAGGGAAATTGAAGTCAGAGGTTGTTTGTGAATCTTCCTACCCAAATTAAGCAATTTTAGAAGAGGTAGAGCATTATTTGGTCAAAATTGATGATAGAGAGCGAGTTGAAAGTTGTGTAGTGAACATAAGTTAGAGGAAATAGAGAGGAAGCTATGGTCAAGTATGTGTTGCCAAGGTTTTAGTCATATTATTTTGTTTTAGGGTTTGAAGTCAACTCAAAGGTGTCAATGTATTGAGTCTAAGTCTAGTTTGCCCTTAAAATTACCTTTCTTCTCATCTCCCTTTGATTTAACCTAATGTGAGAAATCATATGAGAAATACAATGATTATTGGCTAGGTGTTTAGGTTTTGGGAGGGTTTGTTATGCATTTTCCTGATGAGAAGGTCTATATATCTCTAATGATTCATATTCTTTGTTCTTAATCATGTTGAAGACAAGATTCATGTTGGGAAGTAGTTCTTTATTTATGGAAGTTTCTAACTCCATATTCAAAGATCTATATCTAGAGAAGCATACATTTTCATGAACATACACAAAGTAAATGCAAATGAGAACATTGAAGATTAAAATTGAAGATTGATATACAGATCATGAGAATAGTTCAAAATCAAGTTCAATTGGATTCAATAGAAAATGAATGCTTGCAAATGCAAAAATGGTGAAGGAATCAAAGTCAAAGGTGGTATAACTCTTTCAAAAATAACATCAACAATTCAAATGCAAATCATAATAAACTATGTGGCAGATAAATGTCAAATCAATGAAAGACTACATGTCATTGGCCAATTGACAAGTCAAATAGTTTAAAGAAATATTGTAGGTCATGTATTTCCTCAACCACCCTATTAAAATAGATCCATGATTCTCGTTCTGTTGCTATAAAAAGTTGATTGATCTTTAAGTAAAGTGACATAGTGAGAGAATGACAAGTGTCTCAATGGGCTCATTATATTCCATGATGTGTAGATAGTCCAACATTATTTTCTTTAGTCAATAAAATATTTCCATTTGTCTTCCATGATGTACCCAGTTGTGAAATGGACCCACAGTGTAGATTGAAACAAAGACTACCAATCGTGCATGTTCTCATCCATTTGATTAAAGTAGATCGATGCCTCTCGATATGTAGTTATGGAGAGATGCTCAAAAATTAGTCATAGAGACATAATGAGAGATAGAAACATGTTTAGTAGGTAATCATATTCTACAAAGCAAGGAAAGTCAATGTTAGGTCTTCTGGGGAATAAAGTACTACTACCTTTTTACCACAACATGCTCTACTGGAAAGTGGACCTGCACCATAAAACAAGAGACTAACATCATTTTGATACTACCATTAGATTGAGATGGATCTACCATTGTCACTATCTCATTATAAAAAGTTTCTCAACCATTATTCTATGTGACAAAGTGACAGTCCAACACATGTACAAGGAGGGGCCTACAGTGGAAATTATAAAGGAAAGGTCTCAAAATTTAAATCATGATCATTGATTTAATATTGGCTATTAGAATTTGAAAAGGTAGTGATTGTTGGAATATGAAATAAGTAGTTTGGCATGAAATGATATAACATGAAGAAAATAGTATTTTCATGAGGTTTTATGAGATCACAAGAAGTTGAAAGGTTATGGAAAGTTCTCAGGAATATCTCTGATTCAGAATCATCAATGGAGAAAATGCCATGTGTTCATATTACTAGACGATTTCATATTTGATTTCCTTTCTATTTGGGATTGTTGCTCTGTCAAAATTAAGAAAGGATGAAGAACTATAAATCTAACTTCATTTGACATAACAAAGGTTGAAAAACTTGAGAGTGAATGGTTCTATAATTCAATTGGTAGTATTTGCTTTGCATGTTTTTTGGTCCATGCATTAGGTATTTTTTGCATTTAGAGCTGAAAGACAATTGTGTATGATCCTATAAGTAATCAAATGAATTCCATTTCCTTTTGATATTTGCAATACAATAATTCCATTTGTCATTTCATATATAATTTTTTTTCTTCTCTTAATAGTTTTATTCATGTTAGGTAATTCATTGGGAATTGAAGAATGATGTATGTGAATCTATTAGATACTTGTTGAATTCCATTTTAGTCAAGTCTAATAGATAAAGCAATTTCACTTGCCATAATATGTATAGTTCTTTCTTTCCTACTTCTACATTTAGATGAGTAATTTGCATTTAGAATAGAACTATAAGTAAAAAAAATCAAGATAATACATTTCAATCATTTCATTGAGTGTGATAGGTTATTCATATACATCATGCTTGAGTTGTTTTGTGCCTGAAAACAATTTGGTTATCCTTTACTGCTCTCAAGTTAAGAGCTTATAATGTTAATACTTATGATCTCATAAAAACATATTCATTGCATATTATTGTAACAATCATAGGGAGCTATCCCTAATCAAATTTAGAGGGTAGTGATAGAGTATATACACTGACCCATTTATTGGTAATCATCCTTCATTTCTCAAAATGTTGGGTATCAAAGAGTTAAGATTATCAAATCTAATAGGAGAAAAAAATGTAAACCAATAGTTTTTGGTGAATCTACTGGGGACAAGTCAAGTGAAAGCTAGATAATTTTCCTTCAAATTTAAAAATCTTATTGAGTTGCAATGAAGTACTTGTGGTATTCATGTGTTTTCCATAAGAACTAAAGACCATTTTTATAGCCTCAACCTATTGAAGAAGAAGAATAAATTCAAAGTTGAAGACTAGTAAAATATCGTCAAAACACCATTTTTCTAAAGTATTTGATACATCCTAGATCCCAAATATACCAAGAGTTCCAAGGAGAAAGGAAACATTGACCCCATATATTAAGAACTCAAGAAAGCTAATTTCCCTATCTTAGAAGATCTTTGTAGAAGAGGAAGAGCACGTGCAAGATAATTTGTAACTAAAAAACCCCAAGATACCTTTTTATCTATAGTTTTTCCTCTTAAGAGAACACAAAGAACTCAATCATCTTCTCCACCTATTGCTAGGAATTCTATTCCTCCTACATTTGATGCTCTGCTATTAATTGGTGCAACACTTACACTTTTTGTTATCTTTCAAACAAATCAGAATATTGTACCAACAGTTATGACACAACCATGGGGAAATGCTATAGGTCCTCTTTCCCTTGGACAATGTTGTAGATTTGTTTCAAGACTTACCTATAGGATGCATCAAAAATCGGAACACCATGAAACAAACATTTGAGGAAAGATACAAAAGCATAGAAGATGCACAAACCTTGTTATTACAATTGGCACAAATAAAGAAAGAACCCTCATTTTCTATGAGAGATTTCAATGCAAAATTCAATAAAATTATAAAAAATAATTCCTACTACAAGTTCACCTACTAATGATAACAAGAAAACTTTCTACATTAGCTCCATGCCACCTAATCTAGGATACTAGATTAGAACAACAAATGTAGCAACCTTGCAAGTTGCTCAAACACTAGTTGTAGAGATGGAGGGTGATAAGATAGCCTCTAGTAAGTGGAAGAGAGATTTTCAATCTAGAATATTGAGCCATATAGATAGTACTTCCAATACTATAGAAGCTATGCTTCAAAAGTTGTCTAATGAGCTCATCTCATTAAAGAAGCAAATAAATAGGGTTGCTTATCAACCTCATCAAGAAGGTTATAGAAATTAGAATGGAGGTAAAGCATTGAAAATACCACCCATCCAAAAGAGATTGGCAATTGAATCTACTCCAAAATGACAAAATATTTGTGTTTTTCACCTAAGGGAAAATCATGGTGGAGGCACTTGTGCTGATATGATCAAATACAAGTAGATAGTGGAGAACAAAGAACAAACAATTAAATATCTCGATAGTGAAGATGACCATGCTGCACATGGTGACTCTAAAATTTATTTCTTGGAGTATGAGTTAGATTCAAAAGTAGGAGGTGATTTTTTTGCTACCTTGTAAGCACCACAATTGACTATGATGACTAGAAGTCAAAAGAATAGAAATTAGAACAACAATTTAGTCCTTGTCAAAAAAAAATATATCACCAAACAAGCTTGATAAAGAAAGTGGTATAGCAATTTCATCTTCAAAAAAGGAGCACAAAGTTAAAGCAACTAATTCCTTTGATATCATAAAATGCTATGAAGAGGTAAGAATTAAAATTTCTCTATTAGATTACTTAAAATCTAATCCTGATTAGTTGTAAAGATTAGTACAGCGCTGTAATAATAAAGATGGAAACTATGTTAATGTCAATGTTGAACATCATAATAAGGCTAGCACTAGTAGAACTTCTTTGGATAATGAAGATTTTGCAATTCCTAGTTTGTTTCAAGAAGAAGACTCTACTATTCTAGGTACCTACCTAAATCAGAAGCCAGATCCTTTTTATGTTTCTTTGTTAATCAATGGAAATAGATTGAGTAATTGCATTATAGATTCAAGAGCCTCTAATAATGTGATGCCCATTTCTATTGCAATATCTTTAGGACTCCCATTGACTAAAACTTTTGGTAGATGCTACTCAATGGATACCAAACAAGTGCCATTGCTAGGATAGACTAAAGATGCTCAAGTTGCCCTTGCTACTTACCCCTCTAAGAGATTTAAACTTACTATTTTAGTAGTATACATCCTTGCAAGATATGGAATGCTCTTGAGTAGGATTTTTTTGCAAGGACATGGAGGGAAGAAATAAAATTAGATTGGTTTAGTTCACTATACAAGTTGGAGACAAAAAGGTGAAACTAGAACCAAAAGAGAAAGAAAAATTCATTGTTTTGAAATCAGATAATCCTAGATCTCAAATCTTGTATCATGAAATATAGTTTGGAAATTACATCTTGTTCTCTAATACCCCTGGGATCTTAGAAGAATTAGAATAAAATAAATGTGATTAATTGTGGACCCTAGAATTTGATGGCAGTTGTGCAAACACTAGATTAGGTGCAAGTGTGGTCTTGATTTCACCTAATGGAGAAATGAATTGTTTTTCTTATAATTTGGATTTTAGGAAAACTAATAATACTATAGAATATGAAGCTCTCCTTCTTGGTATAATGGAAAAAAAACAAGAAGGAATTAAGATGCTTAAAGCATAAGGAGATGCAGAGTTGGTGGTAAGACGAGTTAGAAACCAATATGCAGTGAAGAATGCTTGATTGAGAGACTACCATAGTAAGGTATGGGATGAAATTGAAGGTTTGGATGCTTTCTCAATTTGGTAAATTCCTAGAGAAATCAATTCAAGAGCTGATTCTCTAGTAGTCTCTGCATCATTGCTCTTACCTCGCCCTAATTTTAAGGATCAAAATTACAAGGTAGAAGTTTTTTTTAGACCTAATGTACTTGATAATGAAGAGTCATGGAAAGTATTTGAAGATGATTAAAAAATACTCAATTTCATTAAAGGGGGAGATCCTTTTGAATTTTTGTATTTTGAATGAAGCACTAATGCAAAGGGTGATGATTCAATGGCAGGAGATAAAAAGAAGGCAGAATCTAATATAATTCAATTAAAAGGTAATAAGATCCCACCCCATCTAATTTCTTTAGAGAAACTTTTCGATAGGGATGATGCATATATAAATAAAGAAAGAGATAAAAAGGGAAAGACTTGTGGTGAATATGATGGAATCAACATAGGGTTGAAATCAAAAAATTGCTTGTTGAATTTTAGGATGTTTTTTCTCGGGGTTATAAAGACCTAAAGAATTTTATGGGTGGAAAATTCAAACATGAAATCCATCTTAATCTAGATGCAACACCATTTAGAGAAAATGAGAGAAATTACAATCTTATAGTTGAAGGAGCAATCTTCAAGGAGATTGACAAATGCTGCAAGTCAAAATTATATATGCTATTCATCATTCCACTTGGGTGGCTAATATTGTACTAGTGAGGAAAAATAATTGAGAGATAAGAATTTGAGTAGATTTTAGAAACTTGAATCAAGCCTCACTGAAGGATAGCTTTTTTTCCCCTAATATGGATCATCTTTTGTAGAATGTTGCATGATCAAAGATGATGTCCATGTTAGATGAATTTTTAGGATATAATCAAATTAGGGTAAATGAAGCAAATCACTTTAAGACTACATTGACCACACCATGGAGTACATTTTCATACAATAGAATGGAGAAAATTTTCAACATGGCATGAATTGGGATTTTAAAGGTTTGAAAGATAGAATTATTGTCATATATCTTTATGATTTGATAATCTTTTCCAAAAAGAGAAAAGATCATATCAAAGATCTAGAAAAGGTGTTTCAAATATTCAAAGAACATGGTATATCTCTAAACCCAAAGAAATTAGTCTTTTGTGTTACAGAAGGCAAGTTTCTTGGTCATATTGTGTCCTAAGAAGGAGTGAATATTGATCCAGATAGGGTTAAAGCTATTCAACAATGAAGTCTACCTTTAAGTAAAACTAGATTAAAGTCCTTCTTTGGCTAGGTAAATTTCTTGAGAAGATTTGTTCTTGATTTCTCTTAAATAGTTAAATTTATAGTTGATATGATGAAAGGCAATAAAACTTTCAAATGGACTGATGTTGGGAAAAATGCCTTTGAAGATATCAAGAATGTCATTGCTAAAGCCCTTATACTTGTCCATCCTGATTACACTAAAGAATTCATCATTTATTGTTATGCTTCTAAACATACCATGTCAACTATATTGATGCAAGAGAACAAAGATAAAATTCAAGCTCCCATAGCTTTCATGAGTATACCATTGAAAAAGAAAGAGCTAAGATATTCCCAAATGGAAAAACATGCATATGTAGAGGTGAGAGCCTTAAAGAATTTTAGATTTTATGTGTTGCATTCTCATTCAATAATATATGTGCTAGATTCTATACTATAATGTATTTTGACACAACAGGATGTTGGTTGCAATAATAGAGGAGTGTGGATAACCAAAGTTCAAGAATATGATATAGAGATTAAACCAACCAAACTTGTAAGAAGGAATGCACTTTGTACAACCTTAGCAAAGTATCAACAATGCAAAGAGGAAGATACTCCAAAATTTCTTATGGTAAGCCTTCAAGATCCTTGGTTCTCAAATATTGCCTATTTTATGATATATGGTGAATACCGTGAGGGACTGACTGCTAAACAAAGAAGGGATCTAAAAAAAATCCTTCAAATATGTCATTCATGATGATGTCTTTTATAAAAGAGCCATTGATGGAATGTTTTTGAGATGTGTAGATAAAGAGAAGTAGGTAAAATTATTGACATCTTTTCATAATGAAGCATGGGGAGGACACTTCTCTTCTACTATTACAGTAGTAAAAATTTTGAGGCAATGTTATTATTGGCTTGTCATGTTAAAAGATGCATATAAATGGGTTGTTAATAATGAGAAGTGTAAGATGTTTACGGGAAAAACTTAGCTTGTTGCCCTACCTCTTAGGCTGGTAGTAATTGAAGCTCCTTTGCATCAATGGGGTTTAGATTTTATAGGCCCAATCAATCCTCCCTCTTATCAAGGAAATTCATACATACTCATTGCTACAAACTATTTCAATAAATGGGTAGAGGAAAAGCCAATGAAGAAGACTTCCTCACAAGTGGTATGTGAATTTATCAAAGAACATATTCTAGTAAGGTTTGGGGTTCCTATGAAATTAGTAATGGATAATGTATCTTACTTTTTCTCCTCAGAAATAATTAAATTTTTCTATGATAATTATATTCAAGTTGGTCATTCTTCTAATTATTTCCCTCAAGGAAATGGGTAGGTTGAATCAAGTAATAAAAATCTGGTTAATATTTTAAAGAAATTGGTTTTAGACAATCAAAAAGGTTTTTATAAGAAAATTCATGATGCTCTATGGGTTGATAGGACTACACCTAAAATGGCTATTGGGATATCACCTTTTGAATTGCTATATATAGTAGAAGGTAATTTTCCATTGACATTAGAAATGCTACCTGTAAATTGAAAACAACAATTGAAGATGATGTTTAACAAGATAGGTTAGAGAAAAGGATCATATATATCACCAAGTTGCAAGAAGAAAGAGAAGAAATGGTGGATAAGATCACTAAACATCAAGGGAGGATAAATAATTTTTTTGATAGAAGAGAAAGGCCTAGAAAATTTATGGAAGGTGATCTAGTATTGTTATGGGATAAGAGGCATGAGCCACGAGGTATGCATTCAAAGTTTCATTCTTTGTGGAAAGGATTTTTTCAGATCATACAAGTGAATCAAAATAATTCTTTCCAATTGGCATATCCAACTAGAGAAACCTTACCATGTTCTTATAATGGGTAGGATCTAAAGTTATATCAAATGCAAAATTGAAAACAGGTAACTCCTCTATAGTAGTTTAGATAGGTAGGTTTCATTTTCCTACATTTTCTTAGTTTAGTTGTGTGTTGTCCTTAGATAGTTCCTTGATGCTTATTTAGTTTAGCCCATTATTTTGTTTTCCAAGTTTTCACCCTTTATGTGGAACTAGAGATTGCTTGGGTTCTTTCAAGCATTGTCATGCTTAAATCCCTAGACAAAGCTAGTTGTTTCCCAAGTTTCAGTCATATCATTTCTCTTTAGGATTTGAAGTCAAGTAAAAAGTGTCAATTTATTGAGTCTAAGTCTAGATTTCCCTTAGAATTACCTTTCTTCTCATCTCCCTATGAGTTAACCTAATGTGAGAAATCATATGAGCAATACATTGATTCTTGGTTAGGTGTTTAGGTTTTGGGAGGGTTTGCTATGCATTTTCTAATGAGAAGAAGGTTTGGATATCTCTAATGATTCACATTCTTTGTTCTTAATCATCTTGAAGACAAGATTCATGTTTTGAAGTAGTTCTTTATCTATGAAAGTTTCTAACTCTATGGTGAACAATCTATATCTCCAGAATGATACATTTTCACAAATATACATAGAGAAAATGTAGAAAAGAACATTGAAGATTGAAATTGAAGATTGATATGCAGATCATGAGAATATTTTAGAATCAAGCTCAGTTGGATTCAATATGGAATGAATGCTTGAAAATGTAGAAATGGTGAAGGAATCAAAGTCAAAGGTGGTATAACTCTTTTGAAAATAAATTCAACAATTCAAATGCAAATCATAAAAAAGTATGTGGCAGAGAAAAGTCAAATTAATGAAAGATTACATGTCATTGGCTATTTGACAAGTCAAATAGTTTAAAGAAAGACAATAGATCATGTATGTCCTCATCCACCCAATTAAAATAGATCTATAATTCTAGTTGTGTTGCTATAAAAAGTTGATCGATCTTTAAGTAAAGTGACATAGGGAGAGAATGACATGTGTCTCAATGGCCCCATTATATTTCATGGCATAAAGATAAGCCAATGTCAATTTTTTTGGTCAAAAAAATACTACCATTTGTCTGCCATGATGTGCCCATTTGTCAGATGGACCCACAATACAAAATGAAACAAAGACCATGGATTGTGCATGTTCTTAGCCATCTAATTAAAGTAGATCAACACTTCTTGCTATGTCATTATGGAGATATGCTCATAAATTTTTCATAGTGACATAATGAGAAATAAACATGTGTCTAGTAGGTCATCACATTCCATGAAGCAAGGAGAGTCAATGTTAGGTCTTCTAGGGAATAAGGTACTACCACCTATTTTCTATGACATGCTCTACTGGAAAGTGGACCTGCACCATAAAACAAGAGACTGAAATTGTTTTGTTACCACCATTAGATTGAGATGGATCAATTTTCATTGCTATCTCACTATAAAAATTTTATTGGTGATTATTCTATGCAACAAAGTGATAGTCCAACACATGTACAAGGAGGGACCCATGGTGGAAATTATAAAGGAAAGGTCTCAATGTTTAAATCATGATTGTTGATTTAACATCGATGGTTAGAATTTGAAAAGGTAGTGACTAGTAGAATATGAAATAAGTAGTTTGGCACAAAATCATAGAACATGAAGAAAATAGTAGTTTCATAGGGTCTTCTGAGATCACAAGAAGCTGAAAGGTCATGGAGTGTTCTCAAGAATATCTCTGATTCAAAATCATCAATGGAGAAAATGCCACATGTTCATATGACTAGACCATTTCATATTTGATTTCCTTTCTATTTGTGGCTATTGCTCTACCAAAATTAAGAAAGGATGAAGAACTATAAATGTAACTTCATCTGACATAACCAAGGTCAGAAAACTTGAGAGTGAATCATTATATAATTCCATTTATAGTATTTTCTTTTCATCTTTTGTGGTCCATACATTAGGTAGTTTTTGCATTTAAAGCTGAAAGACAATTGTGTATGATCTGATAAGTAATCAGATGAATTCCATTTCATTTTGATATTTGTAGTATAGCAATTCCATTTGCCATTTCATATATAATTTTTTTCTTCTCTTAATAGTTTCATTCATGTTAGGTAATTCATTGGGAATTGAAGAATAATGTATGTGAAACTATTAGATACTTGCTGAATTCCATTTTAGTTAGGTCTAATAGATAAATCAGTTCCACTTTCCTTCATATGTATAGTTCTTTCTTTCCTACCTCTACAATTAGATGAGTAATTTACATTTAGAATAGAATTAGAAGTCAAAAAACATCAAGATAATCTACTACAATCATTCCATTGAGTGTGATAGGTTATTGATATACATCTTGCCTAAGTTGTTTGTGCCTACAAAAAATTTGGTTATCCTTTACTAATCTCAAGTTAAGAGCTTATAATGTTAATACTTCTGATCTCATAAAAACATATTCATTTCATATTATTCCAAGAATCATAGGGAGCTAACCTAATCAAATTCAAAGGGCAGTAATAGAGTATATACACTAGCCCATTTATTGGTAAACATCTTTGTTTCTCCAAACATTGGGTACCAAAAAGTCAAGGTTACCAAACCTAATAGGAGAACAAACTGTTAACCAATAGTGCATAAGCTTAGATGTTATCATAGTAAGTGAGAAGGCAAAAAACAATTTTACTAGTAAATAGAGACAATTTTTGAATTTGTGATAGATTTACATTTAATGCGCAATCCTATTTGAAATGATTTAAGGGTCACGAACAAGGTTAAATGTACCATTTGTTCATCCAAAGTGTCTAGAGAGAATTGAAGAAAAATTTGATAGCAAATTAAAGTGTGAAAAGAAGTTCTTGGAGTGCAATGTGGTAGAATCCCTAACCATAAATTTTAAGGAATTTTACAGATCTCGAACTAAATTTTCAGTGCCTATAATTAGTGATTAAATGGTTAGTCAGACAATTTATGATGTTAGTGAAAGACCAAGGTATGTGTTCAAGAAAAATTTGCTTGTTTCACTTATGGATGGCCTATTAAGAACATTTTAACAAATCTTATAGAATGTGCTTCACATAGAGGATGTCAAAAGCTACATCCATTATAAAATTGAGAGCATAGGAGATGAGGATATACACAAGGACTTAGAAGTAATGTGCAAAAATGACCTAACTTTGAAGTCTGAATATGCACACCTAAATGAGTTGAACCTAGTGAACTATATGTTTTATATTTTTTTTGACAACCATGATTGGAACCGAATCATTTTGAGTAGAGTCCATGATGAAATTTCTTGGTTAGGTGTTGTGTAGGTAGCAATTGACAATGAACTAGTTCACAAGGTCCCAAGTCTAAGTAATGAGGGGTGCAATCCTTTTAATGACAAGAATGTCAGGAAGAGCATTAAGACCAACCTATTCACTAAATTCAATCGAAGAAACATGAAGGTAGACATGATTCAGGATAGGGAAGTAAAAGTTTTGAGTAAGATTTTTGGATACAAGTTTAACCATGGCTCAAGGGTTAAATCAATACCAACTAGATTCTTACATGCCACATATGTAATTGTAGTTGAGGGAAGGAAAGTGAATTTGTGTGAGATAATCAGATTATAGTTATTGGACAACATTGTTAAATTGAAGAAGACCAAGAATGCATTCTTTAGATTTGATTCCTTATTGATGCATTTGTTTTTCTATGCAACAAGAAAGGTCCCAGGGATGAAAAATTAGGAGAGCAATGAGTGCATAGTGAATTTGGTGACTTAGTACTACAAGTCAAGGATGGAAAGTGTCAGGGATAGTGACATAGATAGAATGATGAAGAATTTCTAGACTGAGATAAAATAAGGGTACAAAATACCTCCCTCCATGGTAGAATAATATAAGGATGATATGTACTTCATGATGGAAACTGATAACACATGTGTGGATGTTGTGGAATGAAGGGTAAATTTCATAGAGCCCATGGGATATGAGATGAGCATAGAACTTATTGAAGGGTATGAGAAGATTATACTTCAATCTAAGAAGGACACTAAGTACCCTAGATGGGTAACCTTTGAAGAGAAGATGAGAGAATTTAATTCTAAACTTCATAGTAAAAAGATAAAGAAGATTGTGGAAAAGAAAATTGATTCCATCCTTAAGGAATCAGGTATGACTTGTGAGGAATTTAATGAAGTTAAAGGATTTTCACTAGAAATGATGTAGGAACATCCTATATTTCTCTACTATTATGCATATTTTTCAGTTCTACTGAGTTGCAATATCTTGCATTGTTGATCATTTAGTGGGTGCTAAGCATTCTATTTGGTTGTTGAGTACATGTGGCTACCGATTTCATAGTTTATGTCAATTCATTCCTTTGGTTGCCAAGTTAATGTGGTTGTCAAGTGATTATTTGGTTGCCAAGTTCATGTGGTTGCTAAGCATTCCTTTGGATGCCAAGTGCTAGTATTTTGTGGAGATTCATTTTTTGATTTGTTTGTTTCTAGTTCTAGTTTGGGCTAACTTTTCTCATATTCAATTTCATTATAGGTAGTTAATATCTAATGTGAGTGGACTTGTGGTTGTGCATGCATTTAGTGTAAGATTTAATTCTATGATAGACCGACTTGTGGCCACACAAGTATGTATATAGTCTAGGATTGAGTTTTAGAGAGATTTGGTAGACTCATAGCAGAGAAGAATAGGACGATAAGTGCATGGAAGTGTGAATTCAAAGTTGGATCATAAATTTAGAAGCTATAATTCTATATTGGGCCATAACCTTGAAGGCCTTATAGCTGGGCATGTATACAAATTATTTGATGAATCTATAAGTGTTTGTTCTTCTTCCTCCTTTGGTGGTTCTTCTCTGTGTTGTATTTCTATTGTGTTAACTCTTGTAGGGTGGTCAAGATAGCTGGGTGTGCCTTTGGCCCTAGTTATTCCCTCCATCCCTATGTCATGTGGTATCAGAGCTTGAGGTTCATCCTTGTGGTGATTGGATTGCATAAAACCCTGAGTGAATTGGATTGTTATGTTGTAGATCTATGAATTTGACCTATAACTTGTAGAGGGTTATGATCTTGCACGAACCTGATTTGTAAAAATGGTTCAAGGTAGAGGAAATGCTAATAATGCAATATTAGATACATTAAGACAAATTGCAACCAAATTAGATGTTGTGGAGATAGACCAGAGGAGAGGAGCCCATCTTGATGATGTAAGTGATGATGAAGCAGTAGCACCAAACCCTAATCCAAAACCTGAAGAAGATCAAGATGAAGCAAGGTTGTTGAGAGTGTTATCTAGGGAAAATTCAAAGCTTACTCTAGAAGCTATTCCTTATGATGAAAAATTGGATACCAATGCTATGTTGGATTGGATCTCTAAAATGGAGAAGTTCTTTGAGTATAAAAATACTCCTAATAATAGAAAGGTGAAGATTGTAGTTACTAGGTTAAAAGGAAATGCCTCACCGTGGTAGGAACATTTGAAAACTAATAGACAAAGGAGAGGAAAGGAGAAGATCAAAACTTGGTTGGAGATGGTGAACAAAGTGAAGAACAAACTCCTTCCTACTAATTACTAAGTTGTTAAGAAAGATGTAAAATTTGAGACAAAAAGATATGACTGTGAAATAGTATATTGAGGAATTTTATAGGTTGGACATCATATTTGGACATGTGGATGATGATGTTGATGAAATTGCAAAGTATCTAAATGGCTTGAGATTTGGAATTCACGATGAGATAAGTTTTGTGAAATTGGAAAGTGTGGAAGAAGCATACCAATATGCCTTGAAAGTTGAGGAGATCTTGACAAAGAAGCATGAACAAAGACAAAGAGGTAGAGGTGGTAGATTCTAGAGAGGTGGAGGTAGATTTTATAGTAAAGGTGGTAGATCTGACAATTCTATGCTATATAAGGGAAAATATGAATGGAAGAGTGATGATAGAAACAAGACTAAATGGAAAGGTGGTCATTCTTACCGAGGTACTAATTCTTATTGAGGAAGAGGTAATTCTTATTCTATAGGTGGTTTTAATGGTAATTGTTTCAAATGTGTTAAAGAGAGGCATAGATATTCTGAATGTAGATCCTCTAAAAGTGGGCAAGGTAAAAGAAATGTTGTGATTCAAGGAGATGATGAGGATTCACCAAGTGGACCTAAGGCTAGTGAAAATTTGATGGTGAGAAGAACCTTATGTAATAAGAGAAGTGATGAGGAACTTATTTTAAGGAGAAGTCTTTTCAAGACAAGATGTAAGATGGCTAGAAAATGTTGCAAGGTGATCAGTAACAATAGAAGTGATACAAATTTGGCATCAAAAGATTTGGTTACAAAGTTGCAATTGTAGAGGTTGAAGCATCCTCAAACTTATCATGTTTCATAGATCAAAGATGAGCATAAGATATTGGTAAGTGAGCAATGCCTTATGAAGTTCAAGATTGGAAATTACTTTGATGAAGTTCTATGTGATATTATATTCTTATGGATTTTTGTCATATTTTTATGGGTAGACCTTGGCAATATGATAGATATGCTATACATGATGGAAGATTGAATCAATATACTCTTTGGGTGAATGGGAAGAAACAAATATTTTGACCTTTGGTTGAGAGTCTAGGTGAGGTTAAGTGTACTATTGTAAGAATTTTCATGGTTGATGGGAAACAATTTGAAAAAGAAAGGAAAAATAACCAAGTTTATTTTTCTACAATTCCTAGAGGATCAAGTTTTGATAGTAATGACCGAGTGACAGTAGAAACTTGTAGAAGTAGAATACTAGTAAAAACTATAGAATTGTTGAACGGATATAAGGATATTGTTGCTGAAGATATTATTGATGGTTTACTACTAGTAAGAAGTATAAATCATTGTATGGATTTGATTCCTAGAGCTAGTTTTCTGAATAAAGCACCATATACATTGATACCTATAGAGAATAAAGAACTTAACAGACAAGTGCATGAATTGCTACAAAAGGGATTAATTAGAGATAGTTTGAGTCCATGTGTTGTACCTACTATATTAGAACCTAAGAGGAGTGGAGAATGGAAAATGTGTGCTAATTCTAAAGCTATTAACAAGATCATAGTGAAATATAGGTTTCGTATGTCGAGGATTAATGACATAATGGATTGTTTGAGTGGAGCAAAGTATTTTACCAAGATTTATTTGAAGAGTGGCTATCATCATATCAAAATTAGAGAAGGTGATGAATGGAAGACTACTTTCAAGACAAAAGATGGTTTGTATGAATGGTTGGTTATGCCTTTTGGTTTCAGTAATGCACCTAGTACTTTCATGAGGCTGATAAATGAAGTTTTAAAAAGATTTTTGGGTAAGTTTGTGATTTTTTATTTGGATGATATTATGATATTCAACAAGGCTAGGGAAGAACATCTTGAACATCTTGAGAATGTTAGAAAAGTATTACAAAGATTGAAAGAAGAAAAGTTGATGATAAATATAAAAAAGTGTTCTTTTATGTAAGAGGAGATTGTGTATTTGGGGTTTGTTATTTTAGCTAATGGTTTCAAAATGGTACCTGAGAAGGTTAAAACAATTTTAGAATGGCCTACACTTGAGAATGTGGGTGAGTTAAGATCATTTCATGGTTTGGCTATTTTTTACAAGAAGTTTATAAAGAATTTCACTGTTGTTTGTAAAGCTATGATTGAGACAATGAGAGGAGATTAGAAGGAATTCAAGTGGACACATGGAGCTGATAAGAGGTTTGAGAGTTTGAAACAAAAGGTTATTGAGTTACCCATATTAGCTTTTCTTTATTTCAATAAGTTATTTCAAGTTGAATGTGATGCAAGTGGTAGTGCAATAGGAGCTATATTAAGTCAAGAAGGTAAACTTGTTGTTTTATATAGTGAGAAGTTGAATGATGCTAAAAGGAAGTATTCTATGTATGATCAAGAGTTTTATGCTATTGTTCAAACATTAAAGAAGTGGAGACATTATTTGATTCCTAAGGAGTTTGTGTTGTATACTAATCATAAAGCTTTATAGTACTTGGGAAGTCAACATAAATTGAATCAAAGACATATGAAGTGGGTTGAGTATTTGCAAAGTTTTAAATTTGTAACTAAGAATAAGAGTGGAGTTACTAACATAGTTGATGATGCATTCAGTAGAAGATATTCTTTGTTGATTGAAATGAAGGTTGAAGTTCTTGGGTTTGATGAAATGAAAGAGTTGTATGATGCCGATCCTAATTTTTTTGAGGTGTAGAGAGAGTGCAGAGCACTAAATTTGATAGATCGCGTCAATAAGTATGATGAATATTTCATTCAAGAAGGTATGTTTTTGAAAGGTATTTAGTTTTATATCCCTAGAAGTTCTATAAGGTTGAATCTAATTAAGGAAAAGCATAGTGGTGAATTAGCTAGACATTTTGGAATTGATAAGACATTGGATTTGCTGAAAGAGAAGTATTATTGGCCACAAATGTTCAAAAATTTGTAAAAATTTGTGGAGTTTGTCAAGTTGCAAAAGGAGTAAGTTAGAATACTAGTTTTTATGCACCTATTGTTGTTCTTGAGAAACCTTGGAGTGAAATTAGTATGGATTTTGTTCTTGGATTACCTAAAATAGTGAAGGGGTATGTGTAGACACCTAAATTTGTCCAAAATCTATTCCTAGACAATTAAATAAATGTTCATTATTTATTTAATTCCCCTACCTTAATTAAATAAATTTTACATGTATTTAATTATGTTTGCCTTTCCTTGATTTAAATAAACTAAGGTTTATTTAAATCCTAGCCTTCCCACTTGCATCCTAACCCATTCACTTTAATTAAGTATTTTGTTTACTTAATTAATCCTTGCCTAAATCCCACTAGGAATTAAATATTACATTTAATCCTATTTTTGCACATGGCTCCTACTTTTAACCCTCACCTAACCTCACTATCCTACCTAACCCATCATGCTAAACCTACCCACTTCCTAATCATGCTTTCTTTGCATAATTATCCTCTAACAGTCAATTTTTTTCTCGTAGGTCACTGATGTCAGCACTGCATCAGCATTCCATGTCCCTCTAGGCCACAAGGGGCAACCTTTGGTTTTTTGCTCATAACTTGAGCATACAGACTCTGTTTTTGAAAAATGAAATATTGTTGGAAAGCTGATTCCAAGACCATCATGATGATATTGGTTTCATGAAATTTTGATGCAGTTTAGATCTTTGTTTTTTCTATCAAAGTCCAAACTTTGTGCTAACCTTTTCATTGCAGGGTTGTTTCGCATTTGTCCTACATTTTCGATGCACTAACTTGTGTTTTTGCAGGGATATTTGCTCACCCATCATCAATATTTCTAATCTCATTCATTCAAATATTCTTCTAATTCAACTTTGCATTACATATTTCTACTTTGGACATAGGAGCATTGTCATGAACATTGGACTTTAATTCTAATACCACATTCACTTGTTTGCCATATCATAGGGTTTTTATCAAATCAAATAAAACCATCATCCAATCATATCAAATAAAATTCAATATGAAATCAAATCCAATCAAATTCAATCAAATCAACACAAAGTCCAACATTCGCTGCTAGTCCCAAGTTCATATTTCCTTCATCATCAAATCTTTCATCACTCTTCTTCTAACATCTATGGATGCAAGTTTGCTTAATGAAATGGTTGAAAATATTCAAAGAAAATATGGAGTTCTACCTCCTGTTCAACCTACATATCAAATTCATCCTCAACACTTCATATCCAACTCTAATCCACCTCATGTCCATTATTCTTCTACCTTTGACAAGGGAAATCCACCTTATTATCCTACACCTACATACAATTCAATTCATAGCCCACAAAATTCCTCCAACACAAATGCCCTTGCCATATAAATGGAACAATTAAAGAATTATCTCTTGGCAAGCCAACAAAAAGAGTCCAACTTCCATGCCATGTGTCCTCTTCCCCCATGTTTTGAAGACCATAGTCCTCATGTCTTATCCAACCCCAACCCTCCATGCAATCCCCTACCCATCATTCCCCCTTCAAACAATCCTAATCCTCCACAAACATCATCCCCACCTCGTAAGGGGTATTTCTCATCATTCTTGGCTAAGTGTAAAATAAAAAATGAAGATAGCCAATCACCCAAAGTTATAAACCCAATTCCATCTCATGACCTTCCTCTAAAGCATGTCACTATAGATTCTTCTTCTCCTCTAGATCTGAGAATTTCTCCATCTCATTGTTCCCCTATCCCTCAAGATCCATTTATCCCCCCTAGTCCATCTCACGATCCCCTTCCTAATCAAGATCAAGGCATTCCATGTACCATGCACATTACTGCTTCCATTCCCTCTCAAGAGTTTGCATCTTTAGATCCTCCACTTCATAGTGAAGTTCATTCCACTCCATCCATTAATACTTCTCCATGTCAAGATCAAATCACTCCATCTCATGGTTCCATTCCTTCCACTCCATCTCATGATTCTAGTCCATCTCATGATCCACTCATTCCACTACATGATCCTCTTTCAAGTCAAGATCAAAGCACCCCTCCATTTTCCTTTTATGATCCCACCCCATACCAAGATCCTATTATCCCTCATGATCCCCCTTGTGATCCTAATCCTCCACATGATCGTATCATGCCTATCCCATCCACTCATGAATCCCATATACCTGGACTCGCATCTTATGTTGCAAATGATAACTATCCCATTGAAGAAATAATGTCTCAAGATGTTGGTACACCTTCCACTTCTTCCAACTCCAAAACTCCTCCATCCCAACCTGCACACTTCCATCATTCATCTTCCAAGTCCATTTTAGGAGCTTATATCCATATCCCTATTCCTTCCTCACTTCCATCCATTCTAGGTCCCTATATTCCACTGCCAAATCCTTCATCCCTTCCTTCCATTTTAGGTCCTTACATACATCCATCCACTGTATCCATGTTTTCCCCTTAGTCCCCTCATGGCCCTACTAAAGATCAACAAAGGCACACATCCTTGACTTCCTTCCAACATTCACAATCCATAAGCTCTCCATCTCATTTACCTTCATGCATCCATACCATATCCAATGGAAGAAAATTGGATGTGAAAGAAAATGATAATAAAGCCAAAAATCCACAAAAATCCAAGGATCGACATGTCCCCTATAAAAGACATGTCCAAGAAAAGAAAAATCTGATCCAAAGCAAAAACAAAAGGCCACAAAGGCTGAAAATAAAAAATGTAAAGATTATGTGGATTCCAAAGCTACTTAATGTAGAAATGAATCTCAAAGAAAGATTCCAAATGACATCCAATTTGGCTAATCCAAAGGCTTCTCGCATTCATAATCCATCCAAGCTTCCATCTTCCATCTCCATTTTGGGTCCTTATGCCCCAAAATCCACCATCCTAAATCCATTACCTCCTTCATCCATTTTGGGTCCCTATATCCCAAAATCCAAATCCCAACTTTCACTTACATATCCTCCACACTTTCCTCCTTTCCATCACCCTTCAAGGTGTGTGCCAATGATGATCTTTACACTTCCTTCATCCATTCACTCACAAGTTATCCAAAATAGCATCCATCAACAATGTCTTCCTCCCACCCACTCCACCACCTTACTCCAAACCCTTTCATAAGACCTTAGCCTCCATTCCCCAATCCACCTCATCCTTCTTTTCATTATCCTACCAACATCTATGAGAAAATAGTAAAAATTCCTTGAAAAAGAAAAGAAGAACAATATCAAGGGATCCCATCCAAGTATCTAGATGCTTGAGTCCTCCTTTTCTATCCTATGTCTTCCACTTCCACTTGCACTCTACACTAGGGGCAAGCTCCATACCAAACTTCCATACATATCTTCCATACTTTCATCTCTTGTTCATCATCCTTTTCCATCTTTGATCTTGACTTTCACTTTCCTTTCCTCCATCCATGTGAAATTTCCATGTCCATCCATTATCCTACATATTTCCATCCACTTTCACATCTTTGATCTTGATATATTCTCCATATCTTGCATTCCATAGTCCTTGTCATGTGCATCCCTCTTCCATCCATAATCCTACATGCTTCCCTCTTCCATTCATTCCCCTTTCATTCCCATGCTCGTGATCACCATTAGAGGTACAATACAAAAGGTTCATACATGCTTTGGAAGAGCACATGCCTTCTCTTCCTCCATCCACTAGCCTTTACACTATCCTTCCATTTTCATGCATCCTTTCCCTCCATATTTCCTTCCATTTTCCTATCCTTGGTATGGGGAATTTGGACTCCTTCGAAACATGGTCCTTGGTTTCGCACTTTTCGACACCATATCATTTGGCCCCTCATATCCTTTCACTATTCCTTGCATCCACCAACATCACGTTGCTTTTCCTCCATTTACCATACCTTGACCCTCCCTTGTCATTGGTTCCATTCTATTCATTCTCTCTCACATTCATTCAATCTATTCATTTTATCCATTCTCTCACACATTTGTCTAATCAATTATTTTCTATCCATTCTATTCATTCTATATCACATTCAATCTACTTCTTCCAACTCACTTCAATCAAATTCATTCTCCAATCCATTTTCCCTTCTTCTAATTCTTTCACATCAAATCCATTCTATTTTCATCACTTTTTATCCTATCAATATCTATTCTTCATATCTCATCCACGTTCATTCCTCCAACTCCACCATAAAATCAAAAAATCAAAAAAAATATCACTTGTGCAATCAATATTAATTCAATCAATCTAATCTTACAATCTTGTACATCAATCCTTAATCAATTCATCAATTTGACCCAATCAGCTGATAATCCATTACCCATATTCAGTCATTATCATGGGATGAATCCTTCCCAATCCTTGGATGTGCATTATACTTATCGTTAGCTTTTTCATCCTTAATCAATCATTATCAATGAATCCATTAATGGGTTTTCAGCTTGACTAGGAGCAAAATGTTGGTTTGCTTTTAGTTTTTTGTGCATGATTGCTTGTTAATTGTATGCATTAGTATTTTTTGCATTTATCATGGTATTTGCATCCTATTATCCTAGGAATCATGGTCTTCCATATCATGGTTTCACAAGGCATATGGTTGTATTAGACTCTTTTTATCACGTACTTGACACATTGTCATCTTGGTTCCTCATATCTTGTTGCATAGTGTTGAGTACAATATCAAACTTAGGTTGTTCACACCATTGCAGCATAAATTTTCCCCCTCCCTTGCATCCTCCTATCCAGTTTGAGAGAACATCCATGTTCTCCTAACCCACATGTCCTCTCGAGGGGGCATACCCTTCCACCGTCGTCATCCTTCCTCATCCTTTCATGACTGGGGCATCATGCTGCTAGTCTTATCCTCTCAACCACTATATTTTATTCTTCTTTGATATAATATTACTAATGCTATATCAAAGAGGAGCAAAATGTAGACACCTAAATTTTTCTAAAACCCGTTCCTAGCCAATTAAATAAATATTCATTATTTATTTAATTCCCCTACCTTAATTAAATAAATTTTACATGTGTTTAATTATGTTTGTCTTTCCTTGATTTAAATAAACTAAGGTTTATTTAAATCCTAGCCTTCCCACTTGCATCCTAACCCATTCACTTTAATTAAGTATTTTGTTTACTTAATTAATCCTTTCCTAAATCCCACTAGGAATTAAATATTACATTTAATCCTATTTTTGCACATGGCTCCTACTTTTAACCCTCACCTAACCTCACTATCCTACCTAACCCATCATGATAAACCTACCCACTTCCTAATCATGTTTTCTTTGCATAATCATCCTAGCTAATCACCTCTTAATCCTAAGTGTGTTCTCACACATGTGTGAGGAATCCTCACACATGTGTGAGAGATGTTCACACTTTCCTCATCCCTCATGTCTCACACCTCTTGCACACTTGTCCTCTTGCATGAGAATCAAATTGTCTCACACATGTGTGAGAAGCCATGCTTCTCACACCTCATTGATCATGTCACTATCAAAGGTTGCTCACACATGTGTGATCATATTTTCCCCTTTGAATGGTCAAAACCCTAATCCATGTGGAGTCTACTTGTCCTCCACCTCATCAATCCTAAGATATCCTAGCCCTCCATCTTGCATTCAATCTCAACCGTCTGTTGCATCCATTTTCTTATAAATGGAGAGCCCTCTCCTCATTTTCATGAAGCACTATCTACCTCATTGTTATGTTGTAGGAATAGTGAGCAACCACATCCCACAACAATGTGAAATCATCAATCACTTGTTGATTTCATGAGGTTTACATAGTGCTATTTTGATTTTGTGTCATGCTTAGTTACATGTTTATCTTTCATATTTTGAGGTTTTCATAATCATGTAGGAATAGATGTTAGTTTCTTAGCTTTTATTCCTTAGTTACATTTTTATGCAACACAATATGATTCTATATTTTTTTTGGTGGATAGATTTTCTAAGATGGCTCATTTTATAACATGTAAGAAGACATCAGATGTTGAGCATGTTGTTGAACTATTCTTCAAAGAGATTGTTAGATTGCATGGATTGCCAAGAAGTATTATTTATGAAAGAGACAATAAGTTTGTTAGTTACTTTTGGAAGACTTTGTGGAAGAAGATGGGTACTAAGTTGAAGTTTAGTTCTACATTCCATCGGCATAATGATGGACACATAGAGATTGTGAATAGAATCTTGAGTAATTTGTTGAGATTCTTAGTTGGAGATGAAAAACATAATTGGGAGATGGTATTAGCACAAGATAAGTTTGCATATAATAATTCAATAAATAGAAGTATAGGGAAGACACCTTTTGAGATTATTATGAGAATGAAGCCTAGAGGAGTATCAAATTTAAGGGATGTTGCTGGTGAAGAGAAGTGTTGCAGGAGAATAATTTTCTGATTTTATGGAGTCTTTGCATAAGCAAGTGAAGTTGAAGTTGGACAAAAGTAATCAAAAGTACAAGGAGAATGATGATAAGTCTAGAAGACATCATGTTTTTGAAGTTGGTGATATGGTGATGGTTCATTTGAAGAAAGGAAGATTTTTCTCTAGAACATACAATAAGCTAAAGATGAAGAATTTTGGACCTTGTAAGATCTTGAAGAAGTTTGACAGTGGAAATGTTTATGAAGTTGAGTTTCTTGATGACATGGATATATCTCCTATATTCAATGTTTCTGATTTGTATAAGTATCATGAGTCAGATGATGAAGTTGTTGTATCAGAAGAGTATCCGAAGAAATAGATTGAAGCGGTTGAATAGATATTGGATCAAAGAGTTGGAGAGAGCACAAGAGGAAAAGATTACTATGAATATTTGGTGAAGTGGAAGAATAGACCTATTGAAGATGCTTCATGGATTTCTCAAACTGAGTTGGATTTAGCTCAACTTGTGACATCTCAATGATTTACGAGAATAATTTCTTCCTACCCTAGTTGTTTGATGCAAGAGTATCCTAGGTTTCTCTACTATCTTGCATATTTTTAGTTCTATCGAGTTGTAATTTCTTGAATTGATGAGCATTTAGTGGATGTTGAGCACTGTGTTTGGTTGTCAAGTTCATAGTTGATGTTGAGTCTTTCCTTGGTTGCCAAGTTCATATTTGATGTTGAGTCATTCATTTGGTTGTCGAGTGATCCTTTGGTTTCTGAGTCATCCTTTGGTTGCCAAGTTCATGTGGTTGTTGAGTGTTCATTTGGATGCCAAATGCTAGTATTTTGTGGAGCCTTCATTTGTTGAGTTGTCTATGTCTGGTTCCAGTTTGGGCTGACCTTCCTCGTATTTAATTTTATGATAGGTAGTTAATATCTGATGTGAGTCAACTTGTGGCTATGCATGTATTTAATGTAAGATTTATTTCTATTGTAGGTTAACTTGTGGCCACACAAGTATATAACAAACTCTAGGATTGAGTTTTAGAGAGATTTGGTAGACTTATAGAACAGGAGAATAGGAAGATAAGTTCCTGGAAATGCAAATTCAAAGTTGGATCATAAATCTAGAAGCTATAATTTTGTAGTGGGTCATAACCTAGAAGGCCTTATAGCTAGGCATATATATGAATTATTTGATGAATCTATAAATCTTAGCATTGATAGAGAGATGGGATGAGACTACATGTTCATTCCATCTTCTAGTAGGAGAGATGATAGTGACATTATAGGACATGTATTAGATCCTATGCTTGCTAGTCCATGTTGAAAATGGTGGTTATTCTTTGTGTTGTGTTTCTATTGTGTTAACTCTTGCAAGGTGGTCTAGATAGCTAGGTGTGCCCTAGACCCTAGTTATTCCTTCTATCCTTGCATTAAGAAATGAAGGCAAGTGGGAAATGTGAAGTGATAGTAGAAACTCCTATTGATGTTGCGACTCCTTTTGAAGCTATAACCATTTCCAAACCAAGTGCATAGGTACCATATGCAACACTTGTGCAAGTGCAACCAATAAGAACAAGAAGTGATAAGCTTAGGAGGTAGTCAGAGGTTGAAACTCCTTTTGCATAGAGGAAATATAAAATATTGGTGGAGGTTAAGAAAGAACCAACACCATCCACCAGGAAAAGGGTAAATTAGACCACAAGTTGACCAAGATAGAGAAGAAAGACATTGCAAGTTAGTGATTCTGAGGATGAAGCCAAGGATAGACTAGTGGAGAAATTTGTGCAAGAAGGTAGAATACCAACAGGAAGGAAAGCATAGAAGCCAAAGGTAGAAAACCTTAACATGCAAATTATTACTGATGACAATTTTTTACAGTTGAATAAGTATTATAGTTTGTATAATAATATGGATAGAAGGTAACTAGAGAATGCCATAGTAAGGAATATGATTTTGTGGTATAAAAGGTTTGATAACATTGAGAATAAAATACCATAGGACCTATATAATAGGTTATTGAACAAAAATAAAAGAGTGATTGAAGAGGACACTAAATTGATAGGAAAAATGATCAACAAGTTGTGTGGAGTTAACTCTAAGGAGGGCTTAAACAAAATTTTGAAGGGTATTGAGCGCTTGCTAACAAACAAAAGAAAATAATTTCTTTTGATGGGAGACAACTATGAGGATGTAAGGAAGGAAAAAAAGGAGGCCATAGTAAAATATATAACCTCAGTGCCTACAGTAGCAAAGGTGAGTATGCAGTCCAAACCTATGAGCCTAGTGTATGTACAAGAAAGTACACCTTCTAGTGATGAAGAAGAAGTTGAGGGGATGCAATAGGCACTCTCACCAATGCACATTGTTATGGGTACTAAATCCATACAAGTGGATAGTACACACATAACTATGGATGCAAAGGAGAATATATTTGCAGCATTTGGCCAATCCCTTGTTGGTAATATCATAGCTTACACTAGCTCTACTGATGAAGAAGAAGAAGAGGAAAAGAAAAAGAAAGATGAAGAGGAAAGAAAGAATAAACAAGAGGAAGATGAAAGGAAGAAAGTAGAAGAAAAGTAAAAGAAAGAAGCTAAGAGACCTATGAAAAGAGGAAGAGTAGAATACTGCAAAGTTGAAAGTAGTTACACTCATTCTAGAAGTAACTATTAGAAAGAGGGATTACTAAGAGGGGGGTAATCAATAATCTACAAACTTTAATTTCCAACTAGATATTATTCATTACTTTAAACCATACATAAGAAAGTTAAAAAGTAATGTTGAATAGTAATAGAAACCATACACAAAGATAACTCATAACACCATTTTTTTTTAACTAGGGAAACCCTAGCCCAGGGAAAAGCAAGGTGGGGATGATACCCACTAGATAATATACTGATATATATGTTCCTTGTTAGAGGATGGACCTTGTTAGGAGTCAATGAGAAAATTTAGTATAAAGAGTCCCTATTAGGAGACTTTGAATCCCTGTTAGGACTTTTAGTATAGTAGGTGCAAGAAGAGCTCAATGCCCAAACATGCACTTTTGATTACAAGAAGAGCTCACTACTCAAACAAGTATCTAAACTTTAAGTTCCTCAAATACCAAATTATAAAAATAGTGACTTCTTCCTAGCTTATATCTAACCTTAGTTCAATCTTGGATCACAAAATTAGGTTCTCAACAAACTTCACATATATCTCTTCAATTTTTTTTTGCACATTGATCTCTACGTCAAAAAACACACCTAAGCTTGCAAGATATCCTTTTCATAAATACAATGCCATTTCAAAAATTTCTACTCGGTCAACTAAGACCAAAATAAACTTTTCCAACTTATAGTAAACATCTAGGATGTCGGCTCCAACTGGTCAAGTAATTCTTTTGTAAACAAAATAATTCCGTTACCTTTAATTTTTCTATTCTACACACAATTATACTACTAGATCTTACATATCTATCTTTTGAATTGTTTGTACTAATTTTTAAGGTTATAAACATCATCAAAAACATTTATACTACCTCCATCTAACTTCTCTAGTCATAATATGACGTCAAAAACATTTTACATATAAAACAATACACTATTGTAAACCATTTTTATACTTAGACCATTTTTTGAGTGCCAAAAGCCAAGTATCTTTATTTTTGAGGTTTACTACAAGTATGTACATCATGTGTTTCCATTAATGAAAACAACTACATCACTACCTATGGCCAATTGTCAACAATCTCACCCTTTGGCATTGATGGCAACAAAGTAAGGAAAATTGGCTAAGTGACAAAAAAAAACTTTAAAACCTATAATAATTGTCATCTATTTCATATACTTCATATTAAAAATGCCCCCCCCCCTTTTGATATGATTAATACATATATAATTTACTAAAAATTTCTTCTACGAGTCCTCCCCCTTTAACATCAATGATAAGGGTTGAAAAAACTATAAAAAATAAGTTTTGTCTATCATCCAATAAAAAGAAAACACTCTCAATTTTTTTTGTCTTGCTGACTCAAGCTGATATGATCTTCATATAATCATCAAAAATTTTCTTTAGGCTATTCATTCCTTTCTCCCATGTATCCTTAGTTGCTTCAAAAAATGTGAGCATTGCGCATAAGACATATGATGCAATCTCAACTACATTAAGGTTGGAGTATGTAAAATTGGAATAGGTATCCTTTGCCTTGACACAATCATCCAATTGTCTCTCAATAGCTGATATCTTCAAAGCAATAGACTCTCTAAATTCTAATAATCTCTTCCAAAAAAATTCTTTCTCAATTTCCAGTTTCCTGATATCACTGTGAACACTGACCACTTGTCCTTCAAAGTCATCAACTTTGTTGGAAGGTTGTTGTATCTAGCTTGTTAGAGCTTCTAGCTCACTTAGCTTCCCTTGAATCATGTTATCCATCTCTTTAGCCAACTTATGAGATAAGGTACATTTGATGTACAATACTTTTCCAACTTATTGACATTTTTGGAGTTCCTTGATACAAGTATCAAGACTTAACAAATCATTCTAATTTTTTTGAAAAAATGGTGCTAAAAAGATTAGCATCATGAGAAATCTAGGCCTTGGACTCTGCAACACTCAAAAAAATTATAAATTCTTCATCAAAAGACTTTAACACTGCTTGTGCCCTCTATTCGAGATCTGCCTCTATAGTCTTGACTGCTAGAGTACTATGTAATTTTTTAGTTACCTCCATTAAGGTTCTTTGTAAGATCTTTACTTTTCTATTCTTCTCAATCAGATTTGTCAGAGGTGAGATCAAGTCAGTTTGATCATCATCATCACTTGTTAGGCTAGCAAGTGAAAGTGGAGTAGATGAACTAGATGGTTTAGTTTTATCTTCCTTTTGCTTCTTCTCTACTACCTCCTTATCTTTTCTCTCTTATTTCTCTTTCTCCTCCTTTTATTTTCTTTCCTTCTCTTTATTTTCTTATTCCTCTACTCTTTTCTTTTTTTCTTCCTCCTCTATTCTTTTCTTCTTTTCTTCCTCTACTCTCCTTTTTATTTCTCCTTCAAGCAAATTCTACTTGGCTTCTTCAATTTTTCTTTTTTCTGCCTCTAATTGCCTCTTTTCTTCTTCAATTTGTTTCAACTAATCTTGGATATATTAGGCATTGGACTTAAGCTGATCAAAGGAATTTTCATCAATGTTAACAATAACTTTTGTTTGATCAATCTGCACAATATCACCACTTACTGATATTTCTGAGGTTTTCTCTTCAAGAGTAAATTTTTCCTTAAACTTACTCATCATTTGGTCAATGAATTTCACAATTTCACTTCTTATAACATTCTTTTCTCCTCCCATGAACAAAAATGGCCTCATCTTACTTTGCAAGTAAGGTGCTAGTCTCTTCATCAATTTTCTAATTTCTTCATCATCATCTATCTTGCACATAGTTCTTAGCATTGACTTCCAAAGTTCCATTTCTTCCTCATGAACTAGTGCTTTCTTAGATATAAGTCTATCACAAACCTTTTGATTCATCAAATCGTTAATATTCTCAATTCTCAAGTTATTAATAATCATATATCTCATAGTAGAGACATCTATATGATCTTTCTCAATATCATTATACAAATCATACAACTTATTCATCTGTACAAAGTTTCCTTCATTGACAAATAGTTGTGTTTATCTTCTCCATCTTTGGTTTCCATGGTTTCCATGGTTTCCTTATTTTACTTATTGGTTGCTTGGAAACAGTAACCTCCTATAGCTTTTTGACTTTTACTTCTTCCTCTTCTTCCTCACTAGAATATTCAATTGTCAACAATTCCTTCTTTCTTTTGCCTAGTCCAGTAGCCTATTGCTTAACTCTCTTTGCTTTGTGATTTTCAACTTCAACTAACCTTTCAGACTTCCTCTTAGGTTCACTAGGTTATTTTTTTGATACAACAACATATGAAATACTCTATTCTATAGGGTTTTCTACAATAGATACACTGGATGCTTCACCAACTAATAGGGGTGTCACATACATCACACCCTTTTTGCCAATATGTTTCAATCTACAGATCATTTTTCTTACTACCTGTGACTCACTTTTTGTCATTCTAACCTTACTTAGTGATTTCTTCATCATAATTTGAAATTTCTTATGAGATGCTTTCTCTAATGATGCATGGTAAGCTGATTGAGTTGCCTCTCCATAAGCTCCAAATCTATAAGATGCTTGATCTATATTAGATTTCAACATTAAATCAATATAGCCAATAGCTATATCATCACTCAACTCGTAACCTAAGGGCTCAAGGAATATTTCCCTTGGTTCTACAACTTCAATATAATTTTGATTTGTATCAACCATAAAACATATATCAATTTTGAATTTGTCAACAATTGTAGGTGCAATTCTAAATCTTTGTTTTATCTCATTTTGAAATATCCTCATAATCAAGCTTTTTTTGTCCAAGATTTTCTTTGTTGAATGCCTTCTATACACATCTATTATCTTGCCCATAGTGCATCTCTCACTACTCATAGTATCAATAACTAATAGAAATGGAAATCTCTTAAGTACATTAAAGAAGATATGATTAATTAGAGACTGAAATGTAAATATACTATTCTTAGTCCTTTTAATCTTTCCAATTTCTCAAGTAGTTGCAAATTCACTTGTTAGCTACATAAATGAAACTTGCTAACAACTCATCAATTTTAGAACTTGCAAAAATAGAATGTGCAATGATTCTACTTAGGAATCTTACATCATCTTGTTTGATGGTGCTAATCACCATTTACTTACCATTGTATTTTTAAGTTTTGTCTTCTTCTTAACTAGTTTCTCTCCAATGGATACACTACCTTGCTTACTAAGACTAGTAGCCTCATGTATAAGGTTGATAAAAATGTCAACTATATTAGCTCCCATCCAAATCTTTCCATTATGAATTCTACTTAATATAATCTGAGTCTATTCATCATTATCTAGTTCTTGATAGAAATAATATTTGAATAGGTTTAAATCCTTCATATGATCAAATTTAGACTTCATTGACATATCTTGGTTGAAAACAATTTCCATGTCCTTGTTCATGAATTCACTTCCAATAGTCTCAAATTTACTAAACAAGTAGCTTTCTACATCTTCTAAGTAGACTACGTTGTTTAGAGTAGTAGATAAATCTAAATTAGGGTTTCCTTCTACAAGTTTCATATAGTCAACCTTCAATTTTTGTCTATCCTCATTCTCAACATTATGAACTATTGACATATCCATAGTTACACCAAATAGAATTTTATCCAACAAATTCTATGCAGAAATGATAAAATATCTCTTTCTAAAATAGGGTTTAGCTTGAAATTGCCTTGTCAAGTTGCTTCTAAGTTCTTTATGCTTCTAATGTGATCAAAATAAAGTGATAATCAAGTCTTTACTTCATTTTATTCATTCAATTCACACTTGCATTAATTGTGTACATCGCTAAATCAAAAAGCTATTTATTTTGCTCTGAAATCAGTTATCTACTCAAGATCATTTTCTTGATCTTTAGCTACTATTCAAGGTTCACCATAGTTTCCTTTCATCATAACAATTCTTAACAAAACATCACTCCACAAAATTTTCTGTGAAAACATAGTTTTCATCTTCTATTATAGAATTAACTTTCTCTATTTTAACAGTAACTCTTAATTCCTTCGTAACAAGTTCTAACAAGCTCCAAATTGCAAGCGAGCTTAGCTACAATCTTAACTCATCTCAATAAACCTTTTCCCAACCTTTTTACTTATAATTTTATTTTTAAATGACATTTCAAATTCTGGTCCTATGAACAAACTTAATTCAATTTGGTTGAATCAATCTCAATTACAAACTTCAATCTTCCTTTCTTTGTATCAATTGACTTTTCTTCAGATCCAATAGTTGATTCCTTTACAAATGCCTCATTAAGTTGTTCTTGAAATTCACTAACTATATTTTTTTGATTTTCAATATCTTTGCCAATTCTTGAATTCCTTTCATGGTTTCTTCTATCACTTTTGATGTTTCTACTAGTGTTCCTTCTGTTTTCAAAGTTTCTTCCATTGTTCCTTCTATCTCTAAAGTTTTTGTCCATTCTACAATAATTTTCTATATGTTTAAAGTTGTTTCATAACTGACATACTGGGGTTCTTCTTCTAGGATTATACTGATCAATAGGTGCATGAAAATTCTAGGCTATGTGTCCAAAGTTGTTACACCTATAACACATGATCTTCCTTCTTTCTTCATAAGGTCTTCCTTCACTTGATGTCCTCTCATTAGATCTTCTTCTATCTATAAGGTTAGTATTTCTAGACATTCTACTATTCCTTCTATCATTATCATATTGAGGTTTACTATAATCAATTGCTTTATGACTCATACCATGACAATTATGACAATAAAAAATTGTAACATGATTAAATGACTTATTTGTACAATCTGTTTTCATATGATCTATTTCATTACACAAAAAATACTTACCTCTGAATTCATACTTGGTTTCACTAGGATATCCATCTTACTTTGGTTCATCCAATATCTCAGCTTCCTTATTTTGTCCAACTTCTTTAGGTTTATCAAAATATTGACTGGATTTAATCTTATCATTAGATTTATCATTTTCTTTCAGATTTGATCTATTTTTAGGTTTCTTTGTAGACATGCTACATAGGTAGCCAAGACCAATCTTATCATAGGAAGGTCTCTATATTAACATTGAATCATCAATATTTTTTTAATGCTTCAAGCTCATATGTCATCTTTCCTAGATTGGCTCTAAGATCTAAATATTTAATCTTCAAATTAGATTCAACTTTTGTAGGATCACTCTTCAAGCTCAACTTCATATTGGTAATATTCAATTCATGCTTCAAGATATTGTACTCTACCTTTAGTTTTGAATAATCATCATCATCAGTAGATTCATGCTTGGATTTGAGATGTTCAATCTCATCCTTCAATTGTCCAATGTATACTTTTGAGTCTCCATATTTATCTTTTATCTTATCTCTTTCTTTAGTAAGGAGATCAATTTGTTCAAGTGCCTCTTGAAAGTTCTTCATGAACTATTCCATATCCATAGGGATCTTACTCAAGCTATTCAACCTCTTCTAAGTAATTGTGCTCTGATACCAATTATTAGAAATAGGAATTACTTTGGGGGGGGGGGGGTGAATAAGTAATCTACAAAATTTAGTTTCTAACTTGATATTATTTATTACTTCGAACCATACATAAGAAATTAAAGAAGCAATGTTGAATATTAATAGTAACCATGCACAAAGATAACTCATAACACCATTTTTTTAAACTAGGGAAACCCTAGCCAAGAGAAAAGCCTGGTGGGGATGATATCCACTAGATAATATATTGATATATGTTCCTTATTAGATGATGGATCCTATCAAGAGTCAATGAGAAAATTTAGTATATAGAGTCCTAGTTAGGAGACTTTGAATCCATGTTAGGAGATTCCAACCCTATTAGGAGTTTTAGTACAATAGGTGCATGAAGAACTCATTGCCCAAACATGCACTTTCAATTACAAGAAGAGATCACTACTCAAACAAGTAACTAAATTTTAAGTTCCTCAAATACCAAAGTATAAAAGGTATTACTTCTTGGTTGACATCTAACCCTAACTCAATCTCACATCATGAAGTCAAGTTCTCAAAAAACTTCCCATATATTGCTTTACAAAAAAAAATCATATTGATATCTACATCAAAAAGCACACCTAACCTTGCAAGATGTCCTTTTCATAAATACAATGCCTTTTCACAAATTTCTATTGGGTTGGCTAAGATCAAAATAAACTTTTCCAACTTTGAGTAAACATCTAGGATATCAACTCCAATTGGTCAAGTAATTCTTTTGTAAACAAAATAATTCCTTTTACCTTTAATTTGATTGTTCTGTACACAATTATACTAATAGATCTTACATATATGTCTTCCAAACTATCTGTACTAAATTCTAAGATTATGCATGTCATCACCAACATGTATACTATCTTTGTCTAACTTTTCTAGTCATAATTTAACATCAAAAACATTTTACATATAAAATAATAGACTACTATAAAACCATTTTTATACTTAGACAATTTTTTGAGTGCCAAAAGCTAAGTATCTTTAATTTTGAGGTTTACTAAAAGTATGTACATCATGTTTTTCCTTTAATGACAATAATTACATCACTAGCTATAGCCAATTGTCAACAATAACTCCAGTAGCAGTATCATTTGATGATGATGATGATGATGATTAGAAGGGACTAATGAGTTCTTTGAGAAAATTGCTCCAAAAGAACAAATCTATGAAGTCTTTGGAGAAGACACTAACTGAAGTCTTGGATAGAATGCAAAAGATAGTTACGACAACTGTACCTAATCTAGACTTACAGTTGAAATCTAAGGAATTGGTGAAGACTTTTGACGAGAAATTCATAACATTATCTAAGGTATCTTCAATGCAAGAACATGTCAAGCATGATGCAAAACTATTTGATACAGTGTGCATAAATGTAAGAAATGAGTTAAAGGCACTTGATGTAAGCATCAAGGAACTAAGGAAAGAAGTTGCATGGATAGTGTGCACTGTCATACAAATACTTGATTGATTTTGAAAATTAGATAAAGGTTAACATGAGTGATCTTGATACACATTGAAAAATTATAGCTCCCTGAGACTAGTATTGAAGATTGTGGAATAGAAGTTGAGAAGATCCATAATGTGATAAGAGGTTTGGAGTCTAATCAGGAAAAGGAAAAAAAGAAAGGTACTTTACTCTTAGAGAAATCCTACCACTAAAGATCAAAATTTTGTAAAGGCAATTGGAGGAATGTCTTGTAGCAAAGGCTTGATATGATAAGTTTGCCTATACTAAATTGAGTGCAATTGAAGTGATATCCTATGCACTATGCACACTAATAAATATTTTTGATATAGTAAAGGAGAATTAGAAGAAGGGAGTGGAAAGATTGAAACTTTTATATGTAGGTTTCTTTTCCTAGATATCAAGTTGATCAATAGTAGGCCACAAAGTTTTTGCATATAGTTTTTGACACCTTTTCCATTGATGTCAAAGGGGGAGTATTAATATATAAGGAAAATTGCATGATTGTACATGTATATGCAAGGGGGAGTACACCTATGTGTCAATGTAAGGAGTGATGAGGAATTTAATGATCCATCAAAACAAGAATAAAATTATTATGTTTTGAAGGCAATTTGGTGTAGTTACTTTTTTTTTTTTATGTATGACTTCATTTGGAACTTAGCCAATTTTCTCAAATGTTTCCATCAATGCCAAAGGGGGTGATTATTGATAATATAGTTAGCTAGATGTCTTGATAGTTTTCATTTATGGAAACATGTATTCAATATTTCATTTATGCATTTAGAGTTAGAAAATTATCTAAGTGTTACATAGTTTGCAACAACATAGAGACATATGTGATGTGTAGGAATGACTCACTTTGATTTAGCTTATGCACAATTGAGGATAGCTCTATGACAGTGTCATGATGATATATGGTAGTACATAGATGTGTATGGACATTACACCACAAGTTATAGTTAAAATACTAGTACACATATTTAATAGAGCATATCAATAATATAAGTTGTGTGGCTTAAAGAATTATTTTGGTGACAAAATAATTACTAAGTCATGATGAGCCAACTTTGTGAGTACTAATCCATAAGTTATTTTATATTATGTCAAGTGTGTGGATACATGAAGGACAACTGTGGAGAGTTTACTAATGTGTGAGGTATAAGTAAAGATCTTTATTTTTTGCAATTAGCAGATGCAATATGTGTGAATGTAATGTGATATGTGAACCTTATGTGATGTATGATCAAAAAAAGTGCAAGTTATAGTATTATGAAAGTATTGTATGTATATCTACTCTTGTGAAGAACTGAATTGTATAAATTAAATGTTAGGCCAATGGGTTCTTCTTGCATACATTGTATTTGATCCACACTATCCTAACAAGGTTGAAGCAACTCCTAACAGGGTTGAGGCTTCTAACAAGGCCTAGTCCTCTAACAAGGACTTGAGACACTATATGTATTTCATAGACTCCTAATAGGGTCAATATCCTTAATATGATTCTTTTGTTTAGTGGATCATCTAGTGGGTATCATCCCCATTAAGGTTTTTCCCTTGGATAGGGTTTCCCTACTTAAAAAATAATGGTGTTATGAGTTCTCTATGTGTATGGCTATATTTATTTCTCAATATTATTGGTTTACTTTCATCTGCATGTTATAAAGTAATTAACAATATTCAGTTGTGGGAAAAAGTTTGTAGTTTGCAGAATAATGATTCACCCCCCCCTCCACCCTTAGTATTATCTACCTCTATTAGTTTGATGGCTAGATGAGGTCCAAAAACTTGACAAATGGGCACTTGTGCCAATCCAAGCCTGTAGATCAGAGTTGTGGTTTCTAAAAAGTGGTTATAATAGCTAATCAAAGCAAAGATTCAAGAATTATGGCCTTCCAAAGTTGGGCTACCTGAAATTTCTAAAATAAATGTCAAAGGTGTATTTGGTCTATTATATATGTATTTTTAGGGTCTGTCGACCCTAAGTATTAAGTTTGAGTGTCTAGAACCTTCCTAGGCGACATAAAATTGTCTATTTAATAAAGGCCGGAACATTGTCTAGGACAACTCTGGGTGATAGTTCATAGCTTCATCTTGCATATTACCGTAATGAAGGCACTTGTGTGGGTTATCATATTGTAATTATTAATTTTATAATTCCACATTTGCAACAATAATAAGAATCCCATATTTTGTTCTCACAATTGTAGTTGTTTCTTTATTTTTGTTATGTATTTATGGTATTAAAGGCAGAACCCTTCATCACAAACTTACCTTTATTACCAGTTATGTAATATGAGAAACCACAATCAATTATCCTTCTATTACCTTTACTTACATATGAGATAAGTGAAATTTTCTCATTGTTATCAAAATAAACTTTCATTGCAACATAAAAAACTTCTTCTGATGAAATCTAATTGAAAAGATTGTTATATGTTTAAATCATTATTTTGTCATTGATGTCAAACCTACTGAACCTTTTGTTTTCTGGTAAGATAATTTCTTATAGATTCAAGTACTATCACTTAGTTGCATTGGTCTGATTTTTCATAGTATAGGAAAAAGTCTAAAATTTTGGTGAAAAATTAGTTTAGGTCTTTGCATTTTGTAGACTAGGATTTTCATTCCTCATAATTTTCATATTCTTAGGTTACCCTAGTTATGTCCTAATTCATGTGTTGAAATCTATTAAATTCTCAAGGTTTGTCTCTCAACACAGCAAGTATAATACCTTAAGTGAACCTTAGGTCTCTTGGTTTTTTTTTAAAACTTGGGCATGAACATTTTAAAAGTTTTTGAATATTCCCTTATGTTCTTTAGATTTCATGCCCTACATCTCTTTTCCTTTTAAGGAGCACCACCTGATTGTGGCAAGATCAACGGCTGTCACTTTGTCCTTATGATAAGATGTGAGTTAAGTGACCATCGTGACATAACGACTACCATCAAACTAAGTTGTAGTGCCTAGATAAATGGAGGCAGTGACCAAAAAAGTTTTGTGTTGGTTTTTAATCACGTAAACTTTTTTTTTCTCCCTAAGCTATAAAAGTAACCGAGGATCCCAGGAATATTTTAGGCTCTAGTACTCATGTCTTCACCATTGGGAAGTTCAAGTTTCTTGTCAATAGCGAGGTAGCGATCAACTTGGAAACCCATGTTAAGGTAGTCGTCAAACTTCCTAGTGGTCATTAAGAGCCCCAAGCGGCATAATAAATGATAATATCATTGTCATGTCAGAACTACTAAGTGGGTAACTATGATGTGACATGCTTTTGTTTTCTAGCACTGAGTTTTGTTAAGTCACCAGAGCTCATTACCTCGCTAATCAAAAAATCTAGGCCTCTCGCCATTAGCAATGTAGTGAGTTTCCATGAAATGAGCATACGGTGGAACCCAAGCAACATGGAAAGATGACTAGAATTAGAATATTATTTTTTCTTTTGCCAGCTGTGTTGAATTTATCATGTCATTAGTTTTTTGAACCCACCCCCATTCATAAAATGCAGGAGGGATTTTGATTGTCAAATCAAGCTAAGATCAATGATTCTCACTATCTCACCATAAAAAAGATGTGTGTGGTTTACTCCATTTGAGATAACGAATATGGGACCCACCTCATCTTAAGAAGTTCGTGCAGTTTCTTTACCCTTGGATTGATCTCAGATAAATAGCCATCGCTATCTCACTAAGAAAAGTTTCTCGAAGGATACATACAATGAGATAATGAATATGGGGCCCACCAATATTCTTTTAAGTAATGTAGTTGCATTTCATCCACACGATCAAGATCAAATCAATGGATGTTGTTACTTCATTGTGGCAAGGTGCTCATTCTATTATGTATAGTGAGGTAGCAACTTGTCGACATGTGTACTTAGTTGCCAGTGGGTCCAAATGGACATGCCACCAGGAAGGGAGCTATATACATGGTCCATTCTCATTGGATTGACTGACCAACTTGTCAACTGGAATACTTGTCACCTTTTTCCACATCCCTTGATCACAGGATTTGTTAAGATCGATGGTACAATTTTTTTTTTAAAAAGATGGTGCTTCTCTATGTATTTATTTGATATGAAAGCTTCACATGTGTAAAAAAAAAAAGAGTATAACACAGAAGATTTTCATAGTCCCACCTTATGCAAATAAAGATTTCAAGCCTTTTATGAGCAAAAGAAATTAATGATAAGATTGTATTTGGAAAATGTGTGAAGTAATTTGTTCGTGAAAAGGTTGCAAAATTGAAAAAATAAATAAGAAAGAACTTCAATTAAGTAGCTATACCATAATTTCTATTGTGCTCTAGTCTTGCAAGTATAGTCAATGAATGCCTCCAATGGACTCATCAAATCTTAGGTTGTGGATAGCAGGGGGATTGCTTAATGAAGGCAATTCGGTCTTGGATGCTAATACTCACAAATTGATTTAAATTTTCTCAAAAGATGGTTTGCAGAGAGGAAGTTGTTTACTCCACTTGCCAGTAAATGGAATTTTGATTGAGGAAAACTAGTAATCCTAGGTGTTTTTGTGGATTATGATCTCCTTGAGATTGTGGTAAAGAGTTGTGATCGAGCCACTAAGGTAATGAAAAGAGAAAAGGGTGAATAGGGAAAAATTAGAATCTTGTTAGCAATAACATCATTCTCTAAAGAATTTTCCAAGAAAGTATACTTCAATATTAGGGTAGTAGAGTTATATAGAGCCTTGTGTAGAGTTTTTGGAGAGGGTGAAGAAGATTTTATAGTCATGGGTTTCATGCATATAATTACTCTTTTTTTTGTTAACGCACACCTTTCTTTTCAAAAGAGGGACATATTTTGGTAGAGGAATGCTTTTGAATGAAGATAAGGCTAAGGAATCAAAAAATGCCCATTTTGTTATATTTGACAGCCACATTGCCTCTAAAGCTCTTATTCTTCATATTAAGTGACAATCCCATTACCCTAGGATACTAGTATAACCAAGGAATAGTGACAGGTAAGAGTGATTCTCATAGTACAATATAATAATGATGAAACCCATAGGTTGGGATTAGTTTCCAATCTTTACAATAGATTTCATCATTGGTGGGCTTAGCAGTTGCATACACAAAGGAATCAAAGTTGCAGTCAATTCAGAATAATGAAATGTAACAGAAAGGGACCTGCAAAGGAATATTTGATTTGCATGTATTTCTATTGTTTGTAGTTTTGTCTTTTCTAATAGGTGTTTCAAGTCTCTTGTGTAAAGGACACCTATAAATCAAATTTTATTGTTGCTTTTTGCAACTCATGCCTATATAAGTGAGTTTTTAGGGCATTGTGATGGTCTAAAATTTTTTGTATGTTTTTAGTTATTCCAAGAAAGTACATTCAGTCCAGTCATATGTAGTTGTTCTGAGTTTATTTTTAGAGATATTTTTTTGATAACGAATAGAAATGTAGAGCCAGTATGATTCTTTGGGTTCCTTACTGAGTTCCTATTGGTTATTGTATTAGTTAGCAAGAAGGATAATACAAAGGGATATTTACACCAAAATTTGTGTTACTATTTTTCTGTCTCTTTTTCATGAGTTTATCAAATTTGAGATCATTTGAATAATGTTCATCTGATTGAATGCATTTTGGATGGGGTGTGTATTGATTATATTGTTTCTTTTAATTCAATGAGTTATGTAAATGCTTCAATAAATTGGCAGAATTCATGAGTTTATGAAGAGGATATCATGTAAGAATGAAAATAGGTGATTATACCTTGTAGATTAAATTACAAGCTGATTCAATAAAGTCTCCTACAAATAATAAACTCTCTTGCCCACTAGATAAGGTACTAGTCTTATAAATCATAAATAATCAAGAGTAAATTCTGCCTCTACATGTTAAAACTATTATAAATTCAAAATCATTCATGTATTATTTTGTTCAAGGTTATAATTTTGGTCACCACTCACTTACATCTAGTTTTCTGAGTCATAGGTAGCTACTATTCCCAGAAATACTTGTAAGTTCTAGGAGAATTAGGACCAGATCTACTTATAGGGGATGCATATAGATTTGAGAGTTTCAAAGAAATTGATAAACTGTGTATGTGCCTAAGGATAGAAGATGAGAATCAGAATGAAACTACGATAATTTCATACAATAGTTTTCTTTAGAATCATCCCTAGGTATACCCACCTTGGTTTAGTAGAACCTAAAGAGTAGGAAACCATCCTTGGTTTCATTGAAGTTGGGTCCAGATGATCTACTTGTGTAATTGATTATGAGAACTAGCCGATCTTTAGATTATTTTAGCACTTTCATTCTAGTATTGAGCATTTTGTTGCTCAATAGTTTTAACACTCCAAAAAAATTGTGACTCTATTGGGGACAATGCTTCATGTGTCATAAACCATTATATCATTTAAGATCTGTATTTCCCTTGTGTAGAGTTTGAGGTAGATGTTTTATTAAGATATTTTTTGTGGTCTCAAGGGTTATTTGTATTTTGTCTATGGAATTTAGTGAAAGAAGTGTGATCCATTCAAAAGTATTTCCCATTCTCATAAGGTGGGTGGAAACTCATAGGATTTTAACCAATGTCATTATTTAGAAGATTTGTTATCTCAAACTTATGGAAAACAAAAGAAACACATGGGAAAATGTGAGGAAAAACTCGAGAATCAAGTTACAAATTGATCTCCCTCCTAGGGGAAGACAAAATTGGGCTGTGAAGAGATCTCAAATGCATAGAGAAGACCATCCTTGAGAGCAAGAAATAAGGGGAGAGAATGTTCATTTTTCTACTACGGAAAGGGAATCATCTTGCCAGAGTTCTAGATCCCATCCTAGGCTATCTAGTGATGACTTTTTTAGCACACCCAAAGTAATATGCCAAGAAACTATAGAGCTACATAATACACTCAGTTTAGACAAAAGGAATAGAAATAATATATTTTAATGAAGTAAAAACCCTTTCTTGTCTGACTATTCTCAAGGAGAAGTAGCACCAAAACATCTAGATCTTGAGAGTTTCAATGATGAAAAAATTGCGAGTTCTAAGTTTACTATCCCAGATCCTGATGAGATTGAAGTCTTGAGAATGCAATTGGCTAAGAAAGAAGCCATAAATAAAAAATTACAAAAGGAAAGGTAGGAAAATATTACAAAAGCATTTGAAGAAAAAAAAGCATTACTTAGGAAAATTGCTACCCTAAAGAAGAAAAATAAAATAGCAGCTAAAGCATGGCAACCAGAGATTATAGGTCAAGTTGAACAGCTTAAAATATAAGAACAAAAGCTATTGGGAACTCAGAACCTGAACCTAGAAGGACCTGTAATACAAAAAATTAAAAACTATAGTGCTCTAGAAGCTAACAATAGCAAAGTAAAGGATATAGGGCATACTGTCGAAGTTAAAGATAAGGGAAAACAAAAGGAGATTGGTGTTAAGATTAATGAACCAACAAAAATTGTTCAGATCCATGATTCCATGTCACTTTTAGATATTGAGCTAGAAAAGAAAAGAAAAGAGAAGGATGCCTTGGTTAAGAAATTGGAGATTGCAGAAAATGAAGTAGCCATAGCTGAAATAAACAATAAGATCAAATTCTTGGAGAATGCTAAAAGGCAAACTGCAGCTATGCCTAAAGATGATGGTGGATCTAATGATGCAAATCAAAATACTACTAAGGTACCTACTCCTTTCTTAGCCTCATTTTCACATAAAATAGATCTTAAAAAATATGTTGCTGATGCTAGCACTAGTAATACTATGGGTAACATGAGGAAAGATATTGACCATTATCCTAAGCTTGATTTACACAGAAGACCTATCCAGTTAGAAGGCTATAGGAAAATATGTTTTGATGGAATCCTTGGTTACCCTTATCCTATTCCACAAGAAATGAGAAAAAGGTTGCCTAAATTTGTTGGGAACAATGTTATAAATTGTGAAGACCATTTGAGGAGTTTTCTTGATATGATGAGTGATTATGAGGTTGAGGCTGAGGATGTTATTATGAAGTTGTTTGTTCAGTCCTTAATTGAAGATGCTAAAGAATGGTTCAAGAGACTTCCTAAATTATCTATTGTTGACTTGAAGGATATTGAATATTGTTTCAAGGAAAAATATGGTGACAAGAAAAATTAGAGCTACATTTTGAGTGAATTCAATAATATTAAGAGGTTACTTAATGAATCTATCATTGAATTTAACATTAGATTCCAGAAGAGAATGTACAAGCTACTACAGACCATGTGATTAGATGATAAGGTATGCTTGATTACTTATTTGAATGCTTTTGATGGTAAAATGACATACCAACTTAGGGATAAATAGCCTAGGACTTTAAGAGATGCTTTCAGAATTTCCATAAATGTGGAAAATAATTTGAGAATTTTAGGAAGGCTTGAGAGTAAGACAGATGACCCTAGATTGTTTGGAAATAAGGGAAACAGAATGTAATGCCCCGCCAAGGGATCCAAAGAATTTTACTAAGTTTTCCAAACAATTTTTTTTTTAAATATGAAAGATAAAACCATTCCTAACATTTGTGGAATCAATAGCAACAATTCAAATAAAAATAAACATAACATATATACATAACAGGCTACATTCTTTAAAGATCCCTTAACGTTGTATCACATCTAAATTAACTATTCATCTAATATCCCATCCTTATGGAATAACAATGATACATCCAATGTACTTAAACAATATACAAGTGTCTTTTTGTAATTATATTTTAGTTTAGCTCAATCATCCACTGTACATATCACAGGGTATGAAAAGCTTAAAAGAATAAACATCCAAGTAAATAAAGTACATTATCATCATCTAATATTAATCCATGATGCAATAACATAAATGAAACCATATATCATACATGATACATCATCACAAAAGATATAAACATCCATCACAAAAGATAACCATATATCACAAATATAAATAACTAAGTGCATGGTTCCTCTCAACCGTAAATAGCATCATTAGACCATCATGGATCCTAGCCATCCCTCAATGCATAACATTCCAAAGCACCGAAGAGATCATCGATATTAACATAGTAGGAATGTCACTCCTAAAACATCCTACTAACATGAAAAGTAAAGCATAATAAATCATCAACTAACATATGCAAAGTAAAGCAAATCATCAATATAAGAAACATACCAGTAAATACATCCATCATAAGGTATATTATCTATCATAATGCTCCAAGAACATAATGAAGAATAAATACCAACCAAGGATAATCTAGCCACGGTGTCTCAGATGGATCTCAAATGATAAGAGTGAAAATACACTACCACCCGACTGCGTGGAACCTAAGTGGTCCACTCCCACCATGCTGAGGAGATAATCTCAAGTCCCAAACAAGCTATGAATTCACAAAGAACAAATCTCTATAAGTCTAGGAATCCTAAAAGTATACTAACTCAAAGGTTCCATCACACAAAACCAACATCTAATTTCCAGAGGCACACAAAGACATGTAGGAAACCTACTCTACAAGTGAGAAAGTGTCATCGCAATTATCACGTACAAGTTACCCTAGTAGTTATCTAAACTCCACGGGTCCATACTGATCTCATGCAGCCACTAGTATCCTCTCATACTGATGAGGCATACTACAGAATGCAAGGTCGCAACCATGCATTCTCACTACTCCCATCCTAGCATATACAAGCACTCAAGGAATGGGTGAGAACCAAAAAAATTATCTTTTTAGGTTCATTTAATCCCCATTTAGTGTGTAAATGTTATCACTTATTAACCAAACTTACAATGAGTTACCCTGGTAGCCACTTAGGGCCCCAGCCCCCACTATAAGCCACTTCCCGACACTACAAGTAGATTACCTACCCTAAGCTCATGGTATCATAAAAGATAATCCATAATAAAATCATCAAATATGCATAAAAGCATCAAATATCCATAATAAGAATCATCAAATCTCCATGATAAGAATCATCAAATCTCCATGAGCATCTAAAAAAGCATCCAGAGAAAATCATGACCACAACAGTTCTCTATTGGCAATTGAAGGCATCACTGATAATCATAATAATCATTAGTTCTCAATAACCACAATATATCTCAAGATAAATCACAATATCCATTAGTTCTCAACAAGCAACCAAGAATATCTCAAAATCATACTGATCGAAGACTCCAAAATGGTTGAGTCAAACATGTCACAACATGACATTATCAAGAAATAAATCCATATTTCAGTCCCATCATGGCGACTAGAAAATAGTCCAAGGATAACTGATCGATGACTCAAAAATGATTAGCTCAAGTGTCTCATTCACATACATCTCAGCTTCACACATGAAGACTAATGAACAATAACAATAAATAAATACAAACATTTCATAGAGTATACGATCACATTACCATGGTTGGGCTTATAAAGATTGAGACCAATCAACATGCCATCACATCTCATAACCCCCAAGCCTCTGGTAACAACCTAGGACTAGTCATCACTAGTCAACCCAAAACCCAAAATAAGAAGCATAAAGAATACACGATGCAAACACATGTTTTGGTTTACTAAATTCACATACTTGAATAATGTGTAGGGGTTTCCAGTTTTTTGTTTGCAAGTATATTTTCAAGTGTCTTAAGTTTCATCATTTGACCTACAAGTCAACCCATTTTTTCCGATAGCATTATCTTTCCATTATTAAGAATTACATTCTAAGAATAACTTAAGGATAAATATTCACTAAACTGATCATCATTGACATTTAATTAAATTGTTCTATATTTAATCATGATCCATATTCTAATTGATTAACCTTTCAACTTTTCTAGGATCATTATTCGTTATAAATTATAAAAGAGCCAATTATCAATCTTTGAATAAGAAGATTATAACTTATTAAAATGATCAGTTAACATTGATTCACAATCCTTGACCTTTTATTATTCTAATAATTCTCAATTATATATTACTAAGTCTTCACCATTAAAATATCTAAAGTCATTATTCAAGTCATCAGATTAAGACCTATCAACTTGATATCAATACTTTTAAAATCTCATTAAAAGAATTATATCAATTAAATCTCTATTACATAACTTAATTATTAATTAAATCTAATTAACTCTCATTAATTGATTTAATTAATATTTGCATAACCATAGCAACATTCCAATTAATATTAGTTGACTAATAACTAACTAGAATTATGTATGATAAAAGTCGACTATAATTCAATACTCAAAAGATCATATTAATAATTCAATAATAATTATTGAAAATCTTAAATGGCCATATTCGTCATCTTTCAAAGAATACCAACATTCTCTTAACAAATTTGTATTATCATTAATCTTTTCAAATAAGACTCTATCGCACAACTTAATTATTAATATCATAGTTATAATATCAACTCAATGAATATCAATTGATTAACAATCAATTATACTTCAAATCCGAAAATTAATATCTTTACAAAATTTTAATCATTAAATAATCTTCACTAGATTAAATCTAATCGAACTATTTACACCATTATTTATTAATAGTTTGCTAGTCCTTACAAACATTAATAAATAATAAACTCCTCAAACTATAAATACTCAATCTATAGAATCCTTCCATAAACTCATTAGTTAATATTTGGCTAACTCTTAACTCCATTAAGGTATTCAAATGTATTAACCAATAACATAATAATTCAGTCTTAATCCAATATCATTCAAAGTTTCTAAATTTAAATCAACATAATATAAATTATCATCTTACAATTATTTAATCAATATTGAAATAAACCATTAGACTCCATTTTCTAATTGTTCTAATAATATTTTGTCTTTATAAAGATCCCTATCACAAACCAATAAGACTCATTATAGATTTTAACATGAATAATCTCCAAATTCTTAACATTATCATCTTCATTAAACAACTCTAAAATTGTTTAATATATATTAAATAGTATTCAATATACATTATAAAAAGTTCACTATATAAACTATATTAAAATCTCTTTTCTTTTAATTTTCTCTCATCCATTTACTTAGATTGACTAGTAATTAATTACACTTCTTTTACTATTAATTAATCTTAATTAAATTTGATTTAATTAGATTAGATAATAAATCATACAAAACTAATGTATATTAATAAGATTCTACTAAGGAAAGATTTCAATACTATCTTTAATTCATTCCATGCTTTGATATATATTATTTTTGTGAAGTTTAAGCATAAAGAACTCTTGGTTATGGGAAATGGAGAAATATCTGTTTTTGAATAAAACAGTCCCAGTACGACGGCCATATCTCCCTAATGAACCGTTGGATCGGGCTAAAATTTAAATATGTTGGAGAGGGCCAAGTTGCACCGATTCTGACTGGAGAGATCGAATAAATTTAATCCCGATAAAAAGTTATGAATGACTGAGTTCGGGTCTATCCAAAGGGCAGCGACAGGACAATTTGTGATGAATTAAAAATTTCCTCTTAAAATAATTTTTCTCTAAATTTAACTATAAAAGGGTTTGTTCACATGCATCTAAAAATATAATTGATAGAAAGATTACATCTAATCATTCGAATTTTCACCATAAAATTTTTATTTTAATTCCAAATCTTGTCTTTCTAATTTAATATAAATTCGAACCCAAACCTGATTAAAATCTAATTTCTTTCTCATTTGGAACTAGGGTTTTTCTATTGTTTCCTTCTCAACCAAATAAAATATCTAGATTCAAATTTCAAATAGTAGATTCAATCACAGAGAGTATTCAGACACATAAAACAGATATGATGAAGACAGGAAGAGAAAGAGTGCAAAGGGAATATGAGAATATCATGAGTGCACCTAGACACTGATGATAATTTGCCATGCCTCAGAAGTCCATAGGAAATTCCTTCCTTCTCCATCATTCGCAATTCTTTCAAGAATCCAAGCCGATCGAATCCTCCAAGTGATTAGAAGTGCTAGAAGGAGCATAGAAGCAAGTAGAAAATATATGAGCATATGAATCTTCTCCCATGCATGTAAGATTTGAAGCTTCTATTTTAGCTTGTAGCTCGTGGCTTCCATTAAGCTTGTAGCTTCCATTAAGCTTTTCATTTAAGCTTCTATGAATGCCTGAATATCAAGAGCTCTCAAGAAACCTTTGGAATGCTTCTTGAAACCGCTGAAAGGTGTCACCAACTAAGCATGGGTCTTTTCCAATTTTTTTTTATGAGTCATAGAATTGTAGACACCTTGTGCTTAATTGATGCACTAACCCCTGTGTTGTTGACACATGTTAATTCCCACGCAAGCTTATAACTCCAATTTACTTTTTAAATAATCTCTATTTAAATTTTATAACTTTCATTTTAATTTTTATAACTTTTATTATTATTATTTTATTTATTACTTTATTATTATTTCATAATTATTATTAATTTTAATTTCTAGTTTTCTTTTATTTAATTCCTTTTCTCCAATAATTCACATTTAATTAATTACAATCAAAATATCAAAGATCATGATATTTTATTAATTTTTTCAAATAAATAATTTATTAATTAAATCTATTTATTAAGACTTAATTAATGGAAAATTCACCATAGACCTCCAAGATAAAATATGAAAACCCATCATAGAACAAATCATACAAAATAAATCTAAAGGGTTAAAAATCACGAAATATGTCATTCGACACATTCGGTGGGTATTCAACTCAAATACTTGTCCTAATTTTCCAATTAGGAGAAATGGCTCAAAGGGTTGGGATTTGGACTTGAGAATTTATCTCCCCTCTCTTATCATTGAGATAATGTGATAGGGTACGCTCATCCTGGCAATTCAGAAAAGTCGATACCCGGTACCTGCAACCTGCATAAAAACTATGCATGTACAAACACAATATATACTAAACTAAACAGACAATGGTAGGAAGTGGTGCATCATGTAGATCCTGACTAGCAGGTGACTATGACTCCCTTCCTTAACCACATCAAACACGCCATACAAAAGCAAACACGCAAGGAAAACATGCACACCATACACATGCAAGTATGGGGTAAGTATCCATAAGAAAGCACATATGATAATAAATCATCTTACTAATCATCATTAATAATTGAAAGCAATGTAATAATCATCATCAATAATTGTGAACACTAAAAATAATCATCATACATACATGAAATGTAGAGTCTAAGTAATCTCATCACATAATAAACTGAATCCATAGCACAATATCTGATAATCTCAAAAGAATACTGCTAACCAACAACATAAAACTAGTTCTAAAAGAGTTTAGCAACGACAACAAAATGTGAACTAGGGGCAGGCACTACACAGAAAGGAGGATAGCAAAGGTGTAGGTGGGAAAAAGCAAGAGCCTAGTGAGATAAGTCAAGTTTTAAATGCTATAAAGAATTTAAATATCCCTCAGGTGAAAAATGATAGGAATCCTACCGAAAATAGGGTCCCTTACTAGTCAAATTTCAATAGACAAAATAGGTTGCAAAATTTCCCTTATACTACCTCCTGAAAAGATGGTCAGCCAAATGTTCCTTCCCCCAAGAATACAAACAACAGGGTTAGCCCTGATCCCTTATCTAAAAACTCTATAAATGTAGTAGATGAACCTAAATTTACTATTGAACCCATATGGTGTTTTTTGTGTCAATTACCCCATGCTCCTAAATCTTGTGCAGTAGCCTTTTCTTTCCCTAGAAATCAGAATGTAGTAGAAAAATGTCAAGAATATCAAGAAGACCAAGAGGATGTAGGGTATAACATGTTTGAATCACATTATGATCATTCTAACTATGAGGATTATGACAGAGATATAAATGATCAAATAAAGTTTCAGAAAAAAGTGCAATAGCAAGTGTTCTCTGATGAGAGTGATGTTGAAGACACCGTATGTAACATGGTAAGTGCCAAAGAAGAGATCACTTTAAGGAAGCCTTCTAGGTAAGAGATTGACAAATTACTGCAAACATGATAGCTCAAATATAGACTAGAAACATGGCTAAAAGTGAAGGAAATGATAAGGTGGTTGGCATGTTTATAAAGGGAGTTAATCCTAAAAAAGGGGAAGCTATGAAGCTTAAAGAGATCTCTGCTAAGAAGATTAAGATTATAAATAAAAAGTGGGAACTAAAGAAGGAAAATAATCCTAAAGTTGGTGAGTTCCCAAATAGTGTTCCTCAGAAGTTAGATGAGAAGATACCAAAAACAATCATTACAAGTGATAAGAATCACCAAGGTGAGGTAAGTTTTTTTTCATAAGCATCACGATAAGAGGAGTACAATCATTGATAGCTCATCTGATTCTTTTATAGATATGACTACAATGTTATCACAAATCACTATCAAAGTTCCTTTATCTAAATTATTAAGGATGCCTAAACATAGAGATAAAGCTTTAGCATGGTTGGGAAATACTGGAACAAATGTGAGACATGAGTGCAATGAAAACAATAATCCCAAAGAGAGTAGTAAAGAAAAGGTAAAGGCCAATGAAGCTAAAGTAATTATGTCTCAAATTCCTCAAATGTTTTTGGATAATTCTGTAAATCAGTGTTTGGAAAATGTTGAACTATTTTTCTTAAGTATTTTAGTAAATGGTAAGACATTAAAAAATTGCATGATTGACTCTAGTGCCTCCAATACTATGATGCCTTTTGAAATAATGAAGGAATTAGGTTTAAAGGTGGATACTACTCAAGGAAGATGTTGTGCTATGGATAAAATAGAAGTTACAATCATAGGCACATAAATTCTTTTCCATATATATTAACAACCTATCCTAACAAAGAATTTACTATGAGTGTGTTGGTTGTTGACATTCCACCTCAGTATGGCATGTTGTTATCAAGAAAGTGGAGTGCTACCATGTGTGGGAGTCTACAATGTGATTTGTCATTTGACACTTTTAATATTGATGGGAATTTGATAAAAGTCAATAAGGAGCCTAAAATTATATACATGATAGAGGAAGATATAGAAGACAATATGACAATTTTTTTGGATACAAACATCAATGCATTTAGAGCTAAAGTTTTGGCTTTGAAGAAATCCAAACATAAGTCTCAGATGGAAATGGAAGTTGTCATAAAAATAGACAAGGGTGATGTATGGACTATGTTTCTTGATAGTGCATGCTACAAAGATGGATCTAGTGTAGACATTTTGATGATACCTCTAGCAGGGGTAACGTACAAGTTATCCTTTACTTTAAGTTTCCCTTGTACTAACAATATAGCAAAATATGAGGCTTTATTGTTAGGTCTTAGATTAGCTCATAAGCATGGGCTAAAGTGTTTACATGTTGTAGAAGATTCTGAATTGGTGGTATCCCAAGTAAGAAATGCTTATGTGTCAAAGAAAAAAAGGTTAAAATAGTCTAGAAATGTAGTATGGGATATGCTTGAATGTTTTGATGCATTTGGGATAATTTGGAAAGATAGGACAAATAATAAGATGGTAGACTTATTGGAAAACATAGCAATAAAACTTGATGATATTACATTTGCCAATGTGTCTAAGATTGAGATTAGGCCTTTTATCCTTGATAATGTTTAGAATTGGCAAGTGTTTGAAGATGATAAGGATATCTTGAGATTTTTGGACCGTGATAGTACATTGTCAGGACAAGAAATTGATTGTGTAGCTTCTATAGAGAATATAGATGGAAAATATACTATTTTTGGGTAGGAAGTTGTGCAATTAAAGAAAAATAAAATCGCTAAGGTTCTAGTTGTTTTGTAAACAATTTTTGATAGCTAGGACAGGTCACAAATGAATATTAATGAATATAATGTCAAAGATTTGGAGGAGGTGAACTTGGGAACTCAAGAAAGACCTAAAAGGGTGTATATTGGTAAGAAATTGTCTCCTAAAATCAAGAAAGATTTGATAGACCTCTTAAGGAAGTATAGACATGCATTTGCATGGTCATATGATGACCTAAAGGCCTATAAGGAGGATCTTTTTCAGCATGAAATCCCTTTAAAACTAGATGCCAAACCTTTTAGGTAGAAACAATGACCAATAAATCTGACTATGGCTCCCAAAATGCAAGAGGAATTAATCAAATTGAGAGATACAGGAATCATAAAGCCTATTAGAAATTCTTCTTGGGTATCCACTTTAGTTTCTATTACGAAGAAAAATAGAGATATAAGGTTATGTGTCAACTTTAGGAATCTTAATATATCCTCACTAAAAGATAATTATGGTCTTCCAAACATGGAAGCTATGTTGCAAAGGGTTATTGGTTTGGAGCTTATGTCAATGATGGATGGATTTTTAGGTTACAATCAAGTGGTTGTTAAAGAATTAGAATAGTTTAAGACTACTTTCACTACTCCATGGGGTACTTATGTTTATGTCAGGATGCCTTTTGGGCTTACTAATGCTGGAGCTACTTTTCAAAGGGATATGTATGTCTCTTTTGTTGATATTATTGACAAATTTTTGGTTGTATATCACGAAGACCTCATTGCTTATTCCAAAGATGAAAATAATCATTGCCTACATTTGGAAAAGGTATTTATCAGAGCCCTTAAGTATGGTATTTCTTTGAATCCAAGGAAGTGTAATTTTGGTGTTACAGAAGGAAGGTTGCTAGGACATTTAGTTGGTAAGCATGGAGTGAGGATTGACCTTGAAAGGGTGGAAGCAATAGAAAAGATTCAAAAACTCAAAAGTGTTTAAGGCATTCAGTCATTCTTTGGATAGATCAACTTTCTTAGGAGATTTGTGACAAATTTTGCAGAAATTAGTAGGCCTATATCAAGGATAATAAAGAGAGGATCTAAGATAAAATGGGATGGTCAACCTAGTATTGCATTCCAGAAAATTAAGCAAGCTATTAAAGATGCTCCTATACTTAGAGCTCCAAATTATGATAAACCAATGCATTTTTTGTTTGCCTCATTTCACACTGTTGTTGTAGTATTGTTCCAAAAAAATGAGGAAGGTTATGAGCAGCCCATTGCATTCTTCAGAAAGTCTTTGAAAGCAACAGAACTTAAGTATAACATTAATGAAAAACAAACATATGCACTGGTGAAGGGAGTCAAGGCTTTTAGATGTCACTCAGTAGTAGCTACTATCATTTCTTTTATTCCTACTGCTGCTGTGAAGGATATTTTTCACAACAAGAGGTATTGGGTAGGAGGTGTAGATGGATTAATAGGATACAAGAGTTTAATATTGATATTCAGATTAGAAAATTAGTTAGGGGTCAAGGTTTGGCTAGATTGATGATAGAAGCCAATCTAGAGGAAAACCAAATTAATCAACTTGATGATAGTTACAAGGATAATTTTTGTGATATGGATACCTTTGATTGGTACAAAGATGTAATTTATTATTTAAGAAATATGAAATCTCCATCAAACTTAATAGACGATCAGAAAAGATCCCTCAAGCTTTAGGCTATAAGGTATGTTATAGTGCAGGGTCAATTGTGGTGGAGAAATATGGAAGGGGTACTTTTAAGGTGTGTGGATAAGATTGAGTCTAAAAGAATTTTGAAAGATATGCATGAAGGTGTGTGTGGTGGTCATTATATGGCTAAAACTACTGCTCATAAAATTCTTAGGGTTGGTTTTTGGTGGCCAACACTTTTTAGAGATACTCATGAGTTTGTAAATGTTTGTGATGCTTGTCAAAGGTTTAGTGGAAAGTTAAAATTCTCTGGAAATTTTCCATTGAGACCAATTGAAGTGTAGGTACCACTTCAATAGTGGGGAATTGATTTTATAGGTGAGATCACAAATAAATCCAGTGGTGAAAATTCATGGATCTTAGTAGCCACTGATTATTTCACCAAGTAGGTTGAGGTAGTCCCTACTAAGAATGGAACAAGTAAGGTGGTGATTAATTTTATTCTAAATAATATTGTGACTAGATTTGGGTGCCAACAAAAGATTGTAATAGATAATGCTATGTGTTTTAGATCAGAGGAATATAAATTTTTTTGTAAGAAATATGGCATTACAGAGTACAGATCATTACCCTATCATCCCCAAGTAAATGGTCAAGTAGAATCAAGTAATAAGAGTATATTAAAAATCATCAAGAGGATTTTAGGAGAAAATAAGAAAGCCTGGGATTCAAATTGCCATTAGCCCTATGGGCTGATAGGGTTACTATGAAAAGGGCCATTGGATGTGCTCCATTTGACCTAGTTTATGGTATACAGGCTAGACTTCCACAAAATAACCTAAAAGAGATGTATAAATTTGTTCAATTGTATGAAGATGATGTCATTGGTGAAATGCAACTCGGAATGGATGACATATTGCAACTAGAGGAAGCAAGGAAAGAGTCTTTTGTTCAAAATAACAAGTTGCAATCACAAATGAAGCATTTTTATGACAAAAGAGCCATTGAGAGAAAGTTTGAAATAGGTGACATGGTACTAATGTGGAATGCTAGAGTGGAAGATAAAGGAAAGCATGGTAAATTTGACCCAATCTGGCTTGGCCCATATAACATTTGTGATACACATGAAGAAGATTCATATTTGTTGAAAGATCTAACTGGAGATATTCTTGAATTGCTAGTTCATGGAAATTGCCAGTTCATGGACAATTCTTGAAGAGATACTTTTCTTAAGGTATCTATTTTTCCATGAATAGTAGTTTAGGGTTTCCTTGTGCTTGTACATTGTGTATATTTTGTAGATCCTTGTTTTTTTCTCTGTACATTCTGGCTTTTTGTTTTTGTGTGTTGCTCTGTGCTCTCTAAAGAAGTTGACATTTAAAAAGTCAAGTATGTGGTCTACTCTTCCATATATTCTAAATTCTTGCATAGAATCAAGTAGTCTATCATCCCCAGACAGAGCCACTGTTGGTCTAATTTTTCACAGTATAGAAAAAGTCTCTAATTTTGGTGAAAAATTAGTTTAGGTCTTTGCATTTTGTAGACTAGGGTTTTCATTCCTCATAATTTTCATAATCTTAGGTTACCCTAGTCATGCCCTGATTCATGTGTTGTTGAAATCTATTAAATTATCAAGGTTTGTCTCTCAACACAGCCAGTATAATACCTTAAGTAAACCCTAGGTCTCTTGTGTTTTTTTTTAAAAACTCAAGCTCAAACTTTTTAAAAGTTTTCAAATATTCCCTTATGTTCTTTAGATTTCATGCCCTACATCTCTTTTCTTTTTAAGGATCACAACCTAATCATGGAAAAGATTGAGGGCTCTCTCTTTTTTGTTATGATAAGATGTGAGTTATGTGACCATTGTGACATAGCGATTGCCATCAAACTAAGCTATGGTGCTCGGATAAATGGAGGTAATGATCAAAAAAGTTTCGTGTTGGTTTTTAATCACGTGAACTTTTTTTTTCTCCCTAAGTTGGAAAAGTAACCAGGGATCCCAAGAATATTTTAGGCTTTGATAATCATGTCTTCACTGTCAGGAAGTTCAAGTTTCTTGTCGATAGCAAGGCAGCAATCAACCTGGAAACCTATGTCACGACAGTCATCAAACTTCCTAGTGGTCATTAAGAGCCCCAAGTGGCATAATAAATGATGATATCATTGTTGTGTTAGAACTACTAAGTGGGTAACTATGATGTGACATGCTTTTGTTTTTTGGCATCGAGTTTTGTTAAGTCACTGGAGCTTGCTACCTCTCTAATCAGAAAATCGAGGCCTCTTGCCGTTAGCAATATATCAAGTTGCCATGAAATGAGCATATGATGGAACCCAATCAACATGGAAATATGACTAGAATTAGAATATTGTTTTTCTTTCGCCAGCTGTGTAGAATTTATCATGTCATTAGTCTTCTGGACCTGCTCCCCATTCGTAAAATGCAGGAAGGATTTTGATCGTCAGATCAAGCTAACATCAATGATTCTCACTATCTCACCATGAAAAAGATGTGCATAGTTTACTCCATGCGAGATAGAAAATATGGGACCCACCTCATCTTAAGAAGTTCATGCAATTTCTTTACCCTTGGATTAATCTCAAATCAATGACCATTGCTATCTTGCTATGAAAAGTTTCTCGGAGGATACATACAATGAGATAGTGAATATGGGGCCCACCACTATTCTTTTAAGCAACATAGTTGTGTGTCATCCACATGATCAAGATCAAATCAATGGCTATCATTACTTTGTTGTGATAAGGTGGTCAATCTATTATGTATAGCGAGGTAGTGACTTGTCGACATGTGTACTCAGTTTCTAGTGGGTCCAAATGGAGATGCCACTAGGAAGGGAGCTATATACATGGTCCATTCTCATTGGATTGACTGACCAACTTGTCAACTGGAATACTTGTCACCTTTTTTTGCATCCCTTGATAACAAGATTTGTTAAGATCGATGGTGCAGATTTTAAAAACAAAAGGCGGTGCTTCTCTGTGTATTTATTTGATGAAAGCTTCGCATGTGTAAAAAAAAATAGAGCATAACACATAAGATTTTTGCAGTCCCACCTTATGCAAATAAAGATTTCAAGCCTTTTATGAGTAGAAGCAATTAATAAGAAGATTGTATTTGGAAAATGTGTAAAGTAATTTGTTTGTGAAAAGGTTGCAAAATTGCAAAAAGGAATAAGAAAGAACTTCAATTAAGTAGCTATACCATAATTTTTGTTGTGCTCTAGTCCTGGAAGTATAGTCAATGAATGCCTCCAATAGACTCATCAAATCTTAGGTTGTTGATATTAGGGGGATTAGTTAATGAAGGCAATTGGGTCTAGGATGCTAATACCTTGCAAACTGATTTAAATTTTCTCAAAAGATGATTTGTAGAGAGGAAGTTGTTTATTCCACTTTCCAACATATGGAATTTTGATTGAGGAAGACTAGTAATCCTGAGTGTTTTTATGGATTATGGTCTTCTTGAGATTGTGGTAAAGAGTTTTGATCGAGCCACTAAGGTAGTGAAAAGAGCAAAGGGTGAACTGAGCAAAATCAAAATCCTGTCAGCAATAACATAATTCTCTAAAGAATTTTCCAAGAAAGTATACTTCAATAGCAAGGTAGTAGAGATATATAGAGCCATGTGCAGAGTTTTCGGAGAGGGTGAAGAAGATTTTATACTCATGGGTTTCATGGGTATAATTCCTCTTGTTTTTTGTTAATGCATGTCTTTCTTTTCAAAAGAGGGACATATTTTTGTAGAGGAATGGTTTTGAATGTAGATAAGGCTGAGGAAGTGGAAAATGCTCATTTTATTATATTTGACAGCCACATTTCCTATAAAGCTTTGATGCTTCATATTAAGTGATAATCCCATTACCCTAGGATACTAGTATAACCAAGGAATAGTGACAGGTAAGAGTGACTCTCACAGTACAATATAATGATGATGAAACCCATGGGTTGAGATTAGTTTCCAATCTTTAGAATAGATTTCATCATTGTTGGGCTTAGCAGTTGCATACATGAAGGAATCAGAGTTGCAGCTAAATCAGAATAAGAAAATGTAACAGAAAGGGACCCACAAGGGAATATTTGATCTGCATGTATTTCCGTTGTTTGTAGTTTTGTCTTTTCTAATAGGTGTTTCAAATCTCTTGTGTAAAGGAAACCTATAAATTGCATTTGCATGTTGTCTATTCCAAATCATGCCTATATAAGTGAGTTTTTAGGGCATTGTGATGGTCCAAAATTTTTTGTATGTCTTCAATTATTCCAAGAAAGTACATTCAGTCTAGTCATATGTAGTTATTTTGAGTTTATTTTCAGAGATATTTTTCTAATAATGAATAGAAATGCAGAGTCATTATGATTCTTTGGGTTCCTTACTAAGTTCGTATTGGTTATTGTATTATTCAGCAAGAAGGATAATACAAAGGCATATTTACACCAAAATTTGTGTTACTATTTTTCTATCTCCTTTTCATGAGTTTATTAGTTTTGAGATCATTTGAATAATCTTCATCTGATTGAATACATTCTGGATGGGGTGTGTATTGATTATATTGTTGCTTTTAATTCAATGAGTTATGTAAATGCTTTAATAAATTGGTAGAGTTCATGAGTTTATGAAGAGGATATCATGTAAGAATGGAAATAGGTGATTATAGTTGATAGATTCAATTACAAGTTGAATGAATAAGGCCTCTTGCCAATAATTGACTCTATTGCCCACTGGATAAGGTACTGGTCTATAAATTAGAAATGATCAAGAGTAAATTCTGCCTCTACATGTTAAAACTATTATAAATTCAAAATAATTCATATATTATTTTGTTCAAGGTTGTAATGCTGGTCACCACTCACTTACATCGAGTTTTCTGAATCATAGGTAGCTATTATTCCCAGAAATACTTGTAAGTTCTAGGAGAGTTAGGACCAAATCTAGTTATAAGGGATGCATATAGATTTGAGAGTTTCAAAGAAATTGATAAATTGTGTATGTGCTTAAGGATAGAAGATGAGAATTAGAATGAAACTAAGATAATTTCATACAACAGTTTGCTTTAGAATCATCCCTAGATATACCCACCTTTGTTTAGCAGAACCTAAAGAGTAGGAAACCATCCTTGGTTTTGTTTAAGTTGGGTCTAAATGATCTACTTGTGTAATTGATTATGAGAATTAGCTAATCTTTAGATTATTTGAGCACTTTCATTCTGGTATTGAGCATTTTGTTGCTCAATAGTTTTAAAACTCCAACAAGTTGATTGATGAAGAAGATTTGATCAATAGATGTAACAACAAAACCTAGAGGAAAGGTTGTGTTATGTTAATGTAATAAAGTACTAGGATTAGTTAAGACATTGGTAACATGATGTATTGATTATCTACTTAAGGTTACAAATGTTGGCTACACTTAGAAAGAAAAGAAGAACATGTGATACAAGGTTTGTTTGCTAAGCTTGACTAAGTCGATAGTAGGTGCTAAGAAAAGTTAGTGGATGTTGAGTAAGTTAGTTAGTGCCAAGTAAAGTTTAGTAAGTGTTGAGCACTAGTAAACTTTAGTTGATGTTGAGTGATTTTGTAGTGGATGTCAAGTAACCCAGTGTATGCTAAGCATTAGAAATGAGATAGTGCTGAGCTACTACATTATTTAAAAGATTGTGCATTTGATGAGTCTGAGTTGACAAGTTTGTTTTTTTAGATTTTTTGAACTAGGTGGAAGATAAGGATGATGAGTTGGTGGCACAAAATTCTAGGTAAACCATTTTGAGGTGAATTCAAAGTGGATTCTAGAGGAAGTTTCTAGAATAGATAAGATATGGGGTAGATACATTGTATCCTACCTAATCCATCTTAACCCTAATTTGGATGATGGATAATGAGCCAAAAAATATCTTAATTTCCTTTATAAGGAATGTTTGATCATCAAGAAAAGGTTGTCATGAGCAAGAACCTAAGGGAGAAGAAGAGATAAAGGGTTTTGCTTCATCAAGTGACCTAAGAGAAGAATCTGCAATGGCATGTTAAGGAAGAAGACTTAAAGAGATACATTCTTGAAGGGTGAACAAGCTATTAGAGCTACAATGAGTTTAAGCCAAGAAAAATGGAGGATTGACACTAAGATCTACAATCTGCAAGTATAGTTGTAAGTTTGTACCAAATCAAGCCGTACTGTTACTCTCTAGCAAGTGTAATTAGTTTAGATAAATCCTTTGGATTAAGGTTGATTTAATAGTCATTTGTAAATCATTTAAAAGGGTGGCATTCCAAGTGAATGGCCTAAAGTCCTCTAACAAGGCTCACTTCTAATAGGGTGATTGAAATCCTTTAACAGGGTCATACTTAACAATGTGTATTGTAACCTTTAATAGGGTTGGCCTTTCATAGGGCATCACTTCAGAAGAGTGAAAAAGTGGTAGCATGTTACTAGTGGTTATTCCCAAATTGGGTTTCAACATAAATCAATGTGTTATGTGTGTTGTTAATTTTCTTATTTTTCATGCTTTACATTTTTGCAAATTCATTTAACAGTAAGCTGCAAGTTTTAAGTTATTACATAATCTTATGGATGTATGCATATGTGTAAATTTTTTATGGGTTCACTAAGTTGTGAAAAGTTTTATTTGTACATTTGGACCTCGAATAACTAATTCACCCACCCCCCCCCCCCCCCCCCCCCCCGCCCCTCAATTATTCTAAAGAATTCCAATAATTGGTATCAGAGCCGTTTGCTTAAGAAGACTAGTTTGAAGGTACTAGGAGCACAAAGATCATGATGTCAGAAATAGATGTACCCAAGCTCAATAGAGATAACTTTCTTACATGGAAAATTTTGATGAAGCTACACCTTGGAGATATTGGAGATCATGCACAAACTACCATTGATGTGGAACATGTTGTTCTAGTAGGTGCCCTAACTATTGAGGATTTGAAGAAAAAGAAAGAACACAAGAAAGCGATGTTGGAGATTGCCTCTGCCCTAAGCTATGCCGAATTTGATGATATCAAAGGTTGTGACTCTATAAAGAAAATGTGGGATGCCCTAACCACTGTCTAGAGAGGAGACAAGAATGCTCAAAGAGCCAAATCTGAAAGTCTCAGAGGTATAAATTTTGATGACATGAGAATGGAAGAACATGAGAATATTGCTCAATATGTTGCTAGGACAAAAGAAGTCATGAGTGAAATAAGAGGTGCTACTAGTAAAAATAGATGATGATACTATGTCAAGTAAACTCTTGAGGACATTACTACCTATCTATGCTATTAGAGTTTTTGCAATTCAAGAACTAAGATGTATGTGAGGAAATGATCTAACGCTTGAAGGTATGGTAGGTAGACTCAATGCTATCTAGCTTTGATAATTATAAACTTGAAGCTCTTTAGTCTACTTTCAAAGCTAAACTATTGTTGAAGGACTCTGAAGAGCCCTACAAGTAGAAAAAGAGGAGAAAGGAAAAATGTGTATCTAGTGACAGTGACACTAGTGAGAAAGATGTTGATCATCTTAAAGCATTTTTGGCAAGAAGATTCCATAGAGGAAAAGGCAAGTTCAAAGCTAAGTTACCCATCAATTTTTTTAATTGTAATGAGGTTGGTCATATTGCTGCTAGATGTCCATGGAAGAAGAACTATAAAGGTGGTGACAAATACAAGAGAAGAAGAGATGATGATAGCAAAGATTACAAAAAAAAAGGAAAGAATTCATGCTAAATTGCTGAAGAGGATACTATGGATGATTCTGGTGATCATGATGATGAAGTGGTGTATGTTGAAATGAAGGATGAATCTAATGAAGATGAGGCAACTACACTTGTGACATGTGTGAACAAGAATGATATATGGATCATTGATAGTGGGTGCTCACATCACATGACTAGAGACAAAGTAAGTTCATTAACTTAAATTGTTATGAAGGAAATAGTGTAAGATTTGGTAATAATGCACCATGTTTGACAAAAGGAAAATGTTCCATCAAACTCATAGACAAGATTTCATGTGACAATGTTTAATATTTTAAAGGACTGAATTATAATCTCTTGAATGTGTCTCAACTGAATAACTTAGGATGTAAGGTTGAATTTGTGAATAAGACTGCTACGATATATGATACTAATGGAAAGCTGATTAGAAAGGGTGATCAAACTAGAGGAAATCTATTCTACCTTGATATAGATGATGTTACTTGTCTAGTTGTTAAATTTGATGATGATGGCTATGGCACAAGAGGTTATGTCATGTTAACTTTGATAACTTGGTTAGTATTAATAACATGAAGAAAGTAAGAGGTTTTCCTAAATTGAAGAAAGCTGACAATACAATGTGCAAACAATGTTAGCTAGGCAAAATGACAAAATCAAGTTTTAAGAGTAAAACCTATACCTCTAAAGAAATAATTGAAATTGTTCATATTTATTTGTGTGGACCAATAGATGTGCAAAGCTACAAAGGAGATAACTACATTATGATGTTTGTTGATGATTATTCTAGAATGATGACAATTATGTTTCTGAAATAGAAATTTGATACTTTTTAGATGTTCAAGTGGTACTTAGCTAGAGCTGAGAAAGAGACAGGAAAGAGTCTGAAATGTTTGAGATCAGAAAAAGGAGGAGAATTCACATCAAATGAATTTGAGATGTTTTGTAATGATAGAGGAATCAAAAGAAAAACATCTACACCTAGAACCCCTCTAGAAAATGGAATTGCTAAATGGAGAAATAGGTCTATATTGGACTATGCTAGGACACTCATGATGGAGAAAAATGTTGCTTTGAAATATTGGAGAGAAGCTGTAAGTACACCTGTCTATACCTTGAACTAGGTACAACTCAAGAAAGGTACTCAAACAACACAATTTGAATTATGGTATGGACACTCACCCAATGTGAAATATTTTAAGGTTAAGGTATTTGGAAGTAAATGTTAAATTCTTAAAGATTTTAGGAATGGTAAACTTGATGCAAAAAGTGAAGAAGATATATTCCTTGGTTACTCCATAAGAAGTAAAGCTTATAAGTGTTTGAATACTTACACTAACAAAACTGTGGAAAGTGTAAAAGTGAACTTTAATGAATATACAGAAGCACATGAAGCTGAACCTATGAAAGAACCAGAAGTATACAAGTCATTTGTATATTATTATGAAGGTTTGCCTATTGAATAAGATGCTACAAATCAAGCTACAAATCAAGAACAAGTCTCAGTGACTATTGAATCACATCCTATGAATGCCAAGTTACATTTAGGAACTAAGTTGCATTTAGATGTTGAGTTATAGAATGAATTGAATGTACACTCTATCTCTGAAGTTATTATACATGAGAGAAATACTTAGATACCTTACAGAGATGTGTATAATGATTCTAAAGCTTAAAGACAAAATGAACAAACAAGAGCTGAGCCAAGATTGTCTAAATTATCAAGATACATCATTCTATAGATCAAATCATTGGAGTCAAAGATGTAGGAGTTCATAAAATCCAACTCCTTAGTTGACAAGATCACCTGTAGTGCAAATAGCTTGTTGAAGAGAAACATAAGGAGCAAGAGCTTGAAGGAAATAAAGCAAGAGAAAATATTTCACAATAGAAAAAATGAAATCTCTATGTGAATGGATGAATTTACAATGAGAGAGAGAGAGAGACCAAATATAAAGGCCTCATGGAAGCTTTTAGAACAAGCTAGAAAGTGGTAGAAGATAAGGTTGACAACTAAGCACACTTCCACAAAAAGGTGGAACATGCTAGAAGGGAACAAACTCATGTGTTGTCAACAAATCATCACTAAAATCATTAAATGAATGCATTAACCTAAGTAAGCTTAAGTAAATAGAATAAATAATTAATAAATAATTAATTATTTACTCTAACACCCCCCCTTAAGTGCAACTTAGGGGAATGCCTTAAGCTCGCAAAACTAAGATGAAATGTAGAATGGGTTCTGGCAATGAGGACATGTTAGGTACCCATGCACAATGCAAAGAAATTTAACCTCTAAAAATGGAGAAAGAGGGAACCACATGGGAAAAAACCTCCTCCAAAAAGAGGTAAAAAAAACATGCTGAAAAAAATATGAAGTGAAAGCAGGAAGGCCTCAACCAATCCCCCCAAGGGAAACTTTCACCGAAAAAGAGTCAAGAGACCCCCTCAAAACCATAAGTACAACTAGCTACCCCATGAGAGATAATAAAACCTCCCCAGAATAAAGGAGCCCTTGAAGGAGGGATCAAGCCAATGCAACTCCAATATGGAAGAAATAAGGGTACATAACAAGGGAATCCCTGAATGAGAGGCAAAACTAGAAAGCCTACTTGATGCCCAGAGGAGAATGTATGAGGAATGGGAAAGGGAATCCCCAAGGAAGGTGTATCCACAAAAAGTAGGAATGAAGATGGAGGATCAGACAGAGTGGAAGCAGAATCTTGCAGAAGAGAAAAGACATCAACTGGATGTGGTGTGTTAGTCAAAATAGGGATCTCAGGAATAAAACAAAGGTTCAAGTATCTTGACTGCACCACATGATGCTCCTACAGAAGAGGAGAGCCATGCTCTAAAAATGGAGATGATGGGAAAAAGTGCGAGAAGGTGTAGAGATGGGTGGAAGAATCAATTGTCCCTATAGCAATAAGACTTCCTATGACATGATCTCAAATGAAGATTGAATCAATAGTGAACTCAACTATCTTCCCTGATCTATTGCACGCAATCTAAGAAATTGAGAGAAGGTTAGCAGACAAAGATGGAACATACAATACATCATTGAATATACTATCCTAGATGTGAACTGAACCTTTCCCATAGACTGGTAGAGTAGCATTATTCCCCATGAGAATATGAGGAATAGGAGAATCTTCAAGAGTAGAGAAGACACATTGAGAAGATGTCATATGGTGAGAAGCACCTGAATCTAGTATCCAAGGGACTTGTAAAGGGGATGCTAAGGATGCCTATAATGCATGACCCTATCTAAGATCTTGTGTAGATGTCAAAGATGTAGAAGACTAAAAAGCAAACCCCTATGAGGTAGAAGAAGATGGAGAGGAAAAAATTTTCTTCTGAAGGAGAACTTACAAATTCGCAATCTATTTCTCATAGCCATCAAATTTCTTCTAAAAATAATGGGACTCATCATGAGGTCCCTTCTTACAATAGGGAGAGATAGGAGTCTCAATCTTCTTTTCTCCTTCTTCTTAGAAGATGATGAACCAGAAGAATCTGATATCAGCTTCAGCTTCTACTCTTGTGTATCCTTGGTAAGAACCTAAAAGTGAGTCCATCTAATTGATTTTGGATTTTTCATGAGTTAACTAGTCACAAAAGATCTCAAATGAAGGCATCCTATGTCTATCAACCAAGGAATCCAAGTGGAGTAGAAGGTGGAAGAGAAAATCTGATATTGGCCTCGCAACTTGGAGAGTATCAAAAAGATGCATTCATCATTGATTTTATTCTTCCCACATCCTTGCAAAAGTGTACACAAATATTTGAACTTCATCAAGAAGTCCTAAATGGTAGGAAAATTGGTAGGTGTCAAAGATATCAACTTTGCATCCAACTGAAGTGCCTGAAACTCATTCACTTGACCAAACAAAGTTTGAAATTTCTACCAATAAGCCCATGGAGCAATCAAACCATCCAAGTGAAATAAAAAACTATTTGAAATGTTGAATGAAATAAATCCCATGGATTTATCCATTTTGTTCCAATGTTGTACAACCTCAAAAGGGCATGTAAGAGTAAGTTGGTGCTCATCTAGATAAGACAATAAGCCTCTTGACATGAGAAGTGATGGGGAGGATCTTGAACAAGGTTCTAGCCTCAACTACTAGAACTCACTTTAGGCTTTCTCCTAGCCTCTTAGGGTATTTATCCTATACCCTAATCCAAGGGAATCTTCTCTCTATTCCCTTATTACACTAATCCTCACCAATCAACTCAAAACTCTATTTCACCATGGGGTCTCCCTAGTGCTCTCATTGCACCGTTCTTGACAACTGGCTTCCAGGAGTGCATTCTTGGCTATATTGAATTCCAAGGCTTGTATTAGGTCTCATTCAATAGTTTTTAGGATCACTAAGTGAATTGGAGTATTGGGTTTCCAATCGATTTGAAGATTGCATAGTTAAGAGGGCTACCAAGACTAATAACAAAATTAGGCCTCCAAAACTGATTTTTGGCTTATATCTCCTCAAACCCTTAAGAAGTACTCAAAAAAATTTATGATTTGGATACCCTTTTGGCTCCCCTTGAATATTTTTCAGGTCTGCAACACCCAGGTCATCCGTACAAGGGATTTCCAAAAATATGTCTATTTACAAGGGTTTCTTGTTTGTATGAACAGGAATATAGAGAGTTCTTCCTTCCACCACTCAAATGGACTCTAAATGACTGAACTCCTGGAATTAACTTCCTTCACTCACCACTCTTTCCTTCCATGAATTTGTATTGCACCCAACACCCCATTCTATGCCCCTTTCAAACACTTATTTGCTGATTTCATTGCCTAGCCGGGTATGCAAACTCGCCTAGGGCCTCTTGGAAAAAACAACAAACCTCTGCAAAACAAGACAAAAATACATATTTACATTGTTTATATAGTCTAGTACTTGATTCCAAAAGGCCATAATGGTTCCACCATTGGAATTCAAGTTATAGAGATTTCTTTGCTAATTGCTGTGTATAGACCAGAGAACTGGCAACTTTAAAAAGATTTTTCAAACTAGTAATGAAACTGATCAAAAAAACTCCTAATCTTTACCAAAGCATCTAAATTCCATACACTATAAAATCACATGAAAACAGCAACCCTATCAATCCATTAAAGGTGTGGATGAAGGGTGAAATCAGAAAACTGTCATCAAAATGCTCAGTTTGCTCTTCATTCCAATGCCAAAATTCGTACCAAAGCATATGCCAAACCTCAAACTAACTTGGATTGGTCTTAAATACCTCTTACCCATTTGAATCAACAGATCCCATAGGTTTCCAACTAATTCTTGAAGCCCTTATAAAGTTTTAGCACTTTTTGTCAATGTTGTCAAGCAACTTTGCAAAGTTGCAAAGTTGCCAAGTGCAACTTTTGCACTATTGTGCATTTAATGGCTCCATGACCTCAAACATGGTTAAATGAACCTATTTCCATGTAATTACAAATTTTAACATATTTTCCATGTTTCCCATCCTCCTGGGGTCTTGGTTAGTGTTTGACCATTCTAGGCTCTAACAAGCAATTTAAGCAATTTTGCCAACATAGAAGCAACTTGGAAACTCAAACACAAAAAAAACCTATTTACAAACACAACTCACACACTTGGGGCTTTATCCCATAGCCCTTATTCATGTGGTCTAGCCAAGACCACTACAAGCCAAAAATGATTTAGGAAACTTGGCATATTTCCTAGGTGCTCCTGCACCATTCTCCCCCTATGACAAAAAAAAACTTAAGGTGGGTCAGTATTCAAGAGATCTTGACTGATACCTCTCTTTTTGAATTCATGTTCAGCTACCCATGTCGCTTCAGATTCAGGCTGGTTCTTCCATTTTACTAAATGCTCCATATAAATTCCATGCCTAGTCTTCTTCTTTACTCTTGAATCTAGAACTTTTTTAGCTTGAGGCTTGGTTTGGAGAGGAATACTGATTTCTGGAATATTCTTATCTACCTCTATGATGTGTTCCTCTTCCATGACATTAGGACCCTTGTATTTAACCAAATCTTGAATGTTGAAGATGGGAGAGATGGCTAGATTGTTTGGCAACTCAATCTTGTAGGCATTTGGGCCATACTTAGCTAGAACCTTACAAGGCCCTATCCTCCTCATTTGAAGCTTGCTTGGAACACCTTTTTGAAGTCTAGCCTTGTTCAAGTGTACCATCACCAAATCTCCTACTTCAAATTGTAAATCTCTCCTCCTTTCATCTACTTTAGTCTTTAACCTTTGAGTAGCCTCTATCAAGGACTTCTTGACCTGCTCATGTACCTCTCTCATGGACTGGGCAAAATCATCTGCATGTCCACTAATCTCTTCTTGATTCTTTAATTCTCGTAGCTCACAAACTCCTCTTGGGTGATAACCATAAACAACTTGAAAAGGGCTCTTACCGGTAGTTCTATTTGTGCTATCATTGTAGGAAAACTCAGCTTGTGGTAGGACTTGATCCCACACTTGGCCATACTCCTTTGTTAAACACATTAGAAGGTTTCCAAGCACCCTATTAATTACCTCAGTTTGACCATCAGTTTGGGGATGGTAAGCTGAACTATGTGCCAAGTTAGTACCTAGCCTTCTCCACAAGGTCTTCCAAAAGTGCCCCATGAATTTAACATCTCTATCTGAAACTATACTGATTGGTAAGCCATGAATCCTTACAACTTCTTTGAAAAATAAGTGAGCAATATAGCTAGCATCATGAGTAGTCTTACAAGGAATAAAGTGACTCATTTTGCTAAATCTATCCACAACTACAAACACACTATCCAAACCTGATGTTGTTCTTGGTAAGCCCACTATGAAGTCCATGCTGATGCATTCCCATGGCCTATTTGGAATGGGTAAGGGCTGGTACAATCCTGCATTTGTAGAAGTTCCCTTGGCCTTTTGACAAATCATGCATTGTTCAACATACTTCCGGATATCTTTTTGCATCCTAGGCCAATAGTAGAATCTTTCCACCAACTCCAATGTTTTGTTCAAACCAAAGTGTCCACTAAGGCTTCCATTATGCTTCTCTTGGATCAGATTTTCTCTCATTGATCCTCTAGGCACACATAATTGATTTCCCCTAAACAACAACCCATTTTGCAAAGTGTAATCAGCAAACTTGCTATGAAAATGATTGTTAAACTCTACACATACCTTGTAGGCCTCTGAGAAGTCTTCATCATCAGCATATAGGTCTTTGAAACCTTCAACTCCAATACTCTCTAACTATATTTCTTGGTTAGTAAGCAGCCTTCTACTTAATGCATCAGCTACTTTATTTATCTGCCCTTTCTTGTGCTTGATGGTGAATGTGTAGGATTGTAGGAACTCCATCCATTTGATGTGTCTTAGGCTCAACTTCTCTTGAGTGTTGATGTAACTCAATGCTTGGTTATCAGTGTATACAACAAACTCTTTAGGTAAAAGATAGTGCCTCCACTTCCTAAGTGCTTGCACCAATGCATACAATTCTAAGTCATAGGATGAGTACCTAGATTTGGATTCATTTAGCCTTTCACTAAAGAATGCTACTGGCCTTCCTTCTTGGCTTAATACAGCCCCAACAGCAATATTACTTGCATCACATTCTACAATAAACAACTTGTCAAAACTAGGTAAAACCAAAATGGGTTTAGTAGCTACCTCTTTCTTCAACCTTTCAAACCCTTCATTGGCTTCTTTGGTCCACAAGAACTTAGTTTTTAGTCCTCCCTTGATGGTGTCTAATATTGGTGCACATATCTCACTAAAACCCCTTATAAACTTCCTGTAGAATTGTGCCAAACCATGGAAACTTCTTACTGCAGCCCCTATTTTAGGTGTAGGCCAGTTTAGAATGGTTTCTATTTTACTTTCATCCATCTTCAAGTTACCTTGTGAAACTACAAAACCAAGGTAAACCAACTCTTGTTTCAAGAACTCACTTTTCTCAAGATTAATGGTCAATTTTTCTTCTTGTAACTTCTTTAAAACAATTGCCAAATGCTTCATGTGTTCTTCTTTAGTCTTGCTGAAAATGAGAATATCATCAAGATAAACCACTACAAAAATTCCTATGTAGTCCTTCAACACTTCATTCATTAGCCTCATGAATGTACTAGGTGCATTAGAGAGGCCAAATGGCATTACTAGCCATTCATAAAGTCCTTCCGTAGTTTTGAAGGCTGTTTTCCATTCATCACCCTCCTTCATTCTGATTTGATGGTAGCCACTCTTGAGATCTATCTTGGAGAAATACTTAGCACCCCCCAAACAATCCATTAGATCTTCTATTCTAGGAATAGGAAACCTATAACTAATTGTTATCCTATTTATGGCTCTAGAATCAGTGCACATTCTCCACTTACCTCCTTTCTTTGGTGCCAAAACAACCAGTACAACACATGGGCTAATACTCTTCTGAATGAGACCTTGGTCAAGTAGCTCTTGTACTTGTCTTGCAATTTCTTTATTCTAATCTGGAGTCATCTTGTAATCAGCCTTGTTGGGCAATGAGGATCCAGGAAAAAAGTCTATTTGATGACTAATAGATCTTTGTGGAGGGATTGTGGCAAGTTCTCCATCACTTATGATGTCTTTGAACTGATCCAATAGTTCTTTTACCTCTCTTGGCAATGGTGTTTGTTTGACAGCGTCTTTCTCCTTTGGTTTCACAACTATGGCAAACCCAACCTCATTGTTCTCCTTGAAATCATGTAAGAATTCTTTTCCACTCATGAGTAGAACACGCTGATCTGTTGCAGCATCTATGCCTTCCTCAACAAGTGATTGGATTTTGTATGTCACTCCTCCTTTCTTGAATGTCTACAAGTTCTTCTTCCCATGATAGACAACATCCCTATCATATTGCCATGGTCTACCCAAGAGTAGATGACAAGCATCCATGGGCAACACATCACAAAGAATTTTGTCTTGATATCCTCCAATTGAAAAATCCACCCAAACTTGTTCATTTACCAACACATTCTGCCCTTTATTCAGCCATGTGACTCTATATGGATGATCATGAGGAATCTTTGTTAGCTTGAGCTTTTGGACAGCCTCTTCAGAGATGATATTATCAGTTGATCCTGAGTCAACAATAACTTTGCAAACCTTACCAAGTATCTTGCATTTTATTCTAAAAAGTGCCCTTCTTTATTTAGGCTCTTCTTTGCTAGGCTCCTTGATCAAAACTCTTCTATACATCAGATTTTCTCCCTTCTCAGAATCAAGATTCAATTCTGAATTTATATTGTTGCTGCATTCTTCTTGAACATATGTTATCTTCTTATCCCCTTGGGAAGATGATGCCTTCTCAGGACATCTATAGGCTGGATGACCAAGTTGTCCACAATGGTAACATTTCATGTTTGCAAAATGTGAACCCCTGCTGAAATTGTTTGATCTGCCTCTAGCTCCACCACCAAATCCCCTTCCTCTAGTGAAATTACCTCTTCCACTTGTTTCCCCACTTTGCTCAATCAACTTGGAGTCTCCTATGGCCTTGGGTTCATTGCTTCTTCCCCCATAACCACCTCTATGTCCTCTAGAGTCTCTCCCTCTTCCTCTACCCCTAGAGTTAGAGTCTTGTTTCCTTCTATTCTTATCTTCCACTTTAAGTGCCAATTGAAAACACTTATGAACAGTAGTAGGAGTCCAAAGGCTAATCTCCTCTTTAATACTCCATTTCAAACCACCTAAATATCTAGCCACCTTGATGCTCTCCTCCTCTTGGACCTTGGATCTCAAGCAAAGTTTTTGAAACTCTTTAGTATAGGAGGCCACATCCAAATCTTTTTGCTTCAAGCTTTGTCTCTTCTTGTGTAGCTGGATTTCATAGTCTTCAGGAAAATAGTTATCTCTGATTTTTGCCACCATAGCTTTCCAATTAGAGATAGGTTTCTTGCCTTCTCTTTCCCTCTCTTCTTGAATGAACTTCCACCATGTTAGGGCTGGTCCCCTTAATCTTGCTTTGGAAACCTTCACCTTTTGTGCCTCTGATACGCCTTCACATTCAAAATGGTTCTTCATCCCTTCAATCCATTCCATGACCAACTCTGAATTCATCTTACCAGTAAATAGGGGTATCCCCTCAAGAGATTTGCCACCCAATGCCTTGATGGCTTTAAGGAAAGGTTCCTCTTGTAATGGAGGATCAGGTTTAGGTACATAGTCCTCTTCATTCTCTTCCTTTCCCTTTTCTTCATTAATTTCCAACTTCTCTTTCGTTTTTCCAGCTGTCTCTACCACTTCATCAAGCTTATCTTTCATAGCTTCTAAGGCTTCCTCAAGGAGCCTATTTTTCTCCCTTTGTTCTGTCACTTCCTTTGCCAACTCAGCATTTGTTACCATGGTGGTTTCTCCCACTAACTCACTTCCAAAATAAGACATACACAATCTCTTGTCCCAAACCTTTCAAGGCTCTGATACCAATTTGATGGGGAGGATCTTGAACAAGGTTCTAGCCTCAACTACTAGAACTCACTTTAGGCTTTCTCCTAGCCTCTTAGGGTATTTATCCTATACCCTACTCCAAGGGAATCTTCTCTCTATTCCCTTATTACACTAATCCTCACCAATCAACTCAAAACTCTATTTCACCATGGGGTCTCCCTAGTGCTCTCATTGCACCGTTCTTGACAACTGGCTTCCAGGAGTGCATTCTTGGCTATATTGAATTCCAAGGCTTGTATTAGGTCTCATTCAATATTTTTTAGGATCACTAAGTGAATTGGAGTATTGGGTTTCCAATCGATTTGAAGATTGCATAGTTAAGAGGGCTACCAAGACTAATAACAAAATTAGGCCTCCAAAACTGATTTTTGGCTTATATCTCCTCAAACCCTTAAGAAGTACTCAAAAAAATTTATGATTTGGATACCCTTTTGGCTCCCCTTGAAGATTTTTCAGGTCTGCAACACCCAGGTCATCCGTACAAGGGATTTCCAAAAATATGTCTATTTACAAGGGTTTCTTGTTTGTATGAACAGGAATATAGAGAGTTCTTCCTTCCACCACTCAAATGGACTCTAAATGACTGAACTCCTGGAATTAACTTCCTTCACTCACCACTCTTTCCTTCCATGAATTTTTATTGCACCCAACACCCCATTCTATGCCCCTTTCAAACACTTATTTGCTGATTTCATTGCCTAGCCGGGTATGCAAACTCGCCTAGGGACTCTTGGAAAAAATAACAAACCTCTGCAAAACAAGACAAAAATACATATTTACATTGTTTATATAGTCTAGTACTTGATTCCAAAAGGCCATCATGGTTCCACCATTGGAATTCAAGTTATAGAGATTTCTTTGCTGATTGCTGTGTACAGACCAGCGAATTGGCAACTTTAAAAAGATTTTTCAAACTAGTAATGAAACTCATCAAAAAAAATCCTAATCTTTACCAAAGCATCTAAATTCCATACACTATAAAATCACATGAAAACAGCAACCGTATCAATCCATTAAAGGTGTGGATGAAGGGTGAAATCAGAAAACTGTCATCAAAATGCTCAGTTTGCTCTTCATTCCAATGCCAAAATTCGTACAAAAGCATATGCCAACCCTCAAAATAACTTGGATTGGTCTTAAATACCTCTTACCCACGTGAATCAACAGATCCCATAGGTTTCCAACTGATTCTTGAAGCCCTTATAAAGTTTTAGCACTTTTTGTCAATGTTGTCAAGCAACTTTGCAAAGTTGCAAAGTTGCCAAGTGCAACTTTTGCACTATTGTGCATTTAATGGTTCCATGACCTCAAACATGGTTAAATGAACCTATTTCTATGTAATTACAAATTTTAACATATTTTCCATGTTTCCCATCCTCCTGGGGTCTTGGTTAGTGTTTGACCATTCTAGGCTCTAACAAGCAATTTAAGCAATTTTGCCAACATAGAAGCAACTTGGAAACTCAAACACAACAAAAACCTATTTACAAACACAACTCACACACTTGGGGCTTTATCCCATAGCCCTTATTCATGTGGTCTAGCCAAGACCATTACAAGCCAAAAACGATTTAGGAAACTTGGCATATTTCCTAGGTGCTCCTGCACCAAGAAGCCTAGTCATTTGTGCCTTCCAGGTGTGGTAGTTGTGTGGTGTGAGACAAGTCATAGATGGATCCACCATTGAGAGAAATAAAAAGACAGAAGTAGAAGGGTCTTATCTGAAGAAAATTAAAGAAAAGAAAATGCTCCCACAAAATGCAAAAGAGATCAATTGACCACCCCTAATGTATGATTTGGGCACTCTAACTTAGTGTGACTACAATAGCCAATTTAGGGCCTATTTTTGAAAGTAATTCTATCCACAAAACTTATATTCTAATTGCAAATCTAGAAAGTAGACCAAAAAATATGCACTTTCAAAAATAATGAAACTTGATTATGTGTCTAGATGAGCCTATACAAAGCATTTAAAGAGGGAAAAATCAAAATTTGAGAGTTGTAGAAAAATTTAAGAACAAAGATGTCAAACCACCTACACCAATGTGTAAATCACAAAATTCTACCCCAAAACAAAAAATAAAATTCTCGAAAAAATGAGTCTGTAAGAGGGAGATATCGCTGTTTGAAAATCACCTATGTAGTTACTTTTTTTGAATTACCGTGATCGCACCTCTAAAAAATAAAGAAAAAAGCCCAAAAAATGATAGATTTATTATGTTAAACCATCTTTCTCATTTTTCTCCAAATACTGAAAAAATGCTCTTCCTCCTGATTGAAGAAAAAATCACAAACAAAATAGAGTTTGTGTCTCTGAATTGTGGCTTCAAAAATCTTTCAACCAAGAAGCAGTAGGGAGGCTTTGATACCATGTAGGAGTTGATGAAATCCAATTCTGTAGACACCAAGATCACCTGTAGTGCAAATATCTTGCCGAAGAGAAAACTAAGAAGCAAGAGCTTGAAGGAAACAAAGCAAGAGAAAATATTTCACAATAGGAAAAATGAAATTGCTATGTGAATGGATGAATTTACAATGAGAGAGAGACAAAATATAAAGGCCTCATTGAAGCTTGTAGAACAAGCTAGAAAGCAATAGAAGATAAGGTTGATAACTAAGCACACTTCCACAAAAAGGTGGAACATGCTAGAAGGGAACAAACTCTTGTGTTGTCAACAACTCGTCACTACAATCATTAAATGAATGGATTAACCTAAGCTTAAGTAAATAGAATAAATAATAATATATTATTTATTTATTTACTCTAACAAAAGATGCTAGGCCAATGACAAGAAATAGATTAAGAAGTGATACAAGTTTGTGAAGCATGAAGGAGCCCAAAACAGTTAAAAATGCATTAGAAAATTATGATTGGTACAAGGCCATGGAAGAAAACATTGAACAAATTTAGAAGAACAAAACATGGAGTCTATTTCCTAGACTAGAAGTAAAAAATGTGATTGGTACCAAATGGGTATTTAGAAACAAGCTAGATGGGAATGGTGAAGCGACAAGAAACAAAGCAAGATTAGTAAGAAGGAATTGACTATGGAGAAACATTTTCCCCTGTTGCAAGAATGGAAGGAGCAAGAAATCTACTTGCTTACTTTGCATACAAAGTGTAATACCCCAAAATTGGCTCATTGCCATTATACCAATTTTGGTTTATTTGGATCAATTTTAAGACCTATTCTAATAGGCAATTCTCATTTTGCTACTTGCTATTTGACTTAATTGTTAGATGTAGAAAATCCTAATCTGCGTTCATCATGCTCATTAGTTAATACCTATAGTATGCACTCATATTAGCCACATTAAACCTATTTGATTTTAATTTAATTTAATCTAAAGTATTCATACTTTAATTGAATTAAATTATCTCCTAAGGTTAATGTACTACAGAATTAGATTTATTTAATTTAATAAATATGTCTGTTTTAATTAATTAAACAAAATTATTTAATTAAATAGAAAAGCTATTTCTAATTAATTAAGAAAAGTTATTTAATTAAATAGAAAAGGTATTTATGAGAGCATATCTCATTTTATTAAATAAATATTCTTTCTAATTATTCTCTTCAGTTCAAAAATGGAAATTCCTAGTTCACGGCTGATCAAATTAGAAGTGATCTAGATCACTTACTCTCACACTAAAGTCTATCTGAGCTGACTAACTCTGACACTTAGATCTAAGTTAGTTAACTCCCTTTAATTTGGGAATCTTTCACCTTAACTAAACCTCATCTTCAATCTTGACCGTTGATTGAAATCAATCTCAACCATTGGAATATTTCAGGAAAATCTATTTAAGAGACCCTCATTTCTTCATTTTGAGAGGTTGAATTGAAGAAGCATCGAATTGCTGCTGCATTTTACACTCATCTAGCTTTAAGATATTCTCATATACTTTTATTCTTAGGTTAATTTCATCTAGATTTAATATGCATACATTTAGTATAATTTCTTTTACATGTTTTTAGATTAAAAATGCATATTTCATTCTAGATTAATCTGCATACTCATATAGACTAATTGCATTCTCAAATCCTTCGTTCTTGGAGGGTATGGTTGCCTACACCTCGATTCTGAGGATATTAATAGGAAAAATCCCTTGAGATAGAAGGAAACAGGTTGACTTGCAAGGAAAATCTTGGGTGAACAATCTCATGTTCATTCTAGGATGAATCTGCAAATAATGACCATGTTGAAGTGTGTGTGTTAGTATAGGCCACAATTCACACATACATTTCTGGCGCCCACCATGGGCTGAGAAAATCAACTTCTTAGGCCTTCTTTGCATTTTTTTATTAGTTTTCAAGCTCTTTATCCATGCAATTCCATACAGATTCAAGAATCTTTGTGCAAGGATTTTGAATCTTCACGCGAAGATTCTTTTCGATTCATGCAAGAAAGTTCCTAAGCACGTGAACCTTTTTGTAGCACCTTATTTCTTTGCACAAGCCATAAAAAGATTTCACATAGCTCTACTAGAGATTTTGCGTGAGATCTTGTAACAACAACCTCTATTTCAAGCATTTTTATTTTGTAATTTATTCAATCTTCTTAATGTACTTTTCATGGAGTTTGTGTTGCTTTGCTTCTATGATTTTTTGCAGCTTAACTGTTGCTTGCAAGATGATTTTTCAAAGATTCCTTATACAACCTACTCAAACATGGACTAACGATTTGCTTGTAGGACACTATCAAAGATACATTTGTCAAAGACTAATTTTCAAACTCACAAAACAACGTGTCTTATTTATTGCTTTCAAAACTAGATTAAATAGGGCTTGTGAACTTCTTAGGGTGCAAGACAGAAGAATAAGAGATTATGCTCTTCACCACTTGGAGGTCATGACCAAGGGTGAATAAGAAACCTATATGCTTCTGAAAGATGACATTCTGAGGGAGGCAAGTAGCTTAGTGATTCTCTAGTGCTTGTTCTCTTCTATGATAAGATGATGATTCTCTTTTAAGGGAATCCAAATCTTTAAGGAATGATGAGTTTGGATTGATTAAGCTAAGTGGGTAATCAATCTATTTTACATGTTTGGATGAGAAAGTAAAGTAGAGGAGTATGCTCTTTCCCCTTGGGGAAAATCAAAAACTTTTACCCTTGCGATCAAACCACCAGTCCAAGTCAATCCTTTAGAGGGCTTGTCAGAGTGATCCAACCTCCAGGAATGACCCAAGTGAGCACACTTCTTTCACCAAAGATTCCAACTCACTATAATCAACATGCTTTGTAGAGTGAAAGACTCCAAAGCCGGATTAATTTCTTCCCCTTGATTCTTGATATCACATATCAAGGGGAAGCTCTATCTGTGTACTAGTCAGCATTGGCCCCTGGCATGCTAAGCAAGTAGTGTACACTTTCAGATGCTAGTGTGGGCTACTGGTCTCAACTCCACTTGTAGAGCCACAAAAAATTAATATGAACAAAATCCAAGTAAAAACCTTTAGTTAGAAGCCACCTGATTCACCTCCAAAAGGAGGCATAATCTTTGTGCAAGGAGGGGGAAGAATCTCTCCTATAGAACTCACCATAGGCATGTTACTGGATGTTTGAAGGTGGTATACGTGCTCATCCCCTACCACAAGGGCACTTTTTTGGCATATACTATTGAGTCCTTTGTATATACCAAAAACACAGGCGCCCTCTAGGGGATGACATGGTTGTGTGAGGTACACGCATGCACATAAGATGTGGGACAAAGGTTTTGCCTTCTCTACCATTTTCTATTTCTAGGAATAAAGTATGTTTGTTATTGAGTCCTAAACATGTCCAAACTTGCTCAAATAAATTGAAAGTCAAGACTCCCCTATCCCTCTAAGTTGCTTTGCCCTTAGTTGGATTGTATTTGACTATTGCTTGCTTTTTATGTCTTATTGAAAACACTTGCCTTGTTCAAAACCAAATGTTGTTTAAACACTTGAAAATCAACCTTGCTATTTGTCTAAAATTTTCCAAATGAATCAATAATCTATCCAAACAGTCTGAAAATCTTGTTGAAATCAAATGTTGTTGTTAAACTGGTCTACCTTCTCGTGTGAAAACTTTTCACGTCTCGTGTGAGATCATTTTGTCTAGAAACTTTTTTGCACAAAATTAAAACACTATCATTGGTTTTTGCATGGTCCAGAGTATTTTCTTGTGCGGCCCTAAATATTTCCTCATGCGGCCCATGAAGGTTTGTCATGTGAAATCTTGTGTCAACATTACTACTTTTGGACTGATTTAGCTGTTTGCATCCTACACACTATTTTTTTCTACGTTTGTTTATTACTCTCTATCTGTGAACAGTCTTGAACAATGGCACTTTACTTAGTTGAAGACTTGTGTCTCGTACTTTGACTAGTCTCATCTCTTAAGTTATCTTTTATCTTCATCTCTTAATGCTTGTAATACTTTGTGTCACATTGGTCATAATCTCTGGCTGTTCTAGCTTTTAAATCAGACCATTTTTGCCTTGATGGAAAACATTCTTACTATTATCTTGTCATTTTTAAGACTTAGTTCTAGTGCAGTACTTGTCTATGGTTTTTGCTCTTTGCCCTCATCTATGACTATCACAACTAGGAGTGGAAACATGTTTTATCCCCATAAGCATAGATATGGTCATGCTAGGGGTTGTAATTATGGAAGAGGTCACTTACCTTTCATTACACAATTTGTATCTAGTTTGGCTAGTGAGGCATCTTTGTGATCTCCCTCACCTGCCAGGTCACCTTGAATTCAACAAATATTTTCCATAAATTTACAACAAATTAGGAATCCTTGTACCAAAAAGACACTGAGATGGGTAGAGGTCCTGTATCACCAAACATGATGTATGATTCCTTTTTTAGAGGACCTTTTGAAACAAAACACACTAAAAATGAACACATTCCTATAATGAATAATTGTGAACTTGAACATGATAGTTATAGTCGACATCAAGAACCACCTAGGAATGAAAAAGAGAAAGAGAAAGACTATGACATAGATGAGGAATAGGAAGAGGTGGAAATACTCCGTGAACACATAGAAAAATGTTGAAGAGCCAAAAACTTTCAAAAGGTCATGGGAATCCTACTCAAGGAAGAAAAAGAAAATTACTTTCTCAAACTCGCGCAAGAGGGAGCTAAGCTACCCTCTCATTTAAATGTGAAAACTATTATCATGCCTGAAGAAGAAACTGAGACTTCTAAACTCTAAAAAAAATTGAAAATTATGCAAGACCAACTAGCTCAGATGATGCATGAGAAAGAGAAACCAATGAAGACATACACATTGGATGCTCTTTCTCCATTTCCATTTGAAAAAAGCATAAACATACCGCCTTTCCCATGAGGCATAGAGCTACCCAAGTATGACAAGTACTTTGGTACTACTGATCCCCAAGATCACTTGTGGGAATTTGGTGCTTTGTCTATGGAGTTTATACATGACCAAACATACCTCATGCATTTATTCCCTAGAAGCCTAGGTGGTCAAGCTTTGGAGTGGTTCTCACATTTACCTCTTGGTATCAAGACATCTGACAAAATTTCCAATCTATTTGTTCAATAGTATTCTCATAACATACAACACCTTGTCAATATTCGAGATTTGTGCAACTTTAAATAGAAAGTGGGAGAATCTTTTCTCACATTTCTCCAATGGTGGAGACAACTATACACTAAGTATTTTGGAAAAATTCCAGAAACAAAGAAGCTTGACATTTTCACTAATAACCTCCTACCTGATTTTGGATATAGAGTCCAAGTTCAAGGTCCACGTACCTTTGAAGACATGATCATGTTGGCTATCTGTATCAAGGAATTTATGGTCAAGAAAGGTGAACTCACTCTTCAGAGGGACATAAAACAAGGTTCCACTTCCAACAGGGATAAAACCAAACATGTCAACAAGAATCAAGAGATTATACATGATGGAGTCATTGACAATGTCACACCCAAACCTGCTAAAGCAGCATTTAATCTCATAGATGGCCTCAAAGCAACCAAAAATGCTGAGAAACCTCCTCTTGACAACAAGCCATCTGGGAACAAACCAAGAAACTCATGGACAACATGCCCTAAGCAAGAGTATACACCCTTGGGAGAACCTTTGGACATGGTTTACAAAACATTGCTACAACACAAGCTTATTTCACCAATGGATAATCCTCATCCCTATGATCCACAACCATGTCCACCATGGTGGAATGAAACCTCATTCTATGAGTATCACCAAAATAAGGGACACAAAACTAGCAACTACATAAACTTGCGCCATAAAGTCTAGGACATGATTAATGCTGGTGATCTTGTGGTAGATGGACATAACAAAAACTTGGATCACAAGGCATTCAAAGAACCTTTCCTAGCTTATGAAAAAGGAGAGACTTCAAAACCACAACCTTACAACAAAGTTAACTATACGTATTCCAATGATGACAATGTCATTCACATGGTTGAACCTATAGATTCTGAATACTACGACATTATTACTATTAAGGGAAAATAAGATAACGAAAAACCTAAGACACCATTTGTCTTAAGGGGACCTACTCTCAATGCAATGGATAGTACACCCTCACAATACTATTCTAATGTTGTCACTCATTCTCGTGCCAAGTTGGTGCTCAAAGGCCCTATGCCTCCTACTTCTAATCTTGAATAACACAAAGATAAAGCCTTTACTGGACCATCTAGAAAAGGTGCAAAACCCACAACGAACTTGACAAAAACTAGTTATAGTGTTCTCAATCAGTTGAAATGAACCAATGCTCAGATTTCCATCTTTGAGCTACTTAAAATCTTGCCTACTCACCAAAAAATTCTAGACAAAGCCCTCGTTGAGGCAAATGTTCCTCAAGATCTTGATCTTGAGCGATTTCAATCCATGGTAGGTCACTTGACCTCACCTTATCTTATGACCTTCTCCAAGGAGGATGATAACTCACCAAGTCATCCACACAATAAACCTCTAAATATCGAGGTTATGATCCATCAGACACGTGTTCATCAAGTACTCATTAATAATGGCACTAGCCTAAATATTGTCTCTATTGCTCTACTTAGACAATTGAATTATTCTGAGGACTCTATTTATCCTCGATGTAAGATCACTAGCAAAGCATATGATGAAGTGGAACAAAAGTCTCTAGGTCTTGTGGTTTTACCCATTCGCGTTAGTCTTATAGAAAGGGATGTCACCTATCAGGTGCTTGACATTCCCTTGGCTTACAACATTCTGTTAGGATGGCCATGAATACATGAGATGCACACTGGGCCATCCACATACCACCAATGCATCAAGTTTTCATTTCATGGCTCCAAGGTTACTATTCCTACTAGATATACTTGCAATATGCTCAAGGCTACCGAAAATTTCATCCCTGCTAATCGTGAATCCACTGATTATCATGACAATAAGCTGAAACAAATCAAACAGTCATTCAAACTGAAAGAAAGTAGCATGGGAGAGTACCACATTGAACCAGTGCTATCATTAACATCTCTCCCAGAGTCTCCTTGACATTATGGGAGACCTTCAGAGGTAAAGAAGTCATTCATGCTGACACCTCAAACCAAGTATAATGGTGCTTTTGTCAAGGCTACAGTGCCCTTAGAAGATGAAAGTGAAAATAGAGCCATTGCAGCATGGCTTTATAGAGAAGAGGCTCCAGTGGACCTAATAGAGCAAGCTCAAGAAATCACTCCTGAGAAATATGGGCTTGGTCTCAGGCTTATGAAGCATTTTGGTTACAAGGGAGCTAGCCCTATTGGGTGCAATAACAATGGCCTAATTGATCCTATCAAAGCAAGAGCTTGAAGTAACTATGATACAATTGGCCTAGGATTTAAGAAGGCTCCTTTTCATTTGGGACCAAATAAATTCATACCAACACCTTAGAGTTCACCAGAAAACAAGTCACAAGTTGAGTCAGATACTCAAGAGGAAGAATCCTATGATGAGGATTCCTATCCTCATCCTATTCCTTATGATCTCACTAAATTCTTTGTTGAGCTAGATGAATTTGTGCCACGTGTTAGCACTGTGGATGATACTAGTGATTCTTCTAAGGAAAATACTAAGCAACTCAAATATCATTCAGAAAAAGGAGAATCTAGCTAGTCATTCCATATTGAGTATTTGTGTAAGAACCTAGAGGATGAAGGTGATTATGTCCCTATCACTATTGGGGAGTTCTATAGTCTCTTGCCATGTATCACTAATTCTAAGGAATATGAGTTTGAATCTCTTTCAGAAGTGACTATTGATAAAGACATTGACCAAGTGTACGTCTATGAAAATCAAATCAAAGTGGGTGAAACATCTAGGGTTAGGTCACATGGGTCTGATCCAACTAGTGTCCTAGAGTCATCAATTACTGGCATTCATACTCTGAGGGGTTTGAACACACCTATGGATGAGGTCATCATAGGTCTCGAATTGCTGGTCCAAGCACTTAATGACTATACTATGAATGCAATTGAACCAGCCACTACTCTCTCACTCACACATCTCGAGCTTATAGACTGGAACCCTAATGCATCTAGCAAAGTCCCCATGTTCCAGAATGACTATGCTCTCACCTGTTACCTAAACTCTATCAAACTTGTAATGTCTTCCACCAATGAGCAGAGTGTCAACATGACTAAGGTTGACATCAAATATCTCAGTCATACAATTAAAAAGAAAAAATGTAAAAGGACTGGTGGCAAAAACCACATTGTGGCAGTGTTGAAACCCAAAAAAGTAAAAACAAAAGACATATCCAAGGGTGAAAACCTCTCTGAGGCACCCATGGATGAGATATTTGATGCACTTCCTTGTCACTTTCATAAGAGATCATCAGTGTTAATAGAGCCAACATAGCCAATTAATCTAGGCACAGAAGAACATCCTCATATGATACATCTGGCACAATCACTATCACCTGAAGAGAAGGAAGAATTCATTTCTTTTTTCAAAGAAAAGAAAATAAATTTTTCTTGGACATACTATGACATGCTAGGATTGGATTCTGATCTTATCATGCATCACTTGTCCATAGCACTAGACATTAAACTAGTCAAATAGAAGCTTCAAAAAATGCATCCTCATGTTGCATTGCTCATCAAAGCAGAATTGGAGAAACTTCTAAAAGCTGGTTTCATCCATGCAATTGATTATGCTAAATGGATATCCAATATTGTTCTAGTTTTCAAGAACAAAAAATCTATCAAGGTTTGTATAGACTTCCATGATCTTAACTTGGCATTTCCTAAAGATGCTTTCCACTTCCTAATATTGATATGATCATGGACATGACGACTAGCTATGAGATGTACTCACTTATGGATGGTTTTTTTGGATACAATCAGATAAAAATTTCACTAGAAGACCAAGAGAAAACAGATTTCACATGTGCATGGGGAACGTTTTGTTGGAATGTGATGCCATTTGGTTTGAAGAACACTGGTACTATGTATCAGTGGGCTGTTACTACAATTTTCCATGACATGATGCATAGAACCATGGAGAACTACATTGATGATACTCTGGTCAAAAGTGCTACACGTAGTACTCATCTACAAGATTTGGGGCCCATCCTAGATCGTATAAAAAAATTTAGTCTTTGGCTCAATCCTAAGAAATGCACATTTGGTGTAACATCAGGGAAGTTGCTAGGATAAATTATTTCTGCAAAAGGAATTGAGGTAGATCTGAAGAAAGTACAAGCAATAATGGACATGCTACCACCTTGGAACATCAATCAGATGAGAGGACTATAGGGAAGGCTCCAATATATTCATAGGTTTATTTCACAATTGGCAGATAGATCACAACCCTTCACAAAGACCTTACATAAGGGTGTGAAATTCAATTGGAGCCAAGATTCTAAGTAAAGCTTAACATAGATCAAACAATATCTTGTCAATCCACCAATCTTGATGCCTCCTATTCATGGGAAGCCTTTGCTTTTATACATTTCAGCCACTAAAACATCTCTAGGAATCCTGTTGGCTCAAGAAGATAATGACAACAAAGAAAGAGATATTTACTTCTTGAGCTGAACACAGGTCTCTTATAAGAAGAGCTATAACATTATTGAGAAAGCTTGCTTGGCAGTTGTCTTTGCTTCCCAAAAGTTGAGACACTACATGCTTACCCACACTATACAGCTTGTGGCTAAAATAGATCCACTAAAGTACTTTCTCAGTAAGGAAGCTCTCATTAGAAGATTGACTAAATAGGTTATGATACTCAGTGAGTTTAACATTCAATATGTTGAATGTAAGGCTATAAAGGGACAAGCAATCATAGACCAGTTGACTGATGCACCCATACAGAGTCTTTTGCCAATGAATATTGATTTCCCATATGAGTCAATTCTGACACTAACACACCACACATGGGTTATGTTCTTTGATGGGTCCTTCACACAACAAGGATCAGGTGTTGGATTACTCTTTATTACACCACAGAGATACTCACTACCCAAAGCATACAAGATTTTGTTTCCTTGTACAAACAACATTGTTGAATACGATGCTTTGATCAATAGCATGAAAATTTTAGCTAAATGGAGAGTGGATCAGTTAGATATCTTTGGTGACTCTAAGCTTGTCATCAACCAGGTAATGATGTGTACCAAACAAAGGATGAGAAACTAATCCCTTACAAGCACATGGTTGATGACTTAAAGAAGTATTTTTCACACATCACCTTCTAGCAAGTTCTACAAGCAAATAATAAAGCAATTGATGCCATGGCCACTCTAGCCTCCCTGCTACAAATGCTTGAAAATGATCTCCGACATGAGTTCTCGGTGGAAGTGTTACACTACCCAGCCTATGACATCCCTGATTCTAAGATGATCTATTCTATTATAGGACAAGAATCGTCTCGCTACCATCACATGTATTCCTACCTTCACAATCAAACCATTCTGGAAGGTCTAACTTAGAATGAGAAACATTACCTAATCCATAATGTTTTGCATTTTGTCATTATTGCTAATGATTTGTATAGGAGAGGTCTCAACAGAACACTCCTTAGGTGCTTAGAACTCAAAGAGTCCAAATGTGCACTAATTGACGTTCATGAGGGCATTTGCAGATCTCATTCTGATGGCCTAACTCTAGCTTGCAAACTCCTTTGTACTAGTTAGTATTGGCCAAAAATGGAGCAAGAAGCTGTCAAGTATGCTAGGTCCTATAAACAGTGTCAACTACATGGGAATCTCATCCATGCTCCAACAAAGAGTTGATTCCTTCTACTACAACATGGCCATTTCAACAATGGGCCTTTGCCTTGGTGGGATAGATCCACCCAACCTCCTCTAATGGACATAAGTTCATTATCATGGCTACAGATTACTTCACAAAGTGGGTAGAGGCAGTACCTCTCGCAATTGCTAATGGCAAAATTGTAGCACTTTTTATCATAAACTACATCATTTGTAGATATGATGTACCATCCTCAATCATTACTAATAATAGAGGACAATTCAAGAACAAAGACCTCAAGGAATTAAGCAAGAAATTCAAAATCACACAACATTGGTCTTCCATTTATTACCCCCAGGGTAATGGCCAGGCTAAGGCATCCAATAAGGTGATCCTCAAAATTCTTCGTTGCATAGTCAGCAAATCAGGGTGAGACTGGCATCTCCAGATCAATCCAACCCTATGGGCATATAGGACAAGCATCAGAACTCCAACAAACATGACTCCCTTTGCTTTTGTGTATGGTGTGGATGCAGTGCTTCCAATAGAGGTCAAGATTCCTACCTTGAGAATCTCTATGAAGGGCCTTATCACTAATGATGACTATAGAATAGCTCAACTTCAAGAGCTTATGTTACTAGATGAATGACAACAAGTGGTATGTGATCATCTGTGAGCATATCAACAATGAATGGCAAGAAGCTACAATCAGAAAGTCAAGCCATGTGACTTCTAGCTGGGTGATCTCGTCTTGAGAGAGAACCCTAAGAATCAACAACAGTGAGTTCAAAAAGGAAAGTTTGAACTAAACTGGCTTGGTCCTTACATCATTACTACAGTATATGGATCTGGCATCTATCAACTTTCCACAATTGAAGGAGAAGTGCTTAAAGAACTTGTCAACACTCTCCACCTGAAGCAGTTTTACAGTTGATCTGATATCAGTAAGCTCTTTGTACATATCTCTATGTCCTAAAAAAATCATAAAATTTGAAAAAGTCCTAAAAAAATTGTTACCCTGGTGAAAACCTAGCAATAGGCACCTTGGTAACACCAAAAAGGTGAAAAAGCTCAAAAATACAAAAAAAAATCAAAAAAGAAAAGCAAAAAAAAATTTAAAAAGAGAAAAATACAAAAAAATTGAAAAACAAGAAAAGTGCTAGTGGTGAAAACCTAGAAATAGGCATCATAGTAGCAAAAAAATTAAAATTCTTCCAAGAAGGTGAAAACTTGGTAAACATGCACCTCTTTTTCCCAATGCTCCATCTTCCAATGCATCTTCTGGCTCTTTGTACAGTTACTTTACTGCTTTTCCTTCTTTTTTCTCATGTATCCATGGATTGAGTCTTGTCACAGCTTGAGGGTATTCCCCTTTAGTGTCACTACTTTTGAGATTCTCCTCATAGAATCCCCTTCGCGATAGTCACCAGTGGTTCTCACTGTGTCTACCTATTGTTGCTAGTGTCACTATTTTTGAGATTCTTCTCCTAGAATCTCCTTCATGATAGTCACTAGTGGTCCTCATTGTGTCTACCTACTATCACCACTATACCTCATTTTCAAGATTCTCCTCATAGAATCTCTTTCACAATAGTCACCAGTTATTTCAACTGTGTCTACCTATTGTTGCTTGGGTCACGTCTCCAGATTCCTTTATGGAAGATATTTCTTGCATCAGTCACCAGTCATCCTGGCTATGTCTGTCTACTATCACTCAATCCTTCTTAGGTTCTTCATCATGAAGATTCTCCTTTAACCTTAGTCTCCAGTCATTCTGACTGCGTCTGCCTACTATTGTCACCCTACTGAAGAGATTTGTTTCAAAAATGTTTTGGACATTGACACTTGACATCAATCCCAAAAACATTGAACTCAAGAATGATATACTTGTTTGGATATGTTTAGCATTTTCTTTGTTTTCTTTATTTTTCTTTATCATATCTCCTCGAACAACTCAATGATGTTATTTCTGACTAGAGAAGTAATGATTGGGGGCATGATCTTTTCTTTGCTTTCTATATGTGGTTTGGTTCCAATAAGTTGATATATTCCTATAAAAGGGGTGTCCACCATAAGAGCCTCCATCTCATATTGGATGGCCATGTGTATCTCAACTCCTTTTATATGAATATGCCAATAATATTGGTTCTTCTCCTTTTTTGTTGGAGTGAACTCTTCATGCCATAGTAAATACTGATACTCATCCTGTTAAGTGAGCATATGGGTCACTGCGAGTATATCTAGCACACTTTTGTCTCAGGTTACAAAGACAAGGGTCGTTGTGGATAGAATACTTACTGAATACTTAGCATAAGATGGATCTCCTATGTGTTTGTTGTGTCTTTCATGCAAGCAACATTCTGGTCATCCTAATATTTATGCTTTGATGCTTATGTTAACTTGCTATATTAAAAGGGACAAATATTCTAGTCATTTTGGCTTCTTGTGCCTTGAATGCTTACATTTAATCTTGAAAAACCTATAACGTATGTTCTATTCATATTCCCATGATTGCAATGTCAGTATGAATTGTATAACATACAAGCTTTGTTCTATATCCAGTGATGATAAATTGTCAAATCTTGGTAACCAGACCTAGGGTTGCATTTAATATAGTCTTGCATTACATAATTCACCTGCATAAGCACGCAATTCATTTGTGATTCTATTTCTCCCCTGTATGATGAAGGATTGGGGGTATCTTCACCCCTATTAGGTTTCTCCATGGCTGCACAAGCATTTGATTTATCAAATTGCACTCCTCAATGGAATACCTATCACTATCAAGAAAAAACATGCAACACTACATGAGATGTCAGTCCATTTCCATATGCATTGCATCCATATACTCATAATATCTACTCTACATGCTCATAATCACATCATATCAAAGTAAAACATACATCTCATCATCATATTGACATCTCATGTACATAAAAGTGAAACAAACATAGACAATGACATGTACACACTAATACTTGGCTCAAAAAATAAAATCTTGTATATATATCTATCAAAAAAATGGGTCAGTACAAAAATGGGCACTATTCAATGCCATCAATCAAAATAATACAAAATGGTTCTGGCACACCAATCAATACATAGCTAGAGACAAAAATCAAGATCCAGATGCATAGCATCTAACTCTATCCTATGCTCTTGTCTCCAGGAGGAGTAGGAGTAGGAGCCATAGACGGAGGAGGAGGTGGTGGCATGTCAGGTCTAGCAGGAGTTCGTGCACCTCCTGACTATCCCACATACTATGAAAAGCATGGAACCTAGAGAGCCTCATCAAGTATCACTACTGAATACACAACAAAGTAGTAAGCTACCCAGGTTGACTATAATCGCACCTTATCTTGTAGCATCGCTGACCTTTGCTCAGCATTCTCAATGTGCTCTCTCCTTTGATCGATCTTTCGCTACTACTCCACCAGCTGTGAGTCCCAAATAGTTACCTGTATTTGCAAATCTCCCAATTGTTGAGAGGCCTAATGAATCTTCTCTTGGTAGCGTCATACTATGTCCTACACCCTAGCCACAGGTTGATCTGGCATATCCTCATCAAGCATCTCAGGTGCCTACTGCTATGGTGGTGTCTACTGCTGTGGTGGAACCTACTATTGTGGAGCTTGCTACTCCATCCTCTACCTCCAGCATCGACCATGTCCTATCCCACTACCCTTGGCACCTGTATTTAATCCCATCTAACATGGAGGAATCTATATCGACTGTACTCGATGTTAGACCTGTGACTACATCCATGGCTACTGCTATGGGTGCACTTATGGCTGTGGCTATGGCTCCTGCTATTGAGGCACATGTCTTTGTGCCTAACCTGCCATCCCTAATAGATTAGTAAATCATAGGAATGGATGGCTTATCAAATGAGCCTAATAGGCAGGTGTCATCCCTGCGTCTGCTACCTCTAGAAGGTAGTACGATTGAACTGCAGCTTGGTTAGGCACATTTATCATGGATTATCTTGGATCCATACGTGAAGGCCACCCCCACCCTACATCCTTTGCCAGTCTAGTGTAGGTGTAGTACCCCTATGAAATATCCTATGGTCAACCGTACTGCCACCACACCCATGAAATTGCAAACCTCTCTATGATCTGCATGGTCCTACCCAACAGTGGTCGCGAGCTAAACATCTAGGGAAGCTCTCTCTGGGCATCATCCCAATCCTCTGTCTCTCATCAAGGCCACCATATGATGTAGACTAGGTCATTGAGACATGTCCTCAAATGCTCTATCTTACCCAGGAAGATCGGGGTAATATGCCCTCGATATCTACAGATATATGGCTCCATCGGCTCTTGGGCATCCTCATAAATGGGCCTACATATGAGAAGATTCTCCCATGCCCAAATCTGCAACACATAAACATCGACGGCCATAGTCTTCTTCTCATGGAAGACTATCTCATGCATCTCATGGAATAAGTGGGCTAGCATACACTGACCCCACCCAAAAATCTCAAGTGCCTCTACCATCTAACAAAGCATAACTCCCCATCCACACTCTAGCCCATGTTGTCCTCTGTCAGGCATCAGAAAGCAACTCAGGAAGATCGCTAGCATAGATGTCAATCTATGCATCTGTCAATATGTGTGCATCAGCTCACCCCAACTAATGGCTCAACCTCTCTGTAGCTCCCTCCCAAACACAAAAAAAAGTGCCTCTATACGTTCTCGGGGCACTATATCATAAACCACTCAAGCTCCATGGAAAGGAATCTGTAATCCTCCATATATCCTCTGGGGTGATCATCATCTCCCCCAATAGTAGATGGAAGGTGTTTGTCTTTGAATAGAAATGCTCCACCAAATCTGTGAGTAAGCTATGATTCACCATCACGGCTGGGATCCGACATAGCAAGGACAAACCTAATTGAGGGATATGTGCCCAATCAGCATCATCAAGACTCTGCAACAACTCTCCATATGGTGGATAATGTGATCTAAACATGATGTCATCAAAGACCTCCTACACACACACAAACAAAAAATGACAAGAAAATGATCAGTACTAGAATGAAATGGTAGAATAAAGCTAATAAAAATGCAAATTTTACATACAAAATTGAAAATTTTAAACTCCGCTGCCATGGCTTCTCATGCAAAAATCTTTAGATTTCATGTGAAGATATCAAGATCTCATGTGAAGTTTCTCTACTTCGCGTGAAGAATCTCTCTTTCACGCAAAGAATCTCTTCGTTGTGTGAGAAATGAAATTTTTGCACATGAAGAATCTAGTTCTTCACGCGAGAAACCTCACCCATGCATGCAAAGAAATAGCGCACCCTGTTTCTTCGCGTGAGGAAAGAACATCTTCATGTGAGAAAGGATAGTCTTGCATGAAGATGGATTGAACAACCCTAAAATGTGCTAAAATATGCAATAAATGACTTCAAACTATGTAAAAGAGAAAGTACAAAGGTGGGAAATCGATGACTCGTTGGTGTTCTATAGTCTACTGGTCGACTGTGTCATCTAGAGTGCTCAAAGCAATGATATCTCATGTTCACTGCCATGTCTCTCTCAGAGTGCAATTCACTAAAGGACCAAAAAAAGCACAAATGAATTGAAAATGACCCCTTGGGCCTTTATATAGTTGTTGACCTAATTTCTCAAAGTGCTCCAATTTGCACAAAAATCACCCCTTGGCTATTTTGACCATTCTGAATCCATTTTCAGGATCGAATTCAAAATCTGATACACCTCAATGCCTAAAAAATGCATTGTAAAATTTTGGGACCGATGCGATCGAACGCTTGTGTAGTCTAAATTTTTCTGATACTTTGTGATTCTTGGAATCTTTTCAACTCAAAAATTTTCAAATTTTTGAAGTAAATTCTGGAAAAAGTCAACTGTGCTCAAATTCTAGGTTTGGTCAAACTCGATCTTTTAGACCTCAAAACCATGCCAAATTAAATCTAAATCTTCTACTAATTTCTTCTACATTCTATTAATCTCAGATTTCTTCTACTGCTTTACATCATATTTCTAGTGTGTCATCTTTCGATTTTGCTCCCGAGGGGGCAGGATGATTACATCGTTGAACTTACATTTCAAATCAATCTGAATCTTCATCGCTTGGGGAATCTTGTTCCCATCTTATGTCCTCATCATTCAAGGCATCTCACTACTAGGGGCATCTTGTTTTCCTCTTTCTAGCATCCTTTTCATCTTGTTATCATTTGATTACAGGTATTGGGATAGTCTAAACCCCGACTCCTAAAGATCAAGCCTCGTTCTGGGGATGATTCTATGACTTATAATTCGATCTTGCTATTTTTATCAATTTAGGTATCTAGGTGTTCTATCTAGATCCTTAAAGGTTAAGCTCCATTTTAGAGTTAATCTTTTAAATGCTTTCAATCTCAAGTATCTAGGTGTTCTATCTAGATCCTTAAAGATTAAGCTCTGTTCTGGAGATAATTTTTAAAATGCTTTCAATCTCAGGTATCTAGGTGTTCTATCTAGATCCTTAAAGGTTAAGCTCCATTTTGGAGATGATCTTTTAAATGCTTTCAATCTCAGGTATCTAGGTGTTCTATCTAGACCCTTAAAAGTTAAGCTCCATTCTGGAGATGATCTTTTAAATGCTTTCAATCTCAGGTATCTAGGTGTTCTATGTGGATCCTTAAAGGCCAAACTTCATTCTGAAGAAACCTTTTAAATGCTTATCAATTTTAGGTATCTAGGTATTCTACTTGGATTCCTTGAGATTAAGGTCTATTCTAGAGATAGTCCTTAAAAGCTTATCAATTAGTCTTGATATCATTAACTTCGAAACCAATCTCATTTCTTAATCCTCACATCATGCTTTTTTATTTTCTTTGAATTGAACGTGTTGCTTGCACATTCATTTAAAGAGGGGAAAAATGTAATACCCCAAAATTGGCTCATTTCCATTATACCAATTTTGGTCTATTTGGATCAATTCTAAGACCTATTCTAATAGGCAATTCTCATTCTGCTACTTGCTACTTGACTTAATTGTCAAATGCAAAAAACCCTAATCTGTGTTCATCATGCTCATTATTTAATCCCTATAGTACACACTAATATTAGCCACATTAAACCTATTTGATTTTAATTTAATTTAATCTAAAGTATTCACACTTTAATTAAATTAAATTATCTCCTAAGGTTAATGTACTACAGAATTAAATTTATTTAATTTAATAAATATGCCTATTTTAATTAATCAAGCAAAGTTATTTAATTAAATATGAAGTTATTCCTAATTAATTAAATAAAATTATTTAATTAAATAGAAAAGGTATTTATGAGAGCATATCTCATTTTATTAAATAAATATTCTTTCTAATTCTTCTCTTCAGTTCAAAAATGGAAATTCCTAGTTCACTGCTGATCAAATTAGAAGTGATCTAGATCACTTTCTCTCACACTAAAGTCTATCTGAGCTGAATGACTCTGACAATCAGATCTGAGTTAGTTAACTCCCTTTAATTTGGGAATCTTCCACCTTAACTAAACCTCATCTTCAATCCTAACCATTGATTGAAATCGATCTCAACCATTGGAATATTTTAGGAAAATCTATTTAAGAGACCCTCATTTCTTCATTTTGGGAGGTTGAATTGAAGAAGCATCGAATTGCTGCTGCATTTTACACTCATCTAGCTTTAAGATATTCTCATATATTTTCATTCTTAGCTTAATGCCATCTAGATTTAATATACATACATATAGTATAATTTTTTTTACATGTTTTTAGATTAAAAATGCATATTTCATTCTAGATTAATCTGCATACTCATATAGACTAATTGCATTCTCAAATCCTTCATTCTTAGAGGGTATGGTTGCCTGCACCTTGATTTTGAGGATATTAATAGGCAAAATCCCTTTAGATAGAAGGCAACAAGTTGGCTTGTAGGGAAAATCTTGGGTGAACAATCTCATGTTCATTCTAGGATGAATTCACAAATAATTACCATGTTGAAGTGTGTGTGTTCACATAGGCCACAATTCACGCATACACAAAGATTTTAAAGTTTATGAAATAGATGTTAAGTCTACATTTCTGAATGGCATATTAGAGAAAGAAGTTTACATAGAATAGCTAGAAGGATTTGTTGATGATCACAACAAGAACATGGTATGTAGGCTTCACAAAGCTTTATATAGTTTAAAGAAAACACCAATAGCATGGTATGAGAGACTTCATAGCTATCTTGTGAAGATTATATTTGAAAGGACTGATGATAATAACAATCTATACATGAATATAGATAAAGAAAAAGGTATTCTAATATCTAAAAAATTTGTTGATGATATCATATTTGGAGATCAAGATGCTTTATGCAAGGATTTTGCAAATTAGATGAAGCAAGAATTTGAAATGTCTATGTTTATAGAGATCAATTTTTTTATGGGTTTGCAAGTATATAAGATGAAATATGGTATATATATCACTCAGTCAAAATATGTGAAAGAGATATTGAAAACTTTTGGATTAGAGGATTCCAAACCAATAAGTACACCTATGGTGATAACACACAAGTTGTAAAAGAATGATGATTTAGCTTAAGTAAATCAAACATGATACAAGTCTATGATTAGCAGACCTGACATTGCATTATCTATAGGAATAGTTGCAAGATTCTCTACAAATCCTAGGGAGAATCATTTAATGGATGTGAAGAGAATAATGAGATATCTGAAAGGAACATAGGAGTTTGGTCTATACTACAAGAAAAATGAGAAAGTTGAATAGAGAGCTACACTAATGTTGATTGGGCTAGAAACATTGATGACAAAAAGAGCACCAGTGGAGGATCATTTTTCTTAGGCAAGAGAATAGTTACATGGGCTAGTAAGAAACAAAACCATACCTCACAATCTACTACTAAAGCTTAATATGTTGTTGCTATTATAAATTGTAAAAATATTATATGGATCAAACAACTACTCAAGGGAATGAAAGAGGAGATCATAGAATTTGTAATACTTTACTATGATACTACAAGTGTTATAAATATATCAAAGAACCCAGTTTTGCATGCCAAAACTAAGCACATTGCAATCAAGTATCATTATGTAAGATAATTAGTTGAAGATAAAGAGGTAAAGATGGAATATGTTAACACAAAGGAGAATATTGCTGGAGAAAATTGCTGATATATTCATAAAAGAATTTCCTAAGGATGCTCATGAGTATCTAAGAGGTAAACTAGGGGTGATACCCCTATCTAAGGCTATCTAAGTAACAAAGGGAATGCCCTACATCAAATCAATTGATTAACATATGTTACACATTGATGCAAAGGATCTTACTTTAGCATATGCCTAAAGTAAACAAAGAGCTAAAATTTCCACAACAGTCATTAGTAAGGTGATAGAGGGATCCATGAGAGAAATTGGAGACATTACACAAATCTATATCTACATGATCAGATGTGAAGATGATATTGTCTTTGGCATTGTTGTCAAAGAGGGAGATAGTAATTAAACTAATAAAATGTAAGAGGAACAAGAGGGAGATATCTAGAAGTTGCTGATAGATAAAGAGGTTAATGCTATGTTGATCAGAAAGGGAGATAGAAAGAACAACACAAGAAAGAGGGAGAAATCATGATCTACCTAGTAAGAGTGAGATGCAAGTGAATAAAATTAGAGGGAGTTATAAGTAAGATTTTTTGTAACCTAATTAGAAGATGTTAGTTGCTAATAGAGAGAGTAATGTTGATACAAAATTTCTTTTTGGTATTGTCTTATTGTTTTAACCTAGTTAGATTGATAGAATAAGATGTTCATCATTTGATTTTTCTTTGGGTTGATTAGTTTGGTTTCCCATCAATGCCAAAGAGGGAGATTTTTGAAATCTAATTGAAAAGATCAATGATGGAAAATATTGTTATATGTTTCAATCATTATTTTGTCACTGATGTCAAACCTACTAAACTTGTTGTTTTTTGGTAAGACAATTGCTTATAGATTCAAGTACTATCACTTAGTTGATTGATGAAGAGGATTTGATCAATAGATGTAACAACAACACCTAGAGGAAAGGTTGAGTTATGGTAATGTAATGAAGTACAAGGATCAGTTAAGATAGGGGTAACATGATGTATTGATTATCTACTTAAAGTTACAAATTTTGGCTACACTTAGAAAGAAAAGAAGAACATGTGATACAAAGTTTGTCTGCAAAGCTTGACCAAGTGGATAGTAGGTGTCAAGAAAAGTTAGTGGATGCTAAGAAAGTTAGTTAGTGCCAAGTAAAGTTTAGTAGATGTCAAGCACTAGTAAATTTTAATTGATGCCAAGTGATTTTGTCATGGATGTCGAGTAACCCAATGTGTGTTGACCATTAGAAATGAGATAGTGCTGAGCTGCTACATTATTTAAAAGATCATGAATTTGGTGAATCTGAGCTGACAAGTTTGTTTTCTTGGATTTTGTGAACCAGGTGGAAGATAAGGATGATAAGCTAGTGGTATAGAATTCTAGATAAACCATTTTGAGGTGAATTCAAAGTAAATTCTAGAGGAAGTTTATAGAATAGATAAGATATGGGGTAGATACATTGTATCCTACCTAATCCATCTTAACCCTAATTTGGATGATTGAGAATGAGCTACAAAATATCTTAATTTTCTTTATAAGGAATGTCTAGTCATGAAGCAAAGGTTTTCATGGGTGAGAACCTAAGGGAGAAGAAGAGATAAGGGGTTCTGCTTCATCAAGTGCCCTAAGAGAAGAGTCTGCAATGGCATGTTAAGAAAGAAGGCTTAAGGAGATGAATGCTTGAAGGGTGAACAAGCTATCAAAGCTGTAATGAGTTTAAGTCTAGTAGAATGGAGGACTAACATTGAGATCTAAAATTTGTAAGTATAGTTGTAAGTTTGTATCAGATCAAGCCTTATTGTTACTCTCTAGAAATTTTAATTAGTTTAGATAAATCCTTTGGATTAAGGTTGAATTAATAGTCATTTGTAAATTCTTTAATAGGGTGGCATTCCAAGTGAATGGCCTAAAGTCCTCTAACAAGGCTCACTTCTAATAGGGTGATAGAAATCATTTAATAGGGTCATACTTAACAATGTGTATTGTAACCTTTAATAGGGTTTGCCTTTCACAGGGCATCACTTCAAAAGAGTGAAAAAGTGGTAGCATGTTACTAGTGGTTTTTCCCAAATTGGGTTTCCATGTAAATCATTGTGTTAGGTATGTTGCTAAATTTGTTATGTTTCATGCTTTACATTTCTGCAAATTGATTTAAAAGTAAGCTGCAAGTTTTAAGTTATTGCATAATCTTATAGATGTATGCATATATGTAATTTTTTTATGGTTCACTAAGTTGTGAAAAAAATTATTTGTGCATCTAGACCTTGGATAACTAATTCACCCCCACTCTCAGTTATTCCAAAGAATTCCAACATTCTTCATCATGACTATTAGAATTACTCTCAGTTTCTTCTTCCTTAATGTAACAAGATTTCTTACATTTTCCCTTGTTACCATTGTATCTTTTGTTGTCTCTTCTATCTCTTCTTCCTTTGGCACTTTTCTTTATTTTCATCTTTGTCACCACTTTCAAGAAATCTTACAACAATATGACCAACTTTATTACATGAAAATAGATTCTAGGAACTTTATATTTGAATTTCTATTTGCCTCTAGGTAGCCTTCTAGCCATTAATTCTTCAAGATCCTCAAGATCCTCATCAGATGATTCACTATCACTATGCTCATAGTTTCTTCTTTTTAGACTTATGTAGAACCAATTATGACTTGAAAGAAGATATAATAGTAGAGGTAGTAAAATTATCAAAATTTGACAAGTCAAAAGTAGTGAGCCTACTAGTTAGACTATCCAAGGTCAGACATTACCAAGAGTACTATTGATCAAAGATTGACACAAGTATGAGAATGTGTTTCAATCATTATTTTGTCATTGATGTTAAACCTACTACTAGTTGGAGAGATAATTTCTTAGTTGATCATCATTACTATCATTTTTTTGTTTGATGAAGAGGATTTGATGAAATGAGGTAACAAGAGAACCTAAAAGAAAGGTTGAGTTATCATATGAAAAAGAAGTATAAAGATCAATTGAGATAGTGATAACATAGTGGATTAATCATCTACTTAAGGTTGTAAAGGATGAATACACTAATGAAAGTTTAGAAGAACAAGTGAAATAAATTGAGTCTACTGAGCTTAATAAACTATATAGTAGGTGCTAAGAAATGTTAGTTTAAGTCAAGAAGATAATTAGTTGGAGTCAAACAAAGCTGATTTTTAGTGTATGCCAAGTGAATTGTAGATAGTGTCAAGCTAAGTGAAACTTAGTGATTTTCAAGTGAAGTTTAGTTGATGTCAAACATCAGTAAACTTTAGTTTGTGCCAAGTGAATTGATAGTGGATGTCGAGCAACATAGTATGTGCCAAGAATTAGAAACAAGTTAATTCTGAGTGACAACATTATGAATTTGATCAATCTAAGCTGATAAATTTGATTTCTTGGATTGTGTGAACCATGTGGAAGATAAGCTTGATGAGTTTGTGGCACAAAATTCAATACAAATCATTTGGAGTCAAATTCAAGGAGGATTATGAAGGAAGTTCCTAGAGGGAGCAAGAACAAAAAGATGTTTAGATTCAATGAATCCTACCTAATATTAGAATGGATGATTGTGGTTGAGAAAAAAAATACCTAAATTCTCTTTATAAGGGAATGCGAGGCCAAATGAAATTGTTGGCATATGTAAGAACCCAAGAAAGATAATGAGTCTAGGGTGTTGTTTCATATGGTGGCCTAAGGAAAAAATCTACAATTGGCATGCAAAGTAGAAAGACTTAAGAGCATTAATTATTGAATAGTGAACAAGCTATTAGAGCTAAGGTAAATGAAGCCAAGAAAAATGGAGGATTGAACAAAGATTTTAATCTACAAAGTGAGTTGTATTTTCTTATTACATCAAGCCTTATTGTTACTCTCTAATAATTGTATTAGTTTAGGTAAAATTCTTTGGATTAAGGTTGACCTAAAAGTCATTTGTAAACCCTTTAACTAGGTGAAATTCTAATGGAATGGCCTAAAGTCCTCTAACAAGGCTCACTCCTAATAGGGTGATTGAAATACTTTAACTGGGTCATGTTTAATAGTGTGTATTGTGACCTTTAATAGGGTTGGCCTTTCATAAGGCATCACTTCAAAAGAGTGAGAGTTAGTAGCATGTTACTAATGGTTTTTACCAAATTGGGTTTCCACTTGAAATCCAAATGTCATATGTGTCAATGATTCAGTTGTATTTCATGTTTACATTTCTATAAAGTGGTTTTGACCTAGGATAGTAATCTGCGAGTTTATGATTTGAATGATCTAATGGATGCATGCAAGGTTTTTAAGAAGAAGTCATATGCATGAGCATTGTTAAGCATTTTTAAGTTTCATTGAGATTTTTTGTGGACCTTGGATAACTAATTCACCCACCCTTTCAGTTATTCAAAACTATTCCAACAATTGGTATCAGAGCATTAGTTTCTTGTGAGAGATAGTTTCAAGGTACTATAAGTCAAAGATCAAGATTCCTAAGAGAGAGGTACCCAAACTTAACAAAGATAACTTTCTTGCATGGAAAAGTTTGATGAAGCTATACTTAGGAGGACTTGGAGATCATGCATAGAATACCATTGTTGTTGAACATGTTGACCCTGCTAGAACCCTCAATGTTGAAGATCTGAAAAAGAAGAAAGAACACAATTAGACAATGTTGGAAATTGCATCTACCCTAAATTACTTAGAGTACAATGACATCAAAGGTTTTGAATATTCAAAGAATATGTGGGATTCTCTTAATACTAACTATGGAGGAGACAAAAATGTTTTGATAGCCAAAACTAAAAGTCTTAGAGGTAAGTTCGATGATATGAGAATAGAGGAAGGTGAGAATATTTCTCAGTATTTTTTTAGAATAAAAGAAGTTGTGAATGCCATAAGAGGATATACTAGTATTATTGGTGATGATACTGTATTAAGTAAAGTATTGAGGGCATTGCTACCCATCTATGCTATTACAATTTCTACTATACAATAACTGAGATGTGTGCCTAGCAATAATCTAAGTCTTAAAGGTTCGTTAGGTAAGCTTACTACTTTTGAACTCTCTAAGTTTGATAATTATAAAATTAAAAATGTTGAATATGCTTTTAAGGTTAAGGTATCACTAAAAGAATCTAGTCTAAAGAAGAAGAAAAAGGTAAAATTTGTTTCCAGTGATAGTGATATAGAGGAGGAAGATCTTGATCAACTTGAAGCACTGCTAGCTAGGAAATCTTATAAAAGAAAAGGAAAATACAAAGGTAAGATGCCTATTATATGCTTTAACTAAGTAAAGTTGGTCATATTGCTACTAGATTTCTAGAGAAGAAGAACAACAAAGGTGGGGACAAGTTAAAAAGTAGAAGAGATGAGAATAACAAAGATTATAAAGACAAAGGAAAGAGGTCTTGCTACATTGTTGAAGAAGAATCAAATGAAGAATCTGATGATCATGAGGATGAAGTTGTCTATGTTGCAATCAAATATGGATCTGATGAAGATGAGGAAACTACATTTATATCTTATGTGAATAAGAGTGTCAATAGGATCATTGATAATCGATATTCCAATCTCATGATAGGAGATAAAAGTAAGTTCAATTCCCTTTTGCATTATAATGGAAATATTGTTATATTGGGAATGATGCAACATGCCTTATCAAAGGAAGAGGATCAATTAAGTTGGTAGATAAGATCATTTGTGATAATGCTTATTATGTGGAAGGATTGAATAGTATTAGTTATAAGGTTAAATTTGGAAATAGAAAAGCCAAGATTTATGATGCTAATGGAGAACTAATTGGGAATGGTGATTAGACTAGAGGTAATCTCTTCTATCTTGATATGAATGATGCTACTTGTCTAGTGGTACATTTTGATGATGTATGGCTATGGCATAAAAGACTATGTCATGTTAACTTTGATAATTTGGTCAAAATTAGTAAGATGAAGAAAGTAAGAGGTTTGTCAAAGTTGAAGAAACCTAAAATGCTATATGTAAAAATGTCAGTTAGGAAACATGACTAAGTCAAGTTTTAAGAATAAAACTTATACTACAAAAAAATTTTACTTGAGTTAGTTCATACTGATTTATGTGGACCAATCACTGTGAAAAGTTATAAAGGTGACAAATACATTATCCTATTTTTTGATGACTATTCTAGGATGACTACTATTATGTTTTTGAAGCACAAATCTAATGCATTTCAAATGTTTAAGTGGTACTTGGCTAGAGTGGAAATTTTTTTTGGCAAAACCTTGAAATGTCTAAGATCTGATAGAGGTGGAGAATTTACATCAAATGAGTTTGAAAAGTTATGTAATGATAGAGGAATCAAAAGATAGACTTCTACACCAAGAGACCCTCCACAAAATGGAATTGTTGAAAGGAGTAAAAATATGTGATGGATTGTGCTAGAAAATTGTTGATGGAGAAAAATGTTGCTTTGAAATAATGGAGAGAAGTTGTAAGTATAGTTGTCTATACCTTGAACCATGTGCAAGTAAAGAAAGGTACTCATTCAACACCTTTTAAAATATGGTATGGATGCTCACCAAATGTAAAATATTTTAAGGTATTTGGAAGCAAATTTTATATTCTTAAGGATAATAGAAATGGAAAACCTAATGCTAAAAGTGAAGAAGGTATATTCCTAGGTTATTCCACAAGGAGAAAAACTTATAAGTGTTTAAATTCTAACACTAGCAAAGTTGTGTAAAGTGCAAATATGAAATTTGATGAATACATAGAAGTGCATGAAGCAAAACTTGCAAATGAATTTGAAGATTACAAATATTTTTTATACTTCTATGATGACATGATTGAGGATGTTTTTGTGGACCAAGTTGCAAATCAACAACAACAAGTCTTAGTGACTATCAAGTCATAGACAATGAACCAAGTTGTAATCAAGAGCCAAGTTGCAAAATGAACCTGAGGTACATTTTGATAATGATATCAATACACATGAAAGAGATGTAGAGTTACCTAATAGAGAAGAACACAGTGATTCTACAGTTGAAAGACCTATTGAAGAAAATAGAGCAAAACCAAGATTGTCAAAATATGTCAAAAGACATCACTCTATCACACAAATTATTCGAGATAAAGAAGTTGGACCAATGACAAGAAATAAGTTGATAAATGATACATGTCTACTAAGCATGCATGCACCTAAGATAGTTAGGGATGCACTATAGAATGATGACTAGAGTAAATCCATGAAAAAAGAGATTGATAAATTAGAGAAGAACAAAACTTGGTCACTTGTACTTAAACCAAAAAACAAGAATGTTATTGGTACCAAGTGGGTGTTTAGGAATAAGTTAGATGAAAATGGTGAAGTCACAAGAAACAAGCCAAGACTAGTTTGCAAAGAGTATGCTCAAGAAGAAGGAATAGACTATGGAGAAACATTTACCCCTATTGCAAGATTAGAAGAAGTATGAACTTTGCTTGCTTATTATGCATACAAAGGTTTCAAGGTTTACCAAATGGATGTGAAGTCTATATTTCTAAATGGTATATTATAGGAAGAAGTCTATATTGAACAACCTAAAGGATTTTTTGATGCTAACAACAAGAACATGGTATGTAGATTGCACAAAGCTTTATATGGAGTAAAGCAAGCACCTAGAGCATGGTATGAAAGACTTCATACTTATCTAGAGAAAATTGAATTTAAGAGAACTGATGACAACAAAAATTTATACTTGAAGACTAAAAGTGGTAAAGGTATTTTACTAGCTGAAATTTTTGTTGATAATATCATATTTGGAGGGGAAAATTCACTTTGTAGGGCATTTTTTGATCAAATGAAGCAAGAATTTGAAATATCCATATTTGGAGAAATTAAATTCTTTGTTGGCTTGCAAGTTTATCAAATGTAATATGGTTTTTACATTACTCAATCTAATTATGCGAAGGAAATACTAAAAACTTATGGATTAGAAGATTCAAAGCCTTTTAGCACACCTATTGTGACTCGACATAAGCTATCCAAGAATGATGATTTAGCTAAGGTGAACCAAACTTTGTATAGGTCTATCATTGAAAAATTAAAATACATAGTTAATAGAAGACCTAACATTGCATTGGCTATTAGGATTGTTGCAAGATTTTCTACAAATCCTAAGGAGAATCATTTGATGACTATTAAAAAAATAATGAGATATCTAAAAGCAACGTAGAATTTTGGTCTATACTGCAAGAAAAATAAAAATTTTGAGTTGAGAGCCTATACAGATGTTGATTGGGCTGGAAATATTGATGATAGAAAAAGTACAAGTGGTGGACCATTTTTCTTAGGAAAGAGACTAGTTACTTGGACTAGTAAGAAGAAAAATTGCACATCTCCATCTATTGTTGAAGCTGAATATGTTGCTATTGCAGTAAATTTTACAAACATTGTATGGATCAAACAACTACCCAAAGGAATGAAGGAGGAGATAACAAAACCTATTGTATTGTACTATAATAACATTAGTGCAATAAATATATCCAAGAACCTTGAGATGCATACAAAGACAAAATACATAGCTATCAAGTATCATTACTTGAGAGAGATGGTTCAAGATAAAGAAGTAAAGATGGAATATGTGAATACAAAAGAAAAAATTTCTGATATATTCACATAAAGATTTATCCAAGGATGCTCTTAAGTATCTAAGAGGTAAACTAGGGGTGATACCCCTATCCAAAGCTATCAAAAGAGACTAGAGATGTCCCCTGAATCAAACACAATAAAAGACACATAATATAGATTGATGCAGTGGACTATACTTTAGGAACTACCCAAAGTACTCAAGAGATGAAATAAATAATCAGTCACAAGTAAGGTGACAAAGGGAGAACCTAGAATTATTCTACATCTGCATACATGAGATGACAAGTCTTTGGTATTGTTTTCAAAGAGGGAGAATGAAGTACTACCAAAAAAGAAAGGGATATGAAGTAAGAATGAAGTACAAAGGGAGATGAAGACAAAGAGTAGAAAAGATAGATTAATTTGAATATTAGATAGAGGGAGTAATCAAAGAGAGCAAGAGGGAGAAGCCCTACAAGAGAATAGAATTTTTGTAACTTGTACAAAATATTGAAGTTGTTGAAAGAGGGAGAGACTTCAATACAAGGAAATTTTTTCTTTTTGGTATTGTTATTGGTAATTTTTTGCCATCAATGCCAAAGAGGGAGATTTTTTATCAAAGATTGATACAAGTATGAGAATGTTTTTCAATCATTGGTTTTTCATTGATGTCAAACCTACTACTAGCTGGAGAGATAATTACTTAGTTGATATGCAAACTATCATTTTTTTGATTGATGAAGATGATTTGATCAAATGAGGTAACAAGACCACCTAGAGGAAAGGTTGAGTTATGATATAAAAATGAAGTATAAAGATTAGTTGAGACAATGATAACATAGTGGATTGATCATCTACTTAAGGTTGTGAAGGATTCACACACTAATGAAAGTTTAGAAGAACAAGTGAGATGAATTGAGTTTTCTAAGCTTAATAAATTGCAAAGTAGGTGCCGAGCAATGTTAGTTTAAGCCAAGTAGAAAATTAATTGGAGCTGAACAAAGTTGATTTTTAGTGTATGCCGAGTGAATTGTAGACAATACCAAGCTAAGTGAAACTTAGTGATTGTTGAGTGAAGTTTAGTTGATGGTGAACATCAGTAACCTTTAGTTCATGCTGAGTGATTTGATAGTGCATGTTGGGCAATGTAGTATGTGCTGACCATTAGAAGCAAGTTAATGCCGAGTGATCATATTATGAATTTGATCAATCTAAACCAACAAGTTTGATTTGTTGGACTATGTGAACCATGTGGAAGGTAATCTTGATGAGTTGGTGGTACAAAATTCAAGACAAACCATTTGGAGTTGAATTCAAGGAGGATTGTGAAGGAATTTTCTAGAGGAAGAAAGAATACAAAAATGGTTAGATTCATTGAACTCACCTAATCCTAGAATGGGTGATTTTGGTTGAGTAGAAAAATATCTAAATTCTCTTTATAAGGGAATGCAAGGCTAGATGAAATTGTTGGCATATGCGAGAACCCAAGGAAGACAAGGAGTCTAGGGTGTTGTTTCATATGGTGGCCTAAGGAAAGAATCTGCAATTGGCATGCAAAGTAAAAATACTTAAGAGGATGAATACTTGAAGGGTGAACAAGCTATCAGAGCTGAAGTAAATAAATCCAAGTAGAATCAAGGACTAAACATAGATCCATAATCTTCAAAGTGAGTTGCATTTTGTTATTAGATCAAGCCTTACTATTACTCTCTAATAATTATATAAGTTTAGGTAAAATTATTTGGATTAAGGTTGATCTAATAGTCATTTGTAAATCTTTTAACTGGGCACCATTCTAATGGAATGGCCTAAAGTCCTCTAACAAGGCTCACTCCTAATAGGGTGATTTAAATCCTTTCACCAGGTCACATTTAATAGTGTGTATTTGTCATGCCATAAATTTTAACGGAAGAACACAACCAATTTTTTTTTCTCTCATAAAATACATTAACATTTCTTGATTAGCTGAATGATTTGGTGTACACTATTAAGGGGGATTATATTCCTATCGGGTTGCGGTTATACTTGACTGTTACTCTATATAATTAAAAGTGTGAGTTGTATTCTAGGTTTACAATTTACAATGAAGCTTTGATAATTACTTAACTAAATTTGTTGATAATATTAACAGATATGCTATTCGTATTTAAACTTGGAGTTGTTAAGGTTCGTTAATGGATCAAAAGGCTCTACTTGGGAAGTGAAGTTATGAGCCCTTATTCTTCTCCACTCAAACCAGGACACTCTGATGGGTAGATGTGATTCATCTTATGTGAATGTAGTGGTGATAGCATAGAGGATTGCAACAAGAGGATGAAACATTAATCAAAACGTTTCCATCAGTATTCAGGTTCTCGTTATATTAATTATTATTTTACTTATTATTATGAGTTAACTAGTATTATAGTTATAACTTAAAAGCACCCATACCTCCTATTCCTAGTTACATCCTCCCTAAATGCTAACATTATTATTATTTAATATTAAATCAATCTACTATACTTGGCATTATTGTGCAAATATTAACTCGATCAAATCATTGTCCAATCCCATACCCCAAAACATCGATAATTATGGCTAGGAACAATGGCAATAGCCAAGCAATTATTTATGAACATCTCCTAAATTAAGTGTCCTACTTGTTTATCTTATCTATACTACTCTTGACCATAATAATCCACTAGATAATGTAATATCTCCAAATATTATAATATAATAAAAATAATATATATCGAAAAAATATAATATAATATAAATAATATTATATATATATATATATATATATATATATATATATATATATATATATATATATATATATATATATATATATATATATATATATATATATATATATATATATATATATATATATATATATATATATATATATATATATATATATATAGTATATAACTCTAGCTACCCATTACATCCCCACATACCTTTAATCACCTTTATGCTAGAATCAAATTTCTTAAATCCAATAACATATTAATATATCCATTTAACTTTGATCTAAGTGCATATTCAAAACATTGCATTATCATTCTCATAAAATATTTAAAACATTGAAATATCAAATATGTGTATCAACAGTAATCCTTCTTACTATAAATCATTTTCAATCAGAGTATCATCACAACTCTTTCTCACATAACAATGAAACTCTAACTCATCTTTAGTGAATTGTAAAAACAATATAAAATGGATCTTAACATATATGTCCTAAGTGAAAATCACTAATGTGCAGACTGGTTAACTAGTAACTTTAGGTCGAGTTAAACATAGTGATGTTCCTAGCAATATCCCTTTATCACATTATGAGAGGTTTATGTAATTTTGCAAGTTTAATTCCACAGACTGTTAGAATGTTTCATTAATTATGTCATAATAATTTAGCACCAATTTCAACCATACCCATATGTCTAATTATCATCATAACCTATGCTCATAGTTATTCTTAGTAAGTTGAATGTTATTTTATCCTTCGTAACTGCCTAGTAGATCATCCATAGTGTCTCATGGTCAGGTTCTTGTCTTGAGCATTTTAAATCTCATTTCCATGAGGTCTTATCTTATCGACCTAATGTTACTGGATAGAGTATCAAAATCTACATTAGTCTCCTATAGGATCCCTTAAATTATTATTAGTAAACAAAACAAAATATAAATCATAACTCCCTTATCTCCTAACCATATTTATTTCATCTGGATCTAGAATAGGGTGCTAGTGTGGGCCTTACAATATTGTAACCTTTAGTAGGGTTGGCCTTTCATAGGGCATCACTTTAGAAGAGTGAGAATTAGTAGCATGTTACGAGTGGTTTTTCCCAAATTGGGTTTCCACATAAAAATCCTAGTGTCATATGTGTGAATGATTCTATTGTGTTTCATGTTTACATTTCTGCAAAGTGGTTTTGACCTAAGATAGTAATCTAAATTTTTATGCTTTGAATGATCTAATGGATGCATGCAAGGTTTGTAATAAGAAGTTATATGCATGAGTGTTGTTAAGAATTGTTAATTTTCATTGGGAGTTTTTGTGGACCTTGGATAACTAATTCACCCTGCCCTCAATTATTCTAATCTATTCCAATAGAGTACATCTTGATTCTTGTATTGCAAAGACTCTAATAGCATAAATAGGAAGTATGTTTCTTAGTACCTTGTTGATCATAGTTTCATCACCAATTTTTCCTTCATCTCCTCTAATTGCATTCATCATTTCTTTGATCCAGCCACAATATTGTGCAATGTTCTCACCTTCTTTCATCTTCATCTCATCAAACTTGTCTCTTAGGCATTCTAAACTAGTTCTTAGTACATTTTTTGTCTCTACCATGTATATTTTCTAATTTTTCCAATAATTATTTTGTAGTAGTACATTCCTTTGTATCATCAAAATTTGAGTGACTTAGGGTAGATGAAATCTCCAAAATTGTGTGATTGTGTTCTTGTTTTTCCTTTATCTACTAGACTATCATAGGTGTTGGTACTACTATATAGTTATGCTCCAAGTAGTATATTGTTGAGTCTCCAATTCAAGAAATATGTAGCTTCATCAAAAAATTCCATGTAGGGGAGTTCTCCTTGTTCAACTTGGGTACCTCCTTTCTAAACATCTTGATCTTTTTCTTTAAGTCCCATCAAACTTTCCTTACAAGCACCACAAGCTTTGATACCAATTATTATAATGATTTTAGAATAATTGAGAGTGCGTGAATTGGTAATCCTTGGGTCCAAATATTCCAAATAAAATTTTAACCACTTTTAACAACTTAGATTAATTAATTAGCCAACTTGGTCTCTATATTAGCTTAATAGTAACATAAACTTGCAGTTCAACTTCATAATAGTAAATTATTTTTAGAATCCAAAGCAATGAGCAATAAAACACATCAAATACCATTTAGACAAGTACGCCACTAATATTTAACATGGAAACCCAATTTGGGAAATACCACTAGTAACATGCTACCAACTTTTTATTATTTTTGACTGAGCTTGGTTAAGAATCAACCCTGTTAAAGGTTATAATAAACATTGTTAAGTGTGACCTTGTTAAAATATTTAATCACCCTATTAGAAGTGGCCTTTTTAGAGGTCTTAAGAACATCCCATTAAAATATCACCTTGATTAAAGGATTTACAAATGACTATTAGGTCAAATTCAATTAAAGAATTTTAACTGACATAATGGTTAGAAAGTAACATTGGGTTGATGTAATAAATGTAACTCACTTTGAAAATATAGATCATGGTGTAGCTCATCTATTGATCCAATGAATAGCCTTCATTATTATCTCCATCACTAATTTTCTTGTAAGCCCTTCAAGAATCACATTTCACCTCTTCTCAACACTTCACAACCTTCTACAAAATTTTGCCAATCAACAAAATTAACAACTACTTACCTTTTCAAGTTATCATTATGCCTCATTAAATAGGTAGCCTTGACATTTTGTCATTTAAACATCACAATTGATCTTAGGGCTAGGTTAGATTCATCAAATACTTTCATCATTTTGTTTCCTCCTTCTCCTTCTACATATTTCTCAAAACATTTCTATGAATCCATGCCTATGAACCCTTAAACATGGTTTATCATGCATTAAATGCTCCAAGTCATCAATACTTATCCTTGATGTGCTTTAGCCAATCCAAAAATTAAACTATGTTGACTGGGAATCTAAATTCCTTCAAACACTATCAAATGTTGCCACTCAGTCATGATAGTGTTCCTCAACCTCGGTCATCACTAGAAAACTTGATTAGTACTAACTATTTTTCTTGGCATGCTATGTCTTTTATGATACTCATTTGACACTATATTTTTTTATCTTCTATTGTCACTCAATCGACACTAGCACAACTCAACTTCAATTGTAAGCTCCTTAATCTTCTGCTTTGTTGATTTTGGCCTATGCATTTGGTCTTCCATTGATCATCTCTATCAGGCTTTAATTTAACTATCATCTCCACTTAGTCTAATGATAAACAACACATTATATTGTTAATGTACCAACTAATCAAGTGCTCATTGTAGTTCCACATAACTCAACCTTTCCACTAGGTCTTCTTTTTTTCTCTTCTTTTCAAATCCTCTTCATCAACCAAATGATATGGCACTCTATTTAGGTAGAAACTATATCATCAGTAAGTTTTTACATCAATGACAACATAAAAATTGTTTCAATTATAGTTTTTAATGCATATGGGATTCTCACTTTCTTTCTTCATTATAGTTATTATTTTGACCTTTCCCTTTCACTTGTGATTATTTGTAACTAGTGAATCATGCTTCTTGGAGAAGTTCTTTGATGCAAAAGAATCCTTGGGTTATTGGCAATCTTGCAAAACCCAAAAAAAAAATCCATTTTTCTTTTCTATTTTCTCTCTTTGTTGGGATATTTTCCTATTATATTATCTTGTGATCAAACTAGATTGATTATTTTCTTGTATAATCCTTATGGCATGGTTTAGGCATCATGGACTTGCTCTATCTAGATTTACAACATGATCTAATGTTTCTAGATAAAGTTGTCTTAAGATTGATCTGGTCCTATTCTGACAATCAGGTTGGAGAGACAAAGATTCATGATTTTTGATGCAAATTGGTACAATTTTTTATGTTGTAATACATTTCATCAATCCTCTTTTATGTTTTTAAGGCCCAATATATTTATATGGGGGTTATTCTTTTGAATTGGGTCCTAATCTATCTATGTATAAAATGTTTCCTTTGTCTTGGTGATGTAGGACAAGGCAAGTGTACCTCTAAAGGAGATAGATGATTGAGCCCCTAGAACACACAATAGAATAGAATAAAATAAGATATAATTGCATGGAAACACTTTACTATCATCATATCTCCAATTGCATACTATATGCTAGGCTATAAGGTTTTCTTGTTTATAGCCAAATACAATTCCATATTACAGACCAAAGTTCTCTATCCAAGATTCCTCTAGTAGCCTCTTGAATGATTCTACTAACTTAATTTACTAAGACTCTAGGACATTAAAAATATAGTCATAAGGACACACGTATTAGCTTGTGATCCAGGAGCATCCTAGGTTTTTTTTGCAATCCTACAATTTGTTCATTCTAATAGTGTTGACCGAGTTCTTATAGACCTTGTCAAGCTCTTTGGTGTTGACTGAGCTATTCCTATGGTGAGAAAATTCTTATAGACCTTGTTGAGCTCTTTAGTGAGATTGAGCTATTCCTATAATGACCAAGTTGTATCTATTTTGGTGTTGAGTTCCTAGTATGTGTCAAGTACCTATTGGTGTCAAGTTCTAATATGTGTCAAATGTTTCTGAGTGATATTTTTGTCTTGATACTTCTTTGACTAAGTTGTCTATGTTTTGGTTCTTAGTTGGAGCTAAATTTTTTATTTAATTGGGATAAGTATATTTAATAATAGGATCATTTCTAGAGAAGAGTGTCGACTATTTTGACGTCAAATTTTCTTTCATGTTATGTTCTATAGTATTCTATAAGCCATTTTAGCAAGTATAAATAGGTTATTTAGGCTTAGGCTAGGGGGACTTAGATGGTGGAAGGAGAGTTTAGAGGAGATGTGTCTAGAAATGCAAATTTGAAGCTAGATCATGGACTTGAAGTTTGATTTTGTATCTGGTCATAACCCAGAAGGCCTTACAGTTGGGTATGTATGTTGTTAACTTGATAAATCAATAAAAAGTATTTTTTTCTCTCTTCCTTGGTGTTGTTCTCTATATATTTTCTTCCATTTTGTTTACTCTACAAGGTGTTTTGGATAGTTGGGTTTGCCTTTGGCCCTAGTTGTTTAAGTGCTCCTTACATAAAGTGGTATCAGAGCATGTGGTATGTCCTTGTGGATATTAGATCTTGCAGAACCCTAAGTTGATTTGGTTATAGGGTTGTAGATCTAACGATTTGACCTATAACTTGCAATAGGTTATGATCTTGCAGGAACAAGATTGTAAAGATAGTTTGAGATAGAGGAAATGTTGACAATGCCATATTAGATATAATGAGACAAATTGTAGCTAGATTAGATGTTGTGGAGACAATCTTGAGGAGAGGAACACATCTTGATGATTTGAGTGATGATGAAGAAATAGTAACAAAACCCTAATCTAGAACCTGAAGAAGATCAAGATGAGGAAAGATTATTGAGAGTATTGTCTAGGGAACATTCAAAGCCTATTTTAGAAGTTGTTACTTATGATGGAAAATTAGACACCAACATTGTGTTGGATTGGATCTCTAGTATGGAGAAGTTATTTGACTTTGAAAACACCCCTGATAATAAGAAGATAAAAATTATAGTCACATAACCACACCTTGTTGGTGGCCCTCTGCCATATCATGAGCTGGTATGGACCCTTTTAAACTTGGGTCCCTATAAAGTGGTACGGATGTGATGCCAACTTTAATGTTGAGAGGTCATGCATTATTGTGGTGGGAAAATTTACAAACTGGTAGTCAAAGGAGAGGAAAGGAGAAGATCAGAACTTGGCTGAAAATGGTGAACAAGGTGAAGAAGAAACTTTTTCCTATTGATTACCAAGTTATCTTGTTGAGGAAAATGAAAAATTTAGTTAAAGAGATGTGATTGTGAATGAGTATACTGAGGAATTCCATACATTGGACATCGTATTTGGACATGTGGATGATGATATTGAGAAAGTTGCAAGGTACCTAAATGGATTTAGATCTATAATTCAAGATGAGATAAGTTTTGTGAAATTTGACAGTGTGGAAGAAGCATACCAATATCCATTAAGAGCTAAGGATATCTTGAAAAAGAAGCATCAACAAATACAAAGAGGTAGAGGTGGTATATTCTAGAGAGGCAAAGATAGATCTTATGGTGAAGGTGGCAGATCTGATAACTATGTGCAAGATAAGGGTAAATCTAAATGGAAAAATGATGATAAAGGCAAGACTAAATGGAAAGGTGGTAATTTCTACAAAGGAACTACTAGTTCTTATTGAGGAAGGGGTAATTCTTATTCTAGAGGTGGTTTTCATGGTAATTGTTTAAGATGTGGCAAAGAAGGGCATCGATCCTTTGAGTGTAGATCCTCTAAAAATGGGAAAGGTAATAGAAATGTTGTAATTCAAGGAGACATTGAAGGTTCACCAAGTGGACCTAAGTTTGGATAAAATCTTATGGTGAGAAGTGTATATGTGAAATATGGGCCTCTGATCCTCACACACACTTCAACATGGTCATTACCTAAGAGATCATCCTAGAATGAACATTGAATTGTTCATCTAGGTAATCTAGTAGTATGACCTATTTCCTTCTAACTAGATGGATTTTTCCTTTTCTCTCAAAATGAGAAGTGGGCAACTAGACCTCTAGTATGAAGGATTTATGCAGCTATATGAAAGTGCAATTAAGCTAATACAATATGCATTTTAATCTAATAACAATAAAATAAAATTACACTATATGAATGCATTTTAAAATCTAGATGATGCTAATACTAGGCAATTATAAAAGCTATGAAAGTATTAAGCAAGTGAGTATCTATTTTGATAGTAATTCGATGTAATTCAATTCAACTTCTTTAGTAAGTTATTGAAGGCCTCTTAAATAGCATTCCCAAAATCAATCAATGATCAAGATCAATCGGGATGAATGGTCAAGATTGAAGTTGAGATTCAGTCAGGATGGAAGATTCCCTATGTAGGTGAGGTTAACTAACTCCTATCCTAAGTGTGATGAAGAGTTAACTGAATTTCACCTAAGTGTGAGAACAAGTTGATTAGCTCAATTCCAATTCAAGAGATAGATCACTCAGAATTCCCATTCTTGAACTAAAGATAAGATTTGAAAAAAATATTTAATTTAATAAAATGAGATATGACCTCATAAATGGATATTTTTAAATTAATTGAGTAAACCCAATAATTGAAATGAGGACATTATTAAATTAATTAAATATGTTTAATTCCTTCATGCATTAGCTAAAGAAGTAACTTAATTTAATTAAAGTATGAACACTTATAATTAAATTAAACTTAATCAATAGGTTTAATGTAGCTAATATGAGTCAATACTTAGGAAGTAAATAAAGATTATAACTAATGCTAGGGTTTTCTGCATTTGACACTTAGGTGAGGTAGATAGTATCAAACTCAAATTGCCTAGTAAAATAGGGCTTAGGATTGACTAAATAGACCTGAATTAGTTTAGCATGACAATGTGCCAATTTTTGGGATATTACATTTGACCCTCTTTGAATGAATGTGCAAGTAACACATTCGATTCAAAGAAATCAAAAGTATGAAGCAAAGATCAAGAAATGAGATTGGCTCCAAAATTGATGACATGAAGACCAATTTATAATATTTTAAAGGTTATCTCTAGAATGAAGCTTAACCTTAGGGGATCTAGATGGAACACCTAGATACTGATATGTGGTGAGATTGGTTCCGAAATTGATGTCACAGAGACCAATTAATAAGCTTTTAAAGATTATCTCCAGAATGAAGCTTAACCTTAGGGGATCCAGATAGAACACCTAGATACTAAGATTGATAAGATTTTAAAGATTATATCTAGAATGGAGCTTAACTTTAGGGAATCTAGATAGAACACCTAGATATCGAAGTTGATAGCACAAAGATTGTCAAACTTCATAGAATTGTTCCCAAAATGAAACTCAATCCTCAGGAGTTAGGGTTTAGACTATCCCAATACCTGTCCATTAAAAGATGACAAGATTATTCACGATTCATAGAATTATCCCTAGAATGAGGCTTAATCCTTAGGAGTTAGGGTTTAGACTATCTTGATACCTATCCATTGAATAGTGATTGAAAGCAAGAGCTTAGAATTATCCCTAGAACAAGTCTTAAATCTTAGCAAAAGTTAGGATTATCTCCAAAATGAAGCTTAATCCCCTAGTGTCTAGATATAACACCTAAATACTAGTCCATGAAAGAGATAACAAGACCTATCATGAGTCATATAATCATCCCTAGAATGAGGCCTAATCCTTAAGAGTTAGGATTAGACTATCTCGATACTTGTCTATTGAACTCTGATAAGAACTTCTATAAGATGTGATCAATTGATCAAAAGATGAGATAGATGATGTCTGATGCTAGATAGAGGGGAACAAGATTCCTTGAGTGATGAGATGCCCCAAGTGATGAGGACATAAGATTCAAGTTGAGTTGCATCCAGTTTTGAAAGATTTAATGACGTAATCATCCTACCCCCTCAAGAGCAAAATTGAAAAATGACACACCAAAATAGTGATGCAGAGCAATATGTTGAGAGATACTGAAGAAATATGAGATTCAAAAGAATGTAGAATAGATTAGAATGATCAGAAGAAAATTTCAAGTTGATTTGAAGTGATTTCAAGGTCTAGAAGACCAAGTTTGACCAAAGTTGACTTTAGTTGACTTTTCTAGAAATTTTGGAAAATGTGATATGAAAAGATTTTGATATTCATGGTGTCAACAAAATTGGACTACACAAGCATTCGACCGCATCAGTCCCAAAATTTTAAAATGCAATTTTGAGTTGTTTAAGTATGTCAGATTTTGAATTCGATCCTGAAAATGGATTTAGAGCAACCAAATTAGCTAGGGGTGATTTTCATGCAAATCTGTACACTTTGCAAAATTAGGTCAAAACCTATATAAGGGCCCAAAGGCTCATTTTCAATTTATTTGCAATTTTGTCTTTTTTGGAGAAGAGAGCTCTGAGGAAAAAATGGTGGTCCTTGGGCAAAGACATCAATTTGAGCTTTCTTGATGACACAGCTGATTGGTGGAGTATGGACACTTGGTGAGTAGTCGATAACCTTGCTTTGTATTTTGATTTTTATATATTTTGAGATGATTTTAGCATTTTTTTGCATTTTAAATATTTTGTGTGTTGTTTCTTACGTGAGGACATCTCTCCTCATGTAGGTCTAATCTCTTCTCATGCAAAGAAGTACCAGACATGCACTTCTTTTCTTGGTGTAATGGGCTTTCTCGTGTGGGAGATACCCATGAGTCATGTGAGAAGGTCTAAAAAGGGTTATTTCCTTGCCCAGTGTTTGATTGCTTCTCACATGAAGTAGTGTGTTCTCACACGAAGATGTGCAATCTCACATGAGAACCTAAAATTTTGCGTAAAATTCTGATGTAAAATGTAAGTTTAAAAGTTTCAGATTTGATTTTCCATTCTAATTTTGTGCTTTCTTTTGTCTTGTTCATTTATTGGAGACTGATTGTTTTCTTGTTACTTTTTTTGTGTAGGTCACATTTCTCAATGTCATATTTTGATCCCATTACCCTCCTTATGGAGTTTTGTTGCGATGGCTTGATGATGTCGATATGACACACATTGACAAACTTATATTAGGTTATCTTTGTTGGATTCCACCAATGTTGGTGAATCATGGCCTTATAACTATACTAGTGGAGTGTTTCCATTCAAAGATGAAAACATTTCATTTTTGATAGGGGGAGATGATGATCACCGCAGAGGATATCTATAGGATACTTCAGATACTATTCCATGGACCACAACTGGTTTATGATACAATTACGTGGACAAGAACAGAGGCACTAAGGGCCATTTTTATAAGGATTTGATCATGGTCTGAGCCATCACATGGGAGGAGCTAGTTCACACATGTGGGACCACTCATATATTGCCAACGATGTTGGGTATATTCACCATTGTTTCTTGATGCATGATAGAGGCCAACATGGGCTAGAGTGTGGATGGGGCTGGATGCTTTAGATGATTTTAGGGACCCTAGAGAGATATGGATGGGGTCAATGCATTCTCACTCACATGTTCCATGAGATGCATGAGATACTATACCACGAGAGGAAGAGCATGGCCACAGGGCTCTATGTTCTTTAGATATGGGCATGGGAGCACTTGCTACTTACTAGACCCATTTTTGTAGATGAGTGGGAGCCTATGGAGCCCTACATTTGTAGATATAGAGGCTAGCTTACCCAAATAGCTCTAGGGAAGGCTTAGTAGTGGAGAGGCCATCTAGATGACTTGGTAGCAGTGGTATGGAAACCCTAGAGAGAGACAGAGGATTGGGATGATGCACCCCAGGAGCTAGGACACATTTCCACCTCTCAACTACTATTAGGTCAATCTATATAGATTTTTGAGCAATTTCCTTTGACACTAGTGTGGTGACAGTATGGTTGACCATAGGACATATTATAGGAGTACTATTCTTATGTACAACTAGTGATAGATTTGGACCATAGATGGTTATTGAGATTAGATTCTGGTAGATCGATGATTGATGTGTGCAACTTGGTTGCAACATAGTGGGACTATTTGCCAGTAGTAGTGGATGAAGGGATAACTCTAGCTTACCAAGCATATTTCTCAAGTCATCCCTTCCCTTGGTTCACCAATCTAGTGGGGATGGCTACACCCAAATAGCTAGTATAGGTACTATAGGGACCACTATAATAGCCCCAGTAGGAGGGAGTGAGACATAGGACATGCTAGGTACATATCCTAGCTTGATAAATGAGAGTAGATCTAGGTACTAGGTGTAGAGGGATAGGTCAGACATGACCTCACAATGAGATGGGTTCCTTAGGAGCCACTATAGGAGATACACAAAGACCATGCATGGAGGAGTAATGGACAACTAAGAAGTAAATTGAGCAAAGGGAAGAGAAGATGCAGGACTAGCTTGCTACTGAGGCCTAGGGAAAAGATGCCTTGGTATAGACCCAAGAGGCCCTGAGGAAGTCTAGAGAGAGGATATGGACTACACAGTGACAACTAGGAGAGCTAAAAATACAAGTTGTAGTTAGAGACTCCCAAATTGTTGACCAAGAGCATGAGATCTATGGGCTACAAGAGCATTTATAGTGAGAGGTGTAGAGATCAGAGTAGCAACAAGATGAGATCCAACTGTAATCAACTAGGGTAGCTTATTATTTTGTAGCTTATGTAGTTGTTGTACCAGATGAGGTTGAGTAGGTGCCTTGATTTTCATAGTATGCACAAGAGTCAGGGGGAGCATGACCTATAGTGAGACTAGACATACCTCCTCCTCCTCTACCACTTGCAGGAGGTGATGGGGCAGGAGAGAGTTAGATTCATTTTGATCTAGTTTTGGTTTGGCTATGTATCAATTGGTGTGCTAGCACCATTTTGTACCACTTTGAGATCGATGGTGCTCAAGTAGGATTCATTTTTTGCACCAATATACACTTTTGATATATTTATATATGAGATTTTGATTCATGTACCATTTGCATGTGTCACTTTCTATCTTTATAGCTTGTTGTACATGAGATGTTTTATGCTATGATTATGAATGCAAATATGATGTGATGTATGGATGCAAATTTGAAATGATGTATGAATTTAGTGTAGATGAGATGAATAATGAAATTATGTATGAAATGAAAAATGTGAATGAATTAACATCTCATGTAGTGTTCTATTTTTTTTGATAATGATAGGTATGCCTTGAAGATCGAGAGGACAAACCAAAGAACCAAATTCTTGTGCAGTCATGGAGAAGCATGATACTTTGAAGAAGCCAAAAATTCCTCATCATGAAGGATACAAGTAGATATGCAATCAAACCATGTGCTTATGCAATGTAACCCTATGCTACATGCAACCATACACTAGATGCAACCTAAGGCTAGATGAAACCCTAGGTTTGGTTACCAAGCTTCAATAATTATCATCACTAAGCATTTAGTGAAACCCCAGATGTCATACAATCCCCACTAACATTGCAATCATAGGAATATGAATAGGAAATCTATTCTATTTTTGTCAGGATTAAATGTAAGCATTAAAGGCACAAGAAGCTAGAATGACTAGAACATTTGTCTCTTTTAATGTAGCAAGCTAACACAAGCATCAGAGCATAAATGCTAGGATGACCAAAATGTTTCTTGCATGCAAATACACTAAACATATGAGAGATCCTTCTTATTTTAAGTGATTCATAAGTATTTTGTCTACAATGACCCTTGCATTCATAACCTAAGACAAAAGTATGCTAGGTATAATCACAGTGACCCATATGTTCACTTAGCAGGATGAGTATCAATATTTACTATAGCATGAAGAGTTCACTCTACAAGAAAGGAGAAGAACCAACCTCAATGAAGAGTTCATATAAGAGGAGTCAAGGTACACATGACCATCCAATATGAGATGGAGGCTCTTATAGTGAAAACCTCTTTTATATGGATGTTTCAGATCATTGGAGCTAAACCACAAAAAGAAAGAAAAGAAAAAATAATGCCCCTAGTCCCTGCTTCTCTAGTTAAAAGTGACATCATCAAGTTGCTCAAAGAGACATGATAAAGAAAAAGCAAGGAAAAAAAAGAAAAGCTCAGCATATCCCAAAAAAATTCATCATTTTTAGTTTAGCTTTGTTTCACAGGATTAATGTCAAGTGTCAATGTTTAGAACATGTGTCAAAGAAATATTTTTAGTAGGGTAACAATAGTAGATAGACATAGTTAGAACAACTAGTCACTGAAGTTAAAGAGGAATCTTTAGTAAGAAAAACCTTGGTAGGAAACTAAGTGATAGTAGATAGACACAATTCAACCAATTGGTGACTAATGTGAGAGAGATCTTCCACAAGAGAAATCTCATAAAGTGACATAAGAGATAGTAGGTAGACTCAGTTAGAACAATTGGTGATTATCATGGAAGAGATCTTCCATGAGAAGAATTTCAAAAAGTGACACAAGCCATAGTAGGAAGATGCATTTAGAAAAACTAGTGACTAACGTTAGAGATTTTTCGTGAGAGGAATCTTTGAGTGACACTAGTGATAGTAGGTAGATGTAGTTAGAACAATTGGTGACTGTAAAGAGACCTTCCATGAGAGGAATCTCAAAAAGTGACACTAGTGATAGTAGGCAGACATAATTAAAATAATTGGTGACTATCACAAGAGAGATCTTTCATAAGAGGAATCTCAAAAAATGACACAAGCAATAGTAGGCAGACATAGTTAGAACAACTGGTGACTATCATGGAAGAGATCTTTCATGAGAGGAATCTCAAAAAGTAACACAAGTGATAGTAGGCAGACATAGTTAGAACAACTGGTGACTGACATGAGATATTTTCTGTAAGAGGAATCTCTAAGTGACACTAGAAATAGTAGGTAGATGTAATTAGAACAACTAGTGACTATAAAGAGATCTTCTATGAGAGGAATCTCAAAAAATGACACTAGCAATAGTAGGCAGACACAGTTAGAACAACTAGTGACTATCACAAGAGAGATCTTCCATAAGTGGAATCTCAAAAAGTGACATAAGCAATAGTGGGAAGACGTAGTTAGTGTAGACACCTAAAAACCTTTAGAAAATAAAGTATTTTTATTTTTTGAAAAATTACTGATGACATCATCATTTATTAATTAATTATCTATTTAATTAATTAATTTATTTTTATGCTATTAAATCCCTTTATCTTAATTAAAAATATTTAATTAAGGAATCCCTCCCAAAAATGTTTAAATCTTATTTAAACATTATTTCCTTATTTATTAATTATTTAATTAATAAATTGACCAAAAAATCCAAAATAAATAAAAAATTTATTTTTTGCCCAAAACTTGGCCAATTTCCTTAAGACCACTAACCTCTTCCAAAATCTTCTAATCCTTCTTTAATTTTGATTAAAGGCTAATCTCATCATTTTCTACCCTTAATCCCAACTCAAAATATTTAATTAAGATTAAATATTAACCCTCATATTTATTAATTGTGTTTTAATAAATATCTCCTCAACCCAAACCCTTGAAATAAATAAAACTTTATTTATTTTTTAAAAATCTAATTTATCCTCATCCTAAGAAGTTCTAGACTCTTCTAGAAAGTCTTTATCCTCATCCAAAGTCTAGACTCTTCTAGAAGATGTCTTTAAACCTAATCCTAGTCCCCTCCTAACCTTGTCACATTCTCTAAACATGGGTTAAGACCCAAGCCAAAGTTAACAAATATCTCCTCCTTCACCCACCCTCATTAAATGCCATCCACTTGCCTATCCCTAAGCTAATCCTAAACCATCCTAATCCATCCTCTAATCATTTTCACAAGCCTAATCAAGCTTAAAACCTTCCTAATCAAGCCCAAGTCAAAATTCTTCTCATCTCCCTCAAAATATCCCAACCATAAAACTTTATGAAGCCCACTAGGCCATAAATGACTCTTCCAAAGCCCTTTTATTGCTCTTACAAGCCATTATGAGGGTCTTTATGAAGATTTTATCCCTTGAGCCTCCTTTGTTGATTGATCCTTCCCCTTTCCTCCATCCTCTCACCCTATGATATGTGTCACTCCCTAATTGGCTGTAAGGAAGCACAATCCATGTGCTCTCCTCTCATGCAATCTGAGCCTGCCATGAGCTTTTTTCCATCCTTGCATCTTAGCCCTAAATCCCTCAAGCCTCTTTCCTATAAATTGGATCCTTCCCCTTTGCAAAATAACACAATCCATGAAGTAAAGTCATAATGCCATTTTGAGAAGCCATTTTACATCAAAACCATACACTCACACCCAAATTCCAACTCCATTTGAAGCCCTGTTTGAAGCATAAAGCTTGAGCATACATCCTATCTATTTAGACAAAGCTACTCAACAAGAGAGCTTCTCATTGAGAGAGCCCATTAATGGTTCATATTCTCAATTGAGAGATCATCTTAGTCTATCTTGAAGTTTATGAATTTTGTTTAGTTTGTAGAAGCTTTATTTAAATTTGGTTTCTATTAGCATACTAACATTGCTCATATACATTTTGGCACACCCGGTGGGACCCCGCATGGGTTATCTTCATTAGCTTTTTTAGTCAAGTTTTGTATGTCATTTGCTAATTTTGGCTAATTTTTCATGTTTTTGTGATTGGTAGGATTGTATAAATTGGTTTTGTAGGTCCACATGAGCATGAAAAAGACAAAGGAACTCATAATCTATCTCATAGTGTTTGCAGATTTTTCAAGCTTATAGGTGGACAAAGAACTTGGAATTCTTCTTCCTCTTCTTGTCTATATTCTTCTTATTCCATCTACTTCCTCTTCTTCTTCTTGTGGGAGATCTTGGCCATTTTTTTTTTTTAAGGAAGCAAAATCATACACACTTATTTTTAGTGCTTAAAATGAACCCCCAAATCATACTTAAATCCATTAAAAAATTAAAAATTTGCAAAAAAGAAAAAAATTTTTAACAAGTGAAACTAAACCAATCCAATCATTTGCATCCTTGCAACATCAAGGTTTTAGATGCATTCATGCAAAGTTAGGAACACTTCATTTTTGGGAATTTAAAAAGAACTTCAAGTTTCCATTTCAAAAGGTTCAAAATCAACACTAAGTGCACACTAAAATCTAAATCAAACTCAAAGCATCAATCAAGGATAAAATGAACCTCATTTGCAAATATTTTAAAGTTCTTTTAAAAATCTCATGAAAACTAAGAGTCCTAAATGGTTGCCAAAAATTGTCCTAAAAGCTTTGTTATTTGTTCCAAACAAATGTCTTGTTGCAAAATCTTGGATGCTTCTTAGGTTTTTCATGCATCAAAACAATCTAGGAATATCATTTTTGGGCTTAAAATATGCAAACTAGAACACAAAATCTTGAATGAAAACCAAAGTCCAAAGAGTCATTTTCACTTTTGAGTCCAAAACAATCTTGAATGATCTAAGGTTAAAACAATCTTGAATGATCTAAGGTTAAAACAAAGCACTTCAAAGTACTTAAAACAACACACAAAATCTCAATCTTGAATGCTCAAAGGAAAAAACTTGAATGTTTAATCACTTGTCTTTGAATGCATGTTGCTAAAATCACTCTTGAGTGCCATGGATTAAAATCAAGTTTATTTTTTTTATGAATGCATGATTAAAACAAAAAATCCAATCTTGAATGCCATAGATCAAATAATCATCTTTTGGGGCATAAAAAGAATCCACATTTTTGAAATCTTCTAAGTTATAAAAACTAATAAAGATGCTTTGATTAATTTTGTAGTTGGACTCACCCTCTTTAATCACCCATCAATTTAACCATTGGTTGCAATCTCAGTGCCATCTATGGGGATGGGTCTACCTAAGAGGGTGTTAAGTGCTCCACAAAGATCAAACTCCACTCACTTGGGTCTTTAGTGGTTTTTCTAAGTTAGAAAATTCTTTGAATGCGCATTAATCTCACTCACACTTCATTTGGGCATAAAAATTGGACAAATCTTGATGTGGAGGGCCTCCGGGCGTGCACTTGACAATCGAGTTTCACACATCTTTGTTTTGGGCTTAAAACAAACTCACACTCAATCTTGAATGCCTAACAATCAATGAACATCACATGGTTTTGACGCATTTTCAATGATGATCGCATTTCTTATGTTGACGATCTCTCGACTTTCATTATGCTAACGATGCTGTCAAATTGGAATGAACATTGTATGCCATAATCACAAGTGTCTTCAATCATAGCTTACAAAATCTAAATCATCAATTGGAATAAATGCGTGTCTATTAAAGCCCAAGATCATGTATGTGGTCTTGTTTTACACTTTTTAGGAGGCCTGCTTGGGGATTTCATCACCCCTTGGGATGACCTCAACTCCAGCATTCTGATGGAGTATAAAAATCGGGAGGTGAATCCAAAGACACCTCTCTTGGAATCAAGATTTTGTCACTCGGGCTAAGCCTCAAGGAACTTTATAGCCTTGAGAAGTGAAAGAGGAGAAGTGGGTTACCGCTCCTCTCGGCTGTGTAACATCTTTTTGGATTCATTTATGGATTTGGGCCTCACGTACCTTGCGTATATCAAAGAATCCCTAGCTATAACAAATTTCATCCTTGTAGAAAGCTTCCTAGGATGTTGGTGTGTTTGACGTGCTTGCTCCAAAATTTTGTCTGCTTGTTCGTTCATAGCTTTTGAATGAATGTTTGCCAACTTTGGTCAAAATCCCAAAAAAGAAAAAATCTCCCAGCTCAAGGCATACTTAGTGTAGTCACTGCCTCATCAGAAAATCATCCAAGCTCCCCCACTACAACTGAATCTATCTAGTTCCTTTCTTTAGAACAATCCCAAATCCAAAGTCTCTCCAAATCATCCCCCTCAGCTAGCTAGCAACCCAATCCAAAATCACACCCAAACCTTTAGAGAGTTGTTGTCATTCTACTAGAATTTGCTATCTAATCAATCCAACCAATCCACCAGCCTCACCAAGGTTATCCCTTTGATAGAGCTTTGTCTAGGGTAATCTAGCTTTGTCACTTGTTATCCCTCATCACCTTGAGCTAAAGGTTGGGATCCACAAGTGGTCAATCTTGTGTCATGCCCATAGGATCATTAGTCTATCCTTAAGTTGACACAATCTCCACCAATCCAGCGCATAGGAAAGAAAAACTCACTTTTTGACAGCATGCCCTTGAAGTCTTCCATCCATAGGAAAGCCAAAAATCTCTAGCCAATCCTCCTTAGGTCTGTCATGTAGCTTTGACTCTCCCTTGGAAATCTTTCATCATCCAATCCAAAATCTAGGCTTAATCCAAATCCAACCATGAGCTTCCGTGTTCATCCATATGCAAGACCCCATCCCCTTCCAACTCATCATCAAAACATGAAATCCCAAACCTATCATGATGTGTTTGGTTGTATTATCCTTTCTCCCACTACATCCTATTCCAATGATGATGAAAATCTTGTTGACTATGACGGGTATCTTGAGAGCCTTAGAGGCCTTCCACCAACCATCCCCCAAAATCCAAGAGTTATTCCAAACTATCTAGTCATGCCATCTGATATCCTAGATTCTCCTCCATCACCAAATCAACCAAGCTTCCAATCTTCCACCCTCATCACACTAGCTATTCCTATCAATCCACCACCTCCACCTCTGACACATGAGTCTCCAAGGAATCTCCTAGAGGAAATACAAGAAAAGCTGCCTCCAACAGTCGATAAGCCATGTCATCTAATCCAACCATGTGAAGTAGTCAGTGATGAAGCTTCCCCATCTATAATATCACCCCCATCTCCCATAGCTATCATCCCCATACCATCCATCAAATTGCTTAAAATCCTTCCACTTCCCACAAGCATCAAATTCCCACCACCCATCAAATTGCTCCAAATCCCAACCACATCTCCTCCTCCAAGAATTATCCAAATCCCATATAATGAACCTCATGCATCCACTCCCATCCATTCCTGTCAAGATCTTGTCCAAAAGCATGTTGAAATATCCTCTGATAGAACAGTAGATCCCGCCATCCCACTTATTCCCCTACATGATCCACTTTTACCATCCCCTCCATATCTAAATCCTACCATCTTACTTACTCCATCTCAAGATCCCTTTCCCTCAGCCCACCCAACTCAAGATCCTATCCTCCCATCTCCTCTATTTCATGATCATACATCTCCCATAATCCATGATGATAGATCCATCAAAGAAGAACTAATTATCATATCCAAAGCTCCAACTCCTTCAGCTAGTAATGGACTCACATCTTGTGTTCCAAATAATGAACATCATATTGAAAAAAAGAAATGAAAATGTATTTCTAGATGTTGGTATCCCCGCTATTCCTGCATGGTCCCAAGTCCTTCCGTCTCCACCCCAAAGTTCCCATCCATCTTATTCCCCATCTATTTTGGGCCCTCATCCTACTCCTTATCTCTAACCCTCCATTTTGGGTCCATATATCCCTTATCTAAATCCCACACCCTTTCCATCCATTTTGGGTCCTTACATACCTAATATGAATCATTTATCCCCTCCATCTATTTTGGGACCTACACCTTCCTTGTTTCCATCTATTTTGGGCCCATATCCTTCCTTCCCTCCATCCATTTTGGGCAATTAAATCCATCCATATCCTATGTTCCAATCTATCCTTCCATCCCCTCAAATCCACCAGCTAGATCATCAAAGGCACTCACCCTTGAATCCCTTCCAACCTTTAAACCTTATCACTCCATCAATTATCCCTCCATCTACTTCATGCTCTTGTTCCCATCCCATGGCTAATAGAAGCATATTGGATGCCAAAATACAAAAGCATAAATCCAAAAATCCACAAAAATCCAAGTCTCAACATGTCCCTTCTAAAATACATGTTCAAAACAAGAAACATTTAATCCCAATCAAAGAAAAAGTCAAGAGGCCACAAAAGCCCAAGCTAAAAAAGTCAAAAATCATGTGGATACCCAAGATGCTCATAAAAGAAATGCATCTCAAAGAAAAATCTCAATTGACATCCATTCATGCTACTCAAAAATCCACATCCATCAATTCTTCATCCAAATCCCCATATAAGCATCCTTCATCCCCCTAATCCACTTTTAGTCCATATGCTTCTTATCCTAAATTTCCCATCCTCCATCTTCCAACTCTACTTTTAGTCCTTATCTTTCTCTTCCTCCATTTTCTCCTCAACCTCACTCAAAACCATCTTTCCCACTACTTTATCACCTCTCAAGGTGTGTGTCAATGATGATCTTTCCATTTTCCTCATCCATTTACCCACAAGCCTTATGTCTTCGCATCCATTATCTGTCAAACTCCCACCCACCATTTTGCTTGTTCAATCCAACCCTTTTTCATCCATCCTACCAAAATCTATGAGCCAAAAATAGCTGAAGAAAGCCAAAATCATTCCAGCTAAGTCCAAAGTCAAAAAAAAAAAAAAAAAGTAAAGAAAAATAAAGCATCCACTGGTGAAAACTTGGCAATTCAAGCACCTTGGACAAGTACCATGATGAAAACTTGGCAAACAAGCATCATGCATAATCCAGCCATCCCCAGCTTAGCCTATCATCCTCATGCTTTTGGTTGCATCTTGACATCCAACTCCATCTTCCAATCTACACACCTATCCTCCATCCTCCAGCTTCCATTTCATGCCATCCACTGATCTTCTGCAGCTTTAGCCAATCATCCCAGCTATCATCCATCTCCCTAGCGCCTTTCGCTTTTCCATCCTAGCTTGAATCCTATCACATCCACTGTAAGACCTCCTTCCACATGTCATCTTCTGACTGGGGGCACTGAATTCCTTGGAGATCTTGTCTTGTCCATCCTCCCTTGTCATTAGTATCCCACTCTAGGCTATCCTCATGCAAATCCAATGTCATCCTCTCATTAGCCATTCACTCTAGCACCATCTATCCGTTCAGCTACCACCAACCTTAGCATTGTCCCCATCATCATCATTGGATGCATCTTGTCAAATCCATATCTTTTGTTATCACCTCATCCTTAGCTTCTGCCTCTTGCACCAACTTGAGCCATCCCGCTATCCTCTCATCCTGAGCTTTTTATCCATATGTATCATACCTATCATTGGTCCGTTAGCTTGTACCATATATTGATTAGCCTGCTTGTAAATATCTTGGTCTATTAGCTTGTACATCCTCTTTAGCTTAGTACCATTGTATCTATCCAACTTCTGTGTTAGTTCCTCCTTGATCAGCATCTTGCACACATCGCACAACCCTTGGTTAGCTATTCCAATGCATCCTTTAGCTAGATTTCCTATCACCAAAGTGTTATCTTTCTTAGTTCAGCTTGCTAGATGCATCACTCATCCAAATTCACCAGCTTAGGTGCTCTCCAATAGGTCCTTGTAGGATATAGCTTTCCTCATGTCTGATCTTGGTCCGTTAGTACCTCGTCCTACCCATCTCATTGGCAAACGGTTCTCTTTTGGATTTTCGCTTTCTTTTGATTTGGACTCTTCCCTGTTGGGTCTTGAAATATCTTTTCCAAGCAATCTCCTTTTTCCCTCCTCAAGGTTGCCATGATCTTCCATATCATGGTATACTACGAATGGGGCAATCAGAGTGTAAGGTCTTGATCATGTCTTTTTCTTGTTTTCTTTTTTGCTTGTGGGTTACCTAGTGTCGTTTCCACACTACTTCCTCTAGGATTCATGTGTGATACTGGGGCAATCCTTGCATATTTTTTTTGAGTCAGTTCGTCAGTCCTCTAGACAGTTGGTGAAAAGGCCTTGATGTTCTTGGTAACCTTGGCAATTAACCAATAGTCCTATAGCAAATCTAGTGCTCAACTACATGGTGGTACTTCTCTTTGAAGTATCCCCCAGCTCAAAAAGCTTCAATGGTTTTCCTTCATCTCCATTATCCCCTATCCATATCCAACATCCATCTCTCCTACCCCAGCTTATGCATCAGTATCTCTTTGAATCACTCCTCACCTTTAGCTTTAGGGATCCACAATCCTAGTCTTAGGGATCCACCAATCCAAATCAATCCACCAAGCCTCATCTTTCGAGATCCACAATCCTAGTCCTAGGGATCTCTGAAACCCATCTTCCGCCAATCTGACTCTTTGAAATCCTATTGCATCATCTTTATAATCCCCTCATCCATCTCCCTATCCTAGATTCCTTTTTATAGTGCTCCACCTTCCCTAAAGTCTTAAGCTTGCTTCCTCTTGTGCATATGATTCTCCTTTATCATTCTCCCATAGTGAGAGTTTGAGCTAATTCATCCCCTTCTCTTTGCCAATCTGAATTTCCTTGCTCATCCAAGATTCTTGTACTTTTCAAGAAGCCATCAAGCCTCGCTTTCTCTCTCCGCCGCCTTCTTGACGGGGCATCTCACAGTCCATTCTCTCCTCTTCTGCTCTAGCCTTGGGCATCTTATTTTCTTATCTTTGATGCCATGCCACTTGCGGCATCACATCAAAGAGGGGCAAAATGTAGACACCTAAAAACCTTTAGAAAATAAAATATTTTTATTTTCTGAAAAATTACCGATGACATCATCATTTATTAATTAATTATTTATTTAATTTATTTATTTATTTTTATGCCATTAAATCCTTTTATCTTAATTAAAAATATTTAATTAAGGAATCCCTCCCAAAAATGTTTAAATCTTATTTAAACATTATTTCCTTATTTATTAATTATTTAATTAATAAATTGACCAAAAAACCCAAAATAAATAAAAAAATTATTTTTTGCACAAAACTTGGCCAATTTCCTTAAGACCACTAACCTCTTCCAAAATCTTCTAATCCTTCTTTAATTTTGATTAAAGGCTAATCTCATCATTTTCTACCCTTAATCCCAACTCAAAATATTTAATTAAGATTAAATATTAACCCTCATATTTATTAATTGTGTTTTAATAAATATCTCCTCAACTCAAACCCTTGAAATAAATAAAACTTTATTTATTTCCTAAAAATCTAATTTATCCTCATCCTAAGAAGTTCTAGACTCTTCTAGAAAGTCTTCATCCTCATCCTAGGAAATTCTAGACTATTCTAGAAAGTCTTTATCCTCATCCAAAGTCTAGACTCTTCTAGAAGATGTCTTTAAACCCAATCCTAATCCACTCCTAACCTTGTCACATTCTCTAAACATGGGTTAAGACACAAGCCAAAGTTAACAAATATCTCCTCCTTCACCCACCCTCATTAAATGCCATCTACTTGCCTATCCCTAAGCTAATCCTAAACCATGCTAATCCATCCTCTAATCATTTGCATAAGCCTAAGCAAGCTTAAAACCTTCCTAATCAAGCCCAAGTCAAAATTCCTCTCATCTCCCTCAAAATATCCCAACCATAAAACTTTATGAAGCCCACTAGGCCATAAATGACTCTTCCAAAGCCCTTTTATTGCTCTTACAAGCCATTATGAGGGTCTTTATGAAGATTTTATCCCTTTAGCCTCCTTTGTTGACTGATCCTTCCCCTTTCCTCCATCTGCTCACCCTATGACATGTGTCACTCCCTGATTGGTTGTAAGGAAGCACAATCCATGTGCTCTCCTCTCATGCAATCTGAGCCCTCCATGAGCTTTTTCCCATCCTTGCATCTTAGCCCTCAATCCCTCAAGCCTCTTTCCTATAAATTGGATCCTTGCCCTTTGCAAAATAACACAATCCATGAAGTAAAGTCATAATGCCATTTTGAGAAGCCATTTTATATCAAAACCATATACTCACACCCAAATTCCAACTCCATTTGAAGCCCTTTTTGAAGCATAAAGCTTGAGCATACATCCTATCTATTTATACAAAGCTACTCAACAAGAGAGCTTCTCATTGAGAGAGCCCATTAATGGCTCATATTCTCAATTGAGAGCTCATCTTAGTCTATCTTGAAGTTTATGAATTTTGTTTAGTTTGTAGAAGCTTTATTTAAATTTGGTTTCTATTAGCATACTAACATTGTTCATATACAGTTAGAACAACTGGTGACTATCATGGAAGAGATCTTCTATGAGAGGAATCTCAAAAAGTGACACAAGTGATAGTAGATAGTTGTAGTTAGAACAATCGGTGACTGTCATGGAAGAGATCTTCCATGAAAGGAATCTCAAAAAGTGACACAAGCAATAGTAGGCAGATGTAGTTAGAACAACTAGTGACTGACACAAGATATTTTCCATGAGAGGAATCTCTAAATGACACTAGCAACAATAGACAGACATAGTTAGAATAACTAGTGACTATAAAGAGATCTTCCATGAGAGGAATCTCAAAAAGTGACACTAGTGATAGTAGGTAGACGTAGTTAGAACAACTGGTGACTGTCGCAAGAGGGATTCCTATGACACTATAGGGTGTTTCCACCGAGTTATGATAAGATTCAATCCATGGAAACATGAGTGAAAGAAGCAAACTAAAGTAGGAAAGCAATTGTACAAGAGTTGGAAGATGTGTTGTAGGATGTAGCATTTCAAACAACAGGTGCATGTTTACCAAGTTTTCACCTTGTTGGTAGAGATTCTATTTTTGCTACCACGATACCTATTTGTTAGGTTTTCATCAATGACATTTTTTTTTTTTTTCATTTTTTTTGTATTTTTTTTTTTGGTATTACTAAGGCACCTATTTCTAGGTTTTCACTAAGATAATGATTTTTTTAGGACTTTTCACAATTTTTAGATTTTTTTAAGACTTTTAAGTATATATAGTGAGCTTCTAAAATCTAATTATTTTTAGAACCACTTCAAGTGGAGAGTGATGATGGGCTCCTTGAGCACCTCTTGCTTGGCTATTAAAAGTTGGTAAGCACCAGATCGAAACATAGTAGTGACTATATATGGACCAAGCTAGTTGGGTTCAAAATTCCCTTTTTGTACCCATTGTTGTTAATTCTTAAGGTTTTCTCTCATAATGAGATTACCTAGTTAGAAGTTGTGTGGCTTAACTTTCTTCTTGTAGCTTTTGGACATACACTGCTAATAAGCTTGAAGATGATTGCATGCCACTTGTCGACGTTCATCTAAAAATTCTAGCTCTTAAAGTTGAGATATTTTGTAGTCATCATTAGCAATGAGGTCCTTCATGGAGATTCTCAAAGTGGGAATCTCAACCTTAATAGGAAGCACATCATCTGCTCCATAAAGCAAAGGGGATTGTACCTATTGTACTTTTGATACTTGTTCTATAAGCTCATAAAGCTGGATTAATTTGAAGGTGCCAGTTCTTTCTAGATTTGTTAACTATGCAATGCAAGATCTTAAGGATCACCTTATGGATGCCTCCACTTGACCATTACCCTATAGGTAATAAATAGAGGACCAATGTTGTGTGATTCTAAACTTTTTGCATAACTCCTTATGATCTTTGTTTTTAAAATGTCCTCCATTGTTAGTAATAATGGAGGAAGGTACACCATACCTACATATGATGTAATTCATGATGAACAGAGCTATAATTTTTCCATTTTCTATAGAGAGAGGGACTACCTCTAACCACTTAATGAAGTAGTTTGTAACTGTAATAATGAATTTGTGTCCATTTGAAGAAGATAGGTGAATCTGACCCACAAGATCAAAGGCCCATTTTTGAAATGGCCATAGTTTGATAGATGGAATTAGCTCCTTAGTTGAAGCATGAATCAAATTCCCATCAAGCTAGCATTTTTTGCAGGACTTGGAGTAATTTATTGCCTCTTGCTCCATATTTGGCCAATAATAACAAATTCTAATAAGTTTATGAGTTAGTGTCAAGTTGTTAGAGTAAGATTTACAAATGCCCTCGTAGACGTTGATTAATGCACATTTGGACTCATCAAATTCTAGACACCTAAGGAATTTTCTATTGAGACCTCTCCTAAACAAATCATTAGCAATAAGAACATGTTGTGAAGCATTATGGATAAGGTGACATTTTTCATTATAGGTTAGACCATCCAGAATTGTTTGGTCATGCATATAGGAGTATATATGGTGGTAGAAAGATGAGTCATGTCCTACAATAGAATAAATCATTTGAGATTTAGGGGAGTTATAGGATAGGTAGTGTAATTTGTCCATAAGGAATTTGTGTCGAAGATCATTCTCTAGCATCTGCAACATGGAAGCAAGAGTAGCCATGGCATACTGCTTTGTTGTTTTCTTGAGGAATTTTCTAAAAAGTGATATGAGAAAAGTATTTCTTAATGTCATCCACCATCCATTTATAAGGGATCAATTTATCATCCTTTGTTTGATATACATCATTGACCTAGTTTATTATGAGATATGAATCACAAAAGATGTTTAACTCATCCACTGTCCATTCAACTACAATCTTCATGCTATTAATCAGAGCCTCATATTTTGTGATATTATTTGTACAAGGAAAGATAATCTTATACACCTTAGGTAGTGAATATATCTACAGTGTTATGAATAGTATCCTAGCACCAAATCTCTATTGTGCAAAGGAACTATCAAAGAACATCACCCAAGTTTGGTGTGTAATCGTGAGAATTGATTCAGTAAGGAAACCAATGTTAAGTGGAAGAAGAATCTGCATTCATGCTTCTACAAGCTTATTAGCAATCACTTTTCCTTTGATAGCCTTTCACTCAACATATTGAATGTCAAACTCTCTTAGTATCATGACCCACTTAGCCAAATTTCCTATTAGAGCTTCCTTGTTAAGTAAGTACTTAAGTGGATTAATTTTAGCAACCAGTCATGTAGTATGGGTGAGCATGTAGTGTCTCAACTTTTGCAAAGCAAATACAACTACTAGCAAGCCTTCTCAATGATAAGGAGATCAGCTGCAACTTAGATAGTAAATAGCTCTTTCCTTGTTATCATTGTCGTCTTGGGCTATCAAGATAGCCAAAGATGTCTTTGTTGCTAAGATGTACAAAATTAGAGGCTATAAGAATTTTCCAAAGGGAAAAATTCACCCAGGAACTAAGAACTCAAACACAAGCACACAGTAGACCAAAGAGAGAGAGAGAGAGAGAGAGAGTATGATCGAAATGACAATGTATTCAATATGTCATGATTAAGAGTACACTAGGAGTGCCTATATATAAAGGCCTCTTAGGAAGCACCTAGAATGTCTCTAGAAACAACTAGAAAATAAGACAACTAAGCACCTTATCAAACATTCTAGATGGATGGATAAGAATGACAAAGTGTCATATGTGTTTAGAAGATTCTTGTGTTGTAGACAACATGTGCTTAAAAGAGGTGTGGACCCCTATGATGTCATCATGACAACTCGCAAGAGTGCACAAACTCCTAATTGTCTCACAAATAAAATAATGCAAATTAAATAAATAATGCATTAACCTAAGTAAACTTAAGTAAGTGTAATAAGTAAATACTTATTTACACCAACAACCCCCCTTAAGTGCAATTTAGGGAAATGCCCTTAAGCTTACGAACTAGGATGAATCAATGGATGGAGTTATGAAGACCCCCCCATTATGACATACATCTAGTATATACATAAGAGAATGAGAGAAGGAAGAGAGACAGAATAGGCTCCCCCTTCCAAAAGAAGAATGCCAACAAGTGAAAGCTACTCTGATGAAGAAGCTAGTCCAAGAATGTAGAATAATGTTCCTCCCCTTAGGAAGAAACAATGGAAAAGGTACACTCTTTAAGATGTATGATGGCCCTAAAACCTGCTCAAGTATCCATTTACTAATGTTGATGTTCACCCCTTCCAACTATGCTGAAAAGAATGAATGCAGATCTGTCAAGGATGTGTATTGAACCTATTCCACCGAACCATCTATCTCCTCAATTGAAAAAGAGACCTCCACTAATTTTTGTTCATAAGGATCCACAATCATGCCAACCTATAAAGATTGATCATGTAGAGAATGGACATGAGGGTTAGAGTGAGCCCTTGCAACAACTATAGAAGGACCAGCTTCATCAATGAGAAGATGTAAGTCCTCAAGTTTGTCTCCCAAGTCAAGTGAAGCTAGAGCTAGAAGATGAGATGTACTATTTTGTGTTGGACCTTTCACTATGGTAATATAACCATGTGGACTGGATTGATGTGACCTCTCACTACAACTATCAATAGAAACCCATGTGTCTAAACCTGTTGAAGCACTATCGCTGGTGTCACTATCAGTTTCCACTATGTATGATGTGCAAAGAGGATTAGAGGATAAACTGGTTGAACTCTCCTCAAAATTAACATCCTTCTCCACAAAAATTTCATGTCTCTGGATCCATCAATAATTAAGCCTTCACATTGTCTTCATAACCAATGAAAGTATAATGCCTAGGTGCCAATGCCTTGCAACTCCTGGAAGATAGGTTTTCCCATGTTGGACAATTGAAGACTCTAAGGTGACTCACAACTAGCTTTCTACCACACCATGTCTCAAAAGGAGTCTTTCCATCTAAGGCTAGATAAGGAGACCTGTTAAGTATGTGAGTAGCATTGCTAATGGCTTCAACTTCAAGTGTAGGATCGAGAGACTTGGCCTTAATCAAGCAACTTGCAATGGTCTTGAGATTCCTAATCCTCATAGCTACAACATCTATCTTGTGTGGACTAAATTTCGGTGGGTTATTAAGATCAATCCCCTACATTTTGCAAAAGTTCTTAAGTCTTCTATCAACATATCTATTCTCATTGTCCACCCTTAGTACCTTGATGGCTTTCCTTAACTTTTTTTCAAAATGAGTCTTGAAGTCTTGAAGCTTATGAACCAATTCATTCTTATGATGAAGGAAGAAGACCCAAGTGAATCTTGAAAAGTAATCAACAAATGTAAGTATGTAGCAGCCTTGGTTGACTGGAGTCACTTCAAAAGGTCTTGCTAAAACCATGTGAACTAACTGAAGAACAACTAGAGCTCAAGAAGACTTCCCTTTATCATACTTCTCCTTGAGATTCATATCCATTGCATAAGATGAACACTCTCCCTTAGAAAATTTGATATTAGGTAGACCTTTGACCATGTGTTTTGAGAAAATTTGTTGAAGAGAGTGGAAGTCGAGGTGATCAAACCGCTCATGCCATAAGTTGATGTTTGAAGTAGAGTGAGTTAACAAGGCTTGGGAAGGACTCTTAGGAACAAAGTGGGAGAAGGAAAAAAGCCTCTTGTCATCATTGACTTTCCCAACTACAACCAATGAATCATCTCTAAGACTTTGCACCATCACAGAATCTAGAAGGAACTCAACCTTATGACCATCTCCAAGGTGAGTGATTTGGTAAACTGATAGGAGATTGGAGATAAGGTTTGGAATGTAGAGAACATCTTTGAATTCCCCATTTTTCATTTTTACATGTGCTTTCCCTTCAACTTCCATCTTAGTATCATCTCCCATGAAGATGTGTGGTACCTTAGACTGCTTCAATGAAGAAAAGTCTTCCTTTGAAGAACCCATATGGTAAGAGGCACCTGAGTCAAGTATCCATTCTGAAGAAGAACTTGAGTTTGCCATAAGTGCTTGACCTTTACCTTTTGAAGAGGTTGGAGTTGAATCCTAGGAAGTACTTGGCACTTGAATCTTGTTCTTATTGAGTAGATTTTCTAACTCATCAATTCTTTTTGTCTTGCAATGATGCTCATCATGATTTGGCTTTTTGTAGTATGCACAAAAGAGTTTGTCCTTCTTTTCATTACTTCCCTTCTTGTTGGAAGAAGAATTGCCTTGTTGAGAGGAAGATTGTTGTGTCTCAAATTGTGTTTTCTACTTCTACTGCTTCTTCCTGTTATTTCTTTTCCCTCCTTGACTTGATTTGTGATCATCACTAGCCACCAAGGCTTTGGTCTTTGATGACATGAGAAGTCCAAAATCCACCAAGTGAGATTCTTCAACAATCAACATATCTGCAAATCCATCAAAGGAAGGCTTTTGGTAAGAAAATTCCATGGTCAACCTGAGAGTATTAAAACTAGAAACAAAGCTAGCATACTCATAAGGTAGCCTCTTAGGATATGATGAATCAACCTATCATCCTTCATGGGATTTCCACAATCTTTCAGAAGTGCGCTATACTAATTGACTTTGATGATGTAATCCTGAATTGTGTCATAATTCTTAGGATCCAAGAGAAGTAGATCATCTTCAATCTAAAATCTTTTTTCTTCATCCACCTTACCATACAACTATTCAAGTTTGTCCCAAGCTTCTTTAGAGTTTGAAAAATTTTTAATGTGGAAGAGAAGATCTCCATGTACACAACTCCTGATAACACCTAAAGCCTATTGATCTTGATTTTGCCAAACAATGAGTTCTTTAGCATCAGTAGGTTTGGTAATTGTACCATCAACATAAAGACTAAATCTTTTTTCTATTAATCTACTCCATGCAATATCTTTCCATGTAGAATAGTTGCATGAAGTTAGTGGAGGACATTTAAAACCCATGATGCAAAAATGAAAAGAGCACAATAGAGAAACACAAAAAACATAGTACACACCCCTCCTTTTTCACTCAATCAAAAGACCCCCCCAAAAAAGATGTTGTTGACACTTTATAAGTAATGTGTTTACAATGGGCCACTTGTCAAAATGAACAAAGTGGACTTTCTGATTTTTCTTTTACAACTACCTTATGAGGTTGAAATCTTTCACTTAAGCACTATAGCTTAGTTTTATAACAATTCTAAAAAAGAATCAAAGCTTTACAATGCCAAAGAAGGCCTAATTCTGAAAATGAGAAATTGGTCCACACAACCCTAGAATTTGACTTTAGATCTGGAAAGTAGATGAAAAAAATATGCACTTTAAAAAAAATGGAACCTAAAAAAGTGATAAAATGTGCCCGTACAGAGCTTTTGAAGTTGTAAAATGTAGGATTATGCAGGTATAGTCACCAAAAAATGCAATTTTTGCAAAATCTATGCACCAAAACCAAAAAAAACACCACCACTAAAAAATTCAAGAAATTCTACCCAATTTCAGAAAAAATTACACCTGAATCAGAGTCTGAATGTCCAAGATATGGGCTCGCAAAGTTAGGCTACCAAACTAAAAAGCAATTTGGAGAGGGGTCTGAAAGGAAAATAGAGGGTCTAAATTTGATGGTCAAATGGCCATCACTACAATTGTAAAATGCCTAGAAATTATGGTCAAATGACTATCAATTTTAACCTCAGGAAAAGATGATGTCAGCAAAAAATTAGTGCCTTGACTAATGTGGCAGATAAGGTGTTTGTTCATACTATATGGCCAGTACACGTGTCAGTATTCCATATGCTAATGTGTCAAAAAGGCTAGCTATTTACATGGCTGATGTGGCAATACTGATTTGTGACATGTCACTATGCAAGATGACATGTGACAAAGTGAAAGCAGTCCATGTGTTGTATTTTCAATGGTCCACATGGCAGTGAGGTCTGACTATTACTATTTATGTGGTAGTTTTAATTACCACTGGGCACGAAATTGAGTGGGTTGGAATATTTTAATGCAGTGGGTGCAAAAATGTTGAACATGATGTTGGAAACCTACGCGAGAGTTATTTTTAAAAAACTACTACAATATCCCATGTGTGCCAAAAAATTGTATGGCAGGGCCAGTCATAGAAGATTTGTGACACCGAGTTTTGAATCAACACCAAAAATGTAGCTGCAATAGCCTGAAGAACCTTCACCCTACCGAAATTAATTGTTGCCATAGGTAAAAAGAATTGCAGGCTTTCAAGAAATGTTTGCTCACACCGAGAAATAAATTCTTTGGGCGCTAGACTAAGCTGCCAAAATATACTGCCATGGCCATAGAGTTAAAAAGAGGTGGGGGTCCAACTAAAAAATCCCACATGAAATGTGGGTAGGTGCTAGGTGCTTAATAAAATGAGGATGCCACAGAGTGAAAATAAATGAAGCCCTACTGGTGGAGATAGAAGGAGGTTGGGTCGCTAGATTTTGCAATACAATGTCAAAAATCTTTGAACAACCTCAGCTAATATTTAATGGTACCTGACTGTGATATGCTTGAATATTCCTGCGACCAAATAAAATAAACCTCCAAAAATGGCAGATCTAGGGTGTCACTACCTAGGTCAGCTTAAAAAAATTATGTGTTGACAAATAAATTCCAAAATTTTGTAGAAAAATATGATGAAAATACAGAGAAAATAAATGTAGATCTGAAATAAATCAATTGAATCTACGAAAAATTGCCATACCCGAACTACAAATTGGGGCCTCCGGGTTTTGATTTGCAAAAATATTTTGCCTCACAATCAACTTTGGGCCAAGGTAGGCATGTTTATAGTCAATTTTCACTAGTTTAGCATTCTAGATGCAATGGCAAGGTCAGATCTTACTCTAGACACTCCTAATTTCTATAGTACTCTAGATTCAGGCTGAGGTACTAAAGCAAGCGTGGTCTCGAATGATTATGTGATGAGAAAGTTTGCAAGTTGCTCTAATACCATGTAAGAATTTACCTAAGGGAAACATTTACCCAGGAGCTAAGAACTCAAACACAAGCACATAATAGACTAGAGAGAGAGAGAGAGAGAGAGAGAGTATGATCAAAATGACAATCTATTCAATATGTCATGATTAAGAGTACAGTAGGAGTGCTTTTATATAAAGGCCTCTTAAGAAGCACCTAGAATGTCTCTAGAAACAACCAGAAGATAAGCCAACTAAGAACCTTATCCAACATTCTAGATGAATGGATAAGAATGAAAAAGTGTCATATATGAGTAGAAGATTCCCATGTTTTAGACATGTGCTTAAAAGAGGTGCAGACCCCTATGATGTCATCATAACAACTCACAAGAGTGCACAAACTCCTAAATGTCTCACAAATAAAATAATGCAAATAAAATAAATAATGCATTAACCTAAGTAAACTTAAGTAAGTGTAATAAGTAAATACATATTTACACCAACAAAGGCTTCCCATAGATAGGAGGCATCAAGATCAATGGATTAGCAAGGTATTGTTTTATCTATGTTAATCTTTGATTGCAATCTTGGCTCTAGTTATATTTCACACTAGGTCTTGGTAAAAGGTTGTGACCTATCCACCAGCTGTGAGATGAACTTTTGAATGGATTGAAGTCTTCCTTGTAAGCCCCTCATCTTACTAATATTATGGGGTGGAGGCATGTCCAGGATTTCTTGAACTTTCTTTGGATCAACCTCAATTTCTTTTGTAGACACAATGTAACCAAGTAATTTCTCAAATGTTACATCGAATGCACATTTCTTGCGATTAAGTCTTAGACTGAATTTCTCCATGTGAACTAGGATAGGTCCCAAATCTTGAAGGCGAGTATTGTGTTTTTTTCTCTTAACCATAATATCATCCACAAATTCTTTCATCATCTTAAGCATCATGTCATGAAAATTTGTAGTGACTACCCTCTGATATGTGGTGCTAGTATTTTTAAGACCAAACGACATCACATTCCAATAGAAAGTTCCTGATGCACAAGTGAAAGTAGTATTTTCCTAATCTCCTAGTGTGATTTTGATTTCATTATAACCAAAAAATCCATCCATGAGTGATTATATTTCATATCCTACCATCATGTCCACTATCATATCAATGTTAGGGTGTGGAAAATCATCTTTTGGACATGCTAAGTTTAGGTCCTAGAAATCTATACAAACTTCAATATATTTTTCATGCTTGGAATCTAGAACAATGTTTGATATCCACTCAATGTAATCAATAGCATGGATGAAACCATCTTTCAAAATATTTTTCAGTTCACCTTTGACTAGTAATGCAACATGAGAATGCATTTTCCTAAGTTTTTGTTTGACTAGTTTAACTCTTGGTGCAATAGACAAGTGATGCATTATAAGATCAGGATCTAATACTAGCATGTCTGAATATGTCCATGCAAAGTTTATCTTTTTCTATTGGAAGAAGGCAATGAATTCCTCTTTTTCTTCTGGAGATAGTGAATGTGCAAGATGTATGATGTGAGGTTATTCCTCTATTCCCTAGTTGATTGATTGTGTTGGTTCTATCAACACTAATGATCTTTCTTGAAAATGACTAGGAAGTGCATCAAATATCTCATCCGTAGGTACCTTAGAGAGGTTTTCACCCTTGGATACATCTTTTTTTTTTACTATTTTAGGTTCCAACACTACCACAATGTGATTTTCACCATTGGACCTTCTATTTCTTTTCTTTTTTATTATATGACTGAGATATTTGATGTCATCTTTAGCCATGTTGACACTTTGTTTGCTAGTGGAAGAAATTATAGGTTCAACAACATTTAAGTAGCAGGAAAGAGCATAGTCATTCTAGAATTTAGGGACTTCACTAGATGCATTGAAATTCTAGTCTATGAGCTTAAGATAGGTGAGTGAAAGAGATATGGCAGGTTTGATTACATTCATGGTATAATCGTTAAATGCTTGGACAAGCAATTTGAGACCTAGAGTGGGTTCATCAGCAAGCATGTTTGAATGCCTTTCAGCACTAATGTCACTAATCAAAGACTTGAGGATAGTAGTTGGATAGGACCCATCCAACCTAACCCTAGATGATTCACCTACTTTAAGGAGATTTTCATAGACATGAACTTGATCTATGTCTTTGTCTATAGTTGCTTCTGAGAGAGAGTCAAATTCATACTCTCAAGAATCTGTACTACATGGAGACAGACTGTAGAAATCTCCAACAATGATAGGAACAAATTCTCCTTTGTCATCTAGATTTTTACAATGGACTCAATGCATAAAGCATGACTAGACTATCCTTTTTCTTGTTGGATATGGGTAGAATTGGAAATGTCATTAGAAGAATCACTATCACCATCCATGGTATTGACATGTTGTACAAAGTCATTTGGTTCTGCAAAGAGTTTAGCTAGATCATGAGAAATTAGATAAGGATAAGGATCCTCATTGTCAACATTATCTTCATGGTCATCAAACTCAGCTTGTGACTCATGTTCAGATGAATTCTAAGGTTCTAGTATAAATTTGTTAATCCCCAAATGGAAGGGAATCTTCTTGAAGACTAGTCTAGATATATCTCGATTCCTCCTGGCTATTGTTTTGACAGGATCAATCAGACCATTTTTGTTTCATCCAATAGGGCCAGTCCCCTTGTAGCCAAAGCATTTCATAAGTCTAAGACTAGGAGAAAACTTTTCAGGAGAAATTTCATGAGACTATTCTATGAGGTCAACTGGAGTTTCCTCTTTGTAGATCCTATTATGGTATCCACAACACATGCCCCATTCCTCACTAGGAATGGGGACCCCCTAATTTTTTTGACTTCCAGACTCATATTTCGAGAGTCAAAAGAAGAAATCTTGATTTAAAAAAAAAATTCAAAAAAAAAAATCTCTCGCGCGCGTGCATATCGAGGCGTGCGCACTTTGCAAAAACAAGGAAGGAAGGGGGTTATAAAACCCCCCCTTCCCCCTTTTTATTTTTATTTTTCACTTCATTTTTTATAGTGCTAAGAGGAAGGTATGAAACCTCCCCCCCTCCATTGCCATGATCTTGCATTTGAGCACACATGCAGTACTATCACCGCGTCCCTTTGGGCCACGTGCGGCTGTTGCTCCATGCACCCTTTTGGATGCGTGGTAACGTGACTGCTGCATGCACCTTCAGGGGCCACACGTGGCCATTTCTCTACACACCCTTAAGGATGTGCAGTGATAGGGCTGTTGTGCATGCCTTCATGGTAATGCGCAGTCGCTGCTCTGCACACCCTTAAGGATGCACAACATCGGGGCTGCTGCACACGCCTTCTGGGACGCACATGTCGCTCTGCTGCGATGCCCTTCTGGACATGCGCACGTGGATTCTATCACACCCTTCTTGGCATGTGTGCGGCCTCTGCCCCAAACCTCTTTTTTTTTAATTTTTTTTTTTAATTTTTATATATAATACGAAACCCAAAAATTTTCAAAAATTTTAAAAATAAAAAATCACAACAAATAAAATAAGTTCTAGAACATTATTTTTTTTAATGTTTTATATGTATCTAGTAATTAATCATTCTTTTTATTTCTAATGTGCAGGTAATATAATCAAATGGCGTCCACATCCGGATCAACAGTAAAGCTAGCTTTCTACAAGTTCCAAGGTGTAACCTCGAAGTCACGATTGCATAATGAACACTTTGATATCAAAGACACAGAACTTGGACACATGGACTTGGGAGAGTTTTTGAGGGTTTGTAACAACCCAATGGAAAGATCTTCTTTGAGATCTGCCTTAATCCAATCTGGATTGGTAAATGCAACATCACATCCTGGGACCATTTAGTCAATTGAATTGATTATGACCTTATCTTGACATTTTGTTCTCGAGGAAAGGGTGGTAAAGAGTGTCACTAGGGAAGTGGTCTTAGATTTATGAGCTGATAATATCGAGAGAGTTTTTCACTTACCTAGAGCTGATTAGTTTATCAAAATTTCATATGAAGTAGCTGAGAGGTGGCATAAGGATCATCACCAAGAGGCCATGGACATCATATATTCCTCATACTTCATTGAGAAGCCATCTCGGGGAAAGATAATTAGTAAAGTAGATATGGCTCAAGGATACATGAAGGATGACATTGGATATTCAATCATTCTCCTGAGTAGAGTTATGGGATTTTGTGTAGCAAGTCATCTTGCTCCATTCATGGTTAACTTCATTGAAACCATCAGACATGCAAAGATGCCACTAGATTGGGCCACCACACTTAGTGAGAATGTGTGTGATTAGTTGTGGATAGTAAAGGACAACAAGATGTTTTATATGACTTCTTATGTGGTATATCTACTTGCAGCAAGAGCCACCGACTATCCCAGGTTGTACAAAAAGGGTAGTATGTAGGACCCTAACACATGGCCATATATAGTTTATCCTTAGCTAGTTAAGAAGAAGCTCTCACCGCAAAGCAAAGAGTACAGGATTGTGAATGATGCCTTTATCTTTGCCATCATTTGATTCATCAAAGGTGATTATGGAAAGAGATTGTTTAGTGAGGACAAGGCATAGATCGTAGCTCTTAGTGCATATTTTATCCAGTTCCAAACATTCACATACATTCGGGTTGGTGGTGCATCTATCCATCCAAAGAAGCTCCCAAGGTACCCAAGTGACAAGTTGGTTCTAATGGAAATTTCTCGGCAGATCGAGTCAACTTATGAGAGGATCAAGAAATAATGAAGAACTTGTTGGGATTGGCCATTTGTAATAGGAGCATACTAGGTAAAGAGAAAGTAGGATATCTCAAATTTCGAGTGGGAATGGGAGAACTATCCTCTTGAAGAATATAACTCTCCCTGACCATTCTTCAACAATGTTGGTAAAGTGGAAAATTTTGCAGGAAAAGAGTTATACCATGAGGACACCATTGAAGATCATTGGATGAATGCCACAAATGACTATGATGTCCATATCAGGGACTATTGTAGAATGACTTTGTATTTAGCAAAGAAGGCTCTCCATTTGACCATCTCGGATGAGATAAGGCTACAAGATTCACAAGATTTACTGGATCCCTTATTCAATATAGATAAGGATGGCGAGAGGCCCATTCTGAATGCAAAAGTTGATAGGGAGGGAGAAGATGATATTAATCATTGAGCAAGACATGTCATCAAAATGACAAAGAGCTAGATCAAGAAATCCTTTCCACTTGATTTGATTCTAGACACAGTGATATTCCATGCACATGCTCACCCAGAAAGGGTAAAGGGGAGGAAGGTCACAGTTCCTATCTTTGCGCTCTAGTCTCCTATCAGGCTAGAAACTGTCTACCAGCTTGATCATCCAGTGGGATACTACCATCCTTTAGAGAAGAAGAAAGAAAAGAGGAAGAGATCCTCTCCTCAAAGGATCCAAAAAGAGCATTTTGAAGAACAGGCCCCTGTGCAGCAGCATGAATCTACTTCCCAAGACCCCCGAGACCCTAGAATTTCTCATATTTAGGTTGATTTTCCATTGCCTCCTATTTTTTCAAGCCAACAAGAAGAAGGAGAGATTCCCAAAACATCCATTCATCTGATGCATGAAGAATCCGCTTCTCCTATGGTTCCACAGAAGCAAAGGAGGGTTAAGGTTAGAATGAACAAGAGGCGGAGAGTTCATAAAAGATTAGTGCCTAATCCATCTATTATTGAAACCATTCTTGAGGAAGAATCAAATGAGTATGAGACAGAGTTAGATGGGGAGGAAGAACAAGTGCCTTTACAAGGGAGAACTCGACTTGCCAAAGTCACAGAATTGGAAAGAAAGAAGAATGTCACAAATACCCCACCACCCACCCAAGCTGAAATGGTAGAGCTCTCTTCTTCGAAAGATGAAGTACAACGATGGGCGAATGAGAAAAGAGAGCAAGGTGATGATATTCTCTCCATTCCAAATTTTTATTTCATACCAGTGGGTATAGAATTGGTTGGAGATAAGATTAGAGATACTCCTACAGGTGAATTTCAATAGCAAGATTGGATGTAGATGCCACCTGAGACACAATGTCCTCATCCAACGCCCCCATCTTCACCTTAGGCTATCATGGTAGATAAGGTTTCAGTGATACCTCTACCTCCGAGTTTAGAGGAACATGTTTACAAAGAATCATCATTACAAGGAGAACTAGAACCAAGGACTACTAATGAGCCACCAAAAGAGGCACAAGTAATGGAATGTATACAACAGCCTTCCCAGGAAGTTGAGAATCAAACTACAAGATCTACAGAAACTAAGACTATAGAAGAAGAACCTTCACAATAGGAAACTCCAAGAAAAAGTGACAAAGGGAAGGAGGTAGCTGAACACATCCCTTCATCATCTAGAGCCAAGGTTACAGAAAGACATATCCCGAGATGGTTTCGAAAGGAAATAATGAGAAGTGCTAAGCATCAATTCCTTGCTTCAAAGGATGATATTTGTGACATTGAAGAGATTTTGAACAAGCCTAACTCTCCATTACAGGATGCAACACCATTTGCATTCATTACCAGTACTCAGAATCAAGACTTATTTTCACAAGTGGCTCATCCTCCGAAAGGTACAAATGAAGAAGTTGTTAGCCTTTAGGACTATGAAGTGAAGGATATCATGTTAGGGAAGCCTACATGGGATACTTTTGACAGATGATGACTATGGGAGACAAAAAGGTTCTTAATCATATGGAACATGATGAGATTGAAATCAAAGCACTTTGAAGGCAAGTTGAGATCTTGAAAGAATATCTAGCTGAAGTTATTGGTCCTCTTGATTCTGAACACCCTAAGACTTTGACTACCATTCTTAAAGAAGGGGAAGGTGTACATCTCAGTCCATTCTTGAGAGCTTGTCAATATTAGCAAGACAACCTTGAGGATAGGGGTGTCACTATAATTACAGGAAGCTTGAAATTATTACATGCTACACAAGATAATATTGATAAGATCATGGAAATTTTGAGGTAGGACTTCAGCATTATGGATGAGGTATGGGTTTGGAGCAAGGATTTGCAAATTCTACAGGCCATAAAAGGACAAAGGTACCACATTTTGATTGATGTATATATTGGAGAAGAGCTAGACATGATAGATGATTGGATAGAAAAGATTGCAAAGGGAAATAAAGTGATGGAAACATTGCATGATGAGATACATAGGCTCAAGGACCAAGCTCGAGAGCGAATTTTGGAAGTAGAAAAGTTATATAGTGATGCATGCTTGGATATTTTTGAAGATGAAGAATGAGAGAAGCTTTTACCAGTTGAGGTAGTTGTAGAAAACTTTAGAAAGACTTTAGAGGAAGCATCCAGTCATGAAGACATCAGACAAGCCTTCAGGACAGAAGAAGCATTGTTAGAGTTGGATAACAAACTTGGGGATTTTGCAGAAACTTGAATTGAGGTGGACAACTATAAATAGAAGGTCAAAGATAAGTATGAGGCTTTGGATCTTCCTAATGCTGCTAAGATTATAGAGATTATAGAGAAATTCAAGGGAAAATATCCAAACATATCTTTAGGATGAAGATAAACAAAACCCAGATGCCAGAATTTCAATTTTGCAACTTAGAAAAATTCTGAGATTTTTGACTTAGTCGAGCTCCACAGCTTTGTAGGTCTACAGGTGCACAGCTCCACGGTTTGCAATTCAAAGGTGCACCGACAGTTGACCGCTAGTTCCAAAAATAGCACTTTCCATGCATTGGAAATGCATTTTGATGGCAAGTTAACTCTGACACACATCAAGTGAAGGGCCAACTTCTATTTTTGGCATCTCCATGCACTTCTACTTCGATTGATGGCTTCTTCCTACTTTCCCTCTCATGCTTTCATTATTTTTGACATGTAAAGGGCTCATGCATCCAATTAATGAATAAAATATGGATGGAGTCCCTCTAAGCACCAATTAGATTACTAGTTTGTATATATTTAGATTGTTTTAATGTTTTAAAAGCATTTTATTACATTAAGATATCTCTCACTCTCAACACAAATTGAGGAGATGATTTCTTATAAATACCCCATTGTAAAATGTAACAAGGGCTGCCGTTATTATGCAATAAAGTTGTGCTTTTGGTGCTAGCATTCAGAGTGTAGTTATTATTGCCTAGATGTGTCATTGTTTTGTGGATTTTATTCATGAGATTGTGATTGAGCCAAAGGTTTATTTTGTTGTTTTTGGTTGTGCGATCTTTTAGTTATAGTGTTTGCTATAGATATATGAATTCTGTTGATGTAACAGGCTTGAGAAGAGATCACCCAATTGTGTCTACATAGCTTTTTGTCTTGCATGAGAACACTTTTCATGGCCTTGCAATTTGATGAAGAGTGAAACATCATTTGATTTGTTACACATTCTCACTGACGATTGCATCAGTAGATTCTAGGAAGCACTGCTCTTGTTTTCATTGGTTTCCTACCAATTTCTTCAAAGGTTTAACTCACAGTGTGTTGTGTTTTGTAGCTTATGTCCGTTTAGGAATTTCATTTTCAAGTTATTTAATTTCATGTTATTTTCTTTCAGTTTCTTTATTTTCTTTGCTAACCCCCCTATTAGAATAGGACCTCATAGTAGTTGCATTGTTAGAATTGCATTCATTCAAAAGTAGAAAAAAAAAAAAAAATTATTCTTTTGGTGTGATATTTTGAGATAGCGAATAGATTTTACTTGATTCCAAGGTAAAAGAGTTTTTGGAACCAGCAAAGGCCTCCTCATGAATATTCACATTTATCTTCTACTAAAGGGATTTTTGGATGTCGCAAGACAAACACTGAACCTTGGAGTGGATCTTTAAAAAGATTTGCTTTTCAAGAGAGGAATTACACTATGGATTCTTGTTGTTGACCTCATGCAAAATGAACGCCCAATGAAAGTGGCACTAGAAGGAGGGCAATACAAAGAACATACTATTAGAAACAAGAAAAATTTGATCAAGTTTCAAAAAATTTGCACCCCTACAATAATCTACACTACGTAAAAAGTTCAAAAATCACTTCTAAAATTTTCAAAAATTCAGGTCCACAGGTTCGTAGCTCTGTAGGTTCGCAGATCCACAGGTCTGTAGCTCAGCAGATCCATAGCTCTGCAGCTCTATAGAACTCTATGGTCTACAAAATTTAGAAGAAGTGAGGAAGTGTACTTTGGCAAAGGTGCACTTTTCCCAGAATTGATACAAGCTGGAAGATATTGATCCTAGATCCCCATTCTAGCGAGCATTAAGATCTTCACCACGTGCCCAAGAATTTCTAGAGCTTACTCATTTTCGTAAGCCACGTAGTGACAGAGGAATACCCCAAATTCAGCCACTTCCATTTGACATTTCATCATCTTCTTCTACCCCACCACCCATTCAACCACCATGTGGACCTCCACATATTCCAACACTCCCATCACCATTCCAACCACCTTTAGGTCCACAAAATCCTCTGATGACCTTTGTCACAAAAGTAGTTGATTCACCCCTTAGCTTGAGAGCTACCCTCCATGACCTCCCTAAGAATCTCGAGAAATTGTGTTCAAGGTTTATTTATGGAGAAACAACAACTGCTGAAGATCATGTCAATATTTTTAAGGAAATTTTCAATCGAAAGTAAATTGCCGATGAAGATGTGGTTCTTCGTTTATTCCCCTACTCTTTGGGGGAAATTGCCTTCAATTGGTATGTGAACCTACCACCAAGATGTATTGGAGACTGGGACACTTTCAAAAAATCATTTTTGGAACAATTCAAAACATTCATCAATCTAGTAGTGATACATCAACAATTCATATCAATAAAAAGGGACCCAGCTGAAACAGTTTCACGCCTCAATCATCATTTTCATATGGCCTACCACAAGTTGGAAACATCGTACACAATTTTGGTTGAAGCTGCCATCCAATTTTATTTCAATGCCATGGACCCTCTTACTGCAATTTTTCTGAGAAGTCTTCCTACAGAAAATATTGACACATTGGACAAAATCTTTGTAGAAGCAATCATGTTCACAAAGCAAGCTAATCCTAATGGAGGGGGAATGATGCTTCCTATGCAAACAGTTCCTACTATGCCAACAATTCCTATGGGAGCACCCACTTTACCTAGTCAGTTCATACCTATGAACCCAGTTCCATTATAATAGGTACCCACTCCACAAACTCAAGCGATAACATATCCAGGGTATGAGCCCCCAAAAATAGCCTTCTTTGAATAGAAGGCAATGATTCTTGTGGAATTAGATAACAATCTCCTTTAAAAAGTTGGTCAGATGAAGAAAACCATGTCACAAATGAACAACAAATTGACTCATCTTAGATTGTCTCAAGGAGAAAGTAACAACTTCTAGAGAAACAATGTTGGCCCCTACAACAACAATTTTGGTCAGAATTACAATAGGAACTTCAACACTAATGGTGACAACAATGTAGGAAACAACAGGGGAGGAAACAACTTCAATCCTCCTGATCACAACAATGGCTTCCAAATACAAAACTGATAATGGAACACTAGACCAAATAATGGAAGCATTCCTACCAATAACAACAACATTCAGTATGCTGACATTAATCAGTATGATGATAGCCAAAATATGCCTAGCAACGATGGTGCATACTACAATGGTAATCAGGATGTGAATCAAAACCCACCAATGAATGATAATCCTCCTCCTATTCAATTCAATGCAATGCTATTAGAATCTTACGATTCTACATAGAATGTACAAGTGGAACAACAAGAAAATGAAGAATTCTCGTTCCCTTTTAGTCAAGAACCCAATCTTCAACACGATGAGATGTTTGCCTTTTGAAATGATAATTGAAATACATATAATCTCAGAAACAAAAAGGATCCCTTGACCAATGGAATTCCTCCTAGTTTGCAACCAACCCCAACTGATCCTAGAGCAAGCAATAATCCACCACTGGTAAGGCTAGCCCAAGGAGGACCACAGTATCAGAATCAAGTAAACATACTAACAATACTGAAGAACCCTGCTTGGTCTACTGAAAAATATAATGCAGTTGAAAACTTGAAGAAAACAAAAGCCAATATGTCCATGTTCGACATGTTGCAAAATTGTTCACAACAAAGAGAAGCACTCATAAAGACATTCGATAATACAAAGGTTTCCCATAAGATGAACAGTGTCCCCCAAAAGATGGTGTTGCAACAAGTAAATGCTACAGAAGCGATGCCTGCTTGTTCAAGGACAAAGTTGAGGTACCCCCATTTTTGCTGAGCACAAGGATATATGGAAAGAATCTTCACAATTGTCTTATTGATTCAAGAGCTTTGTGTAATGTGATGCCATTATCAATAGCTCAAAGGCTAGGAGTTAATCCTCAACCCTCTAACTGAGTGGTAATACAATTGGATAAAACAAAGGTAAAAGTCATTGGAGTATTGAAAGATGTGCGGATACAGCTAACAGTTGATCCTCGAATCCAACATATTTTTGACATACATGTGGTTGACATCCCAAAAACATATAGATTACTCTTGAGCAGAGAATGGACAAAATGTCTTAGAGGATAGTTCTCTACAGATTTCACTCAATTATGGTTACCATGGAAAGGTTTGAAAAATCAAATCAAGATAGATGTCGAGCCCAAATTGAAAACAATGATCACAAATTACAATGCCCCAAATGAGTTTGCATTATTACAATCTGATTTGGGTTCATACAAAGTAATGGCATTGAACATGGTTCCAAACAAGACATCTCAAGACCAAAATGAAGAACCTAAGGTGTTGATACCTAAAAGTGAGACCGTGACACAATTCATAGAAAGTATGGTGACTAATCTATAGTGTTTAGAGGAGGAAGCTGACCCTAGTATCCTCCTCCTTCCAAGATTTTTTCAGTTGCACAAAGTTAGTCATTTAGAGTTTGATTGTTCAGCATGCCAAGAAGCAATAGCAAAAGTTTTGACACAAATAATGGGAAAAAAAAGTACAAAGAACTCAAGTGATGAAATTATCCAAAGTCAAAATTCAGTGAATTCATCCAACCTTGTTAAGCAAGCTAAAGAGGAAAGTGAAGATTTAAATGTATCATACAGAGATACCTCTTCAGATGGTGGAGGTTTATCTTCTCCTCCTCTTGGGATGATTAAAGTTTAGAGAATAAGACGATATGTTTAAGGTAAAGGATGGACCTCAGTAGTCATTCATCCTGAACCTAAAGTTGAACAAATCATTGAGCTAATAGGGGAAATTCAGGAGAAGCAAGAAAAAAACACTCTTCCTCTATCCACGGGGTATGAAGGAGGTTCATCAAGCCCTACACGAGAAAAGTTACAATGGGTTCCCAAGAAATAGTCATTTAAGGCTCAAGTAAAAGAAAAATTAAGGACAAATAAGCACAAAGTTAGAAAACCCAAGGAAAATGCAGTTTGGACACTCTGCTTTGATGGTTCCAGATGAAAATTAGGAGTCGGTGTAGGTATTGAACTAATCAACCCAAAAGGTAGGTCTTTCTATGCTGCATATCAATTGTAGTTTAGATGTACTAATAATGGTGCAGAATATGAAGCCTTGATTCGAGGACTTCTCTTTGCATTGGAAAAAGGAGTCACTGCTCTTATAATTGAAGGGGATTCTCAACTGGTGATAAAATATGTAAAATCCATATACTCATGCAACGATAGAAGATTAATCGCTTACAGAAAAAGGGTATGGGATATAATGGATGACTTTGAAGCTCTGAACATCAAATCCATTCCAAGAAGAAAGAATGTGATAGCAGATGCCCTTGCTATTTCAGCCAGCACTTTACAACTAGTAAAAAGAACAAAGTTGAAAAGATTCTCAGTTGAATTAGTTGCCATTCTTGCCATTCCTGACACTATCACAAACTTTCAGGTCTTCCAAGATGATCAACATATACTTGAGTTTATTATGTGTAGTCACCATTTCCAAGGACAAGAGATTGATAATACACCTGAAGACAAGCTTAAAGATGATGAGCTTGAGGATGATGATGGAATCCTTAATTTGAAAACCAATAGCATTCTGAAAGGGATGGTTGAACTTGAATGCATCTTTGACGGTGACGAATCAGCACTCAATAGAAGGGAAACTCAAGAGAAAGGAATCGAAGAATGTGACTCGTACAATTTAGGTATTGATGAAGAACCAAAAATGGTGCAAATAGGAAAAGCATTCAATCAAAAGGAATGGGATGACATGCTCAAGTTGCTCACCAAGTATAAAGATGTTATTGCTTGGAGCTATGAAGAATTAAAGACTTATGACCCTGAGATTATTACACATGACATCCTATTGAAACCAGATGCTAAACCTTTCTAACAAAGACAACGACCAGTAAATCCGATAATCAAACCACTAATTATGAAAGAAGTCAAAAAACTACTCGATGCTAAGATCATATTCCCTATTCTTCATTCCACTTGGGTAGAAAATTTGGTCCCTGTATAGAAAAAGACCTGAGAGATTTTCCTTTGTGTTGACTTTTGTAACTTGAACTTGGCATCTCAAAAGGATAACTACCCTCTACCCTTGTTAGATGAAGTGTTCCAAATCATTAATGGTTCAAAGATGATGTCATTCTTGGAAAGTTACTCAAGATATAACTAGGTGATGGTCGATGAAGAAGATAGGCTCAACACTACTTTCACAACCAAGTGGGGAATTTTTTCCTACAAAATGATGCCTTTCAGGTTGATTAATGTGGGAGCTACATTTCAATGAGCAATGGATGAAGCTTTCAAATGATTGATAAATAGGTTTATAGTCATCTACATGGATGACTTGACTATCTTTTCAAAAGATCAAAGTACTCATATTGCTGATCTAAGGTAGGTATTCAATAGATGTCATAGGTACGGCATATCACTCAATCCCAAGAAATGTTCATTCGGTGTTACTTAAGGAAAGCTCCTGGGGCATGTCATTTCTAAAGTTGGAATTTCCATTGATCCAGATAGAGTTGAGTCTATTTTGAAGTTATTGCATCCTCGTAGTCGGAAGGAATTGAAATTTTTCTTTGGAAAGATAAACTTTGTACGCAAATTCATAAGTGGTTTCGCAGAGATAGTTTGCCTCCTCAATGATTTACTAAAAAAGGGGGCTAAAACAGAATGGGTACTAGAGATAAAGAAATCCTTCCAAGATATCAAGGTTGCCATTTCCATAGCCTTAGTTTTGGTAAGTCTAGATTACGGGTTACCCTTCAAGATATATTCCTTTGCTTCTGAACATTCTTGTGGAAGGATCTTGATGCAAAAAAGAGAGAAGGAGGATGAACGACCCATTGCTTTCATGAGTTGTCCTATAAAGAACACTGAGTTGAAATATTCAAATCTTGATAAACAGTCCTTTGCATTAATCAAGGTAGTAAAGAAGTTCCATCACTACATACTCAGAAGCAAGGTGTATGCAATTGTACCTGACCCAATAGTAAAGATGCTTTTGATGAAAAAATGAACTTGGTGAAAGAAGAGGAAAGTGGATGGCAATACTTCAAGAATTTGATCTAGAGATTCAACCTATGCGATTAGTCAGAGGCCAAGGATTATCCAAAATGATCATTGACAACGAAGAAGGAAATCAAAAGGAATTCAACTTTGATGATGAAATTGATGAAGATGATCAAAAGAAGATGGTTGTATCACAAGTTGATAAAAATCAAGGTGTGGTGATAGATGTGTGGTACTAGAATATTGTCTATTATCTCCTACAAGATCAATGCCCCAAGTGGATGAACAGTTCACAACATAGGGGACTTAAGATGAAATGTGAGTCTTACAAGTTACTTGGTAACAAGTTGTATAAAAGAAACTATGAAGGGATTTATTTGAAATGCTTAGGACATGAAGAAGCTAAGGATGTCCTGGAACATTTTCATGATAAGTATGGTACAAGACATGGTTCAGCAGAAGCAACAGCTTACATGATTTTAAGATCGGGTTATTTTTGGCCCTCAATATTCAAGGATACTTTTGAACATGTACGTTCCTATCATACATGCCAAACTAGTGCTAACAAAGAGAGGCACCCAGCAATGCCACTGCAATCGGTATACGAGGTGCACCCTTTCCCAAAGTGGGGACTGGATTTCATTGGTCCATTAAATCCACCATCATCAACTGGACACACATTCATCCTTACAGCTACGGATTACTGCACACGATGGACAGAGGCTGAGACTTTCAAAAATTGCACTGCTAAGGTGGTGACAAACTTTTTGGAAGAACATATTGTTACCAGATTTGGAATGCTATTTTCTCTTGTATGCGACAATGGATCTGCATTTGCATCTGCATTTTTGACACAATGGGCATTTTAAAACAAAGTCATCATCAAATTCTCTTCAAATTACTACTTGCAAGGAAATGGGGTAGCAGAGTCTACAAACAAAAATTTGATCATTGTGATAAAATGACTATTGAAGGAGAACCCTAGGGATTTGCATACACAATTGAAATACACCTTGTGGACAGATTGAGTCAGAGTAAAAAAGGCCTTGGGTACTTCTCCCTATCTACTTGTTTACAGGCAAGAACCAATATTCCTGCTCAACCTCAAGATTCCTGTTTTAAAATTCATGAGTGGGTATGCTGATGAAACTGACAGAGTACAAATTTGATTGATGAATCTTCTAGAAATGGATGAAAAATGAAGAATTGCATTAGAACACATGGCTAAACATCAAGCTACTATTAAGAGATGGTTCAACAAGAGGGCCACAATAAAATCCTTCAGGATTTCTGACCTAGTCCTACTTTGGGATAAGGCGAAAGAAAATTCAAGTAGCCATACCAAGTTTAAATGCTTATGGATGGGCCCATATCAGATTACAAAAATTCTTAGAGAAAACACATTTAGGTTAAGTTCCTTACAAGGGGATTTTCTACCTTTGCCCATAAATGGGCAATTTCTGAAACATTATTTTGAAGCCTTAAAAAAAAAAAAGTTAGGTTTCATTTCCGCACATAGATTAAATTTTCATCTCTGCAATAGTGTTTACTTTTGCAAGTGTGTTTCCTTCTTTCTAAGTTGTGTGTTTTCTTTCAGTCATGTGTTTTCTTTTAAAGTCTGATCAGTCCTGGGGGGTAAGGTGTACTTGGGAATTTTCTTGAGATTTCACTAACCACTCTTTGGTCTTGATTTCAGGAGGAGGTATTTCTTTGTCAAAATATTCAGACGATTGTGTGTTTTATATCAACTAAGCAACATACATCTCTTATGGAATTAAAGGGACTTTTAGTCTAGAAATCAAAAGCCTAGACTAACAAGCTCTCAACACTTTGAAAATTTAAATATTTGATGGTGTTAGGTGTTGTTCAATTTCAAGTCAAAGATGACGAGAAATGATCCAAATTCTGACTGGTTCAAATAGGAGGGGTCTCCTCGAAAGGTTGCTAAGATCATTGTTCAGCATAAGAGTTTCTTACAAAGTTCTAAAAGAGGAATGCAAGGGATGTTCATAAGAGATCGAATCCAAGAAATGACACTGATGTTCTGACTAAACAATCTAAGTGTAGTCAGGATACAAAAACTTATTTAAAAAAAGAAAAGAAAAGAAAAGAGAGAGATGATGTTAAGTCAGAAGGATTCTACCGATCTGAATTGGCTAGAGGTGCATTACAAAACAAAGTGCCTTGCAGTCAAAAGTATTGTTTCATCAAAAGTAACATTTTAAAATGAAATGGAGAAATCATGCAAAAGGCTTGAAATTAAAAAAATGTGACATCCTACCAAGAGCCCTCAAACTGATTCTCTTATCTAGTCAAGCAATTGATTGACAAAGAGCCTTCATGAAAATTCTGAATGAATGAACTGGAAGGGGTGGAAGATTGTTTTGGAGTTGACAAAGGACTTTGATTGATGAAATCTTAATACATCAAAGAGAATGAATACACAATGTACACATTGAGTTTGAAGGTTTAGACTTCAAAAATTTGGATTGCAAGGTCATCTGAGATACGCTCGAGGTGTTTGAAGTTTGGTCGGTGTTTGACACATAGTCGAAGAATGTTTTCTGATGAAGAAATGCCTTGGTCATTTCTTCCTTTCTTCGGGGCTATTTGTTGTGGTATCCACAACACCTGCCCCATTCCTCACTAGGAATGGGGACCCCCTACTTTTTTTGACTCCCGGACTCATAGTTTGGGAGTCGAAAGAAGAAATCTCAGTTAAAAATAAAAATTAAAAATACAAATAAAAAAATTTCAAAAAAATAAAATAAATAATAATGATAATAATAATCAATTTCTCGTGTGTGCGCATATCAAGGCATGCACGCTTTGCAGAAACAAGGAAGGAAGGGGGGTTATAAAACCCCCCCCTTCCCCCTTGTTATTTTTATTTTTCACTTCATTTTTGACAGTGCTGAGAGGAAGGTATGAAACTTCCCCCCCCCTCCATTACCATGATCTCGCGTTTGAGCGCACGTGCGGCACTATCACCGCATCCCTCTGGGCCGCATGTGGTTTTTTCTCTACATGCCCTTTTGGATGCACAATGGCACGACCATTGCATGTGCCTTCAAGGCCACATGCAGCCGCCAGTTCATGTGAACTTAAGGATGCACAGCGACGAGGCTGCTATGCACACTTTCAGGGCTGCGTGTGGCCACTGCTCCACACGGTGATGGGCCGCTGCGTGCACCTTCTGGGCCATACATGCCACTCTGCCATGGTGCCCTTTTGGACATGTCCACGTGACTTCCACCGTGCCCTTCTTGACAAGCGCACGGTGCCGCCGTCATGCTCCTCTTAGATGCGCGCGAGCAGCCTCTGCCACACCCTTCTTGGCACACACATGGCCACCGCCCCAAACCTCTTTTTTTTTTGTTTTTTTTTTATATAATAGCAAACCCAAAAAAAAAAAATCACAACAAATAAAATAAGTTCTAGAATATCATTTTTTTTAATGTTTTATATGTATCCAGTAATTAATCATTCTTTTTCTTTCTGACGTGCAGGTAATATAATCAAATGGCATCCATATCTGGATCAACAACAAAGCCAGTTGTGTACAAGTTCCAAGGTGTAACCCCAAAGTCATGATTGCACAATGAACACTCTGATATCAAAGACATAGAACTTGGACACATGGACTTGGGAGAGTTTTTGAGGGTTTGTAACAACCCAACGAAAAGATCTTCTTTGAGATCCACCTTAATCTAATTTGGATTGGTAAATGCAACATCACATCCTGGGACCGTTTAGTCAACTAAATTGATTATGACCTTATCTCACCATTTTGTTCCTGAGGAAAGGGTGGTAAAGAGCATCACTGGGGAAGTGGTCTTAGATCTACAACTTGATAATATCGAGAGAGTTTTTCACTTACCTAGAGCTGATTAGTTTATCAGACTTTCATATGAAGTAGCTGAGAGGTGGCATAAGGATCATCACCAGGAGGTCATGGACATCATATATTCCTCATACTTCATTAAGAAGCCATCTCGAGGAAAGACAATCAGTAAAGTAGATATAGTTTGAGGATACATGAAGGATGACATTGGATATTCAATCATTCTCCTGAGTAGAGTTATGGGATTGCCTGCAGTGGGTCATCTTGCTCCATTCATGGTTAACTTCATTGAAACCATCAGACATGCAAAGATGCCACTAGATTGGGCCACCACACTTAGTGAGAATGTGTGTGATTAGTTGCGGATAGTAAAGGACAAGAAGAAGTTTTATATGACTTCTTATGTGGTATATCTACTTGCAACAAGAGCCATCGACTATCTTGAGTTGTACAAAAAGGGTAGTATGCAGTACCCTAATGCATGGTTGTATATAGTTTATCCTCAACTAGTTAAGAAGAAGCTCTCAAGGTAAAGCAAAGAGTATAGGATTGTGAATGATTCCTTTATCTTTTCCATCATTTGATTCATCAAAGGTGATTATGAAAAGAGATTGTCTGATGAGGCCAAGGCACCGATCACAGCTCTCGGTGCATATTTTATCCAATTCCAGACATTCAAATACATTCAGGTTGGTGGTGCATCTATCCATCCAAAGAAGCTCCCAAGGTACCCAACTGACAAGTTGGTTCTAATGGAAATTTCTCGACAGATTGAGTCAACTTATGAGAGGATCAAGAAACAATGAAGACCTTGTTGGGATTGGCCATTTGTAATAGGAGCATACCAGGTAAAGAGAAAGTAGGATATCTTGACTTTCGAGTGGGAATGGGAGAACTATCCTCTCAAAGAATATAACTCTCCTCGGCCATTCTTCAACAATGTTGGTAAAGTGGAAAATCTGGCAGGAAAAGAGTTCTACCATGAGGATGCCATTAAAGATCATTGGATGAATGCCACAAATCAGTATGATGTCTGTATCAGGGACTATTATAGAATGACTTTGTATTTATCAAACAAGGCTCTCCAATTGACCATCCCGAATGAGATAAGGCTACAAGATTAGCAGGAGCTACTGGATCCCTTATTCAATATAGATAAGGTTTGTGAGAGGCCCATTTTGAATGTAGAAGTTGATAGGGAGGAAGGAGATGATATTAATCATCGAGCAAGACATGTCATCAGAATGACAAAGAGTTGGATCAAGAAACCCTTTCCACTTGATCTAATTCCAAACATAGTGATATTCCATGCACATGCTCACCCAGAAAGGGTAAAGGGGAGGAAGGTCACAGTTCCTATCTTTGCGCTCAAGTCTCCTATTGGGCTAGAAATAGTCTACCAACTTAATTTTCTAGTGGGATACTACCATCCTTCAAACAAAAAGAAAGAAAAGAGCAAGAGAGAATCTCCTTAGAGGATCCAGATAGAGCATGTTGAAGAACAGGCCCCTGTGCAGCAACATGAATCTACTTCCCAAGACCCCCGAGACCCTGGAATTTCTCATAGGTTGATTTTCCATTGCCTCCTATTTTTTCAAGCCAACAAGAAGAAGGAGAGATTCCCAAAACATCCATTCATCTAATGCATGAAGAACCTGCCTCTCCTATGGTTCCACAAAGCAAAGGAGGGTTAAGGTTAGAATGAAAAAGAGGCAAAGAGTTTGTAAAAGATTAGTGCCTAATCCATCTATTCCTAAAACCATTCCTAAGGAAGAAATAGCTCAGGATGAGATAGAGTCAGATGGGGAGGAAGAACAAGTGTCTTTACAAGGGAGAACTCGACTTGCCAAAACCACAAAATTGGAAAGAAAGAAGAATGTCACAAATACCCCACCACCCACCCAAGATGAAATGGTAGAGCTCTCTTCTTCAAAAGATGAAGTACAATGATGGGTGAATGAGCAAAGAGATCTAGGCAAGGATATTCTCTCCATTCTAGATTTTGATTTCATGCTAGTGGGTATAGAATTGGTTAGAGATAATATTAGAGATACTCCTACAGGTGAATTTCAACAGTAAGATTGGATGTAGATGCCACTTGAGACACAAGGTCCTCATCCAATGCCCCCATCTTCACCTCAGGCTATCATGGTAGATAAGGTTTCAATGATACCTCCACCTCTAAGTTCAGAGGAACATGTTTAGAAAGAATCATCATTACAAGGAGAACCAAAACCAAGGACTACTAATGAGCCACCAAAAGAGACACAGGTAATGGAATGTATACAATAGCCTTCCCAGGAAGTTCAGGATCAAACTACGGCATCTACAAAAATTGAGACTAGAAAAGAAGAACCCTCACAATAGGAAACTCCAAGAAAAAGTGATAGAGGGAAGGAGGTAGCTGAACACATCCCTTCATCATCTAGAGCCAAGGTTATAGAAAGACATATCCCGAGATGGTTTTGGAAGGAAATAATGAGAAGTGCTAAGCATCAATTCCTTGCTTCAAAGGATGATATTTGTGACATTATGGAGATTTTGAACAAGCCTAACTCTCTATTATAGGATGCAACACCATTTGCATTCATTACCAGTACTCAGAATAAAGACTTATTTGCACAAGTGGCTCATCCTTCAAAAGGTATACATGAAGAAGTTGTTAGCCTTTAGGACTATGAAGTGAAGGATATCATGTTAGGGAAGCCTACACAGGATACTTCTTGATAGATGATGACTGTGGGAGTCAAAGAGGTTCTTAACCATATGGAACGTGATGAGATTGAAATCAGAGCACTTCAAATGCAAGTTGAGATCTTGAAAGGATATCTAGCTGAAGTTATTGGTCCTCTTGATTCTGAATGCCTTGAGGAGACTTTGACTACCATTCTTAAAGAAGGGGAAGGTGTATGTCTTAGTCCATTCTTGAGAGCTTGTGAAGATTGGCGAGACAACCTTGAGGATAGGGGTGTCACTATAATTACAAGAAGTCTAAAATTATTACATGCTACACAAGATAATGTTGATAAGATCATGGCAATTTTGAGGTAGGACTTCAGCATTATGGATGAGGTACGAGTTTGGAGCAAGGATTTGAAAATTCTATAGGCCATAAAAGGACAAAGGTACTGCATTCTAATTGATGTATATACTGGAGAAGAGCTAGACATGATAAATGATTGGATAGAAAAGATTGCAAAGGGAAATAAAGTGATGGAAACATTGCATGATGAGATACATAGGCTCAAGGACCAAGCTCGAGAGTGAATTTTGGAAGCAAAAAAGTAATATAGTGATGCATGCTTAGATATTTTTGAAGATGAAGAATGAGAGAAGCTTTTACCAATTGAGGTAGTTGTGGAAAACTTTAGAAAGACTTTAGAGGAAGCATCCAGTGATGAAGACATTATAAAGCCTTCAGGACAGAAGAAGCATTGTTAGAGTTGGATACCAAACTTGGGGATTTTGCAAAAACTCGAATTGAGGTGGACAACTACAGACAAAAGGTCAAAGATAAGTATTAGTCTTTGGATCTTCCTGATAGTGCTAAGATTACTGAGATTATAGAGAAATTCAATGGCAAATATCCAAACATATCTTTAGGATGAAGATAAACAAAACCTAGATGCCAAAATTTCAATTTTGGCACTTAGAAAAAATTTATGATTTTTGACTTAGTCGAGCTCCACAGCTTTGCAGGTCTACAATTCAAAGATGCACCGACAGTTGACTGCCAGTTCCAAAAATAGCACTTTCCATGCATTGGAAACAAATTTTGATGGCAAGTTAACTCTAACACACATCAAGTGAAGGGCCAGCTTCTATTTTTGGCATCTCCATGCACTTCTACTTCGACTGATGGCTTCCTCCTACTTTCTCTCTCATGCTTTCATTATTTTTGACATGTAAAGGGGTCATGCATCCAGTTAATGAATAAAATATGGATGGAGTCCCTCTAAGCACCAATTAGATTACCATTTTGTATATATTTAGTTTGTTTTAATGTTTTAAAAGCATTTTATTGCATTAAGATATCTCTCACTCTCAATACAAATTGACGAGACAATTTCTTATAAATACCCCATTGTTAAATGTAACAAGGGCCACCGGTATTATGCAATAAAGTTATGCTTTTGGTGCTAGTATTCGGAGTGTAGTTATTCTTGCCTAGATGTGTCATTTTTTTGTGGATTTTATTCATGAGATTGTGATTGAGCCAAAGGTTTATTGTGTTGTTTTTGGTTGTGTGATCTTTTAGTTCTGGTGTTTGCTATAGATATATGAATTTCGTTGATGTAACGAGCTTGAGAAGAGATCACCCAATTGTGTCTACATAGCTTTTTGTCTCGCATGAGCGCACTTTCCATTGCCTCGCGATTTGATGAAGAGTTAAACATCATTTGATTTGTTACAGATTCTCATCGACGATTATATTAGTGGATTCGAGGAAGCATTGCTCCTGTTTTCATTGGTTTCCTACCGATTTCTTCAAAGGTTTAACTTGCAGTGTTTTGTTTTTTGTAGCTTATGTCCGTTTAGGAATTTCACTTTCAAGTTATTTGATTTCATGTTATTTTCTTTCAATTTTGTTATTTGCTTTGCTAACCCCCCTGTTAGAATAGGACCTCATAGTAGTTGCATTGTTAGAATTGCATTCATTGGAAAATAGAAAATACAAAAAATATTGTTCTTTTGGTGTGATATTTTGAGACAAGGAATAGATTTTACTTGATTCCAAGGTAAAAGAGTTTTTGGAACTAGCAAAGGCCTCCTCATGAATATTCACATTTATCTTCTACTGAAGGGATTTTGGTATGTCGCAAGACAAACACTGAACCTTGGAGTGGATCTTTAAAAAGATTTTCTTTTCAAGAGAGGAATTACACTATGGATTCCTGCCATTGACCTCGTGCAAAATGAATGCCCAACAGATCCATGTAAAAATGGCTCTATTTTTGCTTTCATCCTCTAGAGGGATAGTGTCTTTGACAAAATTACCATTGTACTTGATTTGAGGTGTCAACACAAATTGTCTCTTTGTTTCAAATGGTCTCCCTTAATGACAAGGAGAATCAAGAAGAGATGTCAAAGATCGAACTGGTTCTATATGATATTCACCCATTCCAATTTCTATCAGCTTGAATGACTATTTGATTTGCTTTAGCTTGTTATCATAATGGTCTATAGATTGCCTAATAGCAAGTACAAAGTTTTTGGTAGAGTTTAGCATGTTATAGGTATAGCTAGTACTTGTAGGTATAATGACTTTAGAGCCATGAAATGGGAATTTTATGCATTGATGGTAAGTACAAGGCACAACTTGCATATTATGTATCCATGGTCTTCCTAGCAAAATATTGTAAGCCAAGTGAATGTCAAGGACTTGACAAGTGACATCCCTTTCTATAGGACCAATTCAAAGAGGTAACACCACAAGACCTAAAGATTTTCACTTGACTTTTTCATACACTTTGATAGTTATCTTGTGATGAGGGTTAATGGACTCTTTGGAATAATCCAATTATCTAAGCAGAGTAGCAGAGATAATATTTAGGCCAGCACCATTATCAATGAGCACTTGATAGACACATTTCTAGTGTATCATGATCTCAATGTGTAGAGGTTGATTATGTGGATGACTCAATGAATTTTTGTCCTCCTCAAAGAAGGACATATAGTAAGGTGAGGTTAGATGACCTACCATAGATTGGAACCTCTCAAGATCAAGATCTTGAGGTACATTTTCCTTAGCGAGGGCTTTTTTGAGGATCTGCAAATGAGCAAGTGAGATTTTGAGCAATTCAAAGATCATGATTTAAGCATTAGTTCACTATAACTAATCAAGGATATCATAGCTAGTAGCTACAGAAGTTGTTGCAAGCTTTGTTCCTTTTCTAGATGAACTAGCAAGAGGTTTTTCTTTGTGTTGTTCTAGCTCAGGATTAGAAGGCATAGGGCCTTTGAGTACCAACTTTGCATGGGAATGTGTAATGGTGTTAGCACAAGACTGTGATGGTTCATTGTCAAACATATTAGAATTAGAGCCCCTTAAGACAAATGGTGTCTTAGGTTTAGATTTGTCTTGTTTTCTCTTAATGGTAATAATATCAGCATACTCAAAATCCATAGGTTCAACCATGTTGATCACATTGTCATCATAATAGTACATATAGTTGACCTTGTTACTAGGTTTCTATTTTGAGTTTTCTCCTTTTCATAGTGGGGAATGGCTCCTTGAAAGCCTTTTGATCTGTGTTCTTGTTATGTCCATCCACCATAATGTCATGAACATCAATTAGGTCTTGGAATTTATGATGCAAGTTGATGTAATTACTAGTTTTGTGACCTTTTTTCTAGTGATATTCACAAAATATGGTTTTGTTCAACCATGGTGGTCATGGTTGTGGATCATAAGGATGAGAGTTATCTAATGGATAAATGAGCTTGTTTTGTAGCAAGGTATTGTAGACCACATTCAAAGGTTCACCAAGAGGTGTGTATTCTCATTTTTGGCATGTGACCCAAGATGAGGTCTGTAAGGTTGATGGTTGCCTTAGTAGGTTTAGAAGTAATGTTGTCAACAACTCCATCATGCACAACCTCTTAGTTTTTGTTCACATACTTGGATTTTTTGTTATTAGAGGTGGATCCTTGTTTAGTGTCCTTTTAAAGGGTTAGTTCACCCTTTTTTACCATGAATTCCTCTATCTAAATAGCTTGTGTGACCATGTCTTTAAAGCTGCATGGACCTTGAAGTTGAACTCTATACCCAAAATAATATAAGAGATTATCAGTGAAGATATCAATATTTTCCATTTTAAGAATCTTTCATGAATAATTGGTCTAAATTTGTCTCCATATCTAAAGGAATATGAGGAAAGGTTCCCCAACTTTCTGTTTAAGGTTACACAAGTCTTGAATGTTAATTGGGTGTTGTGTATTGATAGATTACTATTGGAAAAATACGTTACTAATCTCATCAAACATTTTGATACCAGTAGGCAAGTGTGAAAACCACTCCATAGCCTTCTTGGGAATAAACAAATGAGATATGTCTGATTATGTATAAATTCCATAGACAAGGCACTGAGTTCTTGCAAATGATCTTGGGGATCAGTAGTTCCAAATTATTTATCATACTTAGGTAACTCAACTCCTCGTGGAAAAGGAGGGATGTCTATACTCTTGTCAAAAGTAAATGAACAAAGAGCATCTAAGGTGTATGTTTTTGTTGATTTGTCTTTATCACACATCATTTGGGCTAATTGTTCTTGAATGATCTTCAATTGTTTTTGCAATTTGGATGTTTTAGTTTCCTCTTTAGGGGTAATGATAGTTTCAATGTTAAAGTGATGAGGTAGCTTGGCTCCCTCTTGGGAAAGTTTTAGAAAGTGTTTTTCTTTCTCTTTGTTAAGCAAGATTTCCAAGACCTTCTAAAAAACAAAAATTCTTACAACATTTTTTGATGTGTTCATGATGTATTTCCACCTCTTCCTCATTCTCATTAGTAAAAGGTTCCTTATGTTGTTTATTCCTATGTTGATCTTGGTCTCTACTATGTTCTCCATGTTTGGGTTCTTGATCAACCATTATAGGAATGAGATAAGTTTAATTGTGTTTTGGTTGAAAAGGTCCCTTGAATAAGGATCCAGCTGTGTTGTTTGGAGATGTATGACCTTTTCTAGTTTCAAGATCCTCTTGATACAAGGGATTCTTGGTTTGTTGTAAGTTTATTGAGAACATTCTCTGGACACAAGGTGATCTAATAGGCAAAGGAGATCATGAAGACTCCTCACTAGATGAACTAGAGATAGATCATGTATAGATTGGAAAGTGACCTCTACTATTATTATGACCCCTAGCTCTACCTCATCTAAGTCTAAGGGGATTAAAAAAATTTCTACTTCTTGTTGCCACAGTCCTAGACAAGGACAAAAAGAAAAAAGCTAGACAAAATACTACACTAGAATGTAGTCTCAAAAAGAAAGATAAGAGTGTTGTACACTAAGGTAAAAGTCATCTAAGTAATGGCTAGAACAGAGAAATATTATGACTATCATGACACAGAGTATGAAAAACACTAAAGGTCAAGGACAAGATAACTAAGAAACAACACTAGTTTGCATGTAGGTTAGAAGTTGTAAGCTAAGCAAGACGCTAATGTTTGACACTGTTTGGAAAAGAGGTAAATTGTTGCAGATAAAGACTAGACTTAGAGTGTAGATAGCTCTGATAGAATAGGTTGATATTTTTAAGACAAGATCCCGCATGAATATTCTCAGGGAACTACATGAAGAAAATCAAAGAAGGCATGAAGATTTAGAACAACAACTTTGGACTAATTTTCTCATGCGAGGACATGCACAGAGCCATGCGAGGAGTTGAAAAATGGACAAAAGGACAAGATTCTAACATAAAAAGGGTACAAGGCCACATAAGGACTTAGATAGGGTAGCATGAAGAAGTACTGACTAAAAAGGTTATTGTGAAAAAGAGGAGTCTTGACCTTCAGTTTGTTTGATAGATTTGGACAAGTTTAAGACTTGATAACAAACATGCTTTATCCCTATAACCAAAAATGGTAAAGGAAGAAAAACCTTTGTCCCAAACTTATGTGCATGCATTCACCTCACACAAATTTGTCACCCCACTAGAGGTTGCCTATGATTTTGGTGTATTCTAAGGGCTCAATAACCTATAAGCTAAATGAACACCCTTGTGGTAGGGGTCAAGCATGTATACCACTGTCCAATGCCTAGGTACATGCCTATGGTGAGTATCTATAGGAGAGATTCTTCCCCCTCCTTGCATAAACATTAGGCCCCCCTTTTGGAGGTGAACTAGGTAGCAACTAAAATTTTTTTACTTGGCTTCCATTCATATTAACCCCTAATGCCTTCGCAAGAAAAGTTGAAGCCAATAGCCCACACCAACATCTAAAAGTGCATACACTTGACTAGTAAGATTGGGGCTGGCACTGACTAGTGAAAAACATAGAGCATCTTCTTGATATGTGAGGAAATTAATATGGCTTTGGAGTCTTTCACTCTACAAATCTTCTTTATTATAGTGAGTTGGAAACTCTGGCAAAAGGAGTGTGCTCACTTGGGTCATTCTCAGAGGTTGGATTACTCTAGTAGGCCCTCTAAGGGTTGACTTAGATTGGTGGTTCAGATCTAAGGGTCTAAGTTTCTAATTTCCCTCAAGGGGAAAGAGAATACTCCTCTACCTCATCACCTTGCCCAAAAATGCAAGACATGTTAATCACCAAGCTAGCTTAATCAATCCAAAATTTCATGTGATGACCCCTTTTTTCAAAATTTTAACTTGTATTCAATTTTAGGTATAAATTAGGAAATCATCAGAAAAACAACCTAAGATCCTTTCTGCTGTTAAGTAATGTGAGGAGTTGAGCATTAACATTAATTTATGGGTTTCCATGGAAGATTTCTCCTCATAGTATTAGGTAATCTTTCTTCCTGATTATGATCAATTCGAGACGATAGAATGATAGTGCAGAGGGCACGTGAAACAAGGTCCAAACATATCTGACAACTCTTCAAAATTACTTTGCCTTTCCCCCCCACCAACTCCCTATCTCAAAATTTCATAGCTCAGGAAAAGATACCACCTTCCATACTATAATTCAAAATACTTCACAATGTTATTCAAGCCTTTATATATGTGTGTGTGTGTGTGTGTGTGTGTGTGTGTGTGTGTGTGTGTGTGTGTGTGTGTATGATAACAATATCCTTTGATTGCACATAATTTGTTAAATAGTTATGTATTGATATCTAATTGAACATATTTCATCACTATATATATACATATATATACATATATATATACATATATATAGATATCTATATATATACATATATATACATATATAAATATACATACATAAATATATATACATATATATATACATACATATATTTTATATATATATATAATCTAAACATGGTAATATTGTAAATTATTTTAATAACATATATGTTCATTGCAATAATTATCTTCAATGTCATGTGACAATTGTTTACTAATCCGTGAAAGAAAACAATATTAAGTTATAGCTCAATATTACCTACGAGATACTTAATGTAGTTGTAAACTCAATATAGCATTTAAGGATTGTGTAATTTGCAATCTTACATTCAATATCATGTGTGTCTTATTAAGATATTATCGCATGCAAATGAAATACACATTAAGAAATTCCTTTAAATATTATTGTGAGACAAGTATTATGGGAATTCGCTCATACCTGTATCCGGATTGCAGATGTATTGCCCTGTTAACGTGGTCTTGTAAACTGGATTACAATGTGATGTCTTGAAATAATTATATATGTCCCACATCCATCCACAGAATGTGGAATATTCTTATAACGTATTCAAAATTGGTTTTTATATATCATTCCTTCTTCTCCTGAATGTGAAATATTGGTTATGCCGCTTGATGCAATCCCTTGATTCGTATTTTTTCTACCTCCCATTTTCCCTAACCCTAAGACAGGTATTAATATGCTATTTGGTAGTCACCACATTGCGTTGTGTCTATTCAATATAACTTAGTTATATTTTAGTTTCCCTATCTGCATCAATTAGTATTAGATTATATTTAGCTTGGGCATATGTACATAGTAAATCTTGGTAATTATGTATAAGTTCCAATGATAATAATTAATAATTAGGGTTTCCTGAGTTAGAAGATGTTTGAATAATTAGGTTTAGGTTTATGGAATTTAAATAACATTTATAATATTAATAAGGTTTATGTATTAATATATTGTGAACTAAAATACATTTAAGGTTATGTTTGTTCGCAAGAAATGGAAAAATGATTAAAATAATATTTGAAACATTTCAAAGTAGTATCAACATATTAACATATTAAAATAATATTTGTTGTAACTTATACAATTTTCTTGAAATAATTCTTAGAGATTTTAAATTTAATATATTAAAAATCTACATTAATCCAGGTACATTATAGTCCCCCCTTCCTGATTTTGCTTGTCCCCAACCAAGGCTGACTGAGAAAGGACTTCTTCTCCAACCCATGAAGCATCTTCTATGGGAATATTTTTCCACTTAATTAATTATTCTAGAATTGTCTAATTCCTTAGTCTTCATTCACACCTTTCAAGAATAATTTCGGGTTCCAAAATGAGCTTCCCCTCATTATCTAATGGTGGTAGATCACTACAAGGATCTATGCTTTTCCCAAGGATGCTTTTAAGCTGGGAAACATGGAAAACATTATGGATCTTACTATCCTCAGGTAACTCTATTTCATATGCTACTTCTCCTATCCTTCTGAGGACCCTATATGGTCCATAGAAATGTGGCTTTAGTTTTTCTACTCCATTGACTTTGATGGAAGATTGTTTGTATGGTTGTAATCTCAAAAATACTAAATCTCCAATTTGGAAGGACCTTTTTACTCATTTCTGATCAGCATATGTCTTCTGTTGATTATAGGCATGGTGGAGGTTATCTTTGAGAGTTTTCATGATATCAATATTTTGTTGAATGAAATCTTTAGCTCCAGGTACTCTGCTCTCTGGATTGATCATATCTCCAAATGTAGTAGCCTCATATCCATATAATGCTCTAAATGGACTCATTGCAATTGACATGTGGTGGGTATTATTATAACAATATTCTCCCAAGTATAGCCATTTGATCCATGACTTTTGTTATCTTGTTACATAGTTTTTGAGATAGCCTTTTATCCATTTGTTAACAATTTCAGTTTGTCCATCTATTTGGGGGTGATAGCTGGTGCTGGGGGGTCAATTTAGTTCCTACTAATCTAAAGAGTTCCTTCCAGAATATGCTAAGAAATTTTCCATCTCTATCACTAATTATATTCTTTGGCAACCCATGTAACCTAAAATCCTCTTTAAAGAACAATTCTACTATTTGTGGTGCCTTATAATGTATGGATATGGGGAAAAAATGTGCATATTTGGTTAACCTATCCACTACTACCATGATGGAGTCCTTTTCTTGTACTTTAGGTAAGCCTGTAATGAAATCCATAGAAATGCTCTCCCATTTTTTATCTGGAATAGGCAATGGTTGTAATAGACCAGTGGGATAATCATGTTTAGCCTTATTTTTCTAGCAAATTATACATTCTTGGACATATTTTATCACATCCTTCTTTTGGCCTTTCCATGAGTATCTCTCCCTTATCTTCCTGTAGGTTTTGTAGAATCTAGTGTGACCAGATAGTGGGTTGTCATGATATTCCTGCATAACTATCCATTTAACATTAGAATTTGCTGCAAGTAGTATTCTTCCCCTATATAGTATGAGTTCTTCAACAATTTTGATTTTATCATTAGTTATGCTACCTTCCATGATTTCTTTGGTCCTTGGATCCTTAGCATATTCTGCAACAATTTCATTTTTCCAATCGCCTATGATGCTAGTAATGGTATTCAATTGGCCCTTCCTAGATAGAGCATCTACTACTACATTATGGGTTCCTTTAACATATTCAATATCAAAATTATACGCTTGGATTTTACTTACCCATTTCTAGTGGTGATCATTAAGGTCCTTTTGATTCATGAAGAATCTTAGACTATTGTGGTCTATTTTAATGTTGAATCTTCCACATACTAGGTATTGCCTGAATTTTGCCAATGCATGCATAATAGCAAACATTTCCTTATCATAAATGGAGTAGTGTTGTTCTATTTTTGTTAGTTTCCTGCTCTTGAAAGCAATAGGGTGTTTGTTTTGCATAAGTACAGCCCCAATTCCTTCACCAGAAGCATCACACTATAATTCAAAGGGTTGTGAAAAATTAGGAATAGTTAAGACTGGACAAGAACTTATTGTCTCTTTTAATTCTTCAAAAGCTTTTTGTGCTACCTCATTCCACCCAAAATTTCCCTTTTTTGTCAAGTTTGTTAAAGGAGTTGCTAATTTGGAGAAGTTCTTCACAAATCTCCTGTAATAGCTACACAACCCTAAGAATCCTCTAAGTTGTGTTAGGGTTTTGGATTTTGGCCATTCCTTGATTGCTTTGACTTTTTCTTCATCCACACTTACACCTTTGGCACTGATTTTATGGCCGAGATAAAGAATCTCTTCTAATCCAAATTCACATTTTGATGCCTTTTCAAATAGTGATTCAGATTCTAATATCCTTAATACTTCTTCAATATGTTGAAGGTGTTCTTCCCATGACTTGCTATAGATGAGAAGGTCATCAAAGAAAATAAGGAGGAATTTCCTGAGTTGTTTCTAGAAGATATGATTCATACATGACTGGAAAGTGGCCGAAGCATTAGTGAGACCAAAACGTAGAACCAAAAATTCAAAATGTCCATAATGGCATCTGAATGCTATCTTGGGAACATCATCCTCCCTCATTCTAATTTGATGGTATCCTGAACATAAATCAATTTTAGAAAAATATACAGCTCCATGAAGTTCATCAATAAGTTCATCCGCCCTAGGAATTGGATACCGATTTTTTATAGTTTTCTTATTTAGTGCCCGATAATCTAAACAAAATCTCATTGTTCCATCTTTCTTTTTCACTAGTACTACTAGAGATGCAAAAGGACTGGAACTACGTTGAATATGCCCTAGGCTAAGATTTATTGGATGGTCTTTTCAATTTCATCTTTGTACTTTTGAGGATATCGGTAAGGGGTGGTGATCACTGGCTTAGCATCCTTTTCCAATTCTATAATGTGTTCAAATCCTCTTTTGGGTGGCAATCCTAGTGGAATTTCTTCAAATACCCTCCCATGTTTTTTAAGGATAGGTTCAATATCTATATGGATAGCTGATTCCTGAGGTGTGGATTTATTCAATACCAAACATTGTGCAACCCACTCTCCTCGACCATGCCATAGTGTTCTTTCTATTCTTTTGCATGAGACCAATTTTGCTGAACCATTGGGTATTCCTTCCAATGTTATTTCTTCCCCCTTGTGCTCAAAGTGGATTTTTAAGTTTGGAAGGTCAAACCTAAAACATCCCAAAGAAAATATCCATGGACCTCCTAGAATTATATTTGAATCCAGTGGAACAACATGTAGATCTTCTCTGATGGTGTGCTTCCTTCCCAAAGTGATTTCCTGTTGTGGAATTACCTTTGTACATTGCACTAATGATCCTATGGCCTGAATGATAGTGAAACCTTTGAACTTCTCAATTTTTAATTTCATTCTGTTGACAAGTTTTTCATCAATGTAGTTATGGGATGCTCCACTATCAACTAATGTAATGACTTTTTGTCCATTAAGAGTGCATCTAATTCTCAAGACTCAATTTTTGGATGGTTGAGTCATAGTAGCTATCACTCCATATTCTTCTCCCTCTTCTCCATTATCTTGGTCACATTTTGCCTTTTTGTTGACCTCTTCTTCTTCTAGATCTTCTTCTATTCTTTAGATGCAACCTCTTTTTTCACATCTATGTCCTAGTACCCAATCTATTCCACAATGGTGACAAGTGTTTCTTTTTCCATTACAGTTATGGTTGGGTTCCCATGGCTTTTGGCATTTAAAGCATACATTTTTCCTTTTAAGTTCTTCTTGATCCTTTCTAGGAATAGGTTTTTTGTGGAATTTATTATTTTTGTGATTTTTCATATTAGGTTTATTCTAGGGTTTGATATTTGTGGTTGAAACTTCCAACCTTAATGCTATTTCAAAAGCATCATCTAAAGATGAAGGTTTTAAGGCACTTACTAGACCCCTTAATGAATATTTCAATCCTTCTATGAATAAATATGTAGAGTGTTCATCATCTACTCCTGTGACTTGAACTGAAATCTTTTGGAATTCCTTAATGTAGTCTTCTATTGTTCCTTGTTGTCTTATTTGAGTCAGTTTCTTAAAATTTTCTTGGGGGTGCCTTCTATCAAATCTCTTAATGAGTTTCTGAGAGAATTCTTCATAAGAAGTAATATTTTGGTGTCCTTGAGTAACAAGACCATGATGCCACCAATTTTGTGTTGTTCCTTCTAAGTGGAGGATTGCAAATTGAAGTGCATCACCTTCAGTCATTGGACTAAGGGTTAGATAGGTGTTTAGTTTTTGCAACCAGGCTCATGCAGTAAACTTTTCAGATCCATAAAAATTTGGAAGTGTTACTTTGTTTACTTTACTTCTAAAGTCTTGATTTTGAGTGCTCCTTTCTCTTTTATGTGTCTCCTATCTGTTGGCTTCACAAAATTCCCTGAATGTGATTAATTCTTTAATTTTTGGTTCAAGGTTGGCATAAGCTCTGGCATTCTCAATAGTAGTATTGGTTGTTTATCCCTCTTCTTCCATTGAGGGGCCTTCCCTGGGTAAGAAGGTAGGTTTGGGCACTCGAGGTGGTGAAGCTCCATTATTTGCTGAATGGTTTGAACTTATGTCCCTTCCACCAGAATTATTACTTTTAAGATTCTTTATGGAATTTCCCATGTTTTGCAAGGCTTGAAGAAGTGCTTGATTTGATCTTTCTATTTGCTCTGCTAAGGTTTGGTTTATTTGTTCCATAACATTTCTAATTTCATTAGATAATTTCTCACTCATTTTTGCTCCTCTTGTCATTTACTATATTTTCAGAATGGCAAGATTAGTCTCTGATACCAATTGTGTTGACCCCTTTTTTCAAAATTTTAACCTGTATTCAATTTTAGGTATAAATTAGGAAATCATCAGAAAAACAACCTAAGATCCTTTCTGCTATTAAGTTATGTGAGGAGTTGAGCATTAACATTAATTTATGGGTTTCCATGGAATATTTCTCCTCATAGTATTAGGTAATCTTTCTTCCTGATTATGATCAATCTGAGACGGTAGAATGATAGTGCAGAGGGCACGTGAAACAAGGTCCAAGCGTATTGACAAGTCTTCAAAACTACTCTACCTTTCCCCCCCACCAACTCTCTATCTCAGAATTACATAGCTCAGGGAAAGATACCACCTTCCATACTATAATTCAAAATAATTAACAATGTTATTCAAGCCTTTATGATATATATATATGTGTGTGTGTGTGTGTGTGATATCAATATCCTTTGATTGCACATAATTTGTTAAATAGTTATGTATTGATATCTAATTGAACATATTTCATCACTATAAATACATATATATGTGTGTGTGTGTCTGTATATATATATATATATATATATATATATATATATATATATATATATATATATATATATATATATATATATATATATATATATATATAAAATGTAAACATAGTAATATTGTAAATGATTTTAATAACATATATGTTCATTGCAATAATTATCTTCAATGTTGTGTGACAATTGTTTACTGGTCTGTGAAAGAAACAATATTAAGTTATAGGTCAATATTACCTGTGAGATACTTAATGTAGTTGTAAACTCAATATGGCATTTAAGGATTGTGTAATTTGCAATCTTGCATTCAGTATCATGCATGTCTTATTAAGCTATTATCGTATGCAAATGCAATACACAATAAGAAATTCCTTTAAATATTATTGTGTGACAAGTATTATGGGAATCTGCTCGTACTTGTACCCAGATTGTAGATGTATTTCCCTGTTAACATGGTCTTGCGAATTGGATTACAACATGATGTCTTGAAATAATTATATATGTCTTGCATCCACCCACAAAATGTGGAATATTTTTATAATGTATTCAACATTGGGTTTTATATATCATTCCTTCTTCTCCTGAATGTGAAATATTGGTTATGCCACTTGGTGCGATCCCTTGATTCATATTTTTCCTACCTCCCTTTTGCCCTAACCCTAAGACAGGTATTAATATGCTATTTAGCAGTCACCACATTGCATCATTTTTATTCAATATAACTTAGTTATATTTTAGTTTCCTTATCTGCATCGATTAGTATTAGATTATATTTAGCTTGGGCATATGTACATAGTAAATCTTGGTAATTATGTATAAGTTCCAATGATAATAATTAATAATTAGGGTTTCTTGAGTTAGAAGATGTTTGAATAATTAGGTTTAGGTTTATGGAATTTAAATAACATTTATAATATTAATAACATTTATGTATTAATGTATTGTGAACTAAAATACATTTAAGGTTATGTTTGTTCGCAAGAAATGGAAAAATGATTAAAATAATATTTGAAACATTTCAAAGTAGTATTAAAATACTAACATATTAAAATAATATTTTTCTTAACTTATACAATTTGCTTGAAATAATTCTTAGAGATTTTAAATTTAATATATTAAAAATCTACATTAATTCAGGTACATTACATTTCCTTTCTCAAGATTTTGATTCCCTAAAAGGAAATCATCATCCCTTCACAGAAAAGAATCATACTAGAGAACCACTAACTTGCTTGCCTCCCTTTTGTGCCTTGTTTCAGAGGCTTCTAGGTTTTTTATTTACTCTTGGGCATCACTTCCAAGTAGTAAAGAGCATACTCCCTTATTCCCCTATCTTGTACCCTACAAAGTTCACAATCCCTAATTATACTATGTGTGGAAAGAAAAAAGAAGATATGACATTTTAAGTGGGTTTGAAATAAGTCTTTGACATGCATATCTTTAACAAGCATCCTGCAATCACACAGTTAGTACATGTTTCAAATTTTTTGATAAGGGTGTCTTTGTCAAGCATCCTGCAAACAACTATTATAGTACAAAAAACTAGAAATCTAAAAGAAAATGCTTTAGAAAACACTATTAGTCAAACATAATGATAAAATAAATTTTGGAAAACTATATTTTGCATGTGCTGTTGCAAAATTTTGCGTGAAATCATGCACATGTTTGTGTCAGAAAATGATGTACCTCACAAGGAACTGCACATTTGTGCACTTTTTAGCACAAGAAAGTGTGATGAAAGGGGTGAAATCTTTAGTTCTTCATACAAAAATGAGATTTCTTGCACAAAAATATAGAAAATTGTACGGATGAATGCCACAGAATCATTAAAAATGTAGAAAATAGAGTAAATGAGGTGAGAAATTTGATTTTTTGGCCCCACGGTGGGCACCAAAAATGTATATGTGAAATGTAAGCCTTTGATCCTCACACACACTTCAACACAGTCATTACCTAAGAGATCATCCTGGAATGAACATTGAATTATTCATCCAATTAACCTATTGCCTTCTAACTAGACAGATTTTTCCTTTGCTCTCAGAATGAGAAGTGAGAAACCTGACCTCTAGTACGAAGGATTTATGCAGCTATATGAAAGTGGAATTAAGCTAATATGATATGCATTTTAATCTAATAACAATAAAAGAAAATACGCTATATGAATGTATTTAAAATTCTAGATGATATTAATACTAGGCAATTATGAAAGCTATGAAAGTATTAAGCGAGTATCTATTCTAATAGTAATTCAATGCAATTCAATTCAACCTCTATAATGAGGAATTAAAGGCCTCTTAAATAACATTCCCAAAATCAATCAACAATCAAGATCAATTGGGATGAATGATCAAGATTGAAGCTAAGATTCGGTTAGGATGGAAGATTCCCTATTTAGGTGAGGTTAACTAACTTAGATCTTTAGTGTGATGGAGAGTTAACTAAATTTCACCTGAGTATGAGAAAAATTTGATTAGCTCAATTCCAATTCAAAAGATAGATCACTCAGAATTCCCATTCTTGAACTGAAGATAAGATTTGAAAAAAAAAAAAAAATTAATAAAATGAGATATGACCTCATAAATGGATTTTTTTAATTAATTAAGTAATTAAACCCAATAATTAAAATGAAGACATTATTAAATTAAATTAAATATGTTTAATTCCTTCTTACATTAGCTAAAGAAGTAATTTGATTTAATTAAAGTATGAACACTTATAATTAAATTGAACTTAATCAATAGGTTTAATGTAGCTAATATGAGTCAATACTTAGGAATTAAATAAAGAATATAATTAATACATATTAGGGTTTTTTGCATTTAACACTTACATCAAGTAGTGAGTATCAAAATTAGAATTTCCTAGTAAAATAGGACTTAGGATTGACTAAATAGATTAGAATTGGTTTAGCATGAAAATATGCCAATTTTGGGGTATTACAAGAAGAACCTTATGTAATAAGGGAAGTGATGAGGAACCTATTCTCAGGAAATGTCTTTTCAAGACCAAATGTAAGCTAGATGGAAAATGTTGCAAAGTGATCATTGATAGTGGAAGTTCAACAAATTTTGTATCAGAAGAGTTGGTTACAATGTTGTAGTTTCAAAGGCTAAATCATCCTAAACCCTATCATGTTTCATGGATCAAGGATGAGCGTAAGATATTTGTAAGTGGATAATGTGTTGTGAAGTTCAAGATTGGGCACAATTTTGATGAAGTTCTATGTGATATTATTCCTATGTATTGTTTTCATATTTTGTTGGGTAGACCTTGGCAATATGATAGATATGTTATGCATAATGGAAGATTGAATACAAATACTCTTTGGGTGAATGGAAGAAAACAAGTATTGTTTCCTTTGATTGAAATTCCAAATGAGGTTAATTGTACTATTGTGAGAATTTACATGGTTAATGGGAAATAATTTGAAAAAGGAATGAAAAGGAACCAAGATTGTTTTTCTATAATTCCTAGAGGACCGAGTTTTGGTAGTAATGATTGAGCAATAGAAGTTAGTAATGACCAAGTGATAGTACAAATTGGTAGAGGTTGTGTACCAATAGAAATTGAAAATTTATTGAATGAGTATCAATAAATTGTTGCAGAAGATATACCTAATGGTTTACCATGAGTAAGAAGTATAAGTCATTATATGGATCTAATTCCTAGAGCTAGTTTTCCAAATAAAGAACCCTATAGATTGATACCTATAGAGAATGAGGAACTTAACAGGAAAGTGAATGAGTTGTTGTAGAAAGGTTTGATTAGAGAAAGCTTGAGTTTGTGTGTTGTACCTATTGTATTAGCACCTAAAAAGAATGAAGAATGTAGAATGTGTACTAATTCTAGAGCTATTGACAAGATTACAATGAAATGTAAGGTTTCTAGAGCTATTAACAAGATCACAATGAAATATAGGTTTCCTATTCCAAGGATGGATGACATAATGGATTGTTTGAGTAGAGAAAAGTATTTTACCAAGATTGATTTAAAGAGTGATTATCATCATATCAGAATCAGAGAAGGTAATTAAAGGAAGATTTCTTTCAAGACAAAAGATGGTTTGTATGAATGGTTTGTAATGACTTTTGGTTTGACTAATGCACCTAGTACTTTCATGAGGTTGATGAATGAAGTTCTCAAAAGATTTTTGAGTAAGTTTGTGATTTTTTAGTTGGATGATATTCTGATATTTAGTAAGACAAAGGAAGAACATTTTGAGGATGTTATACAAGTATTGCAAAGATTGAAAGATGAGAAGTTGATTATTAACTAGAAAAAGTGTTATTTTATGCAAGAGGAGATTGTGTATTTGGGATTTGTGATTTCAGCTAATAGATTGAGAATGGATCTTGAGAAGGTTAAAGTAATCTTGGAATGATCTACACTTGAGAATGTGGGTGAGGTAAGATCATTCCATGGTTTGGCTAGTTTTTACAAAAAATTTATAAGGAATTTTAGTTATATTTGTAGTGTTATGATTGAGATAATGAGATGAGATAAAAAGGATTGCAAATGGATGTATGGGGGTGATAAGAGTTTTGATACTTTGAAACAAAATATTTTTGAGTTACTTGTATTAGCTTTCCTTGATTTCAATAAGGTATTTCAAGTTGAATGTGATGCAAGTGGTAGTTCAATATGAGCTTTTTTGAGTCAACAAGGTAAATCTATTGCTTTCTTTAGTGAGAAGTTGAATAATGCTAAAAGGAATTATTTTGTGTATGATCAAGAGTTTTATGCTATTGTTTAAGCCTTGAAGAAGTGGAGGCATATTTTATTCTTAAGGAGTTTGTGTTGTATACTAATTATAAAGCTTTATAGTATTTGGAAAGTCAACACAAATTGAATCAAGGACATATGAAGTGGGTTGAACACTTGCAAAGTTTCACATTTGTAATCAAGCATAAAAGTGGAGTCACAAACTATGTTGTTAATGCATTGAGTAGAAGACATTCTTTGTTGACCAAAATCAAGGTTGAGGTTATTGGTTTTGATGAAATGGGAGTGTTGTATGATATTGGCCTAATTTTTCATAACCATAGAGAGAGTGAAGAGCACCAAATCTATCATATCACATGAGTAAGTATGATTAGTATTTTATTCAAGAAGGTATGTTGTTCAAAGGAATTCAATTGTGTATCCCTAGAAGTGTTATGAGAGTTAATTTAACTAAAGAAAAATATTGTGGACGATTGGTTGGACATTTTGGAGTTGATAAGACATTGATTTTGTTGAAGGATAAGTATTATTGGCCATATATGTATAAGGATGTTCAAAATTCTGTAAGGAATTGTGGAGTTTGTCAAGTTGCAAAAGGAGTAAGTTAAAATACTAGATTGTATACACCTATTTCTATTCCTGAGAAACCTTGGAGTGACATCAATATGGATTTTGTTCTTGGATTACCTAAGACAATAAAAGGATATGATTTTATATTTGTTGTTGTGGATAGAGTTTCTAAAATGGCACATTTCATACCATGTAAGAAGACATCAAATGTTGAGCATATTGATTAAATTTTTTTCAAAGTTATTGCTAGATTGCATGGATTAACAAGAAGTATTATTTATGTCAGAGACAATAAGTTGATTGGTTTATTTTGGAGGACTTTGTGGAAGAAGATGGGTACAAAATTAAGATTTAGTTCTACATTCCATCCACAAACAGATGGACAGAGAGAGGCTATGAACAAAAGCTTGGGTAATTCTTCGTGATGCTTAATTGGAGATGAACCACATAATTGGGAGCTATATTGGCCTATTTGAGTTTGCATATAATAATTATGTGAATAGGAGTACAAGGAAACCACCTTTTGATATTGTTACTAGAATGCATTCTAGAGGAATATCATATTTAAGAGATATTGCTAGTGAAGAGAAGAGAACAGTTGCAGGGGAAGATTTTGCTAATTTTATGGAGTCTTTGCATAAGGAAGTGAAGTTAAAGTTGGAACAAAGTAATTAGAAGTGTAAGAATAATTCTGAAAATTCTAGAAGACATCATGTTTTTGAAGCTCATGATGAGGTAATGGTTGATTTGAAGAAAGGTAGATTTCCTACTAGAATATACAATAAGTTGAAATTGAAGAATTTTTGACCTTGTGAGATCTTGAGGCAGTTTGATAATGGAAATGCTTATGAAGTTGAATTACCTAATGACATGGTTATATCTCCTATATTCAATGTTTCTAATTTGTATAAGTATCATGAGTCAGATGATGAAGTTGTAGGAGTTGAGAATCTGACTCCGATAGTGCGCCAAGATCACTTGCAATGCAAATAGCTTACTGAAGAGAAACCTAGGGAGAAAAGAGCTTGAAGCAAATACCGCACAAGAATATTTCACAATATGAAATTAGGATTTTGTATGTGAAAATGGAATGAATTTACAATGAGTGAGAGACCGAATAAAAAGGCCTCATGGAAGCTTGTAGAACAAGCTAGAATGAGGTAGGAGATAAGGTTGACAACTAAGCACACATCCACAAGAGGTGGAAAAGATAAGTATGTTAAAGGGAACAAACTCTTGTGTTGTCAACAACTAACCTCAACTACATGCATTAACCTAAGTAAGCTTTAAGTAATAGAATAAATAATTAACAATTAATTAATTATTTACTCTAACACCCCCCCTTAAGTGCAACTTAGGGGAATCCCTTAAGCTCACAAAACAAAGGAAAAAATGCAAAATGGGTCTCAGCAACGAGGCCATTTTAGGTACCCAACTACAATGAAACTAAATACAACCTCTGTAAAATGGGGAAAGAGAGAAAACCCCATGGGAAAAACTCTCCTCCAAAAAGAGGTAAAAAAAAAATGCTGAAAAAAACATGAAGTGAAGGAAGGAAGGCCTCAACCAATCCCCACAAGGACAATTTCTATAACCCCAAGCATTGATTGTAGCTAAAGAAAGCGAGGCAATGCAAAAAGATTAGTGAAGATGTCTGCAACCTGACTAGTGGTAGGAATGTACTCTAATGCAATAGCACCATCCTAGATCAACTAACAGATGAAATGCATATGCAACTCAATGTGCTTGGTATGTTGATGTTCCATTGGGTTGTGAGAAATGTGGATGGCACTCTAATTATCACACCACAAAATAGTGGGATGATCAAGAGGAAATCCAAACTCAGTCATCAACTGATGAAGCCATAAAGCCTCCTGACTAGCAAAAACTGCGACCCTGTACTCGGCCTCTGTAGATGAAAGTGCTTGAGCATGCTACTTCTTGTACAACCATGTGATGGGACCAAAGCCAAGGCAAAAGAAAAAGATAGAATTAGACTTTTGATCATCAACATCACTGGCCCAATCTGAGTCAATGTAGCCAACAATGTGTGGAGTCCCCATAGTGTAATGAATTCCATACATGAGTGTGCCTTGAATGTAGCATAGAATATGCCAGGCAGCTTGCCAATGACTCTCATGAGGGTCTTGAGAAAACTGAGAGAATAGGTCAACCACAAAATAAAGATCAAGGTGAGTGTGTGTCAAGTACAATAGGCTACCAACCAACTTCCAATACAAAGTAGCATCCACTATAGATGAAGAGTAGGAGGTAGACAAAGTAAAACCTGACTAAAATGGTGTAGGAGCAACCTTACAATCAAGCATGTGAAAGCGATGAAGCATGTCAAGAGCATACTTCTACTGATACACAAAAATACCAATAGGAGATTGATGAATTTGAAGACCAAGAAAGTAGTGCAGCAAACCAAGATCAGTCATCTTGAACTGGTCCATCAGTACGTGCTTAACATCCTGGAGCATGGATGACAAACTACCTATAAGGATAAGATCATCAACATAAAAAACAAGAATCAGAATCTCATCACCAAGATGTTGAATATACACTATGGGATCGGAATGGCGGTGAGTGAAGCCTGTAGACAACAGAATTGAGTCCATCTTCTCATACCAAGCCCTAGGGGCTTATTTGAGACCATACAATGAATGTCAAAGCTCGTAAACCAAGGTGGGATCCTACAAAAAACCTGGAGGCTGCTCCATATAAATCTCCTCTATGATATCATCATGTAGGAAGGCACTTTTCACGTCCATTTGATAAATTGACCATCCCTATGAAGCTGCGAGGGATAAGACAAGGCGAATAGAATTCATCTTGGTGATAGGGGAAAATGTCTTAGAATAATCATCACCCTTGACTTGCAAAAAATCCTTCACAACAAGACGAGCCTTATACTTATCAATGGAACCATTAGCAGCATACTTAGTGCGATAAATCCACTTACAATGCACTAGCTTTCTCCCCTTGGGAAGAGAACAAAGATCCCATGTGTGGTTCTTCATTAAAGAAGAATATTCCTCCTCCATTGCACTATCCCATTCTGAATATCATGTCCCCTCCACAAATGTTTGAGGATCAGTACTAATAGCATGACTGAGTAGAGTAGAACCTATAGTATGAGAACAGGTGCGACGGGATGTGGATGGATCACCAGCTAGAGATCTTGCAGCCTCAACAATAGCTCAAGCCCATTTAGGCATCTAAGGAGGATCTTGTGGTGGAGGTATATCGGGATCACCATGATCATCATCCTCATCATCCATGAAACAAAGTGGAGATGAAGAGGGAGTAGTGGGAGTAGGAGGAGATGCTAGAGGTGAGGAATGAACTGTAGGAGGACTCTCATCAAACTAGACATTCCATCAAAATAGGACCTCTCTAGAATTAGGATCAAATAACTTATAAGCCTTCACATCCTTGCGGTAGCCAACAAAAATTAGTGGTCGGCTCTTCAGTTCCATTGCTTTACTCTGAGCATCACGTATAAATGCATATGCTATACTCCCAAAAACTCTGAATGGCAACACATCAGGCTTGACATGGGACCAAGCCTCCTTAGGAGTCATATGTCAAAGTGCCTTGTGAGGCATCTGATTCTAAATGTAGTTAGCACAATTGACTACCTCTGCCCAAAAGCATGAATCCATGGACCTAGACTGAATCATGCAATTTTCCATCTCCCAAAGGATTCTATTCTTCCTCTCGGCCACACCATTCTGTTGAGGAGTGTAGGGCACTGAAAGCTGATGCTAAAGGCCATGCTCAGAATAGAAATCTCTAAAAGCTTGGTTCACATACTCCCCCCCATTATCCATGCGTATCCACCAAATAGAAAGTCTAGATTGCTTCTCTACAAATGCCATGAAAACTCAAAATGAGTCAAAGGCATCAGACTTGTACTTAAGAAAGTACACCCATGTGTGTTTGGAGAAGTCATCAATGAATGTAAGCACATATCTAGCACCTAAAAAAGAAGCAGTAGGAAATGACATGAGGTCACTATGAATCAACTCCAAAGGTACTAAAGCACGACTGGCTCATCCATGTGGAAAAGAATCCTTATGTTGCTTGCCAAGTGCACATCCCTAACAAACACCATCTAGATAGGAAATCTAGGGAAGCCTAAGAGCAAGTGCTTGTGTGCTCATCTGCTAAAGATATCTGTAATTGACATGCCCAAAATGTTCATGCAAAAGTCTGCTTATTGAATCTACATGTGCAACTAAACATTAACCTATGTCATCAGAAGACTCAAATCCATCAAATCTGTAGAGGCATGATGCAGAGTCAACACTCCCAGTGGCCATGATCATCTTTGGATCATGCAAGCCCCGAATGACCACATCATGTGGTGAGAACTCAACTGTCTTCCCAGAGCTAGAGTGGCAAATCTGATAGATAGATAGAAGGTTCATCGAAATATTAGGAACACAAAGTACATCCTATAGAGAGCCCCCAACCAAAGCAATAGTGCCAGAAACCAAAATTGAAAGTTGTGAAGAGTTCCCAATTGCAATCTATGTGGTGGCATAAGGAGCAAGTGAAGTAAGCAACTTAGGAGTATTTGTTAAGTAGTGAGAAGCCTTGGAATCAAGAATTCATAAAGGCATTGAAGTTGTAGCTCGTGCAGAAAGAGCATGACCTTTCCCTATAGGTGGAGATGAAGACTGAGGAGCTGAAATGTGATGCTCCTTCATGGCTTCCTCTAAAGCCTCTAATCATTTCCAACACCTGGAAACTGAATGTCCATCTTTCCCAAAAAAACTGTAGTTCTCACTCGATTTCTTCTTGGTCTTGGAGGTAGACTCATCCAACTTTGAAGAATCTTTACCCTTGGGAGGGTTTGCTAGAGGATTAGTTGGAGGCTTAGGATCATATTTTGATGTTTCTTTCTTCAATTTTCCTTTCTTCTTTGATTTCCCCTTAGAATTTTGAGCAAACAATGCTTGGTTGGAAGAGCCAGAGCCATCAACCTATTGGATCTTTGCCCTTTCCCTAGTCAACCTATCACAAAATGTCTCAAATGTAGGCATCCTATGTCTATCTCCAAGGGCATCCATGGTGGAGTAGAAAGTAGAAGAAAAAACCTACTACTGCCCCTTCAGCTTTGAGAGTATCAAAAATATGCACTCATCATCTATTTTGTTTTTCCCACATCCTTGTAAAATTGCACGTAGGGATTTGAACTTCATCAGAAAGTCCTCGATGGTGGGAAAGTTGCTTGGTGACAAAGAAGTCAATTCTACATCAAATTGAAGTGCTCAAAACTCATTCATTTTTCCAAACAAAGTCTAAAATTTTTGCCAATAATCCCATGGAGTAGTCAGACCATCCAGATGAAATAGCAGACTGTCTGAAATGTGAGTGCAATCAGTCCCATGGCTTCATCCATTTTGTTCCTATGCTATAGAACCTCAAAAGGTTGCATAAGAGTAGGCTAATTCTCATCCAGACAAGACCATAGACCTCTTGACATGAGAAGTCTAGTCATTTGTGCCTTCTAGGTGTGGTAGTTGTGTGGTGTGAGACGGGTTACAGATGGATCCGCCATTGAGAGAAAGAATAAGACAGAAGTAGAAGGGTCTTAACTGAAGTAAATTATAGAAAAGAAAGACACCCCCCCCCCCCCCCCAAAAAAAATAAAAAATGTACAATAATATCTCCCTTATACCACAAAAATAACAATGGAAAGCAAAAAACTGAAAAAGAACCTAGATTTGTTGATGTAGAATAGGAGGAAACACAAGCCTCTACTTTGACACCAAAAATGGGAGCTCAAATGAACTTGGAATCTTATGAAACCAACAACAATTCTCCATCTCTGAGTCAGCTTTCTGATGCTTCTTTTGGATCACAAAAATACATCTATATGCTCAAGTTATAGCCAAAAAATTGATTGCTGCTCCAAAAATGCACCTTGCTGAAAAATTACAAACACTGGATTAAATTTGACACTTGTATGGCCATCACGAGGATGTCAGCCACCAAAATGATGATTTCAGTGGTTGGAAAGATGATGTCATCTTGCCAAAAAATGATGTCAGCATGGGTGCGCTGAAAGGTGACATAAGCTACTGAGAAGATGGCGTTAGCGTCGTACAATTGCTAAAAAATGACATCACGTGTCTAAAAGTGACATCACCTATCAGAACGGCATCTTGGTGGTGAAATGGTGGAAACTACTAGTGGTGGTGTCACTCAAGAGGAAAACTCGGCGGTGCCGCTAGTGGTGGTGGTCTCCAGGTTGCATGTTGGAGGCGCGTTGGCAACGCTTTGGCAGAGCATTGGTTCGGTGGCACTACGGCCATAGTGTGGTGGCACTTCTGGCTAAGTGTTATTGCTGGCAACGTGCGGGTGGCCCCATGGTGGCACATGGGAACTACTATGGTGGCACAAGGATTTTTAATTTTTTTTATTCTTTTTTCATTCTATTCATATGTACGGCTACCTAGGAGGCTAAAAAATTTCCAAAAAAAAAAAGTCTGAAGACAAAAATGAAAAGTTTTATATGAATCTTAGTTGTAAATGGCCTTCCAAATCTAATGGCAGTGTCTGTTTGACCCCGAAGTGCTTCAAAAAATTGCTCTACCCTCGATTTGAAGAAAAATTGCACAAACAAACTAAGGTTTGTGACTCCAAATTATGGCTTCAAAAATCCCTCGAACAAGAAGCAATAGGGAGGCTCTGATACCATGTAGGAGTTGAGAATCTGACTCTGATAATGTGCCAAGATCACCTACAATGCAAATAGCTTGCTGAAGAGAAACCTAGGGAGCAAAGAGCTTGAAGCAAATACTGCACAAGAATATTTCACAATATGAAATTAGAATTGCTATGTGAAAATGGAATGAATTTACAATGAGTGAGAGATCGAATAAAAAGGCCTCATGGAAGCTTTTAGAACAAGCTGGAATGAGGTAGGAGATAAGGTTGACAACTAAGCACACATCCACAAGAGGTTGAAAAGATAAGTATGCTAAAGGGAATAAACTCCCATGTTGTCAACAACTAACCTCAACTACATGCATTAACCTAAGTAAGCTTAAGTATTAGAATAAATAATTAACAATTAATTAATTATTTACTCTAATAGAAGTTGTTGTGTTAGATGATTATCCTAAGAAGTAGATTGAAGAGGTTGAATAGGTATTAGATTAGAGAGTTAGTAAGAGCAAAAGAGGAAAAGACTACTATGAGTATTTGGTGAAGTTTAAGAATAGACCAATGAAAGATGCTACATAGATTTCCCAATCTGAGTTGAATTCAACTCAAGTTGTGACACTTGCATGATTCGAGAGAATAATTTCTTTCTACCCTAATTTTTTGATGTAGGAGAATCCTATTTCTTTGCAATCCTATAGTTTGTTCATTTTGATAGTGTTGATTGAGTTCTTCCAGACCTTTCTGAGCTCTTTAGTGTTGACCAAGTTATTCCTATGGGGATTGAGTTGTATATGTGTTGGTGTTGAATTCCTAGTATGTGTTGAGTTCCTAGTATTTTCCAAGTTCCTGTTGGTGTCAAGTTCCTATTTGTATCAAGTTTCTATTGTTGCCAAGTTCTAGTATGTGTCAAGCATTGCTAAGTGATAGTTTTTTATTGGTCCTTCTTTGACTAAGATGTTTGTGTTTTAGTTCTTAGTTGGAGTTGACTTTTATATTTAATTAGGATATTGGATTTAATGATAGGATCTTGTCTAGGGATGTGTTTTTGTTTCAAAACATCATGTTTCAAAATCTTCAATGAGAATCAAATACATCTAGGGGAAGCTACTTCCCATCTACAATATTCCCATTTAGACATTGGGGCCAACTATAAGGCTATAGCCTTCATCTACTTTAGGCTCTGCAAAACATAGTTGGGTGTACCTCAGATTCATTCATATGGTACCAGTGTTAATGCATACACTTGAATCTAACAAAGAAGATAATACCCTTAATCTTCTAACACTTATACAAACAACATAGACATGAAATAGCTAGAATCGTGACATATGAACTAGATAATCAAAATGAGGGTAACATTTTTCAACTCTTCAATAGAAAGGGAAAAGGATTTTGACTATAAAATTGATTTCAACATAACCCAGACACTAACAACATAAGACTTTTATGCTATAGCAAATCAGTGCCTTCTCTATTGGGCAATCCCACAAATCACTCATTTACATCCTTGAAATTCATTTATACATTTCATATATTAGAACTTCCTAATCTATCCATTCACCTTGTGAATCAAACATCTACATCTTTTTTAATCTCATACTCAACCTATCCCTTCATGAAATCTACAACCCAGTGATGAAAAACTAAGCATTTACATGACTTCTTGAATCACAAGAAAAATAGATCAACACATACAGTCTAAAATAGATTGCAAATAAACAATATGCACCTTGTACATATATCACAATAGATCACAAACAACATGAACATGAGACAAGATTTAGACTAAAGATTAAACTTGTTGCTGCACTTTTATTCATTTCCTTGAAACAAATACATAAAGGATGCATGAAAACAACTTATGAAACTAGAACTATTTGTATTCTCATTACTTGATGTTCATTACAAGAGAAATTTTGGGCATGAATGGTGGGATCACAACTAGAGCTTTTCTCAATAGTTTGGAAATAGTCAACCATCAACAACCCTAGAGAAAGGGAAGAGAAGAGATTAAGAAGACATGAAGAATTCCTGGATCAGATCAGATGATATCATTTGTCCACTTGGAAAACCTCCATCTGTTAATGAAGAAAATCTCTCTACTCTCCCTCTCTATTAACTACAAATTAGATTTTTTTTGTTGCTTCAAGAAAGCCTTGAAAATATATCAATACTGATAGAAACATCTAACTGAAAAGATGCCAAATTTGATTTTAAGACAAAGGAAAAAACACCCATCAAATGACCTCTAGAGGAAAAATATAACTCTTAGAATTATTTTTCTCCAAATCTGGAGTCAATATACTTCATATCTACTCCCCTAACTAATTTTGATGCTTAATGATGAAATTTTTCCATTCTACTAAGAATGCCCCCCATTTTACAAATCTTCTTGTAGCCCATACCAGTGAACACATGTGCAATTTTTGATTCCATATTCAGATATCTCATCTTCTCCTCATTCCAACAGTATACTATAGTACATATTTTTGATGAAAATCACCCCTTTTTCATGCATTTGAAATTTTAGGTTCCAGTTCATGCTCAAACATTAAAATTGAAACATTTAAAAAGGTCTATAGTTTAAACTATAGAAAACTTTAAAATCATTTAAATTTTTCCATCATATGACTTGCAAATTCAAAATTTTAAGAAAATCATTAAAAAAAAAAATTTCTCAATTACACATTTTTCCTGTTTCTAGAATTTGAGTCAACCCTTTGTTGACCATCATCTAGAAACTCCTAATTTTCTAGCTCCTACTACCTCATCATTTCCTAGTTGGACACCTTACCACATGTTAGCTCTTCACTTGGTCGTGGGCTTAACTCCTAACTCCACTTTAACCTCAGCAACTAGGCGATTAACCCCTCATTACACTATCACGCCTCTATTTTCTTAACCATAGTCAACTATGGAAAAACCACAAAATAAGTATTTTTGCATGGTTGTGGCATATTTTCAACTTAACACTAACTACTAGTGAACTAGCGACTGATAATTTGTGAGCATTTTTGCATCGTCGTGCAGTTTTATCCTAATCACATGGTTATCTATGCAAGTGCTTGATTGGGTGCCACATGGTCATTGATGATATCATCACTTTTTTTACTCCAACTATATTTTTGTTCAAAATTTGGGTTAAGTCATCATCAACTATTATCCATCTAGGTGGGCTGCCATGCAATCCTTTGGCTTCCAAAACCCTTCTTTCTTCAAGAAAACATGTAATCATGCCTTGGAATATAAAAAGAGTATAATTACTCCTCACCTTATCAATGTGGGATTAAGCTTTTAGATTGTGGCTTTCCTTTTTCTTGTGGGCTACTCCTCCATGATGAAGGTTAGCAAGGGAATCGTTCTAATGGAATGGCTCAATTGAGATGCGAGCTCTTCTATGAGTAATGACTACGGTTTATAACATAATCTCTTTGTAAAGAGTCTCTTAAAATTTTGATAGAAGACTCACCATAATGACTAAGATGATGTTTTTCATCAATAAAACATTTAGTCTTCTCATATTTGGATGAACCCCAGATGTCAGATTCAAAAGTGTACTTTGAGTACCATAGCTTCTATAGCTGAGTTGCTCATGCAGTCTCCTAAAGTACCACAACATGATGATTATGGTGACTTTCCTAGAGTTTTAGCTAATGGATCAACAATAGAATCACAATTATTTCTGATGAAATGTCTTGCCAACTCAAACTTCACATTTTAGTCCCAAAATTGTTTTTCCTTGTTGTGTTGTGGATGAATGGAATAGGAGGCTGCTCTACATCTGACTTGTTATTTTGTGGTGACTAATTAGGAAAGTACTATACATCATAAATTTTGGGCCATGGCTGACATATGGCCGAAATATGGATAACATGTTATAACCCTAAAGTGACATAAAATTACTTGTATAAAAGGGTTTAGGGTTAGGTATTTTTCATTAAGTTGTGATGTAAAATTGGTTCTTGCACTAGTATTGAGATGTAAGGGATTACTAATTGTAATTAGGTTATAATCACTAGATCGTAATAATATTGGACTTGTCATTTGGTGGATGTCGCCCAGCGATTGGGTAAACCACGTTAAATCTTGGTGTCTTGTGTTCTTTTTTTTGTGATCTATTATTTTCTATTATTGGTTATATTTGCATGTAATTTTTATTTCTATCTGTGGTTTAATCCTAACAAGTGGTATCAAAGCGAAGTTGTTTTTAAGTTATCCTCTATAGGAGAGTCTCACGGTTGAGAGGGAGCGATGGCAGATGAAGGTAAGCTAAGGGTTGATAGGTAAGATGTCAAAAGAATTGATGCAAACCCTAGAAAAACTATATGAAAAGCCCTCCACTTCAAGCAAGGTATTTCTCATGAAGCATTTATTTAGTATGAAAATGGAGGAAGGTGAATCTGTTGCAGATAATTTAAATGATTTTAATACTATTACTAGTTAGTTATCTTTTATGGGAATCAATATTGATGAAGAAATTAGGGCTCTCTTGATTTTGTGTTCTTTGCCTGAAAGTTGAAATGGCTTGGTAATGGCTATGAGTAATTCTATTCCTAGATCTAGTACCCTAAAATGTGAAGATGTGATTAGTGTTGTTTTGAGTGAGGAAACTTGTAAGAAAACCTTAGGTGGATCTACATCAAGAAGTGCTTTGAATGCACAAAGTAGGGGTAGAATGACTGAGAGAGGGAGTAACTCTAGAAATCATGGGAAATCAAGAGGAAAGTCAAAGGGAAGGAGGTCTCAATCGAGAGGACCAAACGACTGCTAGTACTGTGGGAAACCAAGACACAAAAAGAAATATTGTTGGAACCAAAAGAAAAATGAGGGAGATAAGCCAGATGGAGACAAGGAGGAAAATGTCGTAAGTGATAAATCCAAAGAGGATGTTTTGCTTCTATCTTTAGAAAGTGTTGATGATTCATGGGTTTTAGATTCTAGTGCTTCATTTCATGCTACACCTCATAGAGGTTATTTTATTGATTATGTCCAAGTGGATTTTGGACTTTTTTATTTAGGGGATAATGAACCCTATTAGGTTACTAAAAAGGGAAAAATTAAGATTAAGGTGTAGAATGGGAATCATTGGATACTACATGAGGTAAGACATATTCCAAGGCTAAGTAGAAATTTAATTTTAGTAAGGCAGCTCGATGATGAGGATTGTGTAGTTACTTTTAATGATAAAAATTAGAAGGCTTCAAAAGGTTCCCTTGTAGTAGCAAAAGGTGTGAAAGTAGGCACCTTATATCTTTGTACAGGTCATATTGTTCCTTCTACTTTGATTGTTTCAGAGAAAAATGAATATTCATGAACAGTTGTTGTAGTTGAGTAGGGAGAATAAATAGCTGCTATAAATTCTAATATAGTTTTATGGTACAATAGACTTGGGCACATGAGTAAGAAAGGTACAAAATTACTTCATTCAAAGAAAGTTTTACCAGGTCTAAAATGTGTCAATATGAATTTCTATGAAAGTTGTGTGTACGGAAAACAAAAGAGAGTGAGTTTTGTAAAGACTAGAAAGGAAAACAAAAAGGAGAAATTAGAGCTTGTGCATACTGAAGTATGGGGACCAGCTCAAGTATATTCCCTTGGAAGCTCTCATTACTATGTTACATTTATTGATGATGCAACAAGAAAGGTATGGGTTTATTTCCTTAGATAGAAATTTGATGTATTTCAAATTTTTAAGAAAAGGAAATGCTTGGATGAAAATGAGACTGGTAAGAAATTAAAATGTTTCAGATCTGATAATGGTGGTGAGTATTGTAGTCATGAATTTGAAGATTATTTCTCCACTAATGGTATTCAATGATAGCAAATTGTTCCAAGGACTCCACAAGGAAATGGAGTGGCTAAACGCATGAACAAGACTATAATGGAATGTGCAAGGAGCATGAGGTTACATGTTGGGTTGCACTTACACATGTGGGTGGAGGCTATCAATACTACTATATATTTGATTAATAGAGGTCCCTCTAATCCTTGGGGTTGTATTATTATAGAGGAAGCATGGACTGGTAAGAAGGTGAGTTATTCTTTTCTCAATACCTTCAACTATGAAGCATTTTCTCACATAGATTTTTAAAATAGAACCAAGCTAGAAGTTAATTCAAAGAAATGTGTATTTTTAGGATATGACATTAATGAATTTTTTTATAGGCTTTGGGATTTTGAAAATCAAAAAATTGTAAGAAGGGATGTCATATTCAATATGAAAGTGTTCTTCAAAGATCTATTGCAACAACATGAGAAGAAAGAAGATGATTATGTAGTGCTAGATGATACTTCAAAAGTTGATGTTCCAGCAATTCCTTGTGATGTGCAATAATAGTAACAATAAATACCACACACACTGGTGACTGTTAGATGGTCAACAAGGCAAATTAGACCTCCCAAAAGATTCTCTCCCTCTTTGTATTCAATTTTACTTACTAATGCTAGTGAACCTGAAAGTTATGATGAAGTTGTGCTGGTGGATACTAAGATTCAGTGGGAGTCTACAATGAAAGATGAAATGGACTATTTGTTGAAAAATAAAACTTGGGATTTATGCAAGTTGTCTGTAGGTAAAAGAGCTTTATAGAATAAGTGGGTTTACAGGTTGAAAGAAGAGGAAGGAGGTAAGACAACATTTAAAGCCAGGTTAGTTGTGAAAGGATTTGACATCATGTCATGTCCCCTTCTCAATTTTAGTTTTGGGTGACAAAATTAATCTATCTCCACATCCGAATAGATTAATATCAATTTCAGGTAGGATACTCTCCAGTCACAATGGGGAATTTAATTTAATTTATTCTAGGACTTTTTAAAAAGTTGCAGAGCTAAGTCACTTTAATGTTTTAAAGTTATTTACTTTATAAATAGCTTAAGTGACTATAGGACAAAAATGACTTTTAATCCCACATTCCTTGTACGTGGTACTTCCCCTCATTCTGAGGCTATATATTTATGAGTTTTCATTGGGATTAACATAAGAATATTGATATTAAATACTCATAAACCTACTAGTTTCTTGAATGTGATTGGAAATGCTTAAGGACAAAAACCCTTAAGAGTATTGGCAGAATTTGGATGTAGCCCCAGTAATTTTGCCATCTTTGTAATATAAAAGAATTACAGTTGTGCAATTTCTAGGAGATCGACTGAAATTTAAGAGATAGGGAAGCATGACTGTTAACAAAAATGCCTCACACTGTAGGTGAATGGTATTATGTGCAAGCTTATCAGCACAACCATGGAGTAAGTGTTTATTGTTTACAAGTTAGATGTTTGAATGCAATCTAATTTTCTTTCAAGAGGTAGAGTTTATTAGTTAGCAGTATTATTGCAATGGTTTGAGAAGTAGTAGTAGGATACTATTCTTAGTTCAGTGGGATTTAACCAATTGAGTGGCAACATTAATCACATCTAGAAGACACAGTTGGTAGGGTGTAGTTGTTTTTGTATTGGCTGGGTGTTGCACTCAGGATTTTATAAAGTTATTAACAGAAGCAGGGCCTTTGTATATGTTCATGTCAGTGGAAGAAAGACCAATTGATGTACCCAAGGTGAAGGCTTACCACAACATCATCAACACTATTAGCATTGTGTATGGTAGTGATTAGTGACTCAACCAATGAAGTCTCATAGTGGAGGTCATGGTCATGTAGGCAAACAGGTGCCCCCAGCACATAAGGAAAAGAAGAATGATTAATAGGAGTTGTTAGGTCATGTGAGACTAGAGTTGGGTCTTTTCTTGGGAGGTAACAACAAATATTGGTACCCACATTGGTAGTAAGAAAATATTCATAGGCCAGACTTAAAGTGTTGTCTATTTCCCCACCAACATTAAAGTCATGTCTCACTAGAAGGGCTATCACAGGTCTTGGTTGGAATAGGTGCACTTATCTTTTCCTTGTTAAACTCCTTGCTCCCATTGTAACAGTTGATAATATAACTACGGATTCAAGAGGACTCTATAGTTGTCAATATAAATGACCAAGAATATGCCTATGAATTTGAAAATAATGTGGAAAGTCAACTATAGAGTTATTACCTTCAAACTATTTGATTAAATGTTTATAGCTGGGAGCCCGTAATACAAAAGAAATCATTGAATCAACAAGGACATAATTGATCATCACTGACTGTGGTTACTTTAATTGTTAAAGGTCCATTGTCTAACACATGAAATAGAGTGAAAGTTGATTGGTTGCTATAGCAATCATTCAAATGTGTTTCTAGAACTATTGCAAACTATTTGATTTAATTCCTCATTGGTTAATATCTAGTATTTTGATTCAGAACTTGTATCAGAGTTTACTTCATCTACACAATAACAGATATAGAAATTTTTTAAATGTTCTTGCACTTGTAAAATAGCTGAATATATTAGAGAAAATCATAGTAGAGAATATTATAGTGGTATCAAAGCCATAGATCCTACCAACTTGTGGGAAAATTTATTTTTGCAGGTTCATTAAATAAAATGATAGTCGAGAATGAGTAAAAGGCAGTATACATTCTGTTATCTTCAGCCAGAAAAGATAGAATCTTCAAAACATCTTGTAGTGGAAGATAGTTATTCAGTAGATGAGGATATAAGTTTTAGGCCAAAAGTACAAGTTAAAAAAACTACTAGAATTGAACAGGTTCAAGAACAAGTACCAGTTTCTCCAATGGAACAAAATGACGAAGCAATGGATAGGGATGTAATAGAAACCTTGTAGGCCATTAGCGATGCGTAAAATAACCTTGCTCCAACATTACAATAGCTCACATGTGCCATGCAGCAGTTAGCTCCTATAAATAGAGGAGCATCAAGCCACTATAGGGGGTGGTAGCATTGTAGGATTACCCCATGCAGCAAGAGCTCCTACTCGGAATACAAATAGACCCTTGATGCCCATTTTTGTGGGAAATAATGCTAAAGAAGAAGTGGCTCAAACCACAACCCTAGCTTTGTTACCTGATAATGTTATGGAATTATATGATGAGTGGGATTTATTTCTAGATCCAATCAAAAAAAATTTGACTTTTGTTCAATATATGAACCAAAAGAGGGAAGCTAAGAGACCCCAACATGATAGGAGGCCCAAGATGAAAAATAGGGATCTTAAACATGTTATGAACAAATTAACATTTCCCACTTTTGATGGTAGCAATAAAACTACAGCCAAGGCATGGATTCATAAGTTGGACACTTACCTAACACTCAAGCCCATGATAGAAATAGAACCATAAGATTTTCCACAATGCATCTTGACGGAGCAGCCTATGATTGGTTGCATCATGGACTAGTTCATGGACTCATCACTTCATACGAGGTTTTTAGCTCAAATTTGATTACTCATTTTAAAAAGAAGGATATCAAGGTTTACTATAGGGATTTGGCCCAGTTATAGTAGAGTGGGACTTTGGATCACTATATAGATGAGCTTCAGTAGATACAGTGATGGTACTGGATATGTCCAAACAACATAAGGTGATGTTATTCATAGAGTGATTACAAGATAGATTTAGGGGTTTGGTTAAAGTCCTAAACCAAACACCTTGGATGATGCCATTAAGATTGCTCATGATTTGGACTCACCTACCTCATGGTTACAACCTCTTAATAAATCCTATAAAGGATCCACTTCTTTTAAGGGAAATAAAAAATAGCAAAAGACAAACACCCCTAGATTGGATTTTGAGACACACAATGAACTAAGGATGAAGAAGTTATGTTTTACTTGTAGGGAGACTTGGACTCTTTACCACAGATGCCAGGGTAAAGGAAAAATCCACTATGTTTAGGTTCATTCTAAGGAGGAGGAAGAGGTAGAAGAGCTATAGGAAGAGGATAATAGTGTGGATAGCAAGGAGGAGGAGGAAGTTGAGGGGTAGCCTAGTAAAGATAAGAAGAAACAAACCCCTACTGAGCAACCTCCTATTTTAGCTACCATTTTGAGTGATCTAGCATGTCATTCTTTCAGGTTGAAAGGGGTTATTAGAGGCTAGCATATTATTTTCCTTTTAGATATAGGATCCTTGCATAATTTTATCAGTACACAGATGGTATCTAGGAGGGGTTTATAGATAGTGGCCATACCCAAGTTTCATGTTAAGGTAACTAGTGAAGAAGTTTTGAGGTGTATAGATAAGGTAGTAGGCCTTCATATTCAATTTGATGGTTATCTTCTAGAGTCTAATTTTTATGTGCTTGATCTAGATGGACTGGATGTTATTTTGGGAAGACAATAATTGAGTACTCTATGTAGGTATACATTTGATCATGAGACTATGCAGCTGGAGTTTATTAGTGTAGTTTTTTATTTTTCCTATTTTGCTAGGTTTTTCCTACACTTTTAATAATCACACTTAGGTTAATAAAGTATGTCTTATTAGGTGAATGGTTGTGAGGTGTCACCTTCCTACATGTGAGCATCCATTAGCTATCTTGGGAAGATACTTTGCTATCTTTAGTCCGATAGATGGTTGCTCCTCATTGGTTGGTGTTGCCACCTTCTCCCTCTTCCTAGCCTATATAAGCATGCTACTTGGCTTGTATTTGCATCTCTTGTTTTTGCATCCTCTTAATGCTATTTTGCTTGCAGCATTTGCACTACTCTCTTAGAGACTAACTCTATGATGCTATTTTGATTTTGTATCATTTGCATTCATAGTTTAGATATTTACTCTTTGCACTAGTTTTTTGGGTTATTAATCTTTTCAGATTCTAACATGGTATCAGAGCTTTTCTATGTGTAAGAGTAGATTTTAATTTCCTTATTTGAAATATTTGGGGGGGGCCTAATAAACTTTATTGTAATTTTTTGAAAAATGAAGTATGCTCTTCTCTTGCATCTTTGGATGATTCTGAGAATCAGAAAAGTTTTGACAAAAACAATTTTTCTCTAGGGTTTCAATCTCAAATCTGACAACCAACTTGCATATTTGGAGTTTTCAATCAGTATTGCAGGTTCTAGCATGCCATTGATGGACATAGGAAGCTGATCCAGCATTTGCATGTCATATTTTGGTTGCTAGAAACACTATTTGGCACACAAGATTCAATGAGGGGTCATATGTTGGAAAATGAATTAATTAGTTTGAGTCCAGGAAATTTCAACACAATACAAGATTTCTTCACCAAATTGAAATCACGAAGGTTGTAGTTAAAACAATGTGGAATTGAAAAGAAAGATGAACAACTGATTCTTAGTATTCTCTCTAAGCTAAGTTCATAATATTCTATGTTTGTCTCTACCTTCTATGCTACTAAGGGTGCACTTGGTACTCAATTCACCATGCCATCTTTAGATGATTTTGCTGTCAATCTCACTCAAGAATAGGACAAGCTAATCCAGATGGGCATTCTTAAGTCCTCTAAGTCACATGCCTTGGCTGCCAACCAAGGCACAAAAGAACAACAAGGACAAAGTAGTAACAACAATAGTAAGGACAAGAAACAAAAGAATAGCGAGGAGAAGAAGGATCAGATGCTGGTTTCTTCAAAAGCAACTATTGATACACCATCTTCCAAGGGTGATAAGCCTAAGAAAGAAAAGGTCAAATGTGCCTATTGTAAAAGACCTGGTCATGATGAACATAAATGTTTGCAGAAACAACTTGATCACTTAACATACATTCTTGAGAAGACTAATATCAGTGTTCTTGAGTCTATCAAACAAAGTTCTAATGAAGGGTCTAACAAAGAAAAAGAAAATAGCAAGGGGAAAGGAAAGGGCAAGGCCCTTTTTGTAGTTGCTTCCTTGCCATCCACTTGGGTTCTTGATTCGGGTGCTTCACACCACATGGCTTCATCGAAGGAAGAACTTGCAACCTTGGAGCCGTGTACTATGCCTTCTATTTTGATGGGTGATAACACTCTTATTGAGGTGTGTGAGAGAGGGTCTGTTAATGTGGGGGATGGCACATTCCACGATGTTCTTTATGTACCCTCATTGTCAACTAATCTCCTATTGGTACACCAGATCACTCACACAGGTTTAGGCAAGTAGGTTGAGTTCACTCCTGATTCAGTGGAGATAAGTGAGTTGCACAATGATTCTACAGTTGCAGTTGGGAGAGCAGATCAGCAGTCATGACTCTCTATGTTTTCTCACTTTATTTATGATCCTCCTTTCACTGTTTTGCTCACTCACTCTAATGATGTGAGCAGATTATGGCATGAGCAGTTTGGCCATCTTAATTTCCACTACTTGCATCAGCTTAACCAGTAGAGCATGGTCACAGGGTTGCCTTCTACTTTGACATTGGAGTCACTTGGAATACATGATAGATCTTCTAATGGGTTAGATTCACTTGAGCAGTCTTATACCTCCACTTTTGATGCAGAGAGTGATTCGGAGGACTCACCTCCTTCCTCTCCTAGTCATCATTCATAGGTTGATGATTCTCATCTAGATTATCCATCTTCTGGTCCACTTTGGGCTAGACAGACCTTGCAGTTTGTAGGTGATTGGGTTGGGGATCCATTAGACACCAAGCAGACTCGTTCACAATTCCAGGATGCTCTACATATCTTCATTGCTACTACCTCAAATCCATAGTCCTTTCATGAGGCTTCTGGTATTTTTGAGTGGGATACAGCTATGCAGGAAGAGTATAGTTCCTTGATGAGGAACCACACTTGGGATCTTTTCCCTTTTCCTAAGGGAAGAAAACTTGTTCGATGTAAGTGGATCTACCGGACAAAATTTGCAAGCTTTGCTGGGGGTGTGGGATGATTCATCTTTTGGGGGGGCCTCTTCCTCTCACTTGGAGTCCTAATTTTCTTTGGGAAGTCTCTTTTCTCTCTCTTTTGGGTGAATTTTATGTACATGGGTACCTCATCAAGCTTGACTTGCTGGGACCCATTTCTACATCCACCTAAGCTTCGCTTATGGGGGGGTGTTAGTGTATTTTTTTATTTTTCCTATTTTGCTAGGTTTTTCCTACACTTTTAATAATCTTTCTTAGGTTAATAAAGCATGTCTTATTAGGTGAATGGTTGTGAGGTGTCACCTTCCTACATGTGAGTATCCATTAGCTATCTTGGGAAGATACTTTGCTATCTTTAGTCCGATAGATAGTTGCTCCTCATTGGTTGGTGTTGCCACCTCCTCTCTCTTCCTAGCCTATATAAGCATGCTACCTAGCTTGTACTTGCATCTCTTGCTTTTGCATCCTCTTAATGCTATTTTCCTTCCAGCATTTGTATTACTCTCTTGGAGACTAACTCTATGATGTTATTTTGATTTTGTATCATTTGCATTCATAGTTTAGATATTTACTCTTTGCAATAGTTTTCTGGGTTATTAATCTTTTCAGATTCTAACAGAGTTTTTACAGGATGATAGATTGGTGATCCTTAGAGCTATTCTTGATAGTGGTCCCAGAGTGATTTCAGCTCATAGTATGGAGACTATTTTGAGACACGATGACATAGAGTGGGCTACTCAGTGTTTCATCTTGGCCAAGGAGACATAGGGTATAGGATAGTGATATCATTATGACATACAAATAGTTATAGATAAGCATGAGAGAGTGTTGAAGGATATTCATCTTGGGATTCCTCCAGATAGAGGATTTGAGCATATTATTGAGCTTGAGAAGGGAGCCAAACCTATTATTACTATGCCTCATCATCATCCTAGGCATTAAAAGGAGGAAATAGAGAAGACGATAAAGGATCTTTTGGACATGGAGCATATCAGACCCAGCTCTAGTCCCTTTGTATCTTTAGTAGTACTGGTTAAGAAGAAGGATGGCACCCTTTTGATGTGTATAGACTACCATGCACTGAACAAGAGGACTATCAAGAATAGGTACCCAATTCCTTGCATTGATTAGTTGTTGGATGAGCTTCACGAGGTAGTTTAAAGATATATCTTCGCTCAGCATACCATCAGGTATAGGTCCAGAAAGAAGATGTGCATAAGATAGCCTTCAAATGCCATTATAGACATTATGAGTTCTTGGTGATGCCATTTGGGCTCACTAATGCACCAGCCACCTTCTAGTCATGCATGAACCATATTTTTTTAAAATAGCTAAGGAAGTGTGTTTTGGTATTCTTTGATGACATATTATTTAACAACATAACTTGGGACGAACATTTACAACATCTAGATGAGGTTCTTAGCCTCTTAGAGGAAAAAAATTTATTCGTAAAAGAATCCAAGTGTGAATTTTGGTTGACTAAGACTCTTTACTTGGGTCATGTGATTGGTGCTAAGGGAGTTAAGGTGTACCAGGAGAAGATCTAGGTGATCTTGGATTGGCCATCACTAAAGGATGTATCCGAGTTATAGGGTTTTCTTGGTCTATTTTCCTATTATCAGTGATTTGCCAAGGGTTTTTCACAGGTAGCTGCACCCCTCACTGATTTGACATGGAAAGGGGCTTTTTCTTGGATAGAGGATGACATCGTAGCATTTGATAAGCTGAAATAGGTGATGAGCTCATGCCCAATGCTAGCACATCCTGATTTCTCTAAGCCCTTTGTTTTAGAGTGTGATGCATCAAGAAGTGGAATAGGGGCTATTTTGATGTAGGACCATCACCTCATTTCTTTTGAGAGTAGGAAACTTTAGGGTAGTGAGGTATTATATTCCACATATGATAAGGAGATGCTGGCCATAATGCATGCCTTGGCAAAATTTAGATAGTATTTGGTGGGAAGTAAATTTATAGTTAAAACTGATCATAATAGCTTATGTTACTTCCTAGAACAAAAGGAATTGAATGAAAGATAGCAAAAATGGGTCAGCAAGATACAAGCATATGATTTTGACATTGAATATGTCAAGGGGAAAAATAATATTATTGTTGATGCTCTTTCTCGTAGACCCCCAATGCTTGATTGTTACATCACTTCTAAGATTTCAACAGATTGGAGATCATGGCTACTAGTGGAGTATTCTAAAAATGCACACACGTGTCAGATTATGGATGGCATACTTAAGCATGAGTAATACAAACTACTGAATGATATTATATATTATAAGGATAGAATTTACCTAGTACTCGATTCTAAACTAAAGGAGCACATTATACACACCATACATGATGCATCGATAGAAGTGCACCCTGGGTTTTTCAAAACCTATAGGCAGATTAGAGAGAGATTCTAATAGAAGGGCTTAAGGATGATGTTCTACAGGATGTTAGAGAGTGCTATACTTGTTAGCAAAACAAGTCAGAATAGGGTTTTCCTGCAGGATTACTTTAGCCCCTCCCCATTCCGACTCAGAGATGGGAGAACATTTCTATGGATTTCATCACCAAGTTATCAAGGGTCTAGGGCAGGGATTGCATCTTTTTAGTGGTGGATAGGTTGACCAAGTACACACATTTCTTCATGATATCTACAGATTGGTCAGCTTCCCAAGTAGCTGAATTATTTTTTTGAGAGATTTTCAAACTCCATGGATTACCTAAAACCATCGTGAGTAACAAAGATAGCAGGTTTCTCAATACTTTTTTGGCAGGATATTTTCAAGTTAATTGGTATAGAATTGACTCCTAGCACAAGTTATCATCCATAGACTAATGGCCAGACTGAGATAGTGAACAAGTGGGTGGAAGGTTACTTGAGGAACTACATCGTAGGACAGCAGAGAGTGTGGGTCAAGTGGTTGTATTTGGGGGAGTAATATTATAAATCCACCTATCATATGTCTATTTGGATAACTCCTTTCCATGCTCTCTACAACTATGAGCTTCTCTCTTTTAGTGATTTAGCTTTATCAGATAGCAGAGCACCATTAGCCAGAGATTGGATTGAGGAACAATAGGACATCCTCCAAGCTCTTAGAGATAATATTCAATAAGCACAAAATCAATAGAAGTTGTATGCTGATTGACATTACTCAGAGTAAAATTTTGAGGTAGGAGATAGATTTTTTCTTCGGCTATAGCCTTACAAACAGAGCTCATTGAAGAAAAATGGGGCCAAGAAACTTAAGCCTAGGTTTTATGGACCTTATTATATCATCAGGAGGATAGGGGAGGTTATGTATGAGTTGGAGTTACTTGGTGATAGCTACATCCACAATGTCTTTAATGTCTTGTGCCTCAAGAAGGTAGTAGGCCAGTAGATTGTGCCTTCATAGAGTTTACCTCCACTTGATGATGTGGGTAAACTTGTTTTGGTACCAGAGGAGAAAATTGAGACTAGGGAGAGGAAACTTCTAAATAGAACTATCAGGGAATATCTAATTAGGTGGAAAGACTTGCCTTATGAGGCTTCCACTTGGGAAGGCAAGTCCATATTGTAGCACCCAGCATTGAGATTTCTTGAGGGCAAGCAATCCTAGGAAGGGAGGATTGTCATGTCCCCTTCTCAATTTTAGTTCTAGGCAATAGAATTAATCTATCTCCACATCTAAATAGATTAATATCAATTTTAGGTAGAATGCTCTCTAGTCACAATGGGGAATTTAATTTAATTTATTCTAGAACTTTTTAAAAATGTGTAGAGCTAAGTCACTTTAATGTTTTAAAGTTATTTACTTTATAAATAGCTTAAGTGATTACAGGATGAAAATGACTTTTAATCCCACATTCCTTGTGCGTGGTACTTTTCGCTCATTTTGAGGCTATATATTTATGAGTGTGCATTGGGATTAACACAAGAATATTGATATTAAATGCTCATAAACCTTTTGGTTGCTTGAATGTGACTGGAACCTCTTAGGGATGAAAACCCTTAAGAGTATTGGAAGAATCTAGAAGTAGCCCTAGTAATTTTTCCATCTTTGCAATATAAAAGAATTACATTTGTGCAATTTCTAGGAGACTGACTAAATTTTAAGAGATAGGGAAGCATGACTATTAATAGTAGTGCCTCATGCTGTAGGTGAATGGTACTATGTGCAAGCTTATTAGCACAGGCATGGAGTAAGTGTTTATTGTTTGCATGTTGGATGTTTGAATGCAATCTAATTTCCTTTCAGGGGATAGATTTTATTGGTTAGTAGTATTGTTACAATGGTTTGAGAAATAGTAGCAAGATACTATTCTTAGTTCAATGGCATTTAACTAGTTGAGTGGCAATGTTAATCATGTCTACAAAACATAGTTGGCAGGTCATAGTTGTTTTTGTATTGGTTGGGCGTTGCACTTGGGATTTTACAGAGTTATTAATAGAAGAGGGGCCTTTGTATATGTTCACATCACTGGAAGAAGGACCAACCGATGTACCCAGGGTGAAGGGTTACCATGACATCATCAACATTGTTAGCATTTCATATGGTAGTGATTAGTGACTCAATTAGTGAAGTCTCATAGCAGAGGTCATGGTCATACAAGAAAACAGGTGCCCCTAGCACGTAAGGAAAAGAAGAATTATTAATAGGAGCCATTAGGTCATGTGAGACTAGAGTAGGGTCTTTTCTTGGGAGGTAACAACAAATATCAGTACCCATGTTGGTAGTAAGCAAGCATTCACAGGCTAGACTTAAAGTGTTGTCTATTTCCCTACCAACGTTACAGTCACGTCTCACTGGAAGGGCTATTGCAAGTTTTGGTTGGAATAGGTGCACTTATCTTTTCCTTGTTAAACTCCTTACTCCCATTGTAACAGTTGATAATATAACTATGGATTCAAGATGACTCTATAGCTATCAATGTAAATGACCAAGCATATGCCTATGAATTTGAAAATAATGTGGAAAGTCAACTATAGAGTTATTTCCTTCAAACTATTTGATTAAATGCTTATAGCTAGGAGCTCATAATACATCAAAAAACACTAAATTAACAAGGAAATAATTGATCCTTACTGACTATGGTTACTTTAATTATTAAAGGTCCATTATCTAATGCATGAAATAGAGTGAAAGTTGATTGGTTGCTACAATAGTCATTCAAATGTGTTTCTAGAACTATTGCAAACTATTTGATTTAATTCCTCATAGGTTAATATCCAGTATTTTGATTGGGAACTTGTATCAGATTTTAATTCATCTACACAGTAACAGATATAGAAACATTTAAAATGTGCTTATGAACTATTTGAAAAAATTTTGACACTTGTAAACCAACTAATATTAGATAAAATCACAATAGAGAATATTACATTTGCACAAAAAAAGGGCATTGATTTTGATGAGATATTTTCTCCTGTTGTTAAGATGACTTCTATCTGTACTATTTTAAGTCTTGTGGCTACTGAAGATTTGCATTTGGAGTAGCTTGATGTTAAAACAACCTTCCTTCATGGTGATTTGGATGAAGAGATATATATGGCTCAACTAAGGGGATTTCAGGTCAAAGGTAAGGAGAACTTAGTGTGCAAATTGAAGAAATGTTTATATGGCTTGAAGCAAACACCTCGACAATGGTATCTAAAATTTGACAATTTTATGCATAACAATGATTATAATAGGTGTCATTCAAATCATTGTGTTTACTTTAAGAGGTTGGATGATGATAGCTACATTATTTTATGTTTATATGTTGATGATATGGTTGTTGCTGGGTCTAACATGGATCACATTAAGGGGCTAAAACACCAATTAGCACATGCATTTTCTATGAAGTATTTGGGGGCAGCAAAACAAATCCTTGGTATAAAAATTTGCAGAGATAGGAAGAATAGAACATTGACACTATCTTAGGCTGATTATGTTGAGAAAGTGTTGCAACATTTCTTTATGGAGAATGCTAAAGCTGTCAGCACACCATTACCTAGTCATTTGAAGTTGACTAAAGATATTTTTCCCAAGACACAAGAAGAAGAGGATAAGATGTCCAAGGTACCCTATGCTTTAGCTATAGGAAGCTTGATGTATGCTATGGTATGTGCTAGGCCAGATATTGCACATGTAGTGGGAGTCATTAGTAGGTATATGAGTCATCCAAGAATTGAGCATTGGAATGCCATCAAATGGATTCTCAGATATTTGAGAGGAACATCCAACAAGTGTTTACATTTTAGGGGCTCTACTACTATTTTACAAGGCTATGTTGACTCAGATTTGGTAGGGGATATTGATACTAGTCAGAGTACTATAGGTTATGTCTTTAATGTTGGTGAGGTAGCCGTGAGCTAGGTTTCTAGGTTACAAAAGGTTAATACTTTATCCACTATAGAGGCAGAGTATGTAGCTACTGCAAAGGTAGCCAAGGAGATGATATGGCTTTAGTTCTTCTTGGAAGAATTGGGACATCCTCAAAAGGATAATTATTTGTTCATAGATAGTCAAAGTGCCATTCATCTTGCAAAGAATTCAGCTCTACATTTGAAGACCAAACACATCTAGTTGTGGTACCATTTCATTTGGTCAGTTTTGGAGGATGGACAATTAAAGTTGGAGAAGATACATACAAATGAAAGTCCAGCAGATATGTTGACAAAGGTAGTAACAAGGGAGAAGTTGAACTCCTCTTTAGCTTTGATTAGTCTTCTAGACCGAACATGAATAAAAGAACAAAAAATTCTAGGGTGGTTTGATCTAGTGGGAGCCCCATGTGGTAGTGATATTGCTATAGGATCAGTCTCCAAGTGGGAGATTGTTGTCTAGTGTGGAGTTTGATCAGTCCCCAAGTGGGAGATTGTTAGTTTGTGGTGACTGATCAGGAAAGTATTGTACATACTTCATAAATTCTTTGGGATTCAAGGTCGTGGCTAACATTGTGGCTAACATATGGATGACATATGGCTGACATGTTGTAATCCTAAAGTAGCATAAAATTACTTGTATAAAAGGGCTTAGGGTTAGATATTTTTTATTAAGTTGTGATGCAAAATTGGTTCTTACAGCAATATTGAGCTGTAAGGGATTACAAATTGTAATTAGGTTATAATCACTAGATCATAATAATATTGAACTTTTTGTTTGGTGGGCGTAGCCTAGGGATTGGGTGAACCACATTAAATCTTGGTGTCTTGTGTTCTTTTCTATGTGATCTATTATTTTTTGTTATTGGTTATATTTGGATGTAATTGTTATGTATGCCCGTGATTTAATCCTAATATGACTATCATCCTCAACTCACTATGCTCATAACTCATGCTCCACAATATTTATCCTCCCTTCAAAGGTTGCAACCATTACATATGGGCCAAGTGGAGTGCGAGCACCATGAAGCATTCATGTTGCTCGCACTCTAGAATAGTCACAACTGTGAGGCAAAGGCAAAACCCAAATTAACACAACATCAAATACAAAATAGGCATTTGGTTAGATATTTTATTGGTGCCCTGAGCAATCCTCTTCAAGGAGTTCATGTAGCAAGAATTCTTCAAAACTTATGCACATTTTTCCATTAAACAAACTGTGATGAGCTCAAGAAAATCACCAAAGCAAAAATAGAGATAAAACACATTTAATAAGTTTTTTAGTTTTTAAATTTAGAAAAAAAAGTTATGCAATGCTCATGCACTTTTTTTTCTCTTTTGTTCAGACCATATCAGTTGCCTTGTCTTCTTACTAAGTAGAAGATCTTATAGTTTCTGCAAATCTTCATTAGCCCTCTCTACAATTCTCACCATGTGCATGACTAGTTCAAACTAGTGTATTTATCCACTTAATCTCTATTGGTTTAATTGGATCATAATACCATTGCAACTTTAACACATTGGCAAATGAAAATTCCAATATGTATTCATAGAAACCACATCATGGTTATAAATCTCCATGGTGAATCAAAAATATAACTTATCTCTTTGAGTAATATCTAAATTCAAATAAACCTCCATATGGATCTCAGGTAGGTTAATTTAGTACTTTCAATGCAACCAAATTGAGTTTGGGAGTCATAGGAATCACATCAAATCTCCAACTAGCTTGGAGAATTGTCAACGATAGGTAATGCTCATATTTGCGATAATCTGTAGTACCCATAAAAGCTTTTTGATTTATCATTATTTATAATTACCATACTAGGAAAGTTTATTCCCTTTTCTATTTGGGTTAATCTCTACAATATGTTTGAGAAATAAATGAAAAATACTAGGAATTCTTGAAAGGGTGCAGTGAATTCTTGAACAAGTTGTCTTAATAATTATGCACTCATGTTTCTTATTGAAGCATCAGAACTAGTTCTCCTCTAACTTTGAATAATGAATTACTCTAGTTCAATCTCATCATGTATATAGCCTTGATTAAGATACAAATACCTCTTTTAGGCATTAATCTACATATTGAGAGTTCTCACATTACTAGTGATATTAACTTTAACCTTTGACTCAATCAAAAGATGAAGAAATGAAATAATCTTGACATGTATGAGACTTGCATATCCATGGTCTTGAAGAGACATGCACACATGCCAAGTGGTCACAATGACTATAATTATTATAAAATCATTGAACACCGTCAATCTCCACATTTCTTATAAGTCTAATGCAAATTAGTCAGACCCCAAAACGGGTTTGGCTAAAAAAAAATTCAAGCTAAAACACGTGATTCCTCAATCTAACCTAATAGGATTTGAAATGGATCAAAATTGACCATCTATTAATCATTTACAACTCAATTTTCAACCTTTTACAAACTGCCAATTTCGTGCCAAGGGGTCACCTGACTGGCCTTAAAAACTGACTAAAAAAGATAACTAGGCACTAAGATCTGACATGAAAATTTTTTGTTCCACATTCTTACATCCTGAAAAATCTCACCTCATGATGATCACTCAATCAAAAGATATTGACTATCAATGTTGTCTTCCTAAAACATCCTACAAGCAAACATATCAGAAAACAATAAAATGCTTTCAGTTTTGGCTTCAAAAATAGGTCAAACTAACACTTTAGGGAATGAAAATTGGAGCATTAGTTTATAGTCATGAGGAGAGTATAAATCCATGATTAGGGCTCAATATGAATAACCGGGCACATTTGGTGAATGTTCAAAATGGGCTACTTGGATTTGCAGAACTGGAAACAATGGCATAACTGTGATTTTCACAAATGGAATGGACCTAGGAAAGTGTATAGATGAATTTATCAAGACTTAAAACCTAGCACACTTAAAGAATTTTTAGAGTAGAACATAGTGGTACAATCCATTTGATCTCATCTATCACGGATTCAAAGTTATGACATCCCAAATAGGGGTACTAATCAATCTGCATTTTATGACACTAGTAAAACTTTACGAATTGCATTTGGAATCACATTTGAGAACTAAACAAATGGATTATTAATAGGCTCAAATATGAAACATAACAAGTCTCTAACCTCTAAAATAATGCAAAAGGAATTTTCTCATTTTGGTCAACTAGATCAAAGTTACAACTAGTCAAATAGGACCTCCTAGAATTCTAAATAATTTACATCAACATGACAATAGTAAACAACCGACTTTGAGGGATTCAAAATCTAGATAAAAAATAACAAAATGACTTGAAAATTGAAACATAGGTTCTTTGATATGTGTAATAAATACTCCAAAAGTTGTGAGTCATCAAACATTACTAGGTATGAGATATTCAATTGCAAACTAGGCTTCCTGTAACTGTTTGACACTTGACAAAAAATGCAAATATGAACATTGCTCAAAATGAAACTTCATGGAATGAATTGAAATGAAAATTTATCTTCACAAGGCCCATGCATATATTGAATTCAAGGTGTTAGAAAAATTAAATGTCTCTTAGGCCTCAAAAGGACAATTAGGTACACATGCACTAAATGTGCTTTAAGGGGCTCAAAATGAATCAAAAGCTTACAATGGTACTCAAATTAGGGATGCAATTTTGAGTCACATCAGGATGAGTGTTGAACATTTTGAGTTCGACCTTTATTTCATGTAATGTTATAGAATCTTCTATAAGCCATTTTAGCAAGTATAAATATGGTGTTTAGGCTTAGGTTAGGGGATCTTATAAGGTAGAAGGAGAGTTCAAAGGAGATGTATCTAGAAATGTAAATTTGAAGCTAGATCATGGACTTGAAGTTGTATTTTGTATCTATTCATAATTGAGAAGGCCCTACAGCTGGGCATGTATGTTGTTAACTTGATGAATCAATAAAAAATATTTTATTCTCTCTTCCTTGGTGTTATTCTCTATGTATTTTCTTTTGTTGCATTTACTCTGCAAGGTGGTTTGGATAGCTAGGTGTGCCTTTGTCCCTAGTTCTTCGATTGCTCCTTGCATCAGCTTGACTTTAATGAACAAATACATAATACAAAAAATAACCTTTTTGGCCTTGGATATAGGTCCACATGTTAACTAAATTCCTACATCCAAGAGCATACAAGCTAACTCTTAAATATAGAACTACATTGAATTAAATATCATACATCATATGAAGATCAACATAAAAAAATTAGCACCCAAGAAGATGAATCATAACTTCTTCTTTATGTCACATAGGACTATGTTCATGTAGGTACATGATCCATGACATTCCTTCAATATGTAGCCAAGAGCATCAAATCTAGAAATAAAAAACAAGTATTTTCCAATGAAAATCATCAAACAGATAATTATAAAATAGAAAATATATTTTTTCGTGATGCAAGATTGCCAACTTCTCAAGGATGCTCCTGCATTAGACACCCAAGTTGACAAAGATACGTTCCATAAGGACTTATCAAAATCTAAAATAATTTAGAACATAAACCATGTGTTCATTCTTAATCTATACATCCTCTTCATCAATCAACATAGAACTTTATCCCAATTTTCTATTGCAACCAAGTATATCATCAGCAATCTTAAATCTGCTACTACTATTGCAACTACAAGGATCAAATGAATCATACATGTTGTTAGAGTAAAAGGTTAATTTAATTTAATTTATTAAATTACCTTTACTCCCTTCTTAAGTTTTCACTTTATGCACCTTGCATTTCAATTTAATAATTTATTAGTAACTATTAAATATCATTTACCGCTTAGGGTTTCCCTTTTAGGTTTTTGATCTCCTTCTATAAGGATTGGTCTTTTGTAATTATCTCTCATCTTTTTAATCTGATAATATAGTTTTCATATTTTTAGAGAAAAACACTTATCTCTTCTTTTCTTTTTCTTCTCTATGACAGGTTCTTGCATGTAGATGTTCCTCATGTTTTATCCATTTGTATTGCATAATATTGTTCAAATCCTTCATGGTATTAGAGCCAAATATGTTGTAGCTTGTTTAGTATTGGGAGAAAAAGAAGAATGAGGGTTTGACAGAATAGATTTGGCATTTTTCAGGTATTTTCTATGAAAATAGGGGTTCTCTTATTTTTAGATCCCTTTGAGGCCAAAAAAAACCTCACAATTGGATTTGAAAGGCATCAAAACCCCCATTTTCGTATAAAATTTATCCAATTTGGACACAGTTGGAATCTGAGGCAAAATAATATTGCTTCTAGATTGGACACATTTTCCAAGGTGATAATTTTTTTATTTTTGGTGCCCAAATTGAGATGAGTATTGTTCATAAATTGAGATTTATGTGTTGTTCTTAAGACTAGTATTGTGACTTATACACCTCCACCTCTTGTTCAAATTCCATCTCTTGCACAAGATTACTCTTCAACATTGCCCACTATAGAAACTCCAATCACCAAGCCACCTACTATAGTTGTTGAGGATATACCAGAGGACAAACATATCTTCTCAGATGATAGATTCAATACACCTTTTATCCCACCTCCATTGGAGATTCAATTTTAGGATTCTTATGCATTCTCCTTTAAGCATCAACTAGGACTTCTAGCTTCACCTTACATTCGAGGTTTCACCCTCCTTTTTTACTGCTTTTGTTTCTTTTAGATTGGAGCCACATTGATATGGTTGATGACATAGGAGTTCTTCTATTTTTGGGGGGGCTATGGAATCTCAAGCTTCTATCATGGGGTTTTTTATTTTACTTATGGTCTTGAGAAAGTCTCTTGACATATTTCACTTTTGCATCCTATTCTATCACTTTTTGGAGTAGGGTTTTTCCCACTAGATTTTCTCTATTTCTCTATTTCATAAAGATTTGGTTGTGACTAGGTACCTCATCAAACCTTGTTGTCAGAAACCAAGTTTGCTTTCAACATTGTATTGTAGTTTCCTTTTTTGCATTGTTTATAGCTACATTGTTACTCATCATAAGAGGGGGTATTAGAGTAAAAGTTTAATTTTATTTTATTTATTAAATTACCTTTACTACCTTCTTAAGATTTCACTTTATGCACCTTGCATTTCCATTTAATAATTAATTAGTAATTATTAAATGACATTTACCTCTTAGGGTTTCCCTTTTAGGTTTTTGATATCCTTCAATAAGGATTGGTCTTTTGTAATTATCTCTCATCTTTTTAGTCTAATAATATAGTTCTCATAGTTTCAAAGAAAAACCCTTTCATCTTCTTTTCTTTTTCTTCTCTATCACAAGTTCTCACATGTAGGTATTCTCTAGGCTTTTTGGATTTGTATTGCATATTTCTCAAATTCTTCACATGTTGCATGCCTTCATCTCATAAGGAATTTTATTTATTTTACCTCTTCTCTTAGTCACAAGATCGGGAAATTTCAAGTTAGACTATTTTTCATCAGTAACAAAGTTTCAATCACAAGTTATGTGATCTTCAAACTAAAAGTCTTGAAAATACTTAGGTTATTTGTTTTGATAACTTCTTCATCCTTCAAAGGAATCAAAACAAAATTCTTACCATCCTTCTCAACTCTAACAATATTATTTCTACAATTAGGTTTAGCTCCTCTATCAAATTGACAAGGTCTTTCAAGTAAAACATGGCAAGAATTATTTTCTACAACATCACATAAGACGTCATTCTTAAAATGCCCAATATTGGAATTAACAAGACATTATTCTCTAACATGTATCTAATGATCATCCTAAAACCAACTAACACCATAAGGATTAGGATGTTTCAATTTTTATTAAACCAAGTTTCCTAACCATTTCTTCATAAACAAGATTATTAGTACTGCCTCCATCCATAATAACTTCAGAATATTTACCTCCAAAATTACAAGCAATGTAGAATAACCTCATTCCTTCTACTGGTTCAACTTCATTCCTTTCCAATGCAATTCTTATCATTAAAAGAGATTATCCAACTACTGGTGAAGCCAAATCAACATCAAAAGACTCCACTTTCTGTTAATCTTGTACTACCAAGTTTTGTTTGTCAACTTTCACATTAGGACATTCAAAATCTCAGTGCCCATCCTTACCACATTTAAAGAAAGTACCTACAAAAACAAATTTCTTTTCAAAAAAATGTTGCTTACGATTATCAACTTTTGTAACTTAATAATTTTTCTTCCTTCCAACTTTTCTTTAGCTTTTAATGCATACCAATAAGCATCTTCAACTAAACTAAGTTTCAGCATACTCAATTCATCTTGTACATTGAATTTCAAACCATTAGCATACCTTGCAAGCTTTTCTTTAGAAGATTAATGATGTCAAGATCTAATTTGTATTTTGTAAAATTATTTAGTATAAGCCTTCATAGACATGTATTTATGTTTCAATTTCTACAACTTCTTAAAAAATTCAAATCCATAATCTTTAGGGATGAATTTAGCTTTCAGCCTAAAAACTATCGGTTTTAATATAGTAATCTTGGGTTCATCATTATTTTCTATATCCTTATGAAACTCTTTGCACCACATGGTAGCATGACCTTTCAACTTCGTATGTGCTAACCTAACTCTCTATGGATCTAAAATATATTCAAGCTCAAAATAATCCTCAAGTTCATTAATCCAATCTATCAATTCCTTTGGATCTAAGGAACCAAAATAATTTGAAACTACCATTCTATGACTCTTACACATTTCTATCATAGCTTTCAACAATGTTTCTTCTTCTATAGTGATCTCTACTTAAGGTACTTCACTATCTTCAATAGCTTTGACATATTATTCTTAAAATATTCAAGATATTTTGGATCTCACTCCTCATCTAAAACTTGAATTCTTCAAAAAAATTCTCCAACCTCCTTGGGTTCATCCTTCTAGCAAACATTCTGACTTTCAACAAGGTGAAACTTCCTTAAACTTTGGTGATCCATACACCAACAAATGATCAATAGGTTTATAATAGGATTCCAAACAAAACTTGAACAATTCATCTATGATTATGAGCCATATCTTAAACCTACCACCTCATGATCAAGGATTTCAAGTCTTTACAAGCTCTCCTAGCTTATTTAAGATCATATCATAAACTGTTAGATCCAACCATTTCTAAAAAGTCACTAACAAGATCAACCTCTCACTCTGATAATCAAATAAAGAAACCTCTAGCTCTGATAATCATATCAAGCAACCTTCAACTCTGATAATTAAATCAAGCAACCTTTAGCTCTTATAATCATATCAGACAACCTTCAGATCTTATACCACTTGATGTAGTACAAGGTAGGGCTAACTCCAAAGGAAATGACCAAGCCCCCAACAAATACAATATAGTAGAAACAAACAAGATATAATTATAAGAAAATACTTTATTATCATCAAATTTCCAATTGTGCCATGCCCAAAATTTCAAGGCAAACACACAACTACAACTTTTTTTTGAAGATAAATTAGGAATTCACATAAGGAACTGCACATTGTCAACTAGGTTATCGAATAACTAGGAGTTTGGAATACCTAATAGTTGCATTTATAAGGTGGGGTTTTGATTTATGATATCCTTATTATCAATGTATATGTTAATATTAATCATGTCATGGTTAGTGTTAACCATATTTTCCCTCCTACCAAATATTTAAATTAAAATGATAAGTCCACCCAACGGTCACATTCCATATTTAAATATTCAAATTTAGAATGGAAATACAAAATAAATTAAATAAAAACCTTATTATATTTCCACATAAACCTAAGTTTATTTTACATCCCTCGCAACTCTCTTGACTGTTAGATCTTGCACATATCTACAATCAACACTTCCCTACTTTGTGAAGATGCAAGATGTTTAAGGAATGTGGGAAAGTGCCTCACTGCCATGGGGCATGTGGGTCCTATTTCTTGTGCATTGCAGACAAGGTAGAAATTTTTTAGATGTGTTAGTGTATAGTGGGCATTTCATTGGTCAAAGTACTAATATAGAGAATAAGTTAGTTGTGATTTTTAGGTTGTCAGATCTTGTAAGATCAATAGTGGGCACTTCTCCACTTTCTAGAGTTTCTTGATGTTTAGAAAAAGTGGGCAAGCATCTTGTTGCCACATGGATTTCATGATTTCATCTCCCTTGTGGGCCAAAAATTTGAGCCTATTAGAATAGCCTGGAGACATGTCAGGACACAACAGTTTGTTGTTACATCATTGGGCAAAGATGATGACAAGACCAAGTCATAATGAAGATCTTGCATGACCATCAATCTTGTGATGATCGTTGGCACTTCCCCACTTTATGAAGTTGTAAGGTTTCTAAGGAATTCGGGGAAGTGACATTTTGACACATGGCCATGTGGGGTTGACTTTTCTGAAGGATGATAGATAATGTGCTGAGGTGGAATATGTGCTAGTTACTTCATACTGATTCCCTAAGGGTCAATGTATCTACTAAGGTGGATGTTGAGTGTTTAGTGGGCCCATAAAAATTGAAGGAAAGTGTAGTAATAGCTAGGGTCTCTCATGATTGTCGATCATTTGGTCATTAATAATCACCACTTTTCCACATTTTGAAACTACGAGGATTTTAGACAATGCAGGAAAGTTCCTTGTAGCCATGTGTCCTTGCAGGCCCAAGTGAAGGTAACAATAAAGTTAACATCATAGTTAGGATTAACATTTTTTGTAATCATTATGGTTAAGTTGCAAGGTTGGTGTGATTAGTTGATTAAAGTAGTCAAACACATGAAGACCTCTTAAGCTGACAAAAGAAAATAATATTATTGGTCCAAATGGCTCATTTTGGTTGTAGGACCCATTTTGACTACTGAATTTACTAATTTGTGAACCAACAAATGAAGGAAAACTAGATTTTCTTGAGCAATTTGGTCTTTCTGATCAATCCCAACTACTACAAAGTTAATGTTGGGTTATTGATGATGTAGAGACACTTCTTCCACCATTTGACTGTCCATTTTTGGGGAATTTTAGCATTGATTGGAATTGTTTCTATCATTTCCAAGGGTTCTTCTAGCTAGGGTTTGATGATTTTCATGTGCCTAGGTGTGTACCATGATAAGATATTTTTTGGATTTGTAGTTTGGTTAATTGTAGTAGTTGAGTTTGGTTTAGGGTAGGAAATATCTCTATTATGCTTGAGCTATAAAGGTAGATTTTTTTAATTTTGTAAAGCTCAAACCCTCTCTATTTCTCTGGTATTTATCTGGCATGCTATTTTAAATCCCCCATAGTTAATTTTATTGATTTAACTCAAGTAATTTACCTTTCCCAAATTCCTATTTAGTTGATTTATTTACTACTCTTCTATCTCCCTAAAATATAATTTATTAATTTACTATCACTAAGATTCCTATATGCTAACCTCATCCTAAACACTATTGACATCCCCATGTTTCACATTTAAAAGAAACAATTTTCTTTTTATAAATATATATCCCAAAATTTAAATGAACAATCCCTAACTAATCCTCACCTTTTCCTTTATAACCTTGACTTCCCTAAGTACTAACCACATGCTACTTTAACTAATTAAAATGTAACTACCTTAATATAATCTCCTTCTACCTATTTACTAAACCCACTACTATCTACCACTAACTACTATCTTAGCAAATCACTTTTCTTACTTATTGATATATCTAATTCATTGAGTTATCCCATAACAAAATAATAAAATATTATCTATTGCCCAAATAATTTTCTAAGCTTGGTTCCCACTAACATCCCAACTAACCTTTACTAATTTAATGCACACTCTAATTAAAAAATGTCTTTCTCTTATTACTAATCTTTTAAAATTACCCATGTTTTATCCTAATTATGAAAGCTAAAGCTAATCAAACATAAAAAATAGCATGTGGTGTAGCTAGAATGATATATACCATACCCCCATAACATGGTTCAATAAGATAGGTCCTATGTGACATGATGGGATGTGGACAGAGGAAATTAGAAGCCTTAATGATGTATGTCAAATAGTAGTCCATAATTGCACTATAGATTATGTAGTTAAGAAGATTATGGTTGATTGATAATGCATCAGAAAGAAAATTTAAAATTTGGTTGAAATAGCCATGACATGTTGGTAACCAATTAATTGTATACTTTGAATAAAACCTTAGGGGAAAATACATAGTGTTTTGCTAGACATGAACCATGTGTGTGGTTTCTACAATTTTGTTGTAGACGATCAAGAATGTGATGCTGAAAGAGATTAATTATTTTCCATCATGTTATATGTTGTGTTGTGATGAAGGGTGCTCCCCTTAATACCAATAACGCATAACAAAAAAAAAGAAACAATAGTGTTGGCACATTCTTGGTCCATCTTGTTAAAAGCTTCTAACTTAATGACTAATCAATGCAAATGTTTATGATCTAGAAGTACCTTAAAGAAAGCCTTCTTCTCCTCATCTATTTCTATATTCTTTTTATATGCTTGCCTATGTGGAATTCAAATTCCTATCAGTTCTCTAAGTAACATAGGTTGGGTGGGAAATTTCTAAGCATCTTTTTAGATAAGAAGAAAGCATAAAAAATTTGTCGAAATATCAGGCTTATTCTCAAAGTATGCTTTTAGTAGAAATCAATAATAGGTTGCATATAGAGGAGAAGTCCCATGCTTTTTAGAAAGAAAGTAATGAAGAGAAATTGATTCAGGGTGAAGTAGTGCTTAATGGTGTTCAAAATGGGAATTGGATTTGGCCTCAGTACCAAGTTGTAGTTAACTTAATAGCTTTTCCCTCTATAATTGGAGAAGCCTAGAAACCCACTGTGTGACAAAAGAATTACAGTGCTTTGAAGAAATGCATTTGTGGTTGCTCCTATCTTGGAAGCACACCTCATGACCAGCTCTTCCATATAAAGATAACTTTCATTGATTAGTTAGTAGTATAGATTAAATGTGCATGTCTATGTAGAAATGGTGGAATACTCAATAAGAAATTATGAGAGGACATGTGTTCAATGGACCCACAGGATCCCATCCTAAAAAGAGACAAACTCGAAGCACTAAGGATAGGATTGGATTGTTTCCATCCACACTCTAAGATCAAAAATGGATAATACATCTCAAATATACATTAACTCAAGGAAAGACACATAGAAGGTCATGCCTCCATTAGAAAATCTAAGCCAATCACACTCTGTCATGTGTCATTGATGAGGCATCAGCTAAGTAATAATTTTTAGAAAAATAAGGGGAGTAATTGAGAGGGGAGGGGTGAATCAATTACTAGAAAAATAAATCCCACATCCCTTAGATGTTAATACAATTTAAAACATAAACTCTTATAAATTGTATTATGTTGTAACTCGACAAACACATAGGCACTCAATTAACACTAGCAAATGTTGTAACTTGGAAAATACCAAAAATCAATTGTTAATTGAAAATAGCTGATATTTAATGTGTTAATTGTGATTAATCTTAATTAAACTTAGTTTCATACACATGAAATTAAATAGCATGGACACAAGTGACACCAAGATTTAACATGAAATTCCAATTTGGGAAAAACCACCAATTGCAACTAGTTACTAATTTTCACTTTTCTGAAGTGAGCCCTATTAGGAGCCAACCATGTAAAAGGTTACAAAACATATTTTTAGGTGTGACCCTATTAAAGGATTTAATCACCTTTTTAGGAGTGGCCTTTTTAGAGGGCTTCAAGACACTTCAAGTAGAAATGCCATATTGTTAGATGATTTACAAATAGTTGTTAAGCCAACTCTGTTAAGAGATTTAGAACACTACTACAATGGTTAGAAAGTAACAATGAGACAAGCTGATCTACAATGCAACTAAATTACTGATTATAGATCTCAATTTTGGCTTCAATACATGATCCTTCTTAATTGAATGTATCTTTGTAGCTCCACAAGGATATTCTTCTTATCCTTCAAATTCGCTTCGTCTAAGTATCCTTTTTTTCGCACTCATTCACATTCAATCCCACAACTTGACCTTATATTTATATCTTATGCATTATCAAGTAAGCTTGAATATAACTTAGAATAATTAATATTTATCTTGTTAGTTAGCCAAAACCATTAAACATATTCATTTAACTCAATAAGATTAAACAAGAAAATCCTTTGTTAGCCATCCCTACTTGGTGGACACTAACCAAAATAGATTTTCCTTTGTTAACCAAGTAAGCTTTGTTAACATTGTTTTCATGCCAACTCTCTTTGTCTCCCTAGTGATCTTGATAGACACTATCATCTATGAATTCTCTTTAGTAACTGAGTGATCTTATTAATACTCATTACCTTCCAACTTTCCTTTGTCTCCCGAGTGAACTCGGTAGACACTGAATTCTAAACTTGGCATACACAGGAATACTTGACAACCACAAAAAATTGTCTTCATCACCCAAGTGATCTTGGAAGACATTGAGTGGTGAATGTATGACATTTTGTGTAACATCAAAGACAATATACAATTGATCAATTATTTTCAACAATCTCCCTCTTTGGCATTGATGGCAACACAATATATCATAATACAATGAAATTATAGAGAAAAATAAAGTAAGGAAAATATTATTAGTTTCATTTTGATTCTCATCCATTAGAACTCCCTTTGTCAATGTGAACTCCCTATATCTTTAGTCTTCTCCCTCTATTGAAAAACTCTTCTATCTTCAACATTTTCTTATGATCTCTCTTTGATATTAGACCAAGTTCTTCAAATGATTTCAACTTTTCTCTTTCTTTGATATTAAAGACTCTCTCTCCCCATTCATAGAATTATGACATTAGAATTCTCCCTCTTTGACATCCTACACCAAAGATCATGAACAATGTAGTTTCCAATGAACCTCAAGTACTGATTCACATGCAATCTGCCCTTTCATTTTTGCATCAACTTGAATGATCTTCAACATGTACTAGTTTATTTATATGTAAATTCTATTTAGTGAGATTTAGATAGGGGGATGACACCTAGCTTACCTCTTAGATATAAAAATGCATCCTTGGGTAATGGGTTGGTGAATATGTCTGCAATTTGTTCATTAGTATTCACATATTCCAACCTTACTTCCTTGTCTTGCACCATTTCTTTGAAAAAATGATATTTTATTATAATTTTTTTGATCTTGGTATGCATCACTAGATTCTTTGATATGTTGATTGCACTAGTGTTACCATAGAAAATAACCATTGGATCCTTGATCTCTATCTGCATACCTCCCAAAGGTTTCTTAAACCAAACAATATTAGAATAATTGACTACTACTATAACATATTATGCCTTTTTTGTTGATTGAGAGATGCAATTCTTCTTTTTGTTTGTCCAAGACACTAGGCTTTTACCAAGGAAGAATTCTCCACCACTGGTGCTCTTTCTATCATCAATGCTTCCTACCTAATCAGCATTAGTGAAGGATTTTAACTCTAACTTGCCTCCTTTCTTGTACCATAATCCATAGTCTTCAGTACCTTTTAGGTACCTCATGATTCTCTTGATTTTCATCATATGATTTTCTTCAAGAATTTGCTAATAATCTTGCCACCATACCAACTGCTAATGCAATATTACGCCTTGTGTGCACTACATATTACAATTTTCCAATCATTGATCTGTATGTTCTTTGATCTACCTCTTTGGAATCATCATTTTTTGAAATTTTATGTTTAGTAGACATATGTGTTCCAACTAAATTTGAATCCTCCATTCCAAATTTCTTTAGTATCTCCTTGATATACTTAAATCGAGTAATGTAGATACCATCTTTTTTTTGTTGAATTTGTAATCTAACAAAGAGATTTATCTCAAAAAACATGGATGTCTCAAATTCATTACTCATCTCTTTTGAAAATGCTTTGCAAAAGTCATCATTTCTAGTAAACAATGTGTCATCCACAAAGATTTCTTCCAATAAAATCCTCTTGTCTGGTCCTTCTTTGATATACATACTAATTTTATCATTTTTTCTTTGAAACCCAATTTTTATAAAGTAGTTATGAAGTCTTTTATACCAAGCTTTGGGAGCTTACTTGAGTCTATAGAATTCGTTATGCAGTTTAGGAAATAATATCCCTTTTTGCTAGTATCTACAAACCCTTCTAGTTGTTCTATGTAAGCTTCTTCTTCAAGCATGCGGATTTCACATCTATTTGATAAACTTTAAAACTTTTATGTGTTCTATATGCTAGCAAAGTTCTATCACCTTCTAATCTTACAAGAGGATCAAAAGTTTCACCATAGTCAATACCTTCCTCTTGAGAATAAGCTTTAAAAACTTGTCATGCCCAAAATTATATGGCAAAAACACAACTTTTTTTTTGAAAGATAACTTAGGAATTCTCATAAAGAACTATACATTGTTAGTTCAATTATCAAATGATTAGAAGTTTAGGATATGTAATAGTTATGTTTATAGGATTGCAAAAGTTTTCAATTCTCTATTCAAAGTTATCCTTACTAGGTTGGTTGTGTTGGAAATATAGATGGAGTAACTGGGGGGGAGGGGGTGAATTAGTTACTACAAAATATATTCACATATCCATTAGATGTCTGACAAAACTACTTACTGTTGTTACTCGGTAAATGCAGAGTATATTTTATTTTAGAAGATCTAACATCAATAATTTGAAAACACGAGAGAAAATAAATGAACACAAGAGACACCATATTTAACATGGAAACCCAATACGGGAAAAACTACCAATGTAACTAGTTACTATTTTTCACTCTTCTGAATTGAGCCCTATTAGGAGCCAACCTAGTTAAAGGTTACAAAACACATTGTTAGGTGTGACCTTGTTAGAGGATTTAATCACCCTATTAGGAGTGGCCTTGAAAGAGGTCTTAAAACAATTCAATGGAACTATCACCCTGTTAGAAGATCTACAACTAGCTATTAAACCAACTCTATTAAGAGATTTTGGATCACTACTATAATGGTAAGAAAGTGACAATGAAATGACCTAATTGAGATGCAACTAAATTGCTGATTACAGATCTTTTTTCTGCTTCATACTAGATCCTTCCTAATTGAATATTACTTTTCTAATCCACAAGGATATTTGACAATCCTTCAAGTTTTCTCACACTTTCCTTCTCAATCAATCAATACACTTGCATACTCACACACACTAGAATCTCAACTTGACCTTATATCTATATCGTTCAAATTGTCAAATTGACTCAAAAAAATTTATAATGACCAATAATCATCACCATAGTTGGCTAGAAAACAATACTTGAAATAATTAAACTTCATATCTAAATCAAGAAAATCCTTCGATAGCTGACCAAGTCAATAAACACTAGTCCTGAAATGATTCCCTGTGTTAACCAATAGAAGCTTGGTTAACACTACGAACTTGCAAAATTCTTTGGCAACCAAGTGAACTCGGTTAACACTAACTTTGACCAACTTTCCTTCATTAACCATGAGATCTTAGTTAACACTATTTCCTACTAGAATTTGAGTGAGCTCAGTAGACACTGTCTTTGCAAAGTAATCTTCAAGAATGCTTAGTAAACAAGGAAAATTATCTTGCTGACCAAGTGAGCTTAGTAAGCACTGATTGACAACTGATATGAAATTTGTGTGACATCCAATACAACACACAATTAGATAATTGTATCCAATAATCTCCCTCTTTGGCATTGATGGCCACATAATATGTCATAGCACAATGAAATTTGAGAACATGAATATCTCTGATAGAAATTTTCTCCCTCTATGATTTTATACCACAAGCTTCTCTTTTATGAAGTAATCTCCCTCTATGAATGAATTACATATCTTCTCTCTCAAAAAAAATATCAAAAAGATATGACAATAAACTCTCCCTCTTTGACAACACATGCCAGATGAGTATCAATGTACCTTGACTATTGATTTATATGCAATATTTCCTTGATTATGCAGCATCAACTAATAGATCTTCAACTTAGTTCCTATTGATGTGAGCTTTAGATAGGGGAATGACCCCTAACTTCCTTCTTAAATACAAGAATGCATCCTTAGGCAATGGCTTGGTAAATATATATGTAATCTATTCTTTTGTATGCACATATTCCAATCTAATTTCTTTGTCCTACACCAATTCTTTGACAAAATAATATTTTATAGCAATATGCTTGGTTTTGGAATGCATCACTGGATTCTTTGATATGTTAATTGTGCTTGTGTTATCATAGAACATGACAATTGGTTCTTTGATCTCAACCTTCATGCCTTCTAACAACTATTTAAACCAAACAATATTAGAACAATTCATTGTTGCTACAACACATTTTTCTTCTCCTATGGATTGGGATGTGTAATTATTTTTTTTGCTTGTCCAAGATACCAACCTTGTACCAAGAAAGAATGCTCCACCACTTGTACTATTTCTGTCATCAAGATTTCGAGACCAATCAGCATCAGTAAACACTCTTAGGTCCATATTTCCTCCAAGTTTATACCATAAACCATAGTCTTTAGTACCTTTAAAATATCTCAAGATTCTTTTGATTACCATCATATGATTTTCTCTAGGTTTAGCTGAGAATCTTTCGACTATCTGAACTGCAAGAGCAATATCAGGTCTTGTATGAACTACATACTATAATTTTCCAATCATTGATCTATACAAGGTCTAATCTACCTCTTTTGAGTCATCATCTTTGGTAAGCTTTAATCTAGTACACATGGGTGTTCCAATTGGTTTTGAATCTTCCATACCAAACTTCTTGAGTATCTTCTTGATGTACTTAGATTGAGTAATGTAGATACCATTCTTGCTATGTTGTATTTATAATCCAACAAAGAACTTAATCTCACCAAACATAAACATTTTAGAATCTTTTTTCATTTTCTCTAAAAATTCTTTACATAGATCATCATTCCTTGTAAATAGAGTGTCATCCACAAATATTTTTGTGAATACAATCCTATTATCTAGTCCTTCCTTGATGTACAAACTATTGTTATCATTAGTTCTCTAAGAACCAATCTACATAAGGTAGTTATTTAATCTTTCATACCATGCTCTAGGATCTTGTTTTAGACCATATAAAGCTTTGTGCAACTTGCAAACAATGTCCCTTTTATCTGGACCAATAAAACCTTCTAGTTGTTCAATGTAGACTTTATCAAAAATACCATTGAGAAATGCAGATTTAAAATACCAATCTAGCTTTGTTTCTTGATACCTTACCATCTTCATTCAACTTATTCCTAACTACCCATTTTGTGCCAATCACATTTTTGTCTTTGGGCCTAGGTACAAGAGTCTAAGTTTTGTTATTTTCTATTTTTTCAATTTCTTCACTCATAACCTCAATCCAACTTTCATTTTCCAATGCATCTTTAACACTTCTAGGTTCAAAAGCAGCAAGTAAACATGTACTTTTTAGCTTACTTCTTGTCATAGTACATTTTGATTTATCTCCAATAATCTAATAAGGTGCATGATGTCTTTTGACATACTTAGTCAATACATGTTCTTTTCATTTTGAATGAATTCCATTGTTTTCATTTTGAATGTCAACTTCTAGCTCTAGTTGTTCTGTCTATAGCTCGGGTCCTTCAGACTTAGTCTGAACTTCTTGCAATTTAGTGATTGAGGAAGACTTGAGAGTAGAAGTCTCCTTATTGACAAGTGTGTCTAGCAATATATCAGGTTCGATGTAAAAAAATCTCTTATAATCTTCTAGTTCCTTTTTGCTTTGTTCTTTAGTCTTTTCTACAAACTCATCAATTCTCACATGTGCACTTTCTATGATTTTATGAGTAAACAAATTTAAACATTTGTATGGCTTACTTCTGCAAGAATATCCTAAGAATGTACCTTCATCACCTTTCACATCAAACTTGCCTTTTCTAGATTCTTTCAAGATATAACATTTACTTCCAAATACTTTTAGGTAGCTTATATTGGGTTTATAGCCATATCATAATTCATAGGGAGTTTTATATGAGTTCTTCTTCAATTGTACTCAATTTAAAGTATGAACTACAATGCTGATAGCTTCCTTCCAGTATTTGATAGAAACATTATTTTCAATCATTAGAGTCCTTGCACAGTCCATGATGGATTTGTTTCTCTTTTCAACTATTCCATTCTACTCATGAGTTCTAAGGGTTGATACCTATCTTTTAATTCCTCTTTCAATGAAAAATTTGTTGAATTCATTGGAGATGAATTCATCACCTTTATCTGATCTTAAGCATGTTAGTATTTTCCCTATTTCCTTTTCTATTCTTGCTAGATACCATTTGAATTTCTCAAATGCTTCTAACTTCTCTCTTAAATACATAATAGTCATCATTCTAAAGTAGTCATGAACAAAAAGAATAAAGAAACTTTCTCCATTATAGCACTCTACTCCAATAGGTCCACACAAATCAGTATGCACAATTTTCAAGATATCTTTAGATTGATAGTTTTTTTCTTTTAAAACTAGTCTTTCCCATTTTACCAATCTGACAATTCTTGCATAAACCAAAATCTAGTTTCTTCAAGTAGGAATGCTTCTCACTTTTCTAAATTTTCCATTTTCACCATATTATCAAAATTTACATGACATAACCTTCTGTGTCATAACCAAATTTCTTCAACTTGAGCAATAAAACATGAGCAATTACCAATATCAAGATAAAATGGGTTACCTTTTGTTTGTTTTCCTGATCCAATCAATTTTCCTTTGTGATCCAGCAATCTTGCCTTGCCATGCATGAATTCTACCTTGAATCCAATGTTGATAAGTTGTACCACACTCAACAGATTATGTTTTAGTCCTTCAACCTAGTAGGCATTATCACATACAAGTTCTTCAATTAATGAGATTCAGTCTCTCCCTTTTATGCAACAACATTCATTGTTTTCAAAACTTACACTACCACCATCATAGTCTTCAAAGTGTTTAAAATTTGTTTTATCACAAGTCATATGATGTGAACATCCATTATCTATGATCCATGTATCATTTTTTCTCACATGAGAGATAAGTGCCATCTTATCTTCTTCATCATCATATTCATCTTTTATAGCAATGTAAACTATTTCATCTTCACTATTATTAGAATCCTTAGAGATAAAACAAGTCTTCTTACCTTTGTCCTTGAATGATTTGTGATTTTCGAAATCCTTCTTGTTTTTGCACTTGTGACTTCTCTTGTCATCCTTTCTTTCTTTGTTTGGGCACCTGGTAGTAATATGACCAATTTCTTCACATGAAAAATAGATTAGGGGAACTTTACCTTTGAATTTTTCTATGCCTCTAGAATATTTCCTTGCAAGTAAAGCTTCAACAACTTCAAGATAACTATCAGAACTTTCCCCTAATTCTTCTTCACTTTCTAACTAAATGTCCTTTATTTTCTTACCTTTCTCCTTAAGTGAAAGCTTGGCCTCAAATGCAAATTCAATATTCTTGGAAGTTGGAACATAATTGTCAAATTTGTCTAACTCAGAAGCTATTAATCTTCCTACTAAGGTATCCAAATTTATCTTATTATTTGTCTCACACCTCCTTTCTTGAATAGCAGATACTCTAATTGCATAGATAGGAAGCAATGTTCTAAGAACTTTACTTGTAATAGTTTATTCCTTGATTTCTCATCTAGATGCTTTAATTGCACTGACATTGGCTTTGATTCTTTCCACATATTTGAAAACATTTTCATCTTCTCTCATTCTCATCAAATCAAACTATCCTCTAAGGCTTTTTGCTTTGGCTCTTTTCACATTATCATCACCACCATAGATGTCCTGTAGCTTGTTCCACATTTCAAAAGCAGTTTTGTAGTCCTTGATCTCATCAATTTCTTCATAGTTAAAGTAGATGCAATATCTATCATCATGGTGTTATGGTTCTTTTTCTCAGCAATATCTCCAATAGATAATGTACCAGTAGGAGTTGTGTATTCTTCATTAAGGTATTTCAATCTTGAATCACCAATGGAAGCTAGATGAAGTCTTATGAGTCCCTACCATGCTAAAAAGTTGTCTATGTTAAGCTTTGGAATTTCTCTCTTGTAAGTCATCTCAATCTTTAGCTTAGGTACTGAGTAACTAAGTTGGGGGGGGTGAATCAGTTACTACAAAATATATTCATATATCCTTTAGATGTCTGAAAAAACTACTTATTGTTGTCACTTAGTAAATGCAAAGTATATTTTATTTTTAGAAAATCTAACATCAATAATTTGCAAACATGAGAGAAAAGAAATGAACACAAGAGACACTAGATTTAATGTGGAACCCCAATATGGGAAAAACCACCAATGTAACTAGTTATTGTTTTTCACTCTTCTAAGGTGAGCTCTGTTAGGAGCCAACCTAGTTAAAGGTTACAAAACACACTATTAGGTGTGACCTTGTTATAGGATTTAATCACCCTATTAGGAGTAGCCTTGTAAGAGGTCTTAAAACAATTCAATGGAATTGTTACCCTATTAGAGGATTTTCAATTGGCTATTAAACCAACTTTGTTAAGAGATTTTAGATCACTGCTACGATGGTAAGAAAGTAACAATGAAATGACTTGATTGAGATGTAACTGAATTGCTTATTACATATCTCTATTTTACTTCATACTAGATCCTTCCTGATCGAATACTACTTTGCTGCTCCACAGGATATCTGACAATCCTTCAAGTTCACTCACACTTTCCTTCTTAATCAATCAATACACTTGCATACTCACACACACACACACACACGAATATCAACTTGACCTTATATTTATATTGTTTAGATTGTCAAGTCAGCTCAATAAAAATTAGAATGACCAATAATCATCACCATAGTCGGCTAGAAAATAATACTTGAAATAATTAAACTTCATATCCAAATCAAGAAAGTCCTTCGATAGCTAACCCAGCTTGGTAAACACTGATCTTGAAATGATTCCCTATGTTAACAACTAGAAGCTTGGTTAACACTACAAACTTGCAAAATCCTTTGGCAAACAAGTGAACTTGGTTAACACTGACTCTGACCAACATTCCTTTGTTAACCATGAGAACTTGATTAACACTATTTCCTACCAAAATTTCCTTCGACACCTAAGTGGGCTTGGTAGACACTATCTTTGCAGAGTAATCTTCAAAAATGCTCAGTAGACAAGGAAAATTATCTTGCTGACCAAGTGAGCTCAATAAGCACTGACTGACAACTGATATGACATTTGTGTGACATCAAAGATAACACACAATTAGATAATTTTATCCAACAGGTTAAAGGTTCATCTCTAATTGGTATTGGAAATTGGGGGAGTATTTTATTGATGCAAGATCATAATTATATGGAAAGAAAAACAACTTGTTTTAACCCCCAATGATAGTATACCTTAGGGTTTACTAGTTGTCTTGCCTAAGCATTCAACTAGGTATGAAATTTAATTGTGCACCTAGGGTAGTGTTATGTTAAAGGGTACACTTACTAAATATGTAAATGTATAAATGTTATGCACTTTTATTTGGGGTCATGGTTAGGTCATCAATCATATTGAAGAATGGCTAGCTAACTTACATAGTATACATTATTACAATATGATTTCTGAATTACAAGTTATTTTCCACTAAAATCTAGACAACCTCCTCTTAGACCTTAATAGCACTTTCATCACAATATTATATCTTATTCTATTTCCAACCAATAATGTTCTACCTATATCATTATTTAGAAGTGACATGTCACATTACCTCAAGATCTAATATGAACAATGGTGACTGATTACTAGGCCTATAATTTAGTTGACATATAATATATAATTTGAAGGGTTAATTATGTGCTAAATAGTTTGAAATAAATATTCATTATCTATACTAAATCTCTAAGGTACTCTTCATATCAAGAATATTGCTAAAATTATAGGAAGAACTAATTATATAAGCTTTAATGTATGTAACTTATCAATAGTCAAATATATGTTTTTAGAATTACACTAATACCAATCTTTCATTTATCTTCTAAATATCCCATTTAACCACTAACTTATCTCCCAAATTTATTTCTAAATTAATATCACCAATACCTAAGATAAAATTCAATACACAAATTAATAAGAATAATAAATTATATCAATATCTTATATATTACTTATTAATCATCAAATACATTTATTATACTAATGCTAACTATGCACCTTCAAACTTAAATAATGATTTTACACTAACATAAAAATAATGAATAGTGTTAATTTCTAACCCTAACATTACCTAATTTCATTCTACTAACTAAACAACCAAAAATTAAATCCTACTATCTATTCAAATCCAATTTTCCTTATTCTCCACATGTGTCATTATTTCCTATTCCTCCTTAACAAATTTTAACTCCTAAATACTAACCATCGAACATAACTAACTTACCCACTTCCCCATCATTCGAATACTTCCTATGACACATGGCTCATACTTCCTCCCTTCTAAAACCACGATGTCAAACCCAGTTTAAGTTTATATGATCGATCTCAACGTACATGGTGGAGGCTGATTGGCTTGACCCATTAAGGGGTCACATTCTTAGTGAGGTGGTAGCACCATAGCAATTTTTATTTTTTTTAAGATAGACCCTTCTAATGGTTGGTTGATTAAATGCATGGTTAAGGGTGAAGACTTTCATCCATATTCATGTGCCTTGGTTGAGGCATCTCATGGGTGAATGTTCTTTTACCAAGCATGATAATTTGTAGGTGAATTGCAGAGTGGATCGACCCAAAGGCTTGTCTCCCATTTTTTATTGTTTATATTATGTTATCACCTTTTTTTTAGAATAATAGACATAGAGGGAGGTGTAAATTTCTCTCCTCTTTTTTTGATGTGACCAAATTGCCCAAACAAAATTATAGGACCTTCAAGATTTATACTTCTTAACTAGTTTTGTAGGTTATTATTTTAATCTATGACTGTTCACCTTATTTATTTATTCTTTTTCTTTTCCTTTACAACCATATTCAATTTGGCTAGGTACTGGTTTAGTGTTATTTTATTTATATTTTATATGGGATATTCTAAGCATATTCTCCTTGAATATTATATTGGTCTATAATAAAGGTTTGACTGAGTATTATTCTCCTCTATTCTCATATAAATTATAGAGAGTTAAATATGCATGTACAAGCTTATTTTCTTATGGTAGTTTATGCTATTTAATCTATTTGATTTGTCTTCTACTCAACTATGATATGATGGGTTTAGTCTAGTTATTAAAATCATTTTATAATCACATTATTAAATCGAGCAATGCATAGAACATAGTCTTGGTTACTATTGGATTCATCTTTCCTATCATTAATAGAACTTAAATGATGCTTTCTTTGAATGGATGCATATTAAAATCTATTTACATGATCAATCTATTGAGAACATTTTCTTTTGTTGATTCTTTACTCAAAGGAATACATGCAAATGAGACACATACACTACTTAAGTTCAATAGAGATAGATATTGTAATGAATCTCTTTTAAATTCCATGTGTCTACTATGACAAGTTGATCCTTCCTTTTCAATGCAACTAGATGCATACCAATAAACCATACAATGCAAATAGTTATGAGAATATACAAATTACTTTCTTTCTTTCATGAAACCTTTCTTCAGAGGGATATAAATAAAATGGAGAGCTTCTTTTTGCAGCACAATACACAAAAAAATAAATGAAAACTTTGTCCATACAAATACAATGTTCAATGACATGGAGGAAGATTTGTCTTTTCAATTACATCACACAATACAATGAGGGAGATTTTTGACTCTACAATACAATGCTCAAGACATGGAGGATGATTTCATCCTTCCAAATGCATAACATAATGACATATTCTTTCCTTTATACTATGAAATCATTCATTGAAACCACATGAATAAGATGGAGAGAGATTCTCCAATGCATGTACAATGCAGAATCACAAGTTTTCTCCTTCAATAAACATCTACAAGATGATCTTTCTAAGCTTTTACATTGCTCCCTTGAGCACAAAATCTGAAAATACATCCCAAAAAAACAACAAAAGGCCAAGGGTACTCTCCTCCCAACCACAAGCCTCCAAAGAGACCACTCCTGAGGTAGGGGGAACAAGGCTCAAAATGGGTATCACATACAATCTTGCAAATGCATATACATCACAATACAACACTTGAACAATTCCATCCCAAGGATATTTCACAATGGTTCACCAATGGAACCATGAACATAGGGTGAAGGTGTGCTTTTCAAATAGGATACTTGCCATATCAAACAACATCTACAATAACAAATTACATGCCCTTTCGGGGCTTTCACAAATCAACAAATTCCATGCCCTTTTGGGACTTTTACAACCATCCTCCAAAGACACTACCATCAGCTATAGCTTCCTTAGAGCCCATACTCCATAAAATTTCTCATCTCCGTTGTACTTCCCTTATCACCCCCAAGAAAGATATGAATGATTATGGCATACAATGGAGCCCATACTCCAAGGTTCTCAACTACATTGTCAAGCCCAACTAACCCCTTTACCCAAGACTTCTCTTCCCTTCCCAAAGGGTGAGTGAAGCCTTCATGCCCATAAAAAAACTCATGCACAAAATTATGAAAAAAACAAAGTAAGAAAATAATGAGAATACAAACTTCATGCTCATCACAACGCACCACAACATGATACAAGATGATACCACACATTTTTCTTACAATGGAATTCTCACTTCCTACATGCTCATGAATGAAATACCATGATTCAACTTCAAAATGGAAGAACATAACTACATGGAAAGAAACATCAACCTTGAATCCTTTTGCAAAATGGAAATGAAAGGTTGTAGAAGAGCTCCCTCCAAGCTTCCAAACCATAAGAGTCTCTAAAATTTGAGAGTGGGTAGACAACTCATTAATTTCCCCCAAGCCCTCTTAAAAGCCTCTAACTTCTCACTTAGCTTAAAAAATGGCCAAACAAGAAGCCTCCCTTTTCTTATGTCCTTGCCCCTTTCTAAAATTGTAATCTTGACCAAGTGGGAGAAACATGTGAACTCTTCAATTTCGAAATTCTATGAAAGCGACTTCCTTGGAGGGTTCCCAAGGTCATCTAGGCCTGCTAAAGGTTAAATTTAGACCCGCAACCCATATTACTATCATGAGAGCACTTATTTTTTACCAAAATAACCCCCTAGGACCAATGTTTGATCCTTAAAAGTGAATAGGAAGTTGGAATTCGGATTTCCCTTGATGGAGACTTCTCCTAACACTCTACCCTAAGAGGTTAACTTGGTACTGTATTGGTGAAGGTTTAGGTTAGGTGACTTTTTCCCAAAATCTTAAATTACAAGTCATCAACACATGGACAACACAAGTGTCAAGTGACACGCAATAACACATTATATCTATATTGACTTGTCTCTAATCATACATGAATTTAAAATATTACACACATATAATTCACATTTATGAAACAAAACACATTACAACAAGGTTTGAATCTTTTCCACTGATTCAACCTTGGCTATGTCATTTTCACATGGGCTTAAGCCTTGATTCCCCATTAAATCCCATGGTTAAATTCTCGCACACTAAACTCAAGCATCAATAGTCCAAGAAAATTATATAAAAATACATGTATTTATGTGCATGACAATTCAATATTGCATAATTCACATTAGAATATTCACTTGTCACATTTAACTTTCCTTTTTCTAATCATATTATATAAAACATTCAAAACATTAAAATATCAAATTTTGTTTATCAACATTAGACTTCACTCAACATGATTAGATTAATATTTTGAATAACTTCATAATCTACTTTCTATTAAAGTGACAAAATATTAAATCTACAACTATTGAGTCCCTAGGCATGGGAATTAGGTTCTAATGCATATCACAGTCTCTCATTTAACTCTAATTTCCACTTAAACATTACAATTTGACATTTCAAGCATTTCTACAATTTAGTTTCTATCAAAGAAATTGTAATAGATTAGAACATGAATGGAATCATTAAATATATCATTTAGATCTAATGTGTAGACATAAGTGTGGATCATCAAAATGTAAATATTAAAATAACATAACCCTATAGTCTCAAAAGTGTATCAAAACATAGAATTAGAAGTATCATAATGCAAACATATCATCTACACTATGGCAGGTTGAGTGAGGCCTCACAAAACTAACCTTTCTTTGTTTCTTGAAACTTCTCCATCTTCATTCAGCTTATTTCTAAAAACCCACTTTGTGCCAATCACATTTTTATCCTTGGGTCTAGGAACAAGATTTTAGGTCTTATTCCTTTCTATCTATTCTATCTCTTCATTAATTGCTTCAATCCAAATTTCATTATTGAAAGCATCTTTAACGTTTCTAGGTTCAAATTTGGTAAGCAAACATGTACCTTTTAATTTTTTTATTGTCATTGTACCAACAAAATTGTCTCCAATGATCTAATTAGGTGCATGGTTTCTTCTAACATATCTTTCTTTTCACATTGCTTAGCATGATCTTCAATCTTGGGTCCCACTGTTTATGACTTGGGTCTTTTTGATGACTCAGGCTACACTGGTTGCAACTTAGTAGCTTTTGACTGTGACTTGGGTCCTTTAGACTATGCTTAAGTTGCACTGGTTACAACTCAGGTACTTATAGAGATTTTGGGAGGTCAATCTTCCTGCTTCCAATTAGATTAGGCAATGTATTAGATTCATAGTACACAAACCTTCTATAATCCTTAGATTCTTTATTGCTTCCTTCTTCGCTCTTTTATGCAAACTCATCAATTTTCACATGTGCGCTTTCTATGATCTTATGAATAGTTAGATTCAAGAACTTATATGCTTTATGTCTATAGGAGTATCCTAGGAATATGCCTTCATCACTTTTGACATCAAGTTTTCCTTTCCTAGATTCCTTCAAGTTATAACATTTACTACCAAATACTTTCAAGTAACTTACATTGGGTTTATAGCCATACCATAGTTCATAAGGTGTTTGATTAAAGTCTTTCTTTAGATGTACTTTGTTTAAGGTATGAACTATTATATTGATTGCTTACTTCCAGTATTTGATTGCAACATTCTTTTTTATCATTAGGACTTTTGCACAATCCATGTTAGATCTATTCCTTCTTTCTGCTATACCATTCTACTAAGTTGTCTCTTGATTCCTTTCTCAATGCAAAATTTATTAAATTCATTAGAGATGAATTCACCTCCTCTATTTGACCTTAGACATTTTAATTTTTTTTCATGTTTCTTTCTCAACTCTAGCTAGATACCATTTAAACTTTTGAAAAGCTTCAAGTTTTTCTTTTAAATACATTACAATCATCATTCTAGAATATTCATTAACAAATAAAATGAAATAATTATCTCCACTATAGCTCTCTATTCCAATAGGTCTACAAAGGTTTGTATGAACTAGCTCCAAGACTTCTCTTGAATGATAGTTCTTACTTTTGAAACTAGTCTTTTCCATCTTTCCAATTTGACAATTTTTGCATAGACCCATATTAGGTTTCCTCAGGCTATGAACATCTCTTACTCTTTTTTTTCATTTCTTAACTTGACCAGATTATCAAAATTTACATGACACAACTCTTTATTCCATAACCAACTTTTTTCTAATTGAGCAATAAAACATGAACTTTCACTGAGCTCTAGGTAGAATAAGTTACCCTTTGTCTAATTACTAGACACAACTAGATTTCCTTTTCCATCTAGCAACTTGGCCTTCCCATTCATGAATTCTACCTTGAATCCAATGTTATTTAATTATGCCACACTCATCATATTATGCTTTAGTCCTTCCACCCACTAGGCATTTTCACATCTGAGTTCATTGGTCAGTGAAATAGAACCTTTTCATTTTGTTAGTAAATAGATTGTTCTTTCCCTTTACTCTTTTGGATGACCAATGTTTCTTAAGAACAACTAATTACAATAGTTGGAAAGTTGTTACTGAGTAAATAACTTCCCTTTAAATTCTTAGGTACAACTCCCTTTTGTGTTTAGAATTTGTAAAAAATTTTGTTTTATCTCTAACTCTAAAATGGGGTATGTTCTTAACTTAAGAATAGGAATGGTGAACCAAGTTAGGCCTAAATAGAAACTAACTTAGGCAAGAGTTTGAATTTTAGGATTAATCAAGCTTATGGATTCACATATCTTATGAACCCAAAAATTTTAAACAATTCAACAATGTATACTATCTACAACTAAACCAATATCAACAAAATCTTATTTCTAAGAAGGGAAAAGACTTGACTTCAAAGAAAGCCTGGAAATGGATTTCTATTGAACTTCCAATAACAATATCATTATCTTCAGTTCATATTTTTGAAATAGGGAAAAAAACTCTATTCATTCCTTGATTCAATTTTGATGAAAAGATAAAACATAAAAATTATATAGAAATGAATGAAACAAAAAATGATTAACACAAAATACCCTCAAATTGTCTCTACAACATCAAGTATTTCACACAAAAAATTAGTCAACCTTTTATTAATCTTTTGATTTAGTATAGGATTTTGAGATGATTGTTACAACATGGGACTCAAATTAGTTTATCTCCTCAAATTTAAAAAATGGGAAGGGGCCAATTTATTAGTTACAATTATTACATCAAAATGTGAAAGGGCATGATATGAATCACTTTTCCTTCTTTCCCATTTTTGACTTTTCCTTATAGGCCTGGTGGCAATATTGATTGGAACCAATTCCTCATGTTTATAAACATGGACATTAGTGTATCTCAAGAGCCACTTGGAATGCTCTCTAGTTAAATCCTTGATTGCATTCAACCACTCCTATATTTCCTCCATAGCTATGTGTACACATCTGCCAAATTTTTGGAGCTCAAACACTCTGTTTTGTTGGCTAGAAGATATCTCAGTCAAGACATCTATATAACTGGAGAAGTTATTTTTCATGTCAATGACTTTGATGATCCCCTTTCCTTGTCCACTATCCTAGGAATCTTATTCATACCTATTAATAGTTCATAATCTCTATCTTGATCCTTTTTCACTTTAGTTTCTATTTCATTCAGTCCTTCCTTTGCTACCAAGATCATTTCATATTTGAATTGCATGCTCTATAGCCATTCAAATAGAGGCTCATCTTCTCTAGGTAGGATCTTTACTTCCATGGCTTCCTTAGCCTTCATATGGATAATCATCATCAATAAAGAAATGCAATCATCACTCTTGAATTCCTCTACTACCAGGGTACCTCGATTGGTTGAGATATTACCCCTCTCTATTTTGAGTCTCAGTATTGCATTGCCTATTTGTTCTATAATTGCAATTCCTTCTGACTTGATTTTCCTACTCCATTATCTACCAATCTTCCTAAAGTGCTTGTCTTCTTGTAACTAGAAGATGAGAGCTTGAACATTAGTAGCAGTGGGATCACTAGTGCTTGACATTCCTGAGATTATCACTAGAGGGGTGGCCAACTACCTAATAAAACCATTAAGCTCATGAATCTATGCCTTCATTCTAACATTTTCTAGTTTGAGACTTTCAATTTGTCTCTCTATCACATCATTTGTTGACTTCCATAGGCCCACACTAGTTCATGTCTTACTTCTCTGAGATCCACATAATGCAAGGTGAAATCATTTGCTAACATGTCTTCAATTCTCCCTTCTTTAGTGGGCATAGTAATCTCCATAGTTGGATGCCATGTGTTAGGATCTTGTCCAATAATTGACAATGTCTTATGCTTCTTGATCTTACTCAATGTTGATCTAGAGTAGACAACTAGAGACAAAGTCTCTTTATTAGGAACTCTCTCTTCTTTTCTCTTCCTTTTTCTACCCAAGGTGTCTTTTAGCCATGATTATGTTCCAATCACCTTAGATGCAGTCCCAAGTGTGTCTATAATAAACATATTTCTTTTGGTTAGATTCAATGTCTTCATAGCTGAAGAGAGGATTCTTTGAGGCCCATGAAATGATCTTTGAAGATTTAGGACCTTTCTCTACTTCTATGGTATTCTTTCTTACTTCATCAAACTCAGTAGACTCACTTTCACTACTTCAACCATCTCCAAGATCCACCACTTGGGCTTGAGGACTACTCGATAAGAGTAGTATACAACTCATAGATGGGATAAGACTACTCCAAGGTAAGAGAGCCATTGTAACTACACCAACTTTCAATTCCTCCACCTTCTTCTTCTTAGCTTCTATTGTAGTTCTGATCACCGACAAAGAACCATCCTGGCAAGTTTTGGCAAGAGGAATTCTCTTGTCAGGAGGTTGATCACCTCCACTTGATGGTTGTGTTGGCCCTTGGGTAATAGCCAAGGTTTCACCTGATGTACTACCCTAGGAAGAGGAAGTTGCTACAAGTTTTGGGGAAGCTTGAGTAGATGTGCCCTTGCTCTAACTTCTCTGAGCTATGGTCCATTTGACCCATTTTCTATTCCTCTTATAGATTTGATTGATCATTACCTCCAGCTCTTCTTTGGTGTCTTCATAAGGCTCTAAGCTTATTGGGTTTCCTCTAAGATTGGTTAGGTAAGTGTTACTATGCATGTTTTAGCTAGCATCCTCTACTCCTACATCAATGTTGACTTTGTACATTTTCACTTGATCGACTATTAATTTGGTGAAGGCTTGATCTTGGCTCTCGAACTCATCCTTGGAATTAGCCTAGTAATCCTCAATAGTGGTGATATGTTTAATTACACTTCCTATTTGTAGAACATCTCAAGCATACCCATTCAGGTCGAACATGGGTCTCATAACTTCATACATGTCCAACTTATACTTCATATTAAACACCTTCAACATGTTCTTGTCATCAAAGTGAGTGTCGCGCTAAAATCCCTCACCTTCATGGGGAATTTTTATGCTTTCTTCTTCAAGCTCCTACTCAACATGTTTACTTGAATGGCCTTCCACATAGTCTCGATCAGTATGATCATGTCACTAGGATAACTTGGTAGCTTCAATGGGAAACCATCAAAAGCTTCAAGATGCAAATAAGAAAAGGATTAGAATTGAATGAAATAACTCCCAAACTAGCTGATGGCTACCATGGCTTCAGGACTAAATCTCCTTTCTTGACATCCCTATAGTTCCTTGAAAATCCTCATAGTGAATGCATCATTTACTTTCACATACTCTGCATAGCTATTTTGCAACTATAAGCATGGTAAAACTCATAAGATTTCACATCAAAAAAATTCTCCACTCTTGGGAGGCCATAGTTGCAATTAGGCCAACATATAGATGAGAAAAGAGGACATATATAATGTATTATAAAAAAATTCTACATGGAGAACAATGGATAGAATTTCTCTTACCTCATGAGCCCAATCAATGTATTGAGTATCAGAGAAAATGACTTATTACTAAAAATAAATACTACTCAATGAAATTCAAAGCTTCTACCTCACCTTTCAACCTACATAGGAGAACTAGGATATCAATAATCTCTAGTTTGAACTTGGTCCCAAACAAGGCCTTAGGAACGTTACTCTTAGCACTCTATGGTTTCTAGTGTAGACACCTAAAAATCCTTTAGAAAATAAAGTATTTTTATTTTCTGAAAAATTCTCGATGACATCATCATTTATTAATTAATTAATTATTTAATTAATTAATTAATTAATTTTTATGCCATTAAATCCTTTTATCTTAATTAAAAATATTTAATTAAGGAATCCCTCCCAAAAATGTTTAAATCTTATTTAAACATTATTTCCTTATTTATTAATTATTTAATTAATAAATTGACCAAAAATCCTAAAATAAATAAAAAAAAAATTTTTTTCCCAAAAGTTGGCCAATTTCCTTATGACCAATAACCTCTTCCAAAATATTCTAATCCTTCTTTAATTTTGATTAAAGGCTAATCCCATCATTTCCTACCCCTAATCCCAACTCAAAATATTTAATTAAAATTAAATATTAATCCTCATGTTTATTAAAAAAGTTTTAATAAATATCTCCTCAACCCAAACCCTTGAAATAAATAAAACTTTATTTATTTCCTAAAAATCTAATTTATCCTCATCCTAAGAAGTTCTAGACTCTTCTAAAAAGTCTTCATCCTCATCCTAGGAAATTCTAGACTATTCTAGAAAGTCTTTATCCTCCTCCAAAATCTAGACTCTTCTAGAAGATGTCTTTAAACCTAATCCTAATCCCCTCCTAACCTTGTCACATTCCCTAAACATGGGTTAAGACTTACTAACCCAAGCCAAAGTTAACAAATATCTCCTCCTTCACCCACCCTCATTAAATGCCATCCACTTGCCTATCCCTAAGCTAATCCTAAACCATCCTAATCCATCCTCTAATCATTTACACAAGCCTAAGAAAGCTTAAAACCTTCCTAATCAAGTCCAAGTCGAATTTGCTCTCATCACCCTCAAAATATCTCAACCATAAAACTTTATGAAGTCCACTAGGTCATAAATGACTCTTACAAGCCCTTTTATTGCTCTTACAAGTCATTATGAGGGTCTTTATGAAGATTTTATCTCTTGAGCCTCCTTTGTTGACTCATCCTTGCCCTTTCCTCCATCCTCTCACCATGTGACATGTGTCACTCCTTGATTGGCTATAAGGAAGCACAATCCATGTGCTCTCCTCTCATGCAATCTGAGCCCTCCATAAGCTTTTTCACATCCTTGCATCCTAGCCCTTGATCCCTCAAGCCCTTTGCCTATTTAAGGAATCCTCTCCCAAGTCATTTTAACACAATCCATGAAGTAAAGTTATAATGCTATTTTGAGAGCCAAATCCATTCTAAAGCCATCTATCCACACCAAAAATCCACAATCATCCATTGAAGCCTTTGGAAGCATATTGAGCATACATCCTATCCATTTAGATAAAGCTACTCAACAAGAGAGCTTCTTATTGAGAGAGTCCATTAATGGCTCATATTCTCAATTGAGAGCTCATCTTAGTCTATCTTGAAGTTTATGAATATTGTTTAGTTTGTAGAAGCTTTATTTAAATTTCGTTTCTATTAGCATACTAACATTTTCTCATATACATTTTGGCACGCCCGGTGGGACCCCGCATGGGTCATCTTCATTAGCTTTTTTAGTCAAGTTTTGTATGTCATTTGCTGATTTTGGCTAATTTTTCTTGTTTTTGTGATTGGTAGGATTGTATAAATTGGTTTTGTAGGTCCACATGAGCATGAAGAAGACAAAGGAACTCATAATCTATCTCATAGTGTTTGCAGATTTTTCAAGCTTATAGGTGGACAAAGAACTTGAAATTCTTCTTCTTCTTCTTGTCTATATTCTTCTTATTCCATCTACTTCTTCTTCTTCTTCTTGTGGGAGATCTTGGCCATTTTTTTTTAAGAAAGCAAAATCATACACACTTCTTTTTAGTGCTTAAAATGAACCCCCAAATCATACTTAAATCCATTGAAAAATTAAAAATTTGCAAAAAAGAAAAAATCTTTTAACAAGTTAAACTAAACCAATCTAATCATTTGCATCCTTGCAACATCAAGGTTTTAGATACATTCATGCAAAATTAGGAACACTTCATTTTTGGGAATTTAAAAAGAACTTCAAGTTTCCATTTCAAAAGGTTCAAAATCAACACTAAGTGCACACTAAAGTTCTTTTAAAAAATCTCATAAAAACTAAGAGTCCTAAATGGTTGCCAAAAATTGTCCTAAAAGCTTTGTTATTTGTTCCAAACAAATGTCTTATTGCAAAATCTTGAATGTTTCTTAGGATTTTCATGCATCAAAACAATCTAGGAATATCATTTTTGGGCTTAAAATATGCAAACTAGAACACAAAATCTTGAATGAAAACCAAAGTCCAAAGAGTCATTTTCACTTTTGAGTCCAAAACAATCTTGAATGATCTAAGGTTAAAACAAAGCACTTCAAAGTTCTTAAAACAACAGACAAAATCTCAATCTTGAATGCTCAAAAGAAAACACTTGAATGTTTAACCACTTTTCTTTGAATGCATGTTGCTAAAATCACTCTTGAATGCCATGGATTAAAATCAAATTTTCCTTGAATGCATGGTTAAAACAAAAAATCCAATCTTGAATTCTAAGGATCAATTAACTATTGCAATATCAAACACTTCATTTGGAGCTTCTAAAAATTCAACAAAACAAATCTCTTTTCCACATGCAATCTAGGTAAAGTTTGATTTTTGGACATTTAAGAAACCTTGTTAAGTTAAAATACAAATTTGCAAAAATCAGTTTGAGTAGTTCCTTGGACTCACCTCTTTTCTAATCACCCATCAAATATTAACCATTGGTTGCAATCTCAGCACCATTTATGGGGATGGGTCTACTTGAAAAAGGTGTTAAATGTTCCACAATCTAACTCACTCACTTGGTCTTTGAATTTTTGCTTTAACTTTATCAAAATTCTTAAATGATCAAAACTCTAGATTAAATCAATCACACTTCAAGTTTGGGCACTAAAATTGAACAACAACTGACGTGGAGAGCCTCCAGGCGCGCGCTTGAAATTGAATCTCACACACTTTTGTTTTGGGCTTAAAACAAACTCACACTCAATCTTGAATGCCTTAAAGAAAATTAATCGATACTTGACGTGGAGGGACTCTGGGCGCACAAATTTTCTTTTGTTGACCCTAACTCTTCTTATTGTTTTCATTCTTTGATCGATTTACTTTTGTTGGCGCTTCAAGTTGGAATAAACATTGTATCTTAAACATGAGTGCTTGCAAAGTCTAGATCAGAAAACTTAAGCGTCAGTTGGTAAAAGAACAAATGTGTTTTTTAGCCCAAGGTCATCCAAGTCTTCTCTCCCCTTGTCGTCTTTCGAGGCCATCTTGGGTGCATAAGATTAGGATCCAAAACCTTGTTTCTTTTTAGGAGGCCTGCTTGGGGATTTCATCACCCCTTGGACGACCTCAACTCCAGCGTTCTGGCAGAGTATAAGAATCGGAAGGTGAATCGAAAGACACCTCTCTTGGGATCAAGATTTTGTCACTCGGGCTAAGCCTCAAGGAACTTTATACCCTTGAGAAGTGAAAGAGGAGAAGTGGGTTACCGTTCCTCTCGGCTGTGTGACATCTTTTTGGTCTCATCTACGGATTTGGGCCTCACGTACCTTGGGTATATCGAGGATTCCTTAGCTAAACCAACTGTCAGCCTTGTAGACAACCATCTAGGATGTTAATGTGTTTGAGGTGACTGATCAAAACATTTGTAGAACATACACACTCCTTGGCGCAAGTATCACTTTCTGAGAATCAAAAACTTCTATCTGGTTGTTTCTATCTATTGCTTGATCTTTTATTTGTTGAATGAATGTTTGCCAAACTTGGTCAATCCTAGCTTAGGGCATACTTAGCGTAGTCACTGCCTATTCCAGAAGTTGAATGAGTTGAAGCAAAACAACCAAGATCTCTCAAAGCCAAGCAAATTCATAAATTGATGTCAGAGCAACCCAAACCCAAACAGAAGTTCCACAAAGTTAAACTCAAACCATCTCTAGCATACCAAGAACTTTCAGCCAAGAGAAAAGAAATAACACCAAGCCCATGAATTGCCAAACTCCACAAAGTAGAGGCAAAAGCTACCGACGAAGCACTTCAAGAGGCCTGGTTAGAGCGCACCATCAAATTTAGCCAACATCCAGGAGTTAATCCTGCTTATGCCTTACCAACTAGGCATGATTTCTATGATTAGACACCCTTGTTTCTCCACATCTTCTTGGATAAGCTTCACTTTAGAGTCATTTTTGTAGAAAAGCCAGCCATCTTAGGTTATCCCCTTAAGCATTATTAGCTCATCCATCTCATTTAGAATCAAACCATCTAGCCAGCAACCAAAACCTCACATCCAAGCCTTCACAATTGTTGTCACTTTTGCCAAAAGTTTGCCACTCCTAAAATCTTCCAAATCCATCAATCTCACCAAGGTTATCCCTTTGACAGAGCTTTGTCTAGGGTGATCCAGCTTTGTCACTTGTTATCCCTCATCACCTTGAGCTAAAGGTTGGGATCCACAAGTGGTCAATCTCGTGTTCTTCCTAAAGGATCATCAGTCTATCCTTAAGTTGACACAATCACCACCAAGCTTACACATAGGAAAGCAGACCTTTCGTGCTTTGGCAACATATCTTTGAAGTTAGAATCTCCAACCCAATCCTCCTTAGGTTTTTTCGTATAGCTTTGCCTTAACCTAGAAAATCATTTGCATAGAGAAGCCTTCCCCCTTTTGCATCCATCAGTATTATTGCATCTCATCCCTAAGAGCATTTTTTATGCCACCCGTCACTCACTTAGCCAAGAAGAAAGAAACAATGGAGCCCTATCATTTGGATCGAACAGCCTCACCCCCCTTGAGCACTCAGCCATCCTTCAGCGCAGAGAAAGCTATGCCATCACGTACTGACATTGAAGCTTTCATGAACCAACCAGGAAATGCAGTATTGGTAAATGCCATTATAGACAAGAACAAAGAGACAATCATGGCTAATTTTCGAAGGGAAAATGTAGGAACCTTTGACTTTGGAAGACCCCCTCCATTATCAAATCCATCTCACCCATTGTTTGGGCAGCTACCACCACCCATAGGCTCTTATGATCCAAATTATCCTCAATATATGCCAAAAGAAGAGCCTCCAGCCAATCCATATGATCCAACAGACCCAAACATACCATCATCCACCCAAGTTGAAATCTCCATGCCGCAAGCCAACCCAGCCACCACCACTCCATCCTTGGTTCATACCTCTCCGCTCCAAACCCCCTTTACCTAAAACAGCTCACCGTTCACCCCCTTCACTATTGCTGCTGCTGCTCCCCAACCCAGCCTTCCAAATCCACCCATCTCCCAAATCAGTGCTAGCATCTTTGGCCAACCTCAGCAATATACAACAGGGATGCCACCCATGGGGCCAAGTAATCAACCTTTCATCACCCCCAGCTTGTTCACTGCAGCCCAACACACAATCCCATCATTTCCATTAGGTCTTGGGAGCTCAATACCATTAGCCACAAATCTACAAGCTACTACCCTCACTCCACAAAGCTATCAAATCCCACAAGCTACTACCAATTTTCTACCAAGCTCCCAAGTGACCCCAACCCCTGCCACCACTCTACCAAGCTTCCAAATCCAACCACAAAGCTATCAAACCTCATCAGTTCCATTCCCAAGATTTCAATTCCCACCACCTCCACCACCAACTAATCCATTACCTCCAATTACCAACTACTTTTCAATGCCACTTCTAGGAGGTAATCCACCACCCCAGCCAACCACCAATTATTTGCAGATACCATCCCAAATGGGGGCACAACCCACATATATTGGTCAAACCCCACAAGCCCCCCGATCCTTTCCCCAAGCCTCTCAACCATCTTATACCTTACCTCCACAAAGCAATCCATTTATCCCACAGCTAGCTTATGTTCCTCAATCCCAACCTCAAATCCCATATCAACAACAAGCCTCACAGCACATGCAGCAATATGCGCCACCTCTCCCTCAGCAACCTGTCATCCACCATGCAGCTGCCCAAACAATGTACAATCCCTATCAGCAAATCCCTCATAGCCATCCATATTCAGTGGCCCCATCCAGTACATACCTACCTCAAGGCACTCCTACATTGGGGGCACCCCAGCCATCACCTATCAATTCAGAATGGGAGCAAATGAAGATAGCTCTGAAAGCCATCCAAGAAGGGAATGATCCGAAGACATTCAAATTTGAGAATGTGTGTCCTTACCCATTTGACAGAGCCATTACCATGACACCATTTCCCAAACACTTTGAGGTACCCAAATTTGACAAATTCAGAGGAAAAGGAGACCCTGTCACACACATCAAAGAATTTTACATGCACTGCCAGGATGTAGCATACAATGATGTCTTCCTCTTGCGCCTTTTTCCCAAAATCTTAGCTGGACCAGCTCTTGAATGGTTTTATAGAATCCCCTATGGTACAATTAAAAACTTTGCTGAATTATCTGAGGCATTTGCAGCCCAATATGCCCATCTTGTTGAAACAGAGCTATCAATAGTTGATCTTGTCCACACCAAGAAAAAAGGTGGAGAAAGCCTTGCTGAATACCTGCAAAGATGGCAAACCCTTACCACCCGCATATCCTGCACCTTGCCAGAACGCCATGTTGTGAAAATGTTTATTGATAATGCCCATCCTAGCTTGGCTCACCACATGACCATGAACTGTTTGCAAACCTACAAAGATATCAAAGAGAAAGGAATGATCCTTGAGCAAGGACTCATTAAAGATGGTGTGGTCAAGCTTTACAAGGAAGCCAACCAAAATCAATCACATTCCAATGACAAGTCTAGGTATTGGAACAAAAACAAGCACGTTGCAACAGATGGCGTCACTAACACCAGACATGTGAATATTGTTGGTCCTTCTCACAACCAGTCCAACCCACCATATCAACCAAAAAATCAACAAGCTATCAACTACCAACAACAAAATAACCAAAGCTATCAAAACCACACTCCAAGACCCAACTTTCAAGGGTCTAGCAATCAAGCTAATGCCATCAATGTAGCTGCAGGACAAAAGCCTAGATTCCAACCTGCACCTAGAAACTATACACCCCTTGGTGAGCCATTGGATGTCATTTTTGAGAAATTAGTCAAAGAAAACCTCATCAAATTTCCTCCTACCCAGCAAATTGACCCAAGCCAATCCAAAGCTGCATGGTACAAAGATAATGAGTACTGCAAATTTCATAGGGTAAAAGGTCACACTACCCTCAGATGCATGAAACTGAAAGACTATGTGCAGGACCTCATTGATCGGAAGGAAATCACTGTTGGTGCCCAAACCTCTCCCAATGCAGGCTTACAGATCTATCAAAATGCTTTTCCTCCACACCACAACCAAAATCTTGGAAAAGCACCTATCCAAACCAACAACAACAACACCAACAACCATCAGCCAAACCAACAACATGGGAAGAACAATGACCACACTTCATCCTATATAGACTATGGTAGCCTTATAGGTTGTATATCCGAGAAAGAGCCTTCCGTCAATGTTATCAATATCCAAGGACCAAACAATGAGTGTTCAGTCACCACTCGAAGAGCGCGATTTAACATCGCAGGCCCACCTATTACACCAACACCATCAGCTCCATCAAAAAGCCAGTACAATATCTTGGAACACCTTGGGAACATGCCAGCCCAAATCTCCATTTTAGACCTTCTTCGCACTAGTCCTGTGTACAAGAACATCCTTGACAGTGCTCTCATAGAATCTCGTGTCCCTTCTGATATCAATGCTACTGATTTTTGTAATCTTGTTGGACACCTCTCATCCTCATGTGCCCTATCGTTCAAATCCACCGACATACCCGTGGTCGACCCAGATCACACCCTTCCGCTTCGCATAGCCATCATGGTATCCAACTTTGTTGTAAAAAGAGTAATGATAGATAATGGATCAGCCTTGAATATTTACACCCTAAAATTCATAAAACAAGCTGGGTATACTGAGGCAGATATCATGAGTGAGGTTATCACCATCAAAGCTTATGACAACTTGGAAAGAACCACAGAAGGAACTATTTTGCTGCCAATCAAGGTTGGGCCAGTCATCCAAGAGACACTCTGCCATGTTATTGATCTAAACCTACCATTTAACATCCTCCTCGGTCGCCCATGGATTCATGCCATGAAAGCCGTTCCATCCACTTACCATCAGTGCATCAAATTTCCGCATCAAGGCACTGAGGTAACCATCCATGCCGATCCAGAACCCTTTGCTTACTGCAATGCGGTTGAAGCTTCATATACAAACCATTGCCCTGGAATTGATATCGGCACATCCATCACCAGCTCATCCCACACTTATAATGACCCAGAAACCATCCTTGCCTCTACCCTGTCTACCGTGAAGATCAATAACAAAGGTTGTGGAGAGTATAGTCTGTCAGATGCATTTGCTGTCGGGGCACTCCCACTTGACCCACATGCCCATGGACGACCGAAATATCACAAAGCTAAGGAAATTCCACCTCCTCGATACAAACAGTTTGGCCCAACAACCTTTGTATCCTCGAAAATCCCTCTTCATGAGGAGCTCACTCCAGATATCAACAAATGGTTACATAAGGATGCACCTCAAAGAAATCAAGCACGCCTTGATCACTTCAGCCAAAAGTATCCCCAAGAACATAAGCTCATCACTGACAAATGGAACTATCAAGGTGGTGGTCTAGGACCAGAAGAAAGAGGCATGCAGTGCCCCATCGACGCACACAAGTGGGAATCGAAGTCAGGTCTTGGCTTTGGCATACCCACAACTGGGGGCACCAATGAGAACGGTCACGCTTTTTCAAACATTCACCGTAACCTTGTCGAAATCGAAGACATTCCTGAGGAAGTTGAAAAGAGAGCCTACAACGATATCCTAGACCAAATCTCCCTCGGAGACTCTGTTCTCCAAGAACTATCCATCCACCTCATTGACCTACCACTCGCCCATCCACAACTCATAGATTGGGACCAACCAAGTGTCATACACATCGATGAGTTCACATCAGAGGAGGCACTTCTAAGATTCATGGGAGCTGAAACTCCTCACAAGAAAACAAAGCCAGATTTTGCCTATATCTACAAGCTAGATCCCAAGGGGTATTTTGGAGAAAATCCCCAACCTAGTTCCGATACACCCAAAACTAGAACTAAGGTGAATCTGAGACTAGCTAAGGCAATGAAGAGAACCCCTCAGCAAGAAAATCCAGAGCCACAAGAAGAACATGAGGATTTAGCATTGCCTCCTCAAGATAATCGACCAGAGGTGTCTTCTATTCTAATTGAGGATACTCGAGAAGTCAACATTGGTTCTTCAGAGATCCCCAGACTTGTTCACATTGCTGCATCCCTATCACAAGACCAAGCTGACCTCCTCTTTGAGGTCTTAAGAGAGAATATTGGCCGATTTGCATGGTCATATCAGGACATGCCAGGACTTGATCCAAAGCTTGTAGTTCATCATCTTGCAGTTGATCCAAAGATCAAGCCCGTCAGACAAAAGCTTAGAAAAATGCACCCCAAGGTGGCATTATTGGTCAAAGCTGAATTAGAAAGAATGTTAGCTGCTAAGGTTATCCGACCTATCGACTACTCAGAGTGGATCTCCAACATGGTCCCTGTCACTAAACCTTCCGGTGACATCAGAATCTGCACTGATTTTAGAGATCTTAACAAAGCTTGTCCAAAAGATGATTTTCCCTTGCCCAACATAGATATGATTGTAGATCTTACAGCTGGACATGAAATTTTGTCCCTCATGGATGGATTTTCTGGGTATAATCAAATCAAGATTGCAGAAGAGGATTAGCATAAGACAGCATTCACTACCCCTTGGGGAACCTTTTGCTACAACATGATGCCTTTTGGCCTAAAGAATGCTGGGGCTACCTATCAAAGAGCTATGACAGCCATTTTTCATGATCTCATCCATAGCATTTTGGAGGATTATGTGGATGATATCTTGGTCAAGTCTCATACCTTCATGGATCATCTTACTGACTTGGAGAAAGTCTTTGATAGGTTAGCCAAATATCATCTCATGCTGAATCCCAAGAAATGTGTCTTTGGGGTCACATCTGGCAAGCTTCTAGGCTTCATAGTTTCTAAACGAGGTATAGAGATCGACCCCAAGAAGGTCAAGGCTATCTTAGACATGCCTCCTCCCCAGACACTGCGACAACTTCGCTCTCTTCAAGGAAAGCTCCAATCTGTTCGGCGCTTCATCTCCCAGCTTGCAGATAAGTGTACACCATTTTCACATTTACTAAAGAAGGATGAGAACTTCAAGTGGGATCCTTTATGTCAGCGCAGCTTCGACCATCTCAAGCAGTATCTCATCAATCCCCCTATCTTGGTTCCACCAATTCCTGGTCGTCCCCTAATTTTGTACATATCAGCAACACCTACTGCTCTAGGGGCACTTCTAGCACAGCTTGATGACTACAAAAGAGAAAGAGCCATCTACTACATCAGTAGAACCCTAGTTGGTTATGAACTCAATTACACTCCTATGGAAAAAGCTTGTTTGGCAGTTGTCTTCTCAACTCAAAAGCTTCGCCATTACATGCTAAGTCATACCATCCAACTAGTCTCCAAGATTGACCCTCTCAAGTATATGCTCTCTAGAACAGCACTTACAGGCCGTTTGGCCAAATGGGTTATGCTCCTTAGTGAATTTGGCATCCAGTATGTGGATAGAAAGGCAATCAAAGGGCAAGCTATAGCAGATCACCTAGCTGATGCACCTCTAATAGATGCTTATCCATTGATCACAGAATTTCCAGATGAGCATATCTGTCTAATTGAAGAACAACCCCCATGGAAACTTTATTTTGATGGCTCATACACATCTCATGGATCAGGGGCAGGAATATTGTTGGTCACACCTCAAGGAGATTACATTCCAAAAGCCTTCAAGCTACAATTCCCTAGCACCAACAATATAGCTGAATATGAGGCCCTCATAGTAGGATTAAAGATAGCTGTAGAATGGAACATTGTTGAGCTACAAATCTTTGGCGATTCTCAGCTCATCATCAAGCAAGCCCTAAATGAATATCAAACCAAAGATGAAAAGCTATTACCCTACAAAGAGCTAGTTGATCAGCTAACCCAACATTTTACAAAGCTTCAGTTTACACAAGTGCCTCAAATATAGAACAAAGCAGCAGATGCTATGGCTACTATAGGCTCACTCTTGGAAATTCCCCAAGCAGCTACACAGTATGAGTTTTTAGTGGAGCAGCTCCTCACACCTGCCTATGCGAATGAGGATTCAAACCGTGTTTGTATCTTGGTTGGTTCCCAATCCCCTTGGTACCATGAGATTCATGCTTACCTTAACGATGGTATCATATCCCCTCACCTCACACGTACCCAACGCCAGAACCTCATCTGAAAATCATCCCGCTATGTTATCATAGCCAATACCCTATATCGTCGGGGTTATCATGATACTCTCTCTCGATGTTTAGACCAAAATGAGGCCGCGATGGTGTTAAAGGAAGTACACTCTGGACTTTGCGGTGCCCACACGAGTGGTATTGTCCTAGCACGACAAATCCTTAGAGCAGGCTACTATTGGCCTACCATTGAAGAAGACTCCTGTGACTTTGTCAGAAAGTGTCTCCCATGTCAGCAACATGCAAATCTTGTGCACGCTCCAGCACAGGATCTACAACCTATTGCACCACCTTGGCCTTTCGCTTGTTGGGGCCTTGATCTAGTTGGAACTATCACACCCCTCTCATCTAATGGACATAAATGGATAATAACAGCTACAGACTATTTCACTAAATGGGTGGAAGCAGTCCCCCTAATCTCAGCTACAGGAGTTCAGGTCTCCAAGTTCATCTTGTACCACATTGTTTGCCGCTTCGACATCCCATCCACCATCTTCACTGACCACGGAGGTAACTTTGAAAATCTCAACATGGAAGAATTATGCACTTCCCTCTGCATCCATCATCGCTTTTCTAGCCCATATTTCCCACAAGGTAACGGCCAGGTAGAGGCAACTAACAAAACCCTCCTCAAAATTCTAAAGAAAGTTGTCAATGATTCCGGCCGTGATTGGCACCTACAAATAAATCCAGCCCTATGGGCCTATCGAACTTCCTTCCGTACATCCACAGGCACAACTCCATACTCCCTAGTCTATGGTGCTGAAGCAGTACTACCTATAGAGGTTGAACTTCCCTCCTTGCGCATATCTTTGCAAGGGCAAATATCAGATGAAGAATATAGAGTAGCTCGGCTCACCCAGCTAGATCTCTTAGACGAGAAGCGACAACAAGCCTATGATCATCTCATAGTCTATCAAACTTGTCTCAAAAGGAATTTCAACAAGAAGGTGCTTCCACGACACTTTCAGCCAGGTGACATGGTCCTTAAAGAAAACATGAAAGTCCAAGCAGATCGAGAAAAGAAAGGCAAGTTTGAACCTACATGGCTTGGTCCTTATGTTGTCACTGCTTCCTTTGGCTCTGGAGCTTATCAGCTATCTACACCCGAAGGAGAACTCTTGAATGATCCTACTAACATCATTCATCTCAAGAAGTTCTATGCTTGAAGATCCTTGGTATACCAGGCTTTTGAAAAATACAAAAGAAAAAAAAAAAAAATAGTAAAGAGAAATAAGCGTCCAATGGTGAAAACTTGGCAATTCAAGCACCTTGGATAGGTACCTTGGTGAAAACCTGGTAATTCAGGCGCCTTGTGTACTAAAGACTAATCCATTAGCTATCACTATCCTATCCCTCATCCATTTACCCACCATCCCATAAGACACACTTGCTTGTTCCCTTGGTGTTCCAACCAAATATCCAAAATCTGATGAAGCTTGTAAATACCTCCTGTACAGCTTGTAAATCTTGTACCAAAGCTTGTATTATACCTTGTAAATCTTGTACCATACCTTGTATATCCAAATCTTGTCCAAAGCTTGTACCATACTCCAAATTGTAGATAATCTTGTATCCTAGCTTGTATCCTATCACATGCACCCAAAGAATTCCATTTTCCTTAAGCTTGTCACAAACCATCTACCTATCCACCTATCACCTATTATAGACATCCCATCCTTCACAAACATTTCCATCTCACAAAAACCAAAACATGAACAAACTTGTACATTTGTAACATATCTTGGTCCATCAGCTTGTACATCCTCTTTAACTTAGTACCATTGTATCTATCCAGCGTTCATGTCAGTTTGTCCTTGATCAGCATCTTGCACCCATCACACATCTTGGTTAGCTATTCCAACGCATCCTTTAGCTAGATTTCCTATCACCAAAGTGTTATCTTTCTTAGTTCAGCTTGCCAGATGCATCACTCATCCAAATCCACCAGCTTCGGTGCTCTCCAATAGGTCCTTGCAGGATATAGCTTTCCTCATGTCTGATCTTGGTCCGTTAGTGCCTTGTCCTACCCATCTCGTTGGCAAACGGCTCTCTTTTGGATTTTCACTTTCTTTTGATTTGGGATCTTCCCTTTTGGGTCTTGAAGTATCTTTTCCAAGTAATCTCCTTGTTCCCTCCTCAAGGTTGCCACGATCTTCCATATCATGGTATGCTGCGAATGGGGCAATTAGAGCATAAGGTCTTGATCAAGTCTTTCGTTTGTTTTTCTTTTCTGCTTGTGGGTTCTCCAGTGTCGTTTCCACTCTGCTTCCTCTAGGATTCATGTGTGATGCTGGGGCAATCCTTGTGTGTTTGTTTTGAGTTAGTTTGTCAGTCCTTTGGACGGTTGGTGAAAAGGCCTTGATGTTCTTGGTAACCTTGGCAATTAACCAATAGTCCTATAGCAAATCTAGTGCTCAACTACATGGTGGTACTTCTCTTTGAAGTATCCCCCCGCTCAAAAAGCTTCAATGGTTTTCCTTCATCTCCATTATCCCCCATCCATATCCAGCATCCGTCTCTCCTACCCTAGCTGATGCATTAGTATCTCTTTGAATCAATCATCACTCTTAGCTTTAGGGATCCACAATCCTAGTCTTAGGGATCCACCAATCCAAATCAACCCACCAAGCCTCATCTTTCGAGATCCACAATCCTAGTCCTAGGGATCTCCGAAACCCATCTTCCGCCAATCTAACTCTTTGAAATCCTGTTACATCATCCTTATAATCCCCTCATCCATCTCCCTATCCTGGATTCTTTTTTATAGCGCTCTGCTCCTTCATCCTCTGCAATCCCTGAGATCTTAAGCTTGCTTCCTCTTGTGCCTCTGATTCTCCCTTTATCATTCTCCCATAGTAAGAGTTTGAGCTAACTAAACCTCTTCTCTTAATCCAATTTGAGTCTCCTTGCTCATCCCAGATTCTTGTATTTTTCAAGAAGCCACCAAGCCTCGCTTTCTCTCCCCGCTGCCTTCTTGAGGGGGCATCTCATAGTCCATTCTCTCCTCTTCTGCTCTAGCCTTGGGCATCTTATTTTCTTATCTTTGATGTCATGCCACTTGCGGCATCACATCAAAGAGGGGCAAAATGTAGACACCTAAAAATCCTTTAGAAAATAAAGTATTTTTATTTTCTGAAAAATTCTTGATGACATCATCATTTATTAATTAATTAATTAATTAATTTTTATGCCATTAAATCCTTTTATCTTAATTAAAAATATTTAATTAAGGAATCCCTCCCAAAAATGTTTAAATCTTATTTAAACATTATTTCCTTATTTATTAATTATTTAATTAATAAATTGACCAAAAATCCTAAAATAAATAAAAAATTTATTTTTTTCCCAAAAGTTGGCCAATTTCCTTATGACCAATAACCTCTTCCAAAATCTTCTAATCCTTCTTTAATTTTGATTAAAGGCTAATCCCATCATTTCCTACCCCTAATCCCAACTCAAAATATTTAATTAAAATTAAATATTAATCCTCATGTTTATTAAAAAAGTTTTAATAAATATCTCCTCAACCCAAACTCTTGAAATAAATAAAACTTTATTTATTTCCTAAAAATCTAATTTATCCTCATCCTAAGAAGTTCTAGACTCTTCTAAAAAGTCTTCATCCTCATCCTAGGAAATTCTAGACTATTCTAGAAAGTCTTTATCCTTCTCCAAAATCTAGACTCTTCTAGAAGATGTCTTTAAACCTAATCCTAATCCCCTCCTAACCTTGTCACATTCCCTAAACATGGGTTAAGACTTACTAACCCAAGCCAAAGTTAACAAATATCTCCTCCTTCACCCACCCTCATTAAATGCCATCCACTTGCCTATCCCTAAGCTAATCCTAAACCATCCTAATCCATCCTCTAATCATTTGCACAAGCCTAAGCAAGCTTAAAACCTTCCTAATCAAGTCCAAGTCGAATTTGCTCTCATCACCCTCAAAATATCTCAACCATAAAACTTTATGAAGTCCACTAGGTCATAAATGACTCTTACAAGCCCTTTTATTGCTCTTACAAGTCATTATGAGGGTCTTTATGAAGATTTTATCTCTTGAGCCTCCTTTGTTGACTCATCCTTGCCCTTTCCTCCATCCTCTCACCATGTGACATGTGTCACTCCTTGATTGGCTATAAGGAAGCACAATCCATGTGCTCTCCTCTCATGCAATCTGAGCCCTCCATAAGCTTTTTCACATCCTTGCATCCTAGCCCTTGATCCCTCAAGCCCTTTGCCTATTTAAGGAATCCTCTCCCAAGTCATTTTAACACAATCCATGAAGTAAAGTTATAATGCTATTTTGAGAGCCAAATCCATTCTAAAGCCATCTATCCACACCAAAAATCCACAATCATCCATTGAAGCCTTTGGAAGCATATTGAGCATACATCCTATCCATTTAGATAAAGCTACTCAACAAGAGAGCTTCTTATTGAGAGAGTCCATTAATGGCTCATATTCTCAATTGAGAGCTCATCTTAGTCTATCTTGAAGTTTATGAATATTGTTTAGTTTGTAGAAGCTTTATTTAAATTTCGTTTCTATTAGCATACTAACATTTTCTCATATACATCTAGAACCATTTCTAGATGATTTCTTTCCTCTAGATAAACTTCTTTGTAGAGAACTTAGAAATGGATCCTCTAAAGGTCAAGTCTAAGAATTCTTCCCATTTTGGAACTCGAAGATAATGCACCATAGTTTACATGTCAATTGAAATCAACACTATATCATCAGGTAGCATAATTTGCCTTGTCTCTAGGTTGTAATAATGTATATATTCATAGATTAACTCTAGGGCCTGAACTACAACTAGAAAACTAGCTTCCTCAACCAACCCACATTCTTGGAGTTTCTTAGTGATGGGGTGGATCTTCTTAGACTTCACTCTCTTTTGAAAATCCTCCAAGTTGTAGAAATGAAGAGAGGTGTCTATGAAATTCAGCAATTGGGATTTGACCCCAGTCAATCCATCAAAACCCACAAACCTAGTTGTCATGACTCTAAGAGTAAGATTTGAATTGAGAAAGTGAAAGGAATGGTGAATGCAACAATTAATAGCTTTTTCAAAAGTTATGCACATTAACAGAATAGAAGTTCAAATAAAGAGTGGTAGTTTGTTCAACTATTTATGCTTCCATATATATGGGAGCCTTGATTCATCTGTTGATCTTTAGAATTCATGCCACATGAATGAATTAAAGGAGATACTAATTGAATAGTAAATGAAATGGTTTTAATGGGTTTCTAAAGTTCTTTTCACTATTCTATTGGGCTCAACGGTAACTTTATATATCTCCATAACATACTTTCCCATTTTTCTTTAAGTTTTGAAAAGTTACCATTAGAGTACTCTATGGGAGAATGTTTGATAAGTTAGATCCTAATCATTATCTCTTTTCTATAATGGTTAGGTTCTCTTCATTATCATTCTGAGATGTTCTAAACACAAATTGCAAATCTAAGCTAACCATCAACTTGATTTTCTTTGGAATTCAAGAAATTCTTCATGGGTTGAAAACCCACCGAGGAGAAGATAGTTTTTGTTTCTCCACCAAAATTTCCTTTCTTAGTTGCACTTTAGAAAATCACCCTTATTGAAATAAAAAATGTCTAAATGAGGTGTGAAGACCTTTTCAAGGGCCATTTATTATTCTTTTTCATTCCAAACTACCCTTTTAGAAAACCAATTTCATGGGTTAAAAACCTCCTGAGGAGAAGTCAGTTTTGAATTTTCCACACTGAGGATGGTTATGAGCGCCACAATGAATCTAAACCATTTTCCAAAGTCATAATCACATATGAAACATTGATTTAATATAGGCAACCTTGTCATTTACATTTTTTTTATTTGTGTCCATCATTTAGTGTCTTTCATGGGAAATCATCCTCATCGGTAGAAAACCCACCGATGAGAAGACAATTTCCAAATTTTTGCAAGCATAAATTTTTTAAATGGTGATAATCTACAAATGGAAATTACTTGTAGTTGATCATTGAATGAGTAAAATGAATCTTCATCAAACTAGGCACTAACCTACTCATAAAGACCACTTGACAAATGAAGAACCACCCGACTAGGAATGAGGTGAGGAAGAAAAGGGAAAATTCGATGGAGACTCATCCAACCTAAGAGACCTTATACCTAGACTCAAAAAAAACCAAGAATACCTAACATGAGAAATAAGTGTCATCTTATTTGACTCATCATCTAATTCATCTTGTATAACTATATAGACCATTTCATCATTAAGACTGTTATCTGAATCTTTAGTCATAAAGCAAGATTTCTTACCTTTATCCTTGTAGTCCTTGTAGCTCTAGAATTATTTCTTGCCTTTGAACTTACTTCTTTTCTTTTCATTTTTTCCTTCTCTATTTGGACACCTAGCAGCAATGTGGCCAATTCTTCACATGGAAAATAGATTAGAGGAATCTTACCTTTGTACTCTCCTCTACATTAGGGTTATTTCCTTGCAAGTAGAGCTTCAATGACTTCAAGATCATTGTCAGAGCTTTCTTCCTCTTCTTCATTTTCTAATTATTTGGCTTTTGATTTTCCACCTTTCCTCTTGAGTGAAAGCTTGACTTCAAATGAAGACTCAATACCTTTGGAACTAGAAACATAGTTATCATAGTTATCCAATTCAAAAGCTATCAATCTTTCCACTAGAGCATCTAGATTTATCTTATTGTTTGGATCACATATCATCTCTTAAATAGAAAATACTCTACTTGCATAGATAGGAAGAAGGGTTCTAAGTACCTTGCTTACAACTATTTTATCATCAATGTCTCCTCTAGAGGTTTTGATTGCACTTACACTTGCTTTGATTCAGTCAACATATTTTGCAATGTTCTCATACTCTCTCATCTTCATCTGATCAAACTAGCCTCTAAGAATTTTTGCTTTTTTTCTTTTTACATTGTCATCACCTCCATAGATATCCTTCAGTTTGGTACACATTTCATGAGCAGTAGTACAACCTTTAACTTCATCAATTTCAGCATAGTTAAGAGTAGAAGCAATATCAATCATCATGATATTATGATTTTTCTTTTTTCACATGAATAAACCTTTTCCATTAATTAATAATATAAAGATATGTATTCACAAAAAAGGGGTCAGGGGATACAAGATCACTCCATGAGTTCAAATGGCCCAAGGCTATACATCAATTATTCATCAAAAATATATATACAAGTAGAAAAACATAAACCTTCAGGCTACAAGTGTAGTGCCAACTGAAGGAGGATGATTTTTCTTTTTATCAATCTCTTCAACTATCAATGTTCCAGTAGGAGTCTTGTATTTATTTTCAAGATATTTCAAACCTGAATCACTAATGGTTGCCAAATGCAACTTCATAAGTTCCTGCCATGCTACAAAGTTATCTTTGTTCAACTTGGGAATCTCTCTTCTGTAAGACATCATAATCTTTAGATTAGGTCCTTTTAAATTTCTCTGCAACAACCAAAAGCTTTGATACCAATTATTGGAAATATAAGAGGAATAATTGAGAGGAGAGGGGTGAATAAATTACTACAAAAAAAATCCTAGATCCCTTAGATGATAATACAATTTAAAGCATAAACTCTGATAAATTGTATTCTATTATAACTCGGCAAACACATAGGCACTTGGTTAAGACTAGCAAATGTTGTAACTCGAAAAATACTAAAAATAAATTGTTACTTGGAAATAACTAATCTTTAAGATGTTAACTATGATTAACCTTAATTAAACTTAGTTTCATACACATGAAAGTAAATATCATGAACACAAGTGACACTAAGATGTAACGTGGAAACCCAATTTGGGAAAAACCATCAATTGCAACTAGTTACTAATTTTCACTTTTCTAAAGTGAGCCCTATTAGGAGCCAACCCTATTAAAGGTTAAAAAACACATTTTTAGGTGTGACCTTGTTAAAGGATTTAATCACCCTGTTAGGAGTGGCCTTGTTAGAGGTCTTCAAGACACTTCAACTAGAAATGTGACATTGTTGCATGATTTACAAATAGCTGTTAAGCCAACTCTATTAGGAGATTTAGATTACTGTTGCAATGGTTAGAAAGTAACAATGTGATGACCTAATTTCTAATGTAGTCAAATGTTTTACTATAGATCTCAATTCTTGCTTCAATACTTGATCCTTCTTGATCGAATGTATATTTGCAGCTCTACAAGGATATTTTGCTTATCCTTCAAATTCGCTTCCTCTAAGCATCCTTTTTGTATACAATCATTCACATTCAAACCCACAACTTGACCTTACATTTATATCTTATACATTTTCAATTCAGCTTGAATATGACTTAGAATAATTAATATTCATCTTCTTAGTCGGCCAAAACCCTTTAACATATTCATCTAACTCAATAAGCTAAAACAATAAAATCCTTTATTACTCATCCCTACTCAGTAGACACTAACCAATATAGACTTTCCTTCATTAACCAAGTGAGCTTAGTTAACACTAGCTTTCATGCCAACTCTCTTTGTCTCCTAAGTGAACTTGGTAGACACTATCATCTGCAAATTCTCTTTGGCAACTAAGTGAGCTTGGTTAACACTCATTACCTTCCAACTTTCCTTTAAATCCTGAGTGAACTCTATAGACACTAACTTGTGAACTTGGCATACACAGGAATGCTCGATAGCCACAAAAAATTGTCTTCATTGCCCAAGTGAGCTCAACAGACTTTGACTAGTGAAAGTATGGCATTTTGTGTAACATCAAAGAATATATACAATTGAACAATTGTTTTCAACAATAACACGAGGAATATTCTAAATTTTTGAATATTCATTAAAAATACCTTATCAAGGGAAAGTATAAATTTGGAAAATTTAAGTGTTAGCTTTCCCAGAGGCAAGGGTATTTTTTATGGATATTCCTCCAAAAATTCTAATTTGAAGCATCACTAAGATGGTAAGAGAGTTATGAGTAAAGTGATGCTTCAAAATATTATAAAAAGAACTTCCCCTCCAAACTTAAAAGAGTCATTTTGATTATTAGAAATCCATCCCAAGAAGTGGCTAAATATGGCTATCTCTAAAGGAGGTTGCAGTCTTTAGAGTGCAATTTTGAGCTTCAATATGGCTCTCACTAAATGGAGTATTACTTGCAAGATTCAAAATCATTGTCCAAAGGCATACACATGGTTGAATTTACAAAAGAATATATAAACCTAGTTGCAAAAATAGAATTCCATGAGCACCAATACATAAAGGAAAGAATCTTAATATCACTGTTCATTTCCAGAGTAATGATTATGTTAGTAACAAACTCTTCTATTTTTAGCTCTTCTCTACTCTTTTTCTTCTCATTCTCTAAAATGTAATAAGATAGTAATAGTTAGTTGAATCTCATCTAAGGGGACTATAAATGTAACGATTTGATGTTAAATAACCATCAACAAGTTTCATGCATTTTCTCCCCCTATAGAAGAGACTATTGCGTGAGAATCAAGAGGTGTATGAAATGGAGGGTCTGATTGATGTCTGCAACTAAGTATTTCTTAGATTCCTTTCATTGTCCCCTCTAGTTGAGCTAACTCTACATATTGATTAGTTCTTCAAAATTTTAGGTCAAGGGTAGGTGAAGCTACTATTGTCTTAGTAGTAGAGGTAGTTTGAGTGTTGTCTTTCATATGTATTTTTGCTAATTTTCTAGAGTTGCATTGCACCATGCATGTGTAATGTGAAGTTAGAGTTGAAGTGAGCTAGGAGTTTTTTGCAGGGCAACATTGACTAGTCTAAGATCCACTTAGGGCCATGGATGATCATCTTCCATTACATCCCCTTTGCATTTTGTAGTATAGATGTATTTAGGAATAGGAGTAGTGTTATTATTTAATCTTAAAACCTACCTAACTTGTTTGTGCCTACAACCAATATGATTAATCTTCTTATGTTCCTAGGTTAAGAGAATACCCCCACCCTTTGATCAAGAAAAAATGTAATTCATTAAATATCATATACATAGGGGAGTTGTACCCTTCAATTGAGGGCTTAGTGACATTGGATTGCACTAATCCAATCTCTTATCAGCAGGTTGTTTCTTACAATCTTAGCCACAATAAGTCAAGGTTTAAACCTAAATCTCAAGAAGACAAACAATTCACCAATAGTTTTTGGCAACTCTACTAGGGAAGGATTGAAGTCTCATGCTTTGGTGTTATTTTCGAAAATCTAAAGGTTCACCCCACCCCCTCGAGGATGGAGGGTAACTACTCTCTATAAAGGACTTATGTCTATTGGTTTTGAAGGTTAAGTTTGTGTTCATGGCTATGGTGATAACTCAACCTTGGTAATCCCATTTTGGCCTACTTTCTCTATCATCCTATAAAACCCTACTAAAATGATCAAGAAGACATTTTCCTAAGTTTTTAGGAGCAAAGAATGAGGATCCTAAACAACATATTAGATCCTTGAGTATTGCATGTGTAGTTTTTGGAGTTGTAGAAGAAAATGTATTTGTAAGGCTCTTTGTTGAGTCTCTGATTGGCCCAGCTATTGTATGGTTTCAATACTTGGAGGAAAGGTGCATCACAAGATGGAAGGTGTTAGAGAAAAGATTTCTTGCAAGGTTCAAACTAGCAGTAGATATTTATTTGTTGTTGTACAACTTCTTCCAAATGAGGAAAGGAGATGATGAAGGGATACGAGAGTTCATAGATCATTTTGATCAAGTATTAGCTAAAATTCCTCAAGTTGATATACCCAGTCCAATAAATCAAGTTTTAGTCTTCACCATGGCCATGCAGCGGGAGGTTGGATATTATCTTAGATGTAGTAAGGTAAGTGATCTTAAAACTTCTAAAAAAGAAGCCATTAGTATTTAAGATGACTTGTGTTTATTAGGATGGATGAATGAAGATAAAAGTAGTAAGGTTCCTCATATAAAAAATGTTCAAAGATTTGACTCATAGTTCATAGAGCATCAAAATATATCTTGTGTGGATGAGAAAATGAATGTAACAATTTTTTACCATGAACATTGTTAAAGTAGGAGTGTGAGTGTTAACTCTCACATGGCCAAGGTGTATCATTTTTCCTATGAAGAGGATTCAAATGAGGAAGAAGAAAGTCATGCTTATCTACTATCTCAATCAACCCCTATTCTACAAAGAATTTTAGCAAGCAAGGAGACTTTTATTCCTGGTAAGGTTTTGAATCATGGAAATTTCAGCTTTGATAATGATGTCTCTACATCTAATGATGATAGAGAGAAAGTTCATCATGACATAAGGTAAGATGAAAATATAATAAAGCTAGTAGCTCCCTTCTTGTCTTATGAAATCAAAAGTTATATATTAGAAGATGAGGATGAGTTTGCAGATGAATGCATGCACATGAATGAAAGGTCTAGTGGCTGGTGTCATTTCTCAAATCCTTTGTTTGTGCTAGAAAATGTAGAGAAGAAATTTCACATCAGAGATAATCCTTTGTTCTACTTTCAAGATTATACCAACTATCAAGAAGAAGAGCACATGATTCTAACAACTTCTAAAGAAGAATTGGTCTATGATAAGTTTGATGATATTGAGGGCTTAGTTCATAATCCAATGACAATAGTTTCAAATCCTACTATGCATTAGGCACAATTTCCTCCATACATACATCTTCCCAAGAAAGAGAATGTTCTAAAAGGTGGTCATTTCCTTGTTGATGAAATAATTGATTGCTATGATGAAAAGTGGTTATTTGGACAAGAATGGATAATTAGAAGATTAATGCATGTTGTCATCAAAATATTTGGAGTCATCCTTCTGCAATTCTTCATAGGAGTTATGCCATGGAAATGAAATCAACCGTCAATAAATGGTTCCTATTTTTCTAAACAAGTAAGTGGCTTCATGTAAAGTAACCTTTCTACTAGTTTCTCAAGGGTAGGTTTCTTACTACCTATGTACATATCTTAGGTTAGGTGTTGTGCTTTAGGTGAGTTGTCGCTTTCTTCCTACTTTTTATGTGTTTCCTTCCTTATGTTGGTTATTATATTTTCCCACCACCTAAATTGCATTCCCTTGTGCTATTTTTTGGCTTTGCAACCCAATGGACTGTGGCACTAATCTTTACAATTTGTGGTCTACTGTGATAATGGGGTTGGTAGTCTATTGTTGTTCATGGATATTCTTTGGCAATTTCTTTTGTGAAACTAGGAGAGTTTTGGGTTCCTTGCTTAGGCATTTCACATATCTATGTCCCCAAATCAGAGTAATCTATTAGCACATTCTTGGTCTCTCTTGCTAAAAGAATCTAACTTAATGACTAATCAATGCAAATTTTTATGGTCTAGAAGTACCTTAAAGGAATCCTTCTTCTCCTCATCTATTTCTATATGGTTTTTATATGCTTTCCTAAATAGAAGTAAAATTACTATTAGTTCTCTAAGTAACATAGGTTGGGTGGGAAATTTCTAAGCATCTTTCTAGATAAGAAGAAAGCATACAAATTTTGTTAAAATATCAAGCCTATTCTCAAAGTATGCTTTTAGTAGAAAATTAATAATAGATTCCATACAAAGGAGAAGTCTCATGCATTTCAAAAACAAAGTAATGAAGAGAAATTGTTTCAAGGTGAAGTAGTGCTTAATGGTGTTTGGAATGGGAATCGGATTTGGCCTCAGTACCAAGTTGTAGTTAACTTGTTAGCTTTTTCCTCTATAACTAGAGAATCCTAGAAACCCACTCTCTTGCAAAAGAATTATAGTGTTTTGAAGAAATAAATTTGTGGCTGCTCCTATATTGGAAGTGCACCTCATGACCAACTCTTCCATATAAATATTCCCTTCATTGATTGGTTAGTAGTATAGATTAAATACGCATGTCTACATGGAAAAGGTAGAATATTCAATAAGCAATTGAGAGAGGACATGTGTTCAATGGGACCATAGGCTCCCATCCTAAGAAGAGACAAACTTGAAGCACTAAGGATAGGATTAGATCATTTCCATCCACTCTTTAAGATCAACGATGGTAAATAAGTCTCAAATCTACATGGACTCAGAGAAATTCACATAGTAGATCATGCCTCTATCAAAAAATCTAAGCCAATCACACTGTGCCATGTGTCACTAATGAGGCATCAACTAAGTAATAATATGAGGCATATTATAAAGTTTGGAATATTCATTCAAAATACCTTATCGAGGGCAAGTATAAATTTGGCAAATTGAAGTGTTAGCTTTCCCAAAGGTGAGGGTTTTTTTGATGGATATTCCTCTGGTGATTCTAATTTGATACCTCACTAAGACAATGAGAGAGTTATGAGTAAAGTGATGCTTTAGAAGATCATAAAAAGAGCTTCTCCTCCAAACTTAAAAGAGTCTTTTCAAGGATTAGAATTGCAACCTGGGAAGTGACTAAATATGGTTATCTTTGAAGGAGGTTGCAATCTTTAGAGTGCAATTTTGAGCCCCAGTATGACTCTAAATAGAAAGAGCATTACATGAAGGATTCAAAATCATTATCCAAAGGCATACACATGGTTGAATTTATGAAGGAATATATAAACCTAGTTGCAAAAATAGAATGTCATGAGCACTAGTCCAAAAAGGAAAGAATCTTAACATCTCTATTCATTTCTAGAGTAATGATTATGTTATTGACAACCTCTTCTATTCTTAGTTCTTCTCTGCTATATTTCTTTTGATTCTCTAAAATGTAATAAGATAGTAATAACTAGCTAAATCTCATCTAAGGGGCCTATAAATGTAACAGTTTGATTTTCAATAACCATCGGTAAGTTTCATGCATTTTCTCCCGTTGTAGTAGAGATTATTGAGTGAGAATCAAGAGGTGTATGATATGGGTCTAATTGATGTTTGCAACTAAGTATTTCTTAGATTTATTTCATGGTCCCCTCTAGTCAAGCTAACTCTGCATATAGATTAGGTCTTTGGAATTTTAGGTCAAGAGCAAGTGAAGCTACTAATGTATTAGTAGTAGAGGTAGTCTGAATGTTTTCTTTCATATGTGTTTTTGATATTTTCTAGAGCTAAATTTTGTAATACCCCAAAATTGGCTCATTGCCATGACCACTAATTCTGGTCTATTTTCAATCAATTCTAAGTCCTATTTTAGTAGGCAATTCTAGTTCTGATTTTTGCTACTTGACCTAAGCGTCAAATGTAGAAAATCCTAAATCTGCATTAATCAAACTATCTATTTAATTCCAAAGTATTGACTCATGTTAGTCACATTAAACCTATTGATCAAGATTTAATTTAATTTGAAGTATTTATACTTTAATTAAATTAAATTATCTCTTAAGGCTAATGTAGTAAGCAATTAAAGAATATTTAATTTAATAACTATTCTTATTTTAATTAATTGAATATAATTATTCAATTAAATAGAAAAGGCATTTATGAGGTCATATCTCATTTTATTAAATTGAATATCTTTCCCAAATTCTATTTCTCAGTTCAAAATGGAAATTCTCAATTAACTACTTCTTGAATTAGAAGTGACTTAATTCACTTACTCTCACACTAAAGTGAATCTAAGTTAATTGTTTCTTGCACTCAGGATTTGAGGTAGTTAACTGCATCTATATTGGGAATCTTCCACTTTGACTATATCTTGGCTTCAATCCTAACCATCAATCTGAGTTGATCTCAACCGTTGATGGATTCTAGGAATTTTATTCAAGAGACTCCTAATTTCTCATTACAGAGGTTGGCTTTGAATGCTATTGAATTGTTGTCAAATTGTGTACACATTTACTTACTATTATCATAGCTTTTTATTGTTTAGATTTAATATCACATAGATTCAAAATGCACTCATATAGTTTAATATATTTTATATGTCATTAGATTAATTGCATCTCTCATCTAGACTAATTGCATAATCATATAGATTACTTGCATACTAAATCCTTCATTCTAGAAAGGTCTGGCTGCCTACATCTCGATCTTGAGAGAATAAGTAGGAAAAATCCTTCTAGATAGAAGGCAACAAGTTGCACTATTGGGTGTCCTAAATAAACAATTTATTGTTTATACCAGGATGATTATGCAGGTAATGACCACATTGAAGTGTGTGTGAGGTTCAAAGGCCCACAAATTCACACATACACATTTCACCATGCATGTGTACTGTGAAGTTAGAGTTGAAGTGAGATGGGACTTTTCCTCAGGGCAACATTGACTAGTCTAAGAGCCACTTAGGGCTATGGATGCTCATTTTCCATTACATCCCCTTTGCATTCCATAGTATAGATGCATTTAGGAGTAGGAGTAGTGTTATTAGTTAATCTTAAAACCCGCCTAGGTTGTTTGTTCCTACAAGCAATCTAGTTAATCCTCTTTTGGTCTTAGGTTAAGAGCATACCCCCACCCTTTGATCAAGAAAAAATAATAATTCATTGAATATCATTCACATAGGGGAGTTGTACCCTTCAATTTAGGAATTAGTGACATCAGATTACACTAATCCAATATGTTGTTTATAGGTTGTTTCTTACAATCTTGGGCACATGGGGTCAAGGTTTAAGCCTAAATCTTAGGAAGACATACTATTTTCCAACAAATAACAATAGCAAAAATAAAATATGGGCTTCTTATTATCATCACAAATGTAGAATTATAGAATTCAAATTTACAATATGCTAACCTATATAGGTGCCTTCATTATAGTAATCTACAATATAGAGCTGTGAACTATCACCCAGAGTTGTCCTCGACAATGTTTGGGCCTTTCTTAAATAGGCAATTTTATGCAACTCGAGAAGGTTCTAGACACTCAAACTTAATACTTAGAACTGACAGAAGCTAAAAATACATATAGAGTCAGCCAAGTACACCTTTGACATTTATTTTAGAAATTTTGAGTAGGCCAACTTTAGAAGGCCATAACTCTTAAATCACTATTGTGATTAGCTATTATAACCACTTTTCAAAAACCTCAGCTCATGATCTACATGCTTGAATTTGTGAGGGCACCCATCTGTCGATGTTTGGGACCTCATCCGGGGTCTCCAAGGCCTTGAAAACTAAGTTTAAAAAAAATTCTCAGAAATTTTCCACCAAAAAATCTGCAATAATGTAACGCCCCACCAAGGGATCCAAAGAATTAACCTAAAGTTTCACTAAGTTTGGTAACATTTTTTTTTTTTTTTAAACATGGAACTAAAACCATTCATAACATAGTAGCGAAAGCAATAACAACATCCAACTGAAAGTAATCATACATACATAACAGGTTACATTCTTAAGGATCCCTTAACATTGAATCACATCTAAATTGACTATTAATGAATCTATCTAATACAACATCCACATGAAATAGTAATAACAAGTCCGACGTTCTTAAATTACATTTTGGATTGCTCAATCATCCACTGTACATGCCACAGGGTATGAAAGGCTTAAAAGAATATATATGTGTGGAAATAAAATACATCATACTATTCTAAATCCATGATGCAATAAAGTAAATGTAACCACATGTCATACATGAAACATCATCATCAAAAACATAACTAACTAAGTGCATAGCTCTTCCCAACCGTAAATAGCATCATTAGACCATCGTGGGTCCTAGCCATCCTCCGTGCGTAACATCCCAAATCACCTAAGAGATCATCGGTATTAACATAGTAGGAATGTCACTCCTAAATCATACTACATCATATGTAGAAAGTAATCTAACATGCAAAGTAAAGCATAAGATAACATCATCTAACATATAAAAATCATAAACATAAGGATATATGTCCACCATCATAATCCATGAACAAAATGAAGATAGATGCCAACAAGAGAATGCATCAACCATGGTGTCTTCAAATGAGTCTCAAATGGTAAGAGTGAAAAAGCACTACCACCCGACCGCGTGGAACCTAAATGGTCCACTCCCACTACGCAGAGGAGATAATCTCAAGTCCCAAATAGGTTATCAAAATCACATAACACAAATACTCACAAATACTCTCTAAGTCTAGGAATCCTAAAAGTATACTAACTCAAAGGTTCCAATCACAAACCGACATCTAATCCCAGAGGCAAAACAAAGACATGTAGGAAACCTACTATGCAACCAGAAAGTGTCATCGCATGGATCATGCTAGAGTTACCTTGGTAGTCTCTCAATAGACCCCAGCCCCCTAGTGATCCCTATGTGGCCACTAGTATCCTCTCATATAGACAAAACATACTACGGAATGCAAGGTCACAACCAAGCATTCTCTCTACTCCCATCCTAGTCTGTACTAGCACTCGAGGCATGGGCGAGAACAAAACAATTATCTTATTAGGTTCATTAAGTCAGTATTAGGTGTGAATGTTTTCACTTATTAAAACAACTTACAATGAGTTACCCTAGCAACCTCTTAAGGCCCCGACCCCCATTGCAAGCCACTTCCCAACACTACAAGTAGATAACCTACCCTAAGCTCATGGAATCATAAATTACAAAATCACCACAGTCCTATACAAGCGACTAGAAAATACTAAAAGATAATCGACAAAAGAGCATCAAATCTCCATGAGCAAAAGAAAAGCATCCATAGATAATCATGACCACTACAGTTCTCTATTGGCAACAGAAGGTATCCCTGATAATCACAATAATCATTGGTTCTTAATAAGCAACCAAAAAGTATAACAAAATAATGCTGATCGAAGACTCCAAAATGGTTGAGTCAAAACATGACATCAGATAATAATTCAATCCCATCAAATTAACTGGGCAATAATCCAATACAACCGATCAATAACTCATTAAAAGGTTATATATATCATAGCTTACACAAGAAGAATGAAGACAATATCAATCAGCATGACATCACATAACCATGGTTGAGTTAAAAAGATTGAGATCAAAAGACAGCATCATGACACCACAATCATAACACTTGAGCCTCTAGTAGATGTCCTATAATTGGTCAACACTAGTCAACCCAAAAACCCAAAATAAGTAACATAGAGAAAACACAAATACAAGCACATGTTTGGGTTTTGTTTGAAATTTGCATAATTGAATTAATTGCGGAGGTCTCAGTTTTCATTTTCAAATTTAGATTTTGAGTTGAGAAATTTATACATTTTACCTAACCCATGGATTTGTTTAAAAATTTCCCATAACTCTAGAATCGATTTTCCAATTATTCTAATGATATATCATTTATATAAACATTATTTGAAAATGACCCTTATAGAATTCTGCATCGTAGATTTTAACATGAGAAGTTGCCAATTCTTTTCATTATCATTTCATATTTCAAGTCAATTAATTAAATTAAATCTATATTGTTAGACTATAATATTATGAAATAATTTATTATTAAAGAAAATAATCTATTAACTCAAGTCATTTATCAAATATAATAATTATTAATTGTTAATAACATATATACATACTTACATATATATAGACATACATACATATATATATACACATACATATATATATATATATATATATATATATATATATATATAACATTAAATAATAATAACATTTAAAAACAATACCATATAACTTACTACGCATCACATTCTAAGTGATATATATCACTGCGTATGCTATACTGAAGTCACCCTTTTTAAAAGGGGAGTCGTGTGGCCTGTACCTTGTTGCAGGGCCTATGACGGTAGTCGCAGTAGCTACAACAGTGGTATGGGCACTGCTAGCCATAGGCCATAAATGAAGTGGGGGTAGGGGGTGGGTAAACCCGCCCCTCCCCAAAATATATGTTTTTTTTTTCAAACATTTTTAAAACATTTTTTGAAATCACTTTCCTCAAATGTGATTCGAATTTTTATATACATATTCTCCACTGCAAATTAATAATCGATTTATACATATACATATATATATATATATGTATATATATATGTATATATATATATGTATATATATATGTATATATATATATATGTATATATATATGTATATATATACATATATATATACATATATATATGTATGTATATGTATATGTATATATATATATATACATATATATATATATATGTATATATATATATATACATATACATATACATACATATATATATGTATATATATATGTATATATATACATATATATATACATATATATATATATACATATATATATACATATATATATATACATATATATATACATATATATATATATATATATATATATGTATATATATATATATGTATATATATACATATATATATATACATGCAAAATTGTATTAAGCACTACAGTAATGTGTGTGTGTGTGTGTGTGTGTGTGTGTGTGTGTGTGTGTGTGTGTGTGTGTGTGTGTATTCAGATTTATATATTTTTAAAAATAAATAACATATACATAGTTTTTTTAACAAGAGGGCTTTCTTTAAAATAATTGCTCTCTAAAATTTACCCATTACTCCTTCTATTGGGTTTGATTATAAATTTTAACCCTAGCTCCATAATTTCATCGGATCTATGCATATGAAAGTTTCTCATAAAGATTTTAACTACCCATAACAAAATGCATACAACCAAAATATGGAAATCCTCAGAAAGCATTCAGAAGACACAAAGAAGACAAGAAGTGCAAGAAATGAGATTTCATATGCAAAATTCACAAGTGTCTACCTGGACACTGATGCTAATCCACTTCTCCTTAGAACTCACAGAGCAAGCTCCTTCCTTCTCCCACATTCCCGGGTCTTCCAAACACACTCCCTCTAAGCTTCTAAGAGTGCCTGAATATAAAGAACTCTCAGGAAGCACCTAGAATGTCTCTAGAAACAACCAGAAGGTGTTGAGAACTAAGCATGAGTCTTTTCCAACCTTCTAGATGAGTCATAAGGTTGTAGACACCATGTACTTAATTTGTGCGCTAACTCCTGTGTTGTTGACATATGTGCAATCAAGAGGTGTGTTTACTCCTAGGTAAGCTTATAACTTTTATTTTAATTCTTTTATCTTTTCTATCATTATTATTTATTTTTTACTTTATTATTATTTTTATTATTATTAATTTTTAATTTCTTTTACTTAATTCTTTTCTCAATTAATTCCCCATTTAATTAATTAAAATCAAAATATCAAAAGATCATGATATTATTTTAATTTTTCCAAATTAATTAAATTATTAATTAAATCTTTTAATTTTAGACTTAATTAATAGAAAATTCACCATAGACCTCCAAGATAAAATATGAAAACCCATCATAGAACAATCCATACAAAATTAGTCTAAAGGGTTAAAATCATGAATTATGTCATCTGACACATTCTGAAGATAAAATATCCAGATACTTGTCCTACCTCACTAGGACAAATAGTTTAGGGCTTTAAGATTTGGACTTGAGAATTTATCTCCCCTCTCTTACCATTGAGATAGTACAATAGGGTATGCTCATCCTAGCAATTTAGGAAAGTCGATACTCGGTACCTGCAACTTGCATAAAAATCATGCATGTACATACAATATATATATGCTAAGCTAAATAGGCAATGGAAAAAAGTGGTGCATCGTGTAGATCCCAACTAGTAGGTGACTATGACTCCCTTCTTAACCACATCAAAAATGCCAAACATAAGAACAAACACGCACACCATACACATGCAAGTATGGGGTAAGTATCCATAATAAAACACATGTGATAATAAACCATCTAACTAACCATCATCAATAACTAAAAATAATGTAATAATCATCATGCATCCATGAAATGTAGAGTCTAAGTAATCTCATCACATATCAACTGAATCCATAGCACAATATCTGATAGTCTCGAAACAATGCTACTAATCCATCAACATAAAACTAGTCTAACATAGTTCGATAATAATAGCAACAATGTGTCTAAAAGAATGTGAACAAGGGTAGGCACTACATCCACCCACCCTTGGATTAGGCTTACTCTTGGAAGCCTACAAACAAGTAGGGATATAACTCCTGTAATTTAGTTGCATCCTCCCATGTAGCTGAAGAATCATCAGTAGGGTCCCATTGGACTCGTACCTACTCAATGGTTCGACCCCTGAGGGTCAACTCCCTCTAATCCAGAATATGAATTGGCTCCAAAGCTAGCTGCCCATCCTCTACCTGCAATGCATTCCATTCAAGAACATGTACAACATCTGAGATATACTATCTAAGTACTGAAACATGGAAAACATCATAAATGTGAGCTAGCCTAGGCGATAGAGCAAGGCGGTAAGCAATTGGGCCAATCCTCTCAAGAATCTCGAATGGTCCCACAAAGTGAGGTGCTAGCTTTGAACCCTTTCCATAATGGATCAGACTCTTCTACGGATGCACTCTCAAGAATACCTTATCTCCCATAGAAAACTACTTATATGTCCTATGTGCATCAGCATGCTTTTTCTATCTATCCTGTGTCGTAGTCAAGTGCTCACGGTTACACACTACCTGTTGCTCCATATGATGAAGCATCTTAGGACCCAACAAAATGCGATCCTCAAGACTGTCCCAACTCAAGGGTGTACGGAAAGGACATCCATATAAAGCCTAAAATGGTGCCATACCAATAGAACTGTGATACCCATTGTTGTAGGCAAACTCCACTAGGTAGAGATAATCCTCCCAATGTGTCTGCCTATCCATCACATACATCCTTAACATATCTTCCAAAACCTGATTCACCCTCTCTATCTGACCATCTGTCTCTGAGTGATATGCCAAACTAAAATTCAATTGTGATCCAAGCTCATGCTGTAGTGATGTCCAAAATGCAGATGGGAATACAAGGTCCCTATCATAAATGATCTTTTAGGGAGTACCATGTAATCTCACAATGTCACACATGAAGACATTATCCACAGAAGCTGCCGTGTAGGAAGACCTGATCGGTGAAAATTTTTCCACCTTAGTCAACTGATCAATGGTGACCATGATAGCATCATGATGACAAAAAATCATAGGTAATCCTACTATGAAGTCCATAGAGATGATGTCCCACTTCCATGAAGGAATGAGATTTGGTTGCAAAAGTCCTACCAGGTGCTAGTGTTCTGCCTTAACTCTTTGACACTCAAGACACCTAGCCACATAATCTACAATGTCTCACTTCATCCCAAACCAATAGAATAAACATCGCAAATCAGCATGCCTCTTCTTGACTCTTGGATGTGTTGAGTAAGGTGTATGATGGGCTTTTGCTAGGGTCAAGGTGTGAAGCTCATCCAGCAACGGTGCATAAATCCTTCCTGAAAGTCTCAAAAGACCATCTGACTCTTAGACGTAACTTGCAAACTTACCCTCCAAAGGTCTTCCTAAATCTATCTCTCTGCACACCTCCTGGTACCAAGAATCTGTAGGAAGTGCCTGAAGAATTTGACTCCTCAAATCAACACTAAGAGTCATAGACGATATCACATGTCTCCTGCGACTCAAAGCATCTGCCACCACATTCTCCTTTCCCTGAATGTACTTTACCTCAAAGTCATACTCACATAGAAATTCCATCCATCACCTTTGGTGAGCATTCAAATTAGGCTAAATGAAAATGTACTGAAGACTGCGATGATCACTATGTAGCTCGAATCTGTGCCCCAACAAGAAATGTCTCCACCTTGTCAAAGCATGAACTACCACTACCAACTCAAGATCATGTTTAGGATAATTTAGCTCATGATCCTTGAGCTTTTGTGATTCATACACAATAACCCATCCATTCTACATCAAAACTGCTCCAATCCCTTCTAGGGAAGCATCTGTACACACCATGAAATCACCTTCTAGATCAGGTACTACTAAGATCGATGCACTAGTCAAAAGCTCTTTGAGCTTTTGAAATGCTTCCTTGCATTTCTCCGTCCATATAAACTTCTTTCCTTTTCTTTGAGGGGAAGTGATAGGATGCGCTATTCTGGAGAAGTTTTGGACAAATCTACGATAATAACCAGCTAGACCCATGAAACTATGAATCTTTGACACATTAGTCAATGTAGGCCAATCTACTATTGCTTGGATCTTTGTAGAGTCCACAAAAATACCATCACCTGAAATGACATGCCCTAAATACTAAATTTTTGACTTGAAGAATTCACACTTAGCTGCATTGGCATAAAGTTGATTGTCTCTTAAGCACTGTAAAACCAATCCCAGGTGTTCCTCATGCTCCTTATGAGACTTAGAATATATCAATATATCATCAAGAAACAAAAGTAAAAACCTGTCAAGATAGTATTGAAACACCCCATTCATCAAACTCATGAAAACTGATGGAGCATTAGTCAGCCCAAAAGGTACCACTGTGAACTTGTAATGCCTATAGCAAGTTCAAAAGGCAGTCTTGTGAATGTCGGCTTCCTTAATGCGAAGTTGGTGGTATCCTGACTTAAGGTCGATCTTGGAGAATACGCTAGCTCCCTTGATCTAATCAAATAAATCATCAATCCTAGGTAGAGGATACCTATTCTTTATTATCACCTTATTCAACTATCTATAATTAATACAAAGGCGCAAAGAACCCTCTTTCTTTTTCACAAAGAGCACTGGAGCTCCCCATGGTGACACACTAGGTCGAATGCTCCCTTTGGCCAAAAGTTCCTCTAGCTGAAGATGCAACTCACCCAATTCTTGTGTAGTCATGCGATAAGGAGCTTTAGAGATAGGCTCCACTCCTGGAATCATATCAATGCTAAAATTGATGTCCCTTTTTGGAGGCATGCCTGGAATCTCACTTGGAAAAACATCTGCATACTCTTGTAAAATCGGGTGACATAAAGTCTTCCTCACATGATCTTCCTCATCAAGATCATTTACCATAACAGCAAATATCTAACATCCCTTACGGAAACTCTGCTTTAGTTGCATGGCAGAAATCATCCGTAGAGATATAGGCCTCAGTATCCCAACAATCTTCACATCATTCCCTTGGTCATCTTGATACAATATAATCTTCTTCCTGCAATCTATACTAGCTCTATGAGATCTAAGCCAGTCCATTCCTAGAACCACATCGTAGGAACCAAGGGGTATAACCTGAAGGTCAACTACAATATCAAATCCTTCTATGCTAAGCTCACACTTATGAACTATAGAATCTGTGGAGACTTTAATGCCTGAGGCTAGTTCCACTTGCCAACCATGATCTTGCTTCACTGCATCCAGCTTACACTTAGCAACTAAAGATGGAGAAATAAATGAATCTATCACTCCTAAATCAAACAACACTAAAAGAGATGTACCTCAAATAGCTCATGTGGTTTCAACCACTATTCCTTGATGATCTACCTGACAGTGATCTACTACTGCAAACACTCTATGAGCTCTACTTGTATCCCCAACTATAGGCTCGGATGTTGTTGGCCTAGGGCCTAAAAACTAAGGTATGCAAAATGTCCAACCTACCCACATGTAAAACATCTTGTATTTCTGCCAGCTCCTCTACCCATAGGTGGTGCATTTGATTGCTGACGGCTGTTCCTGCTAACAAAAGACTAACTACTCTGAGCTGGCTAATTGGATTGATTCTATTTCTTGCACTAAGCATTGCGGTTGTTCTTGGAGTTAGAACCTCTACCGCCACCTTGAGCTTGATAGTTCAATCCCCTCTACTACTGCATCTTTTGAGACTGTTGCTGATACTCTTTCCCCTTAGAAAAAGGAGGCTTCATGTTACCACCTGAGTTGTAGTTGCCTTTAGATCCTAATGCTACAAGTGCTCCCACAAAAACTCCCTGACCAAGGTTTACACTTTGTTCTACAAGGATGGCTCGTCGAACTACATCCTTGAGGGTTTTAGGCTCAAATACCTTGACACCCCCAATTATACGATTGTTCAATCCTCTAATAAAGTGTTGTGTCAACTGAGCTGAATTGTCGTTGAATCCTGAAAAGGACATGAGCTCATAGAATTTGCGCTCATGCTCTGTTATAGTCATAGAATACTACCTGAGATTATGGAACTCATTTTCCCTTTGCTGCTTCCATTCCTCTGGTAGGAATCATTTGCAGAAACTCGCTAAGAATAGCTCCCAAGTGACATTGTTCATCTCAATGCCCAGCTTCTTTTCCTCAATTGTCCACCAAGTGGCCCCAAAATTCTCCAAGTTGGTAATGGAAAATCTTGCCTTAACATTACTATCAAAGTCCTACATGGAAAAAATCCTATCAAGGGCAATAAGCCACTATTCAACCACATATCTAGAATCCTGCCCATTAAAGGGCTTGACCTTAGATCTCAAAAGGTCCTTCATCTGAGTAGATACAATGGATCTTTGACAATCCCTCTGAGGGCTCCTAGACCTGGGTCTATGCTCTTGTCTTGTTTGATGTGCTCTATGTTGATCTTGAATAGGGGGTAGGTGATCAAGAATGGTCTGCATCATTTGTCTCAAGTTAACCTCCTCAAACTTAGCTTGGTCCTCTCTATGGCTCTCTTCTTGCGGCTTACTAGCATGCTCTCCTTTGCTCTCTTCATGAGCAAATCCTCCACGAATAGACTCATGGATACTGATAGCTCTACCATGACCACAGCCTGTACCATGGCCTCTACCACATCCTCTAGTAGAAGACCTAGTCCCAGAAACCATCCTACAACAATATCCAGAATATGAAATACTATTACAACCAAAAGACACATGTTTGCAAATAGACTAAGTTCAATTTTAGTTTTGCCTATGTTTAGGTTTAAATAAAATTTTCAATTTTGAAAGCTAAGTGTTGCTTATGCAAGTAGTAGTTCAAGTTCTATTTTAGTTCACCTAGTTTCAAGTTTGAAGAGATAAACATAATAGTTCAAAGTCCTATATTTTTTCCAAAATACCTAGAGCTCCCAATGTACAAACTCGAGCTCTGATACCAAATTTAACACCCTGCCAATGGATCCAAAGAATTAACCTAAAGTTTCACTAATTTTGGTAACATTTTTTTTTTATTAAAACATGAAAGTAAAACCATTCATAACATAGTAGTGAAAGTAATAACAACATCCAACTGAAAGTAAACATACATACATAACAGGTTACATTCTTAAGGATCCCATAATGTTGAATCACATCTAAATTAACTATTAATGAATCCATCTAATACAACATCCACATGAAATAATAATAACAAGTCCAACGTTCTTAAATTACATTTCGGATTGCTCAATCATCCACTGTACATGCCACAGGGTATGAAAGGCTTAAAAGAATATACATGTGTGGAAATAAAATACATCATACTATTCTAAATCCATGATGCAATAAAGTAAATGTAACCACATCTCATACATGAACATCATCATCACAAACATAACTAACTAAGTGCATGGTTCCTCCAAACCATAAATAGCATCATTAGACCATCATGGGTCCTAGCCATCCCTCTGTGCATAACATCCCAAATCACCGGAGAGATCATCAGTATTAACATAGTAGGAATGTCACCCCTAAATCATACTACATCATATGTAGAAAGTAATCTAACATGCAAAGTAAAGCATAAGATAAAATCATCTAACATATAAAAATCATCAATATAAGGATACATGTCCACCATCATAATCCATGAATAGAATGAATATAGATGCCAACAAGAGAATGCATCAGCCATGGTGTCTTCAAACGAGTCTCAAATGGTAAGAGTGAAAAAGCACTACCACCTGACCACGTGGAACTGAAATGGTCCACTCCCATCGCACTGAGGAGATAGTCTCAAGTCCCAAATAGGTTATCAAAATCACATAACAAAAATACTCTCTAAGTCTAAGAATTCTAAAAGTATACTAACTCAAAGGTTCCAATGAAAAACTGACATCTAATCCCAAAGGCACAACAAAGACATGTAGGAAATCTACTATGCAAGCAAAAAGTGTCATCGCACGGATCACGCTAGAGTTACCCTGGAAGTCTCTCAATAGACCCCGGCCCCCTAGTGATCCCTATGTGGCCACTAGTATCCTCTCATACAAATGAGGCATACTACAGAATGCAAGGTCACAACCAAGTGTTTTCTCTACTCCCATCCTAGTCTGTACTAGGACCTGAGGCATGGGCGAGAACAAAACAATTATCTTATTAGGTTCATTAAGTTAGTATTAGGTGTGAATGTTTTCACTTATTAAAACAACTTACAATGAGTTACCCTAGCAGCCTCTTAGGACCCCTACCCTCATTGCAAGCCACTTCCTGACACTACAAGTAGATAACCTACCCTAAGCTCATGGAATCATAAATCACAAAATCACCATAGTCCTATACAAGTGACTGGAAAATACCGAAAGATAATCCACAAAAGAGTATCAAATCTCCATGAGCAAAAGAAAAGCATGTTAGAATCTGAAAAGATTAATAACCCAGAAAACTAGTGCAAAGAGTAAATATCTAAACTATGAATGCAAATGATACAAAATCAAAATAGCATCATAGAGTTAGTCTCCAAGAGAGTAATGCAAATGCTGGAAGCAAAATAGCATTAAGAGGATGCAAAAACAAGAGATGCAAATACAAGCCAGGTAGCATGCTTATATAGGCTAGGAAGAGGGAGGAGGTGGCAACACCAACCAATGAGGAGCAACCATCTATTGGACTAAAGATAGCAAAGTATCTTCCCAAGATAGCTAATAGATGCTCACATGTAGTAAGGTGACACCTCACAACCATTCACCTAATAAGACATGATATATTAACCTAAGCGAGATTATTAAAAGTGTAGGAAAAACCTAGCAAAATAGGAAAAATAAAAAAACTACACTAACACCCCCCCATAAGCGAAGCTTAGGTGGATGTAGAAATGGGTCTCGGCAAGTCAAGCCTAATGAGGTACCCATGTACATAAAATTCCCCCAAAAGAGAGAGAAAAGAGACTCCCCAAAGAAAATTAGGACTCCAAGTGAGAGGAAGAGGCCCCCCCCAAAAAGATGAAGCATCCCGCACCTCTAGCAAAGCTTGCAAATTTTGTCCGGTTGATCCACTTACATCGAACAAGTTTTCTTCCCTTACGAAAAGGGACAAGATCCCAAGTGTGGTTCCTCATCAAGGAACTATACTCTTCTTGCATAGCTGTATCCCACTCAGAAATACCAGTAGCCTCATGAAAGGACTGTGGATTTGAGGCAGTAGCAATGAAGATATGTAGAGCATCCTGGAATTGTGAACGAGTCTACTTGGTGTCTGATGGATCCCCAACCCAATCACCTGCAAACTACAAGGTCTGTCTAGCCCAAAGTGGACTAGAAGATGGAGAATCTAGAGGAGAATCATCAACCTGTAAATGATGACTAGGAGAGGAAGGAGGTGAGTCCTCTGAATCACTCTCTACATCATAAGTGGAGGTAGAAGACTGCTCAAGTGAATCTGACCCATTAGAAGATCTATCATGTATTCCAAGTGACTCCAATGTCAAAGTAGAAGGCAACCCTGTGACCATGCTCTGCTGGTTAAGCTGATGCAAGTAGTGGAAGTTAAGATGGCCAAACCGCTCATGCCATAATCTGTTCACATCATTAAAGTGAGTGAGTGAAGCAGTCAAAGGAGGATCAGGAACAAAGTGAGAAAACATATAGAGTTGTGATTGCTGATCTTCTCTCCCAACTGCAACTGTAGAATCATTGTGCAACTCACATATCTCCACTAAACTAGGAGTGAACTCAACCTGCTTGCCTAAACCTGTGTGAGTGATCTGGTGTACCGATTGGAGATTAGTTGACAATGAGGGTACATAAGGAACATCATGGAATGTACCATCCCCCACATCAACAGACCCTCTCCCACACACCTCAACAAGAGTGTTATCACCCATCAAAATAGAAGGCATAGTACATGGCTCCAAGGATGGAAGTTCTTCCTTAGATGAAGCCATGTGGTGTGAAGTACTTGAATCAAGAACCCAAGTGGATGGTGAGGAAGCAACTGCAAAAAGAGCCTTTCCCTTTCCTTTCCCCTTGCTATTTTATTTTTCTTTGTTAGACCCTTCAGTAGAACTTTATTTGATAGACTCAGGAACACTGATATTATTCTTCTCAAGAATGTATTTCAAGTGATCAAGTTGTTTCTGCAAACATTTATGTTCATCATGACCAAGTCTTTCACAATAGGCACATTTGACCTTTTCTTTCTTAGGCTTATCGCCCTTGGAAGATGGTGTATCAATAGTTGCTTTTGAAAAAATTGATATCTAATCCTTCTTCTCCTTGCTATTCTTTTGTTTCTTATCCTTACTATTATTATTACTACTTTTTCCTTGTTGTTCTTTTGTGCCTTGGTTGGTAGCCAAGGCATGTGACTTAGAGGACGTAAGAGTGCCCATCTGGATTAGCTTGTCCTATTCTCGAGTGAGATTGACAGCAAAATCATCTGAAGATGGCATGGTGAATTGAGTACCAAGTGCACCCTTAGTAGCATAGAAGGTAGAGACAAACACAGAATATTCTAAACTAAGCTTAGAGAGAATACTAAGAATCAGTTGTTCATCTTTCTTTTCAATTCCACATTGTTTTAACAACAGCCTTAGTGATTTCAATTTGGTGAAGAAATCTTGGATTGTGTTGAAATTGCCTGGACTCAAACTAATTAATTCATTTTCCAACATATGACCCCTCATTGAATCTTGTGTGCCAAATAGTGTTTCTAGCTTTGTCCATACTTCATTTGGTGTATCCAAAGACTCAATGTGAAATAGCAAGTCAGGAGAAACAGACAAACACAATGTTCCAAATGCCTCATCACATTTGTTAAACCACTTAGGCTTATCTTCATCTTTAACAGGTTCAGTTTCAAGTCCCATAGTTATCCTATTTAATCCAGCTTTCCTTAAGTGAATTATCATGCGTGATTTCCACTCAAAGTAATTGTATGGAGTTAGGATGGGCATATTTGTTTGTTCCATGATGAAAGAATGCAAAGAAATGCTAAAAAGAAGAGAACCCAGCCACAACAATGCCCCCCCCCCGCCCCCTTTTTACTCAATCAAAGAACGCCCCCCCCCCCACCCCCCCCCCCCCAAAGAAATATGATTTGGCACTTTATTTTAGTGCATTTAAAACTACCACTAGAAAGAAATACTTAGTGGTCTTGATTTCAATGCATTACAAACCCTCATGAAGAGCATATGTTAAAAGTGAAATTTGGGCACAATAATCAAGGAAACGAATAGCACCACTGCGATCTACTTGAAAAATCATGCACTTTCAAAAAAAGAATTGTCTCGATACGAGGTCGTATGAGAAAGTTATGATCCTCTGAAGTTTCCAAAACGAGAACTATGCACAGTCACGGCTGAGAATCTGCAATTTCTGAAGAATTCATGCATGAAAATTTTTTAAAAACTCCACTAGTGGATAGAGCACAAAAAAATAGCCAAGTTCATAACAAGAATCATCAAAATCAGAGTCCATATGAGAAAGAACGAGACATTTGAAAACTGCATTCAAATCTGTGACTGCCAACGGAGAGGGGTATGGTTGTAGCTTTGCATGCTCGATTCAACAAAATATACAGCTTGCATGCAAAATCTAAAACATACCCAGATAGTTTTTCGGGGCTGTGAACAAAACCCAGAAAGCATTTTTCTTGTTGATGTACAAAAGATGTTGTTGTAGTGTAAATCAGATGCCTTTAACAGTAAAAAATGGCTCCCAAAATCAAAAAATGACCCCAGCAACCAAAATATGACATGCAAATGCTAGATCAGCTTCTTAAGTCCATCAATGGCATGCTGGAACGTGCAAAACTGATTGAAAACTCCAAATATGCAAGTTGGTTGTCAGATTTGAGATTGAAACCCCAGAGAAAAACTGTTTTTGACAAAACTTTTCTGATTCTCAGGATCATCCAAAGATGCAAGAGAAGAGCATACTTCATTTTTCAAAAAATTACAATAAAGTTTATTTGCCCCCCCCCCCCCCCCCGAATCTCTCAAATAAGGAAACTAAAATCTACTCTTGCACATAGAAAAGCTCTAATACCATGTTAGAATCTGAAAAGATTAATAACCCAGAAAACTAGTGCAAAGAGTAAATATCTAAACTATGAATGCAAATGATACAAAATCAAAATAGCATCATAGAGTTAGTCTCCAAGAGAGTAATGCAAATGCTAGAAGCAAAATAGCATTAAGAGGATGCAAAAATAAGAGATGCAAATACAAGTCAGGTAGCATGCTTATATAGGCTAGGAAGAGGGAAGAGGTGGCAACACCAACCAATGAGGAGCAACCATCTATTGGACTAAAGATAGCAAAGTATCTTCCCAAGATAGCTAATGGATGCTCACATGTAGTAAGGTGACACCTCACAACCATTCACCTAATAAGACATGCTTTATTAACCTAAGCAAGATTATTAAAAGTGTAGGAAAAACCTAGCAAAATAAAAAAAATAAAAAACTACACTAACAAAGCATCCATAGATAATCATGACCACAATAGTTCTCTATTGGCAACTGAAGGTATCCCTGATAATCACAATAATCATTGGTTCTTAACAAGAAACCAAAAAGTATCTCAAAATAATGTTGATCGAAGACTCCAAAATGGTTGAGTCAAAAAATGACATCAGATAATAATTCAATCCCATCAAATTAACTGGGAAGTAATCCAATACAACTGATCAATAACTCATTAAAAGGTTACATCTATCACAGCTTACAAAAGAAGAATGAAGACAATATCAATCAGCATGTCATCACATGACCATGGTTGAGTTAAAAAGATCGAGATCAAAAGACATCATCATGACACCACAATCATAACACCTGAGCCTCTGGTAGATGTCCTATAACTGGTCAACACTAGTCAACCCAAAAACTCAAAACAAGTAGCATAGAGAAAACACAAATACAAGCACATGTTTAGGTTTTGTTTAAAATTTACATAATTGAATTAAGTGTGGACATCTCAATTTTTGTTTTCAAATTTAGATTTTGAGTGGAGAAATTTATACATTTTACCTAACCCATGAATTTGTTTAAATATTTCCCATAATTCTAGAATCAATTTTCAAATTATTCTAATGATATATCGTTTATATAAATGTTATTTGAAAATGACCCCTATAGAATTCCGCATCGTAGATTTTAACATAAGTTACCAATTCTTTTCATTATCATCTTCCCTTCATATTTCAAGTCAATTAATTAAATTAAATCTATATCGTTAGACTATAATATTATGAAATAATTTATTATTAAAGAAATTAATCTATTAATTCAAGTCATTTATCAAATATAATAATTATTAATTGTTAATAACATATATACATACTTACATATATATATATATATATCTATTTATTTATTTATTTATTTATTTATTTATTTATTTATATACAAACATAAATATATATATATATATATATATATATATATCTATAATTATAAGATTAAATAATAATAACATTTAAAAACAATACCATATAACTTACTATGCATCACATTCTAAGCGATATATATCACTGCATACGCTATACTGACGTTGCCCTTTTTAAAAGGGGAGTCGTGCGGCCTATACCCTGTCGCAGGGTCTACAACGGCAGTCACAGTACCTGTGACAGCAGTACAGGCATCGCCAGCTGCAGGCCATAAATGAAGTGGGGGTAGGGGGTGGGTAAACCCATCCCTCCCCAAAATATATGTATTATTATTTTTTAAATGTTTTTCGAAATTGCTTTCCTCAAATGCGATTTGGATTTTTATATACATATTCTCCACTACGAATTAATAATCAATTTCAATATATATATATATATATATATATATATATATACATATATATATACATATTATTGTATATATATATATATATACACATGCAGAGTTTTATTAAGCACTACAATAATATATATATTATTGTATATATATATATATATATATATATATATGTATATACAATAATATGTATATATATATATATGTATGTATGTATATATATGTATATATATATATGTATCTATGTATATATATGTATATATATATATATATGTATGTATGTATATATATGTATATATATATATATATGTATGTATGTATATATATGTATATATATATATATGTATGTATGTATATATATGTATATATATATATGTATGTATGTATATATATGTATATATATATATATATATGTATATATATATATGTATATATATGTATATATATATATATATATATGTATATATATGTATATATAAATGTATATATATATATATATGTATGTAGATTTATATATTTTTTTAAAATAAAGAACATATACATAGTTTTTTAAACAAGAGGGCTTTCTTTAAAATAATTGTTCTCTAAAATTTACCCATTACTCGTTCTATTGGGTTTGATTATAAATTTCAACCCTAGCTCCATAATTTCATCGGATCTACGCATATGAAAGTTTCTCATAAATATTTTAACTACCCATAACAAAATGCATACAACCAAAATATGGAAATCCTCAGAAAGCATTCAAAAGACACGAAGAAGACAGGAAGTGCAAGAAACGAGATTTCATATGCAAAATTTATAAGTGTCTACCTAGACATTGATGCTAATCCACTTCTCATCAGAACCCGCAGAGCAAGCTCCTTCCTTCTCCCACATTCTTGGGTCTTCCAAACACACTCCCTCTAAGCTTCTAGGAGTGCCTGAATATAAAGAAGTCTCAGGAAGCACCTAGAATGTCTCTAGAAACAACTAGAAGGTGTTGACAACTAAGCATGAGTCTTTTTCAACCTTCTAGATGAGTCATAAGGTTGTAGACACCATGTGCTTAATTTGAGCGCTAACTCCTGTGTTGTTGACATATGTGCAATCAAGAGGTGCGTTTACTCCTAGGTAAGCTTATAACTTTTATTTTAATTCTTTTATCTTTTCTATCATTATTATTTATTTATTACTTTATTATTATTTTTATTATCATTAATTTTTAATTTCTTTTACTTAATTCTTTTCTCAATTAATTCCCCATTTAATTAATTAAAATCAAAATATCAAAAGATCATGATATTATTTTAATTTTTTCAAATTAATTAAATTATTAATTAAATCTTTTAATTTTAGACTTAATTAATAGAAAATTCACCATAGACCTCCAAGATAAAATATGAAAACCCATCATAGAACAATCCATACAAAATCATTCTAAAGGGTTAAAATCACCAATTATGTCATCCGACACATTCGGAAGATAAAATATCCAGATACTTGTCCTACCTCACTAGGACAAACATTTAGGGCTTTAGGATTTGGACTTGAGAATTTATCTCCCCTCTCTTACCATTGAGATAGTGCAATAGGGTATGCTCATCCTGGCAATTCAGGGAAATCGATACCCGGTACCTGCAACTTGCATAAAAACCATGCATGTACATACAATATATATATGCTAAGCTAAATAGGCAATGGTAGAAAGTGGTGCATCGTGTAGATCCCAACTAGCAGGTGACTATGACTCCCTTCCTAACCACATCAAAAATGACAAACATAAGAACAAACATGCACACCATACACATGCGAGTATGGGGTAAGTATCCATAATAAAACACATGTGATAATAAACCATCTAACTAACCATCATCAATAACTAAAAATAATGTAATAATCATCATGCATCCATGAAATGTAGAGTCTAAGTAATCTCATCACATATCAACTGAATCCATAGCACAATATCTGATAGTCTCGAAACAATGCTACTAATCCATCAACATAAAACTAGTCTAACATAGTCCAATAATAATAGCAACAATTTGTCTAAAAGAATGTGAATGAGGGTAGGCATTGCAAATAAATTCTCTGATACTGAATCTGGAGCAATGTGATTTTTATGGTAGGCGTATAAATCTAAAATAAATCTTCATGTAGAAAATTAGAACATTTTGTGCTCATATGACAAAATTGCTGAAAATAGTAAGCTCCTAGAAATAGTAACCCTCTTGTCTACTAGTCTTGATTAAAATAGAAAAGGCTGAAAATAAAAATATTTTTAGGTGATGCAAGATTCCCCTTACACCTAGGATGCTCCTGCATCATGTTGCCCAATATTTTTCAATCTCCCTTCGTTTTAGGAGGGGATTTGGAGAGACAATGGCAATAGGTATTGGTGGACAACAAAAGCTAGAAGGCCAATGGGGGACACGGGATAACCAAATAACATATATGCACTCAATAATGATTTTAAGTTTCTCATAATTTTTAAGCTATGAATCAAGAGGATGATAAAAAAAGGTTGTCTAGATATATTTCTAGGGTTTCAAACTCTAATGCTTCTTAAAACCAAATTTTCAGTTCCACATAAGCTTTGATCCAACATTTTTCTATGAAAGAATGTTTCTAAAAAGTGTATACCTTTTTGTTACCGTGTTTGTGTGTTTCCCATGTACCATGCCATTGCTCTGTTTCAGAATAGATATGTTCATTTTTACTCTATTTTTGTAAGCTTTTTAATTTTCATAGCTTTATTAATACTGAAAATCCTACAAATTCAACATTTCTTTGTGAAAGAATGTTTCATAAAATGTGTATTATTTTTTGATGTTGTGTTTTCCTATTGTTCATGTACCATACCATATTTTTGAAAGAATGAATAGCTCCCCTTTTGAGAGAAGGGTTTCTTAGTTGTTGACATTTATACAGGGTTTAAAACTAGGCACCTACCTAATAGCTAACTATCTAAAGATTCTTGAAACTAAGGTATTTTTTTAAATAGGGTTTGGAGCTCCAATAAAATTCTCTGTGAAATAGTGTTTCATTAGCAACGCATTATTTTTTGTTGGTTTTTACCCATGTAACATATCAATTTTTGTGTGAGGATAGAAAAATCTTTTTGAGACTATGGGTTTCGTCATTTATCACTAGGGATTTAAACTCTAATGTTTCTTAAAGCCATGGTGTGCATTTTATCCATGGTTTGAAGTTCTAACATTTTTTTGTCAATGAATGATTCATAAACATCACATTTTGGTCTAGTGTCCTATTTTCCTTCATGCTTCTATTTTGGTTTTGTCACCAGTGGATGTCTTTTTTCAATTACATTGTATTTCGGATTACAAGGTCTATTTATCTATGGCCATGTCATTGTCTAGCAAGAATTGTCATAAATTTACTATTTTCAAGATGCAGATCATGTAGCTATGTGGTTGATAATTGGTACATCCATCCACATTGAATTTTATTGCTTACCATGACTTATGTTGTTGTCATTAAAAAGTGTTTCTGGGAAATTTATAAGTTTTTTCCTAAAATATTAGTTCCAACTTAGTTTCATGAGAGCATTATATCTTAAAATTGGTTTGAGGATATTGTGGTGTTGATACAAGGTCTCATTTTCTTTTGGGGATTTTCCTCCATTGTACCTACCAATGGGTAAGAATGATGACATCCATATACTTTTGACTTAGTATGGTTTATTAACATCATAACCAATTAGTTTGTATTATGTTTTTTATTTTACTATGTTATTGATTTTATTTTTTACATCTCTATTATTTATAGTATTTCATTGGAATATTGAGAAACTAAACACATTTGGATGACAGACCTCAACAAAATAGAGAAGAATAGTTTCTTAGTTGTCAGACTATATTTTTAGGGTTTCAAACTCTAAAGTTTCTTAAAATAAAGGTATCAACTTTTTATAGGGTCTAAAGCTCCAACATTTATTTATGAATGAATGTTTTATTAACACTTTTTTTTTGTGGCTTTTTACCCATGTCCATGTTATTTATTGCATCAAGATAGATGGGTCATTTTAAGAATAGGTATAGAAGGCTAAAAGTTCTATCTCTTTCATACATGCATTGGACAAGTTACAACAATAGGCTCTTGTAATGGAGGGGGATTCTTGAGGCTTGGAATGACAAATTTGTGAGAAGAGGTTGCCTCTTTTTCTTTGGTCCAACATGGGCTAGCTTGAGCATCATTTCATCTTATTTTCCTATAGCAACTTTCCTTACAAGTTTCTCCTCAAAATGTCTCTATTGTTTCTGTCCCTATTCTTCTTCTTGAGAGATAGTCCTGATATGTCATCTCTACCCCTCTTTTTAGGATATCTCTTTCTTCCTCTCAATATCATTGAGCCACCTATCCCAAACGACAACTGCTCAATTTTTTCATGAAACCTCATGTCCAACCTCATGAAACTTCAAGTTAGTTTCATTTGGAATTCCAGCATCATAACTTCAATCCTTTTCTTATGGGAATGTTGGGACTGGTGGAGTGGGTGAAGGGAGATGGAAAGGATTTTGAGCATATTGTCTATAGCCATTATGCGGTAAAAATTGTGTTAGGATTAAACACAGACAGAAATAAAAACTACATGCAAATATAACCAATATTAGAAAATAATAAATCACATAGAAGAGAACACAACACACCAAGATTTATCATGGTTCACCCCTAGGCTACGTCCACCAAATAGCAAGTCCAATATTATTACGATCTAGTGATTACAACCTAATCACAATATGTAATTCCTTATAGCTCAATACCACTACAAGAAGTAATTTTTGCATTACAATTTATGAAAATCCCTAACCCTAATCCCCTTTTACACAAGTATTTTTACCACTTTAGGGTTAAAATTAGTTACAAAATGTCAGCCATAAAATGTCAATAAAATAGCAGTCAACACAAACTAATAAATTGGTATTGATAATATTAGGGCTTGAGAATAAAATTTTCTTTATATGGGGAGGGAATAGTAGTCATTTCTATGAAGTGTGTCCATGATTAGAACTTCATAAAAGATCAAAAGACTTGTAAGAAATGGAAACTACTTTAACAAGCTAGTTAATAGCTTTGTTTAAGTTCTTTCGTTGTTAGTGCTTGTATTTTTTTCACTTAGATTGCACTGTTATGCTGAAAAGTAACTTCCAACCATCTAGTGAAATATGGGACAATCCTTCACCTCTACGTATACCATTTTAAGGATCAACCTCTAGTACAAAAGGTCATATTCCCTTGAATCGCCTCTCAAAACTTGAATTAAAATTGATAGGAAAAGAGATAGAGAGAATGTATTTAACATAACTTGATCTTAAACTAAGGTGATTCACCAATGTTATAAAGGTAATGTATCTTTGAAGGGAAAAATCACAATTGAAATGAATGTAACAACTTGATCACAAAAAAACCCTGCTAACATTAAGTGTATGAAATGTAAAAAGGTGTGGGATTTAAAATAAGGAAACTTGTTCACAACTTTTAAACCAAGATTACACATAAATCCCATTTATTTTTTGAAACTCTCTCACATGCCTCGTAAAAACTTAACTTTTAAGCCAAGGATTTATTAAAAATCACACTAAATTAAAGCTAACAACACTTAGAAGACAAATAAAAAATTAGATATAAGACCAAAGAGGATCACTTTTGCATATTTATTTAGAAGGAGCAAACATGCTCAAAACTACATCACAAAATGGGACTTGATCTACAAAACACTATCTCTCCAATGAGGTAGAGTTCAAGAACTCACAAGGAGGTAGAATGAAAGATCCAACTAAAAAATGCCAAAGAGAGGGGTATAAATAGGTTCAAACCCCAAAATTACATCATTCTCTCAAACTTGGAACATATTTAATGACTTCCATAAAATATGGGAATGGAAAAAAAGCAACTATCATCTGCTAAAAGCTAGCAATTTGCACATGAAATCTTAACTCCATAAATAATGTTAAACACTAAAAACCTTCATCCATTGGTAGAACGAAATATCTGATAGATTTAAATCCTTGCAAGAAATGATATGGAAATGCATTTGCATTGCACAAACTAGGCCAAAATGTCACCTAGCAATAAGGAAATTACTTTGGTAATGTGCCATGGTCGTAACAAATCGATTCGTGTTGTTGTCAAAAATCATGGGATGAGATAACATGTAGTGTTAATGACCGTGTAAAATACAAAGTTGACCTACATGGAAAAAATCTAATTTGCCCCCAAAAAAGATAAATTGTTAATGTAGATTTTCCATTTGAAATGGACAGCCCAAATGCTAGAAGAATCTCGCCAACAAAATATTATAACACAACCATTTATCAAGATGAGATTTTATTTCAATCAGATGGCTAAGAGAAAAAAAATAATCTCCCAAGATGAGATCAATTCTAGTGATTGTCATATCTTTGCAAAAGGGAAAAAGCAATAATGCAAAGATATATTGTTGCATCTCGAAAAACCTTCCTAGTGTAGAGAGAAAGGAATCTCTCCAACATTGTGACACCTTGAATTTAAGAAAAATACACCTTTTCCTCCATGCTAAACTCACCCTCATACTTTGAAATAAACATGACCAAGGGAAACTCATTCTTTTGTTCCTGAGCTAGATGCTTTATGGGGAATCCTCTTGATGGTACTAGGTCAAAGTAATCAGCATTGACCTTTCTAGTTTGTTGTACAATGATGGTCTCATGTTAGTTTGAAAGTGGCTCCTCCTTTTCTTGTGAAGATATGATCTTCACATATTTTGTGTGACTCTTGTGAACCACCTCCTTTGGAGCTACTAGTATGATGTGCCTCTCCATATGTCGCTAGTGCAACTCTTGATATTTTGATGAAGGACAAGATTTCTTGTTGTCTATGGATAAAAAAACCTTGTCTAATTGATCTTAAAAATTATCTTCATCGTATTCTTCTTACTATCTTGTAATAGTAGGAATAGGTTGATCAAAAGACTTCAGCATATTATCATGATCTTCTTTGAGCATAGAGTTATCCTTGGGGTCCTCTTCCTTATCCTTTGTATCATGGAGGACTTCATATTCTTCCAGTTCTTGGTCTATCTAATGCTTCCTCTCAATCTCACCAAGCTACCTCTCCTCTACCAGCAATTACTCACATTGTTCATCAAGCCTCATTTCCATTTGTGTACCCCTTCCATATAGCTTTAGGTCAATCTAGCTTTGGAATCCTGACATTATATCTTTAAGAATTTTATATGGGGTTTCTAGGACTTGTGGAGTAGGGGAAGGCAGATGGTAAGGATTTTGAGCATATTAGCTATAGCCATCTTGAGGTTGAGATTGGTATTGATAGTTTGAGGGCTTGGGAATAAAATTTTCATTATATGGGGGGAATGCTTATATCTATGAAATTGGTCCATGATTAGAACTTCATTAAAGCTATAAATTTACATAAAATGATTAAAAATACAAAAGGTCAAGAATGGTATTTACATACTAGCTCTTGGTCTTCTTGAAGCCAATATATATTTGAACTTAGAGTTGTCATGGAGTTTGATGAAATGCCTTGGAAGGATGATCTCAATGAGGAAATACCTAAATTCTCAATGAATAAACATTTAAATGGCTACCAGTGGACTTATATAGCTAAATTTTTGTCCCACCATGCATGCCAAAAACTTTTAACACAAAAATTATCACCCATGCACGATGTGTTATCCCATAGGGACCTTACATAACATGGAAACAAGTTCCAAGTGTTGCACATGCACTTTGAGTTCGAATCTCCAAAGAAGGTCATCTTCCTTACAATCATGACAAAAAAACTTGCAGGAAGGGCAACTACTTTGACAAACTAGTTAATGGCTTTGTTTAATTTCATTTTGTTGTAAATGCCTATATATAGTAGGATATTTTTTTAGATTTGCAAGAAGTGTAGGTACACAATCTTTTTTTTTGGTTTTTTTTTTTTTTGAAAAGAGGGGTAAATTCTTTGACCTAGAGCTATGAATTAATGAGGTCATAAATGGGGGAGCTCATCCCCATTAGATTTGAACCTTGATGGCAAGGACAACAACTCATCAACTTAACCATCACAACATGCCACTATTGGCATGTAGGTACACCGTCTTTCCCTCTAGATCTTTTTCCTTTTTTCTCAAGTTGCATATTTTGGGAACTCAAAGTGGGCCAACACATCATATCCTAATTAAAACATCACGTTAATGAAGTTTTTCTATTTCAAAGGATGCATTTTTCTGACCTTAATAAATAGTGAAATGGGCTTAATATGGAAGCTTTTTCTATTTTACAAGGGATGAAAAGTGTACCCTCCAAAATAGAAAAACTAAACAAATGCAATGGTTAACCACCATTTGAACAGTTCACCTACTCTCACTTCACAAAATCTACAAGATCAACAAAAAGGAAAAATCTCCTAAAAACTATGAGAGGAAAATAATGTGCACATGGACTTCTTGGAAAGCTTAAAAATCTACCCTACCATGTACAAGTATCTACAATGAAAGAAGTTATAGAAAGCCATTAACTAGTTTGTTAGGATAGTTGGCCTTCCTTACAAGTTTTTGGTTCATTTCATGCATGTAGGAAGAAAAATAGACTAGAAATTTTTTGGTTCATTTCATGTTGTATCTTGTAACACCTTCCCAATATTGTTAAAAAGAAAACTCTCCAGCACTAGGACACCTTGATTTTGAGCAATACACACTTGTTCCTCCTTGGTAAACTCACCCTAATACTTTAAAACAAGCAATGATTAGGGGAAATTTGTTTTTCTATTGCAGAGCTAGATGACTTATGGGGAATCCTCTTGATGGTATGAGGTCTAAGGAATCATCCTTGACCTCACTAGTGTTCTATGTAATAATAGAATCCTACTAGTCTAAAGTGTCTCCTCCTTTTCTTATGAAAATATGATCTCCACATCTTCTTTGTGATACTCGTAAACCACTTCTTTTAGAGCTATTGGTATGGCATTGCTCTCCACACATTTTTTTTGCAACTCATTGTCTTTTAATGATGGAACTAACTTCTTGGTGTGTGTGGATAAACACAACTTTTGTAGCTCATCCCAAAAATTATCGTCATCATATCCTTTTTGCTCTTTTGCAGTAATATGCATAGGTTGAAGGGAAACCTCATGCATATCAACATGTTCTTCCTCAAGGATAGAGATTTCCTTTGGGTCCTCTTTCTTTTCTGCCATATAATTGAGGACTTCTTGCTACAAAGGTTGATTTTCTTCCTCATCTTCTTGCAATAAGTCCTCTGATTTGTGTACAAGCTCAAAGGTTGTTATTTCTTGCTCAAGAGAAGTATATTGATGTTGATAGCCTTATTGATAAATGTGATCTTGAAGTGTCATTTATTTCATTATGACCATTAGTAATAGGATAGGGTCCATATTTTTATTGAATCTATACATAACCTATTAATAATGTGTGATACATGGCTCTTAGTGGTTGGGTTCATCTCGTATCAAAATAGGGAAAAGATGGCACTTCAATGGGCTATCACACCCCTATGGGAAAATTTCACTAACATATCTTGCATGCTTCATCACACATGTTGAAATATTGTCACTACTATATTCATAAAATACATTTTCTTTCTTTGATTTACAAAAAATGATAAATGACCCATGTTTTGCATGTTTTATGTAACCATGTTTCGTTCGTGGGATTCTAGTGTATGCACAACTTGACTGATTAGGGGAATATAGGAATTCTATATGGCGCGCCTCATTTTTTTACTAGTTCTAAACCCTGTCTAGGACTAGTGGTCTATTTAGGTTATTCATTTGTTGGGATTCTTTGGCAATCATTAGGAGCATCAATAAATTAGAGATCATCATTCTTATCATCAATCCATTCACAATTTGTATTGTCTATTAGATATTTATATTGCCTTGTGCATTCTTATTTTGTGTCTTCCTTTCATAACTTGCATGGCACATTTCACATTTATGAACATGATTATATATCTTACCTTTCATTTGATTGAATGTATTAGCTATTAATAACATAAAATCATACATTGTATCAACTAGAATGGAGCTTTTGAGGTTATAATCCTCAAGATCCTTTATGTGCAGACTATAATATTATCTTCTAGGACAACCATGCACCTTGGCATCTTCGTATATGACTAATGTATTCCCACTTGATAATTTGTATTTGAATGCACAATAGGACATTCTATATTTACCACATATGTGATCAATGTACTTATTGATGTCGTAGAATTGGCATATATGCCAAGATGAGTTGCGTATGGTTCAGAAGGTGAGAATGAAAAGGGTGATAGGTTTTATGTACCCACTCATCATAACACAGATTCTATTGACTTGATCATTATAAATACATGTGTATGGGTGTGCTCATGCATGCATGTGTGTGTGTGTTTGTGTACACATGCATGTGCACATTATAAATTGATAGAGAAGACACATTTTATATGAGAGATATATTTGGAAGCCACACTAAGCATACAAAACATGTGGCATTTGTTATTATAACATGGGAATACACACATTATATGAACAAAAATATAAAATATATATATAAATATGAGTGTGTGCACTGGTAGAGAAGGCACATTTCATATGATAGACCTAGAATTGACTTGTAAAGGACATTAAATTTGGATACTAATCTCTAATCAACAAGCCAAACCTGGTTTCTACTAACCTAGAATTGGCCATCTTTTCTTGCCAATCTACTTGATGGTGTAGAAATAAAAGAAATGTCCCCAACTCCACCTCTCTGACATACAAATCAATCATTGATTAAAAATTATCATCCATCAGCATCCTGTGCAAGTAGAACTCAAACATTCTATTTTGTATGATTTGTGGAGAGCTAGTATAGTCTTCCATAAATTCATAGTCATTATCATAATCAATCTTACTATGCAATTATATCTAATTGACTTGTCATAATATGATTTTTTTTATAAAGAATAGTGCATAGCTATGAGAAGGAATCCTCATAGAAATTACTATATGCAAAAACTGAATCAATTTTTCAATGGTCTCTAAACTCTCCCTCTTCAAAGTTAAATTACATGTCTCTAATTGAGTATCCTTATGTTTATATTTCATGGAAGTGAGTGATAAATATCAGCTCCATAAATATCTAGGTGGAGCACTAGGTTGAGCATAAGTACTTGGTTCTTGGTTAAGCAGAAGTAAGTTTCTAAAATAGATGCTAGAGAAACTTGAATGCGAAAGGATCCAAAATTTGAAGGAAAATCATAAAGGGAGGCATCAACATACACCTTGTCCAACCTAAAAAATACTTTATTTCTTCCAACTTGGTTATTGGTCCAAGTGTACCATATATCTGGGAAAAATCTTTTTGTATTACCCACTAGATCTAAGAGGTTTAATCTTCTCTTGAATTTATTCCAAAAGAAAGATTCATTTCCTTTCCAAGTATTTTTAACAACCCCACATTCATCATTCATGAACTCAATCATGTATAAATCCCCTAAAAAGATCCAATATGCTTTGGGTAGGAAACTAGCCATTCAGTCCCAAAGTTTTTCTTTATCATGGTAGTCATTAGAAACATAGATGTTACATATCCATATTGTCAAAGAGGTTCCATGATCAGTAATGAAGTCTTTTCATTTAGGATAATAGAAGATGGCTACACCTCCTTTACCAATATCATGAGAGGAGTAAGACACATATGCAGCTACACTACTTGAGACATGTAATGTAGGAGTAGAACATGAGATTATGGTTTGAATTTGGAGTTGTTATTTTCTTAGTAAACTATGGAATTCCCTGCTACTCAAAATGAGTAGAAAAAACTAGTTTGAAAATGCTACGGTCATGTCAGCACAACTTATGATTAAGTGCTCATATATAGAGTTATTTTTTAATATAATCATGTAGTACCATTCTCGCCTTTTGTTCAAAACTACACAATTTAACATTTTCTTTTCTGATAATTAATAATTCTTCCTTCTAGCAAGTGCACTCTTCTCCATTAATGAGTATTGTCTATACTTGTTAAACTCTTTTTTATAGAAAGATTTTGTAGTCATCATCTTGGGCCCACACCCAATGAATGCACATTGAATAGTCATCCTTGGGATGCATGTCTTTATATATTTTTCACCATCAAACATGTTTCTTTTTACATCTAGATAGATGGCTCCAATAATGAATCCTCATTATTTCCTAAATACTTCCTAACATGCTCTCCCTAATCCTAAGCATGCTAATTATCTCAAGCCCCAAAATTATATTTTTCTAAAACTACACTCCATCACATAACTACCCTACCATTCCCTAGACCCCACCCATACTTACCCAAGTACACTATATGCTCCCCAAGTCCTGACAAGGACTTGGTGCATTTCCCAAGCCTTTTCATTCTTGGGGCAGCATGTGAAACTCCCAACTTGAGGTGAGAGCATGGTATAATGAAATGAAGGGATGTGGTTTTACAAAATTTACACAAGCATATAATCCCACTTTTCTAAGCCCACCTAACCAATTTTTTTCTAGTGCCCTCACCAAGATGTTATGTGCTTGGTGGGTGAGTGGGTACATCAACCAATGTATGGCAATGTTCCAATGCATGGGGTTAAGAAGAAGATGGGTGTATGGGGTTAGGAAGGAATTAGGTTAGAGGGAAATGGTAAGTAACATTTTAATGGAATTTTAGAAGTATAAATAAGTTTTATTGTTTCAAAAAAAAATTTAACAAGGCCTTACTTACCATGCTGTGTGAGCCTCTTGGGAAATGAAGGGGATGGGTGGCATGGGTCCCACCCACCCCTTTTTAAATATATATTTTTATTTGTACCTATGACAAAGGGAATTTATTTTGATATTATATATGAATAATTATGGATAAGAGAGTGTCACATGAATATTATTTGTCACTATAATATTATCTAAGTATGTTTACAATAATATTATTTTATTGGCTATATTTTCTTGTGGATAGATGTGTTTTTAAAAACTTTTCCATACAAAATCTAGAGAACTAATTCACACCTACATGGTTGTTTGTCAAGCATGTATGAGCACTAACTTATACTAATTAAATTTTCCCATACTTAATAATTGTTACAAGGATGTTAATGCTAATACTCAAATGAATATATCATATTGATAGTTCTATTAAGGCCACTTGAACATTAAAGTTTACACATGAAATGTATTTGAGACATGATCAACATGTGGAACTAATCAATTAACCTTTCCTATCAATAATGGAATTTTAATTGACATTTCTTATTGAACTAATGCATAATGAATTTTTTTTCATGAACTATCTTTTGAAATGCATTTACTATTGATTCATGATTCAAATGAGTATGAATCTACATATGCATGCTCATTCCTTTAGTGTCAAAAGAAATAGATTACCCTTGGAGATTAATCCCTTTTAACATCCAACTATAACTATTATGATACAATAGTATTCCCATTTGAATACATCCAAATGAATGTTATTGAAATTAAAATGAAAATGCATATGGTCATCTCCAAAATTCTTCATCTATTTTATGAAATTACACTCCATAATAATGTACATAAGATGGATATTTCATCTTTACAAACACAATACACAATGATATCCCTTCCTTGTTGAATCAATACATAGGGTAATTCTAGCTTCTTCTTTGGGTCCTAAGAGCACAAAAGTCTATAAAATGTTTAAATATGAATCATGGAAGCTCACCTCCCATCGTAGGCCTCATGGAGGCCACCCAATGAGCTAGTGTGAACAAGTCTCAAAAAAGTAAAAAATAACCAATTCTCTAATGCATGAACAACACAAGTACAACATTTCACAACCCCAACCAAGGCTTTCACAATGATTCACATTTGGAATCATGATGGTGTAGGAGCACCTTAGGAAAAGGAAAACCCTAATATTGATTTTGGCTTGTAGATGGTCTATCACACCATTGATCTAATAAGTACTAATCATAAAGTCCCAAGGTATGCTTAAATGTGTGTAAATAGGTTTGAGTTCAATTCTTGTTCATGGTTAAGTTGTTAGGTCCTAGTTGTTGTTCTAAGGTCCTGATAGAGTCAAATTTGGTCAAAGTTGAAAAATACCTCAAAAATGAGGGATAAGTGGTAAAATGTGGTGCATATGTTTTTTTTGATAAAATTTAGTGGATATGAATCAAACTAGACAATTTTGGAGTGATACAAGGTCATTTTTGCAAAAGTTGTCAAAGTTGCTCATGAAAACTTTGCAACTTTGCAAAGTTACCATGGAAACATTTCCTCAAATGTTGGAGGGAGAACTTGTTAGGTTTGAAGCTTGACCTTAGTATCTAGATAGGTAGGTTTTTATTATTTAATCTTCTCCAAACCCTAATCATAGGATGGTGGGCATTGTGTACGGACTAAACAAAAGTAATTAAACTAACTGATGTGATAGTTTTGTGATTTTGGCTTTCATCTATACTTCAATGAATTGAAAGGATGAATGTCTCTATTAAAGAAGTTAGGGTTTATCATGTAATTAATCTTTGCATTTCTTTTTCAATTTTGGGAACAATTTACTGTCATTTTGTAAATATTCTTGTTTCCCTAATTTCATTGTCTTGTACATAATTATTTGTGTCAAAATGTCTACAAATTGAGTTCCAATCATGGGATCTTGATTTCCTTCTAGAATAAAGAATTATACATTTTATATTATTTAAATATGGAAGGAGGAGTTTATTGGGTTCATTTTGGTATTTTTGCAAGCAATCCGTAGGCAAGCATGGAGTAGTTTGGCTAGGAAATGGAATGCTTGTAAGATAGTTTTATGAAGTTTTCTTGATTGGTCTAAGTTAATATTTCTTGGGGAAATGATCTTGATTGATTCAAGTTTCTAGATGCTAGAGGAGAAGATTTGAGGAGAATGTTCAGGTACATTGTGAAGACAAACAAGTAAAGTTGTTGTCATTTCCCTAGAAACCCTTAAAGGTTTTCTGGAAAAGTACAATACAGACATTTTGGAGGGTTAAAAAATAGAAAATTATTGATTAAATGTTGATATGAAGAAAATCCTAGAAGACATCAGAGGGAATTGTAAGGCAATTGTACTAGACTTATATGAGTTTCCTTGTTTATAGGAGGCCTAATTGGGGCTCATAGGGCTACAAGGCCTAACAATGCAAAATTTAGATTTTGAAGTCTAAAACTTTTAAAGATGGTGCAAGAAGGTTGGGAAATGATAAATAACCTTGTGATGGTGGTAAAAACCCCTATTTTCATTATTGGGGATCAAAGGAGAGCTTATGTTCTTGTTTATGCCTAAAGTGCATAATTGAGGTTTGAAGGCTGAAGGGAGTATATTGAATTGATTGGTTGAGATTCTAGATTGGGCAGGACTAGGAAGAGATCCTATAGGATATGGTATAGATAAAAGATAGGAAGGCTAAGAGAAAGCCTTAGATAGAGTAAGAAATCTCTAGGTGTGAGGAACTCCCCATCACATGAACATTGGGTGAAGGTGGTCTCTCCAAAGAGGAGAGTGACATATCCACATAAATACATAATTTTGCATATGCAACATGCCTCAACAAGGCTTTGTCAAAACATGCTTCTCTTCACACCACTTCACATTTACCTCCCATAATACAATAGAAATGCATATGGCTTCAACAGATCCCATACTCCATAAAAACTATCTCCCCTCCAAGAGGAGAGTTTCTCAACTACATTGTTGAGCCCAACTAACCCCTTCACCCAAGGATTATGTTCCCACCCCAATAACAACATTCAATGTAAAAAAAAGCTAGCCCAAGAAAAAAAAATGCAACAATGGACTTAACACAACAATTACAACATAATACAAAAATTTCATTCTCGCTCCAACATGAACATTTATGCAACATCAAGATGCAAGCTTCAATCAAAACCATGGCATAAGCACCAACCTTGTTCCAAGCTAATGGAAATAATGTTTTTTTTAGAGCTCCATTTTTTCATTATCTTTCTCCTCAAATAATCCTAATTTTTTCTAAACTTAGAGAGTGAGTGAACACTCTACTAGTTTGTCACAAGCCCGCTAAAAGGTTGTAAACCCACTAACTTACTTTTGGAAAAAATAAAATGAAGCCCACTATCTCTTACACTATTGTCCCTACTAAAAAATAAAATCTTGACCAAGTGTGAGGATGAGGGAAAATTCATGGAATGTCACCAATTTTGAAATGGTTAAATAGTGAGTTGTTTAGAAGGTCTCCAAAGTTATTTAGACAATAAAATGGTGAAATTTAGACCCCTAACATGTTATACTTGTGTGCTAAAATGTTGACACACTTATATGAATCATTATATCCAAGATTTCTCAAGAATGAGATCTCAAATGGTGATCCATAGCTCCCTATTAATTTAGTGCAAGGGTTTGTAATGGAGGCCCTCAATTTGACCTAGTTTGTGCCCATGCAAGTACACCATAAAATGAGAGATTCAAAGAGGAAAAGAAAGAGTGATAGTCTCCATGATCATCAAATATGCATGCAAATGAAGATTCAAGCTAATATAAATGATAACAATGAAAATCAATGCAAGAAAAGAAATCTAATCTATGAAGGGAAATAACAATGCAATATTAATCTATGAAAAAAAATATGACTCTAAGCTAACATGAAAATGCAAGGATGAAACCTAATGATGGAAGCCATGGATGCATGAGAGAAGAAGACAAGAAGAGTGAAGTTGCAATGAATCTCCAATGTCCAAACCCTAAGGCTCAAAGCCTAATGCTCAAACTCCTTCTCCAAAATTGCTCTCCAAACTTGTAGCATAACAATAAAATCTTCCTCTATATCTTTCCCTATATGAAAATGAGAAGGAGAGGGCTCCTTATAAAGGAAAGTGTGGAAGTGGGAGGCTTCTCACAACCAATATGGGATAATAGAGTTTGATCTATGTGAGACAAAATTCCACCAATGAGAAAAGAGGAGTGTTTGAGAAGAAAGTGGAGTGCAAAAATTAAAGAATCCCACTTAGAAATATGTGCATTTAAGTGTAGAGAAAAAGGATTTATTTATTTATTTTTATGTAATTTATTTCCTTTTTTCATCACAAAGACATATTTAAGTGAGGATATTATTTATTTAATTAAAAGAGGGATTTTTTTAATTAAAAGGTGATTTATTTTATTTAATTAAAAGGGAAGTTCTCTTTTAATTAAATAAGATTTAGAATAATATGATCAAATCTTAGGAAATATTGAAATAATTAAATTAATTTCAATTTGATCAAGAAAAATTATTTGAATTGATTTAATAAAATATTGTAATGCATTGATTCAAGAAATTGATAAATTTAAGAATGGGGGCCCATAGTCTAGGCCACCATTTTAGGTTGCATACAATACTATCATGTGTGTACCTTATTTTCACTAAAATGGCATATTGGGACCACTTTTAGGCCATCTAAAGTCCCTATCAAGTTTGAATTCAATTCCAACATGATGGTGACCCATCCTAACACTCTTCCAAGTGGGTTTACTTAAATACTTAATGGATATTAGATTTAGTTTACATGACCAAAACCCTAAATGAAATGTCAACTAAAAATGGACAATACAAGTGTTAAGTGACACATTAAACACATTACAAATCACAATGATATGTCTCTAATTGCTCATGAAATTAAATCTATCACACATACAATTCACATTAATGAAGTAAGAAAAAAATTACAACAAGGTTTCAAATCTTCCAAAGATTCACCTTGGCTTTACCATGTTCACATGAGTTTGAGCCTTGGTTCCCTAATTAATTTCCATGATTCAATTTCCTACACACTAGCTTGAGCATTAGTAGTTCAGTGAAAATCATATATAAATACGTGTGTGTGTGTGTGTGTGTGTGTGTGTGTGTGTGTGTGTGTGTGTGTGTGTGTGTGTGTGTGTGTGTGTGTGTGTGTGTGTGTGTGTGTGTGTGTGTGTGTGTGTGTGTGTGTGTGTGTGTGACTGTGACAAATTAGTATTTCATAATTTACCTTAACTTATCACAATTAACTTTCCTTTCTAACCGATATCATATGAAATATTTGCAGCATCAAAATATCAAAAAATTTATAACAATATTAATTTCTACTTAACATTACCAATTTAACATAACATAACATCAAGGCATACTAATTTGATCTTAATCATTACAACTAATATCCTATCAATTTGATTGATGATAGGGGAAATCCCTAATAGAATCCAAATACCATTATGAGATAAGACCTCATAAGATAAGATCAATTATGTAAGCTTACTAGGATGCATCCGTAATAAGCTCAAAAAAATCAATCATCAGAACATATAATATAGGTCCCTGTCCACAATCTGAGTAAGGATCATCAAAATGTAACATCACATGTCAATGAATAATATGATTCATTGTCTAACCAAATCAAAAGAATATCAAATCATCAAGTCTTAAGGTGTCACTATGTACGTATCCCATCTATGCTATGACAGGTCAAGGTGAGGCCTCACAAATTGCATACTATATGCCATGTCATAAGGCCTCCTTGGTTACAACCAAATAAAGTTCCAATTTACACACCAAAATTTTCTTCCAAGATTCCTCTAAGTATCCTCGTGAATGATTCTATTTCTTCATGATCTACAACCTTGATTTACCAAAGAATCTAGGAAATTGCATATATAGCCATCAAGATACACATGTTCACTTTAGTTCAATAAAAGTAAATATGCATTACATTAAATATATGAGTAACCAAATGAATTAATGAAGAAATGCATAATACAAAAAAAAACATTTTGTGGCCTTAGATATAGGTTCACATGTTAACTAACTACCTAGATGTAAGATTGCACAAGCTAACTCTTAAGTATAGAACCACATTGAATTAGATATCAAACATCGCACAAAGACCAGCATAGAAAATAAACACCTAATAATATGAATCATAACTTCCACTAGATTCCACATAGGATTATGTGCACTTAGATATATGATCCATAACATGCCTCCAATATGTGGCCAAGAGCATTGAATCTAAAAATAAAAAACAAGTGTAAAATGAAAAATAGCAAATATATTTTTGGGTGATGCAAGATTTTCAATAGCCCAAGGATGCTCCTACATCACTTGGAGATTGTTGATCAAATAAGTTGACTTGTGGGTAGAGATATATTGTATATAAGTAGAGTTTTTTGGAAAGGAGTGTATTGACATGGGGTGAATCATTACTCACAAACTATTTCCCCATTCAAACTTTTAACTATAAACTTATGATTGTAATTCACATTAACTGAGAGTATTTGTTTACTTAAGTTCTACAATAGTAAAATAATTTATCAAAATAATAATAAAACACCATTTTTTCACCCACACATAATACAATGATTTTTGGTCTCATAGAATCCCTTGCTTAGAAGTCAAAAATGTGGTGGGAATGGTATCATAACTCTTCACTACAATAAAATGGTATGCTTAGTTAAGAGCTACATATGTCACCTTCTAAGTGACTCACATGGTTAAAATTGATTGATACATTGTTAGATATATCTAAAATTCCTATTAAGAACTACTTTGTTAAGAGATTTAATCCCACTTATGTAGTGTTCACCTTGTTAGAGGATTTACAATAAGTTAAACCTATAAATTCTAAGTTCAGTTAAAGACTAAATGGTTAAGGGATTTCATAACAATTTATAGAAACTGTTAGATATTCTTATAAAAAATTAATTGACATATTAATTCTTTCCTCCCAAATATTTTTAGATCTCTTACATACTGATTTTGCTTCCTCTCCATAGGTTTTTTTTACTTTGATATCAATCACAACTCAATTTTACATTATCACTTTAGTTTCTTCTCTTTCATGCTCATTAACCATAATGTTATTACTCGGTTTGCTTCTTATCCTTAAAAAATTCTTGATGGCTGAATTAGGGTTCTCATTAGCTTATTCATGAATCTATCTTAATTCTTCTATAGTAAATTTAATTATTATATTAATGACATCATAATATTTTTATCATTTCTAAGGAAAAATATTATTCATTGAACTCTTCTCATTATCCTCACACAAATCTTCATCACCAATCTCCATTAGTTATTTTACCCCACACATCTTACTATGTAAATCATTTTTCATTTTTTCCAAATTTAGTGAATCAAATAATATCTCATTAATTTTCATGTGCTATGTCATTGGATGATAGTCTTTACTTGCTAAATACTTCTCCATGTATTGATAATTGTAGTTCTTTGATAACAAACTAACTTCCTTGTACCAATTAGCTTTAGATACATCCTTTGTACCAATAAAAATATAGTTATTGAATAAAATTGCTTATACGTGTTCACCTATTTTCCTTTCTTCTAATAAGTCCTTTCTTGTCAATAATCTATTACCTATCTACCTGTCATCTTTTCCTCTTTATCTATTTGACTAACATATTCTTCCTATATAGTTGTTTTGACATCAATGAAATACTTAACCTCAAAATTATCGTCATCATCAAATTACAACAAGATCCCCCTTTGGCATTTATGGAAAAAAAATTTTCAAAAAATTTTAATTATAAAGAATAGGTATTTATATGTCGATAGGGAACAGGGTTCCAAAGTATTCTAACCCCAAAAGCATATTTTCTCCACCTTTTATATTATTCCTTTTTTTTTTGAAAAAGCACTTTTTCAATTAGTTTTTTGTTTTTAATTTTCAATTTTCTCCCACCTTATTCTTCTCCTTCTTTTTGACATTATTTGAAAATATCTTGTTGTCCCCCTTTTTTGGCAATAATGTAAGATAACAAAAACTGATGTATTTTACGAGCACATAGCTCTCATAGCTTATCAAAGATAAACTTATATCTATTTCCTCCACTTGTTAATAAGGTATCCCATGATTATTTTGGTGGTTGAATTCCAATAATATGACCTTATAGGTTTGAGGCTAACTCCTCTAACATGTCAACTATACTCAATTCATGTGTTTGTACTAACTCCTTGACTTTATACACATGAGTTTGCATGATATCCATATGAGGTGTAATCATGCCTTGTATTTTCCAATATCCTCATCCCTATTCATGTTAGAAATTTATTTAGCACTCCCCTTAGGATTTTTGACAAGGTTTTAACTACCTCCTATGTACTATAAGTTGAGTGATTGTATCAAGCATTGAGAGATCAATATTTTGGTGCAACAGAAACCCCACTCTAACAAGTGGTATCAAAGCTTGGTCATGGGTTCAAATCCTCAAACCCCTGGGTAACATTAAGGGAGAGATTGTTAGAAAAAAATTTAGCACTCCCCTCGAGATTTGTGACAAGGGTTTAACTACCTCCTATGTACTATAAGTTGAGTGGTTGTATTGAGCATTGAGAGATCAATCTTTTGGTGCAATGGCGACCCCACTCTAACAACTCATTCTTCGTTTCCCTGTAATTATTTCTCTTTAAAAATAGTTTCCCTTATTTTTTTTTAATATTTCATGTATTGTGAACTTGAGGGTTGTATGTTGCATGTGTGTTGTGATAATTCATTGTGTAGTGTGGCAAGCCTTCCTTAAATATTTATAGTTAATTTTATGAATGTGCATAAATTTCCATACATTGTAGTATCTATATGTGTTCTTCATTTGTTCAATGAACTCTGATAACTCAAATTTTTAATATGATAATTTTTTTAACAATTTATAAACCATTTCTTCATCAACTCTCTTTTCTTCTTTCTTTTCAAGTTCTATGTCTAGTTCCTATCTTGAGTTGTTAATAAAATCAATATAAAATTGCAATTGGTCTATCCAAGGTTCTTATTCATCATAAGTCACATCTAGCACTAAATCTTCAAATAAATCAAAAATTTTGTCTAGTATCCTTCTCTTTAGCTTCTTCCTATTTCATTTTTCTAGGCCAACATTTTTCTTAATTATTTCTCCATATTCTAGTTTCCCTTTTATAACCTTTGGATTTCCTTGAATCCATTTTAAGTGTAACAAGTTGTGCATCATCATCCTCAATTGGTGGATCCTCTTCTTCATCTTCTATTGCAACTCATTTCCTTTTACCTTTAGTATAATTCTTCTCAACTTTACTAATTTTTTTTTCTTTCCCTTTATCTAGCTTGTCTTCTCTTAGATCCCTGTCCCTTTTTTCAATATCCTTTGTTAGCATGACTGCTAATGATACTACATTGGGGGAGTAGCCTAATAATTGGAGAGTATTTACATGTTTAATTCATGATAGTGTTTGTCATTGATGTCAATATAGTATTGTTTCTGTAAAGACTGGTAGAGTAGAAGTCAAAGATCTTACTGGTATAGACAATGGTTTGATTATCTAGTGATGTGTAGTTAACAACATGTTCCATACTATGTCATGATGATGTGGTTAAGTGTGTAGTGTCTAAGTCAAAGGTGTATGAAATTTGTACCTAATTTGCTAAGAGTAGTATAGAAATAGAGTATTGGAGAACAACGTTTTGATGCTTGTTTGCTATTTTACATCTGAGATGCAATGAATAAGTGTGCAGTCACATAGTGATAGAGGACAATCATACAGTGATATCAAAGAGTGTGTAACCCCTAGTATTTCACCTATAAAGTTTTGTATAGACTGTGAGTTGACAACGCTATTGTAATTATAATTAATTAATTATCTTATTATAACTAATTGGGAAAGCATAAAGGTTGGCTCAAGGAATTATTATTAAGATAAGGTATAAAGGAAAGATCTTTTCCTTGTTTTTAAAGTATCCATGATTGTATGAATTATGCAGTGCAAAATGGATAAGAGTGTTTGGTAAATTCGAGTAAGCGATCCAAGGGATTATTGGATGCAAATTGTATGATCTAGTTATAAGATATAAAGGAGTAGAAGTCTGGTTGACAGGACAAAGATAGATGAGTTAATTATGTTTCATTTATATTATTCTATAAGGAATAATACAAAGATCATTTGTAAAGTGGGTTCACTATTCTTAACCTTGAATTTGTTTGGGCAATAGGTTTAGCTATCTTCCACAACTCCTAACAGGGTCGGCATAACTCCTAATAGTGTTGGAATTTCCTAATAGGGATTCAAAGTCTCCTAACATGGACTCATATGTATTGAATGCATTCATACACTCCTAAAAGGTTCCATCCTCTAACAAGGAATATATATATATATATATTAGTACATCATCTTGTGGTTACCATCACCATCAAGGTTTTCCCTTTGATCACTGGTTTTCCTAGTTAACATATCTAGTGTTAATTATGTATGAGTATCTTGTGTGGTTTTTTATTATATTTCTCATGTGATTAAAGTTTACTAAGGTTGATAATTGTGATATTATTTGGGTAACTAATTCATCCCCCTTCCCCCCTCGTTTATATTGCTAGACTATAAATTTGAAAATTTAGTATCAGAGCATCAGGTCCTTGAAGGATAAGCTTAACAACTTTGGGAGATCCATGGTGAATATTTTTAGAAAGGATAGTCCTAGATTTGATGGGGCCAACTATGATAGTTGGAAGGAGAAGAGGAATACTCATCTATTGTGCATGGGTCTAGATTATTGGCTTTTGACAAAAGCTAGCAAGACAATTATTGAAGAAGAAAAGCTTGAGGAATGTATTGAGGTCGAAAGATATCTTTTCATGTGTAACATGAGAGCCAAAGAAGCATTACTATCAACTCTTCCTGAGAACAAATACATTTAGGTAAAGAAACTTCAAACATCTCATAAAATTTGGAAAGCATTAGAATCTACTTTTGAAGGTGATTTACATGCAAAGAGAATTAGATTACAAGATTGGATATGTGCATTTCAAGATGCTAAAATGATGGAAGATGAATTTGTAAGAGGTTATATTGGTTGGATATTAGAAATTGTTGCAGGAATCAAGACTCATGGTTGAACTAAGGAAGAAGATGAGGTCATATGGAAGATTTTGAAAATTCTGACACTACCATTCAAGAAAGTGGGTCAGATGGTTCAGCTACTTATACCCTACACTAAGTATTTCACCAAGGAAACATTGTTTGGTAGATTGGAAGCAATAGAAGTAGATCTAAGACAATTTGGAGATCTAGCAAGAGTGGAAGTGACTTGTAGTGCATATTGTAATACCCCAAAATTGGCTCATTGCCATGATAACAATTCTGGTCTATTTCTGACCAATCCTAAAGTCCTATTCCATTAAGCAAATTCTTATTTGGCTACTTGCTACTTGACTTAATTGTTAGATGCAGAAAACCCTAATATGCATTCATCATGCTTATTATTTAATTCCTATAGTATTTACTCATATTAGTCACATTAAACCTATTGATTAATATTTAATTTAATTACTAAGTATTTATACTTTAATTAAATTAAATTATATCTTAAGGCTAATGTACTATGGAATTAAATTTATTTAATTTAATAAATATTCCTATTTTAATTAATTAAATGAAATTATTTAATTAAATGGAGTACTTACTTCTAATTAATTAAACAAAGTTATTTAATTAAATGGGAAGCCATTCCTAATTAATTAAATGAAGTTATTTAATTAAATAAGAAAAGTGTCTCTAATTAATTAAAGGATTGTTTAATTAAATAGAAAAGGTAATTATGAGAGTATATCTCATTTTATAAAATTAAATATCTCACCAAAATCTCTCTTCAATTCAAAAAGGGAAATTTTCAGTTCACTATTGATCAAAAAGGAATTAAATGAATTAACTCCTTATTCTACTCAAATTGAATCAGTTAACTCCTTATTTTACTCAAATTAAATTAGTTAACTCCCTTTAATTTGGGAATCTTCCTTTATGACTGAACTTCATCTTTAATCCTAATTGTTGATTGAAATTGATCTCAACCGTTGATGGATTCCAGGAAAGTCTATTTAAGAGACCCTCATCTCTTCATTTTGAGGGAGGTTGAATGAGAATTTGCATCAAATTTCTATTGGATTGTGCATTCATTTGAGCTCCTTACTTTCATAAGATATTCATTTTCTAGCTTAATCTCATTTAGCATAATATGCATACATTTTAGCATAGCTTTCTTTTACATGTTTTTAGATTAAATGTGCATACTCCATTCTAGATTAATCTGCATTCTCATATAGATTAGTCACATTTTCTTTCAAATCCTTCATTCATAGAGGATCTAGTTGCTTAAACACCTCAAATCTGAGGATATCTAACAAGAAATTCCCTTTAGATAAAAGGCAACAGGTCGCCTTGCTGACTGATTTTCGGATGAACAATGCAATGTTCATCCCAGGATGAATCTGCATACAAAGACCATGTTGAAGTGTGTGTGTTAGCATAGGTTGCATTTTCATGCATACACATCTAGCACCCACCATGGGGCTGAGAAAATCAATTTTTTTGGCCTCTTTCTGCATTATTTTTAATCATTTTTGTGTTCTCTATCTGTACTGTTCTGTACAGATTCAGGATTCTTTGCGCAAAACTGTTCATTTTCATGCAAGGATCCATAACCTTCGTGTGAAGATTCTTTACGTATCACATGAGAAATCATCTGAGTACGCAAAATTTTTCCCAACACCTATTTCTTTGCTCGGGCCGAATATAATTTCGCGCGGGTCGTAAAACTTCTTCACGTGGACTATCAGGAATTTCGCGTGAGACTCTACTGACAGAGGCTATTTTTGCATTGATTTTCATGTTTTGTGGTTTTTCTGCTAACTGCTCATGGTTCCTATTTTTTCTGTGTTTTTTTAATTTTTTGGAACAACATAATAGGGATTTGCAGGACAATTGGAAAAGCGTGATAAAGTTGCTAAAAATAGGTAAAACATCTACTAAGCACGTTGTGAGGATTCCCAAGTAATTCTCTTTGACTGATAACCCTTCATTTGGAGCTAAAATGAACATCTCTTGTGTCAAGCTTGTGTGTATTTCCTTCCATGTTCTCATTTTACAGCACATGCATAATTTGATACTAAGTTGTGATCTCTATTAGTTTCATCTAGCAGGCTTAGTTATTAGTGATAGATCTAATTAGCTATCTTGGGTTATTGGACTCGCTAATCCGCCGGCCCTTCATTTCACCCTGTGGTTGCAAGATCAGCACCACATTAAAGGGGAGGGGTCTACAGGAAAGAAGCGTTAAATGCTCCACTAGGCAACCCTTTTGTGATTTCTAGAACTCACTAGTTTTTGCATTGTGGACTCGTTTTGGCTTGTGTGAGGGGTTAAATGTTCCACATCTTTGGACTCACCTCACATTAGTTAAAGTGTTAAGTGTACCACCTTGTGCTCTTTGATTACTTTTGGATAGATTTTCTTTTGGGAATTAACATATGTACACACATAGTAATTAGACCCCCATGAACACTATATGTGAATCTTAAGAGAGTGGGTTCCTAGTGAAACTCCTCTCTAAGACGGATTCCTTGTAGGTGGGGAGAATACTTTGAGCATCTCGCAGATAGATGAATCTTCAACTTGTTGATTGAGGCATCCTTTCTCCGGAGATGTTGATAGATCACTAGGAGTTGATATCATAGATCTTTAAGAGATACTCTTAGTTTAGCGTGTCAGATTAATCTGTCTGCTTTGATTGGGCTAAAATTGAAAAGGTGTCAAGACCTTGAATCTATAAGTTAAGTCCCCTTGTGGTACACTATTGTGAGTCGATCATCTTTAGAGAGGGTTAACCATAGTAGACAATCCCTCTACAGGGCAAACTGCGTTGACAGAACCTCGAGCGGTAATACCCATTTTTGACGTGGTAGTGACAACCGCTATATAAATGTCCTTGTGGAAGAAATATTCATGGGTGTGATTCATTGTGGGTTTTCATATCTCCCTAGCAGCTCTTGAAGATTAAGTTCTTGGACTGTGTTAAAACCTCGGTGCGCCGAGATTGGAGGTCACCCCTGTGAGTCATAAAAGTTGCAAAGTCAAAACATTACTAAAAACCTTAGAGAGGCCAACTTTTATTTTCTAGGGATGTATGCATGATTGCAAAACTTTTTGAAAACATACACAATTAGCTCTCTTAAGAATCAGTGCGTCTAAGTCACTTGGTTGTTCATGCGCAAGGTTGCTTTTCCCCTTGCTCATTATTTTTAGACATGCTTAAAATCACCTGCTTGCTATTCTACATGCTTGTTTATCTACCTAGTTATTGAAATGATCAAAATTTGTTAAAATTAGTTGTTGTTGTAAAACTAATCTGCCTTCTAGCGCAAAATCAATTTGGTCTTGCGCGAAATCATCTAGTCCTCACGTGAAATCATTTTGTTCTCGCACGAAATTAAATTGTTGTTATGAGTATTCACGCGGCCCTGTGAACTTCTTTGTGCAAAATTAAACTACTATTACTGACCTTCGCGCGAGATGGAAACTTCTTCGTGCGGCCTGTAAAACTTTTTTGCATGGCCCGTAAAGGTTTTTCACGTGAGATCTTATGTCAACATTGCCAATTTGGGTCTGTTTTAGCTATTTGCAACCTGCACGTTGTCCTTTTCTGCGTTCGTTTATCACTCTCTATTTTCAAATAGTCCTGAAATAGTGACACTTTACTTAGTTGAATGTTTGCAAATAGTCCTAAAATAGAGACATTTCGCTTATCTGAAGACTTGTGTCTTACACCTTGACTAGTCTTGTCTCATCAGTAATTTGTTTGGTCTTTGTCTTAATGCTTGTCATACTTTGTGTTGCATTGGTCATAATCTTTGGTTGTTCTAGCCTTTAAATCATACCACTTGTGCCTTAGTGAAAAACATTCTTACTATTATCTTGTGCTTTTTGAGACTCGGTCTTAGTGTAGTCCTTGTCAAGGTTCTAGCTTCTTGTCCTTGCCTATGACTGTCACAACCAAAAGTGGCAACATGTTTTATCACAATAACCTTAGACATGGTCGTGCTAGGGGGTCATAATCATGGTAGAGGTCACTTAACTTTTGTTACGCAATCTGTATCCAATTTGGCTAGTGAGGCATCTTCACGGTCTTCCTCACTTGCCAGGTCATCTCGAGTTCAACGAACATTTTCCAATTTGCAACAAATTAGGAATCCTTTTTACCAAGAGGGTACTGAGATAGGTAGAGGTCCTACATTCCCAAATACAATGTATGATCCTTTCTCCACAGACCCTTTTGAAACACAACATATGAAAATTAAACACGTTCCTATAATGACTAATCGTGAACCTGAACATGGTAGTCATAGTCGATATCAAGAACCACCTAGGGATGACAAAGAGAAAGAGAAAGAATATGACACTAATGAGGAAAAAGAAGAGGTGGAAATCCTCCCTAAACACATAGCAAAATGTCGAAGAGACAAAAACTTTCAGAAGGTCATGGAAAACTATGTTCCCATATAAGTTTAGACAAAAGAAGGTATAAGAGACTGCAAACTAAAAAGAAAGATCACTCCAAAAGCCTCCTTGATGTTGTAGATGTGTCCTTTGATGTAGGTGTATGCTCCATAATATTGCTCAAACTTCAAATGGATGGATGGGATGAGTGAAACAAGGTTTCAATAATGGAGTCATGGAGTGATTTTTCCATTATAATGGTATTTTGGTAGTTTATGAGCTCTCAAAATAGCATTATAACTTTGCATGGAAGGTGGATTTTTTTAGTGAAGGAAGAGGGTTCAGTTTATAGGCCAAGGGCTTGAGGGATGGAGGGCTAAGATGCAAGGATGGCAAGATGGTGAGGGAGGGCTAGGATGCACCTAAAGGGGAGCACATGGATTGTGCTTATTTAGCACCAATAGGGAGGTGACACTGGTCACAAGGAGGATGGGTGTGAGAGGATAGGATAAGGGTTGGTCAAAGTCTTTGATGAGGGTGATTGAGGATGTAAGAGTCATGAATGAGGATGTAAGAGCTATTTATGGCTTTGTAAGAGCATTGAAGGCTTATGGTTGGGATATTTTGGAGGGAGTTGAGATTGTTGACTTTACTTGGATTAGGAAAGTCTTAAGCTCACTTAGGGAATGTGACAAGGTTGGGGGGGGATTAGTCTTGGGTTAGGATTAGATTAAGGATGTTAGAGATGTGCAAGTGGATGGCATTCATGAGGGTGGGTGAGTTAGTGGCTAAGCTAGGTTAGTATGGGTGGATGGGGTGGATTAGGCTAAATGGACAATTAGGGATAAGTTAGGGGCTATTAGATTTGATGGTTTTATTTATCAAATAGATTTATTTAATAAATGAGGTTTTTGGAATTAGATAAGAGAATAGGATTAATTGACAAATAATAGGTTATTTGATTTATCAATTAGGACTATAGATGATTAATTAAATTAATCAGCTAGGGGATGGCAAAGGATTAATTAAATAGGAATTTAATTAATGAATCCTTTTAGAGATAGCTAAATAGGATTACCAAAGTGGTGTAATCAGATTTAGGTGTCTACATAGACATCTTAAGGGATTGTAGAGATCATTTAAAATTAAACATATATTATATAATTTCAAATTAAACATTGCATCAAAATTTGATAATATAGGTTGTTAAAATATTCTTCACAAACTATTGCATTTGAATTAAATATAACAAACATGATCAAAATGAATGATATTTCATAAACATGAACAATACACATGATCCACTATAATTTGAATAATATTATACTAAACTAATACGTATATCATTGTGCACATAAATGAAAAATATATATATGAAAGTACATGTATCCATAAACAAATTACACAAATATATATCAAATTTCATGTATCCATAGACAAATTATGCAAATATATATCAAAATACATAGATCCATATACAAAATGTGGTTGATCATGCCATCGAAATGTGTATAATATTAATATTTTTGGATACAATATGGTATATGACATCTCAAAATGTCTCATGATGCATCCTATGACAACTATACTATCCTATATTGTTGGTGGGTCATCATAATGTAACCTCTTCGTTGAACTAGTGGATCAGATGCCTCCTACATAAACAAAAAAAGAAAACCCAAAGTTAGACTACTAAATTTATATGATTCTATGTATCTAAAATTGAATTACTCAAATGTATAATGATCATTTTTTAATGAATATTTATAGTATCAAAAATTTATCATAAATACCTCTTTCATCAACCTCCTACATTGGTCAAGAGTCCTCTCATATGTCAAGATGCTTGGAACCTGGTTGGTTGTGACCTATATATGTTCAAGTATGTTTGTTAGATGGATCTACAACTTAAACTATAACATTATAATTCATAGCATACTAAATTTATAACATTTAATCAAGAATTTAGACTACAACTTACCTTTGTTGACTCCTCCTCTGGATATAATGGTTACGTGAGCAAAGGTACCAAACTCTGACGTCCAGCCTCCTATGCACTAGGTGTTTCCTATGAGATACAAAAGCCTAATTGTTAATATCATGGATATTATTTTTGAATTTTTTTATGAAAACAAGGTGAATAACTAATAAATTATACTTATACATACAATGCAGCTCTCGTTGTGAATGGAAATGCCAGAGAGTCTACGATGTTGAATCTTCCTGGACTCATCACCAGTAGCCACACCCTATACAATAAAGAATGTATTTAAATTTTATTAGCACAAATATTTTAAAAGAATGCATTGATATTTATTCACTTTGAAAACACCTAATTACCTTTCCCTTGTTAATGGGATCTGCCTCACCCCTCGCACTTTGCCCCCCACTGATAGGTGATACTTGTAAGAGAAAAGAAAGATTAGAAACCATATATGCTCCAATATCAAATATAAAATCAATGAGAACACAACATAATGTACCATAGATGTCTCAAGGCCAAATGAAATAGCCGAGAGCATGACATAACAACCTGTTTGAGCTCCTCAATCATCAGCTAAACATGAATGAAGATCACATACATGTATAAGTCAATATGGGTTAAAATTACTCTATAAGGATTAACATTAAATCACATATGCCATAACAAGAAAATGTATACACATACTAACACATAAGGATTTCATGCCTCTACGTGCCCCTCATTTCTCACATCAAGGTGTGTAGCCTCGGTATGTGCATTTGGTGTATCATGCTCCTCAAATACAAACTGATACTCAAAAAAATCACCTATGGGACCCAGATCAATATTCTTTCATGTTATGCAACTATGGTGTACACAAACATGTGATGAGCTCATTGATGATGAACTTGCACTAGCATCATCAACATGGGGAGGCAACACAGATTTGGCCTTGGATATCAATAGGCTGCTCAATCTATGGATGACTCTAATAGTCTGAGACCTAGCCTCTATAATGATATTAGGATGTTACACTAGAGGTGGGGGGAGACATTAGTATCAGGGAGAAAAGTGTCATCTTTTTTCCATTAGGTAAAGGGTCTATCCTGAGGAGCTCTTCCTCCTACACCCATGTTGGGCCTCATGCTCCAGCAGTTCACCTTGAGGTGCAACACAAATTTAGCATACATTTTTTAATGAAATAGAATGATGCCTCTAAATTTTTTTGTGGACGTTTTGCAAAAAACCATCCATCAACAATCCAAAAAGTTTGCATGCATAGCCTCATTTGTGCACTATTTAATTGATAATTTGGGCTTTGTGTGTTTTACTCTTTTATCATTTTCTGGGTCTACAAAAAGGTTAACTATATCATCTTTAGTTATGTTTAGGGTTGCAACCTCATCATAGTCCAACCCATCATCAAACATGGCATGCATTTGTTCACACGAGTGAATAGCAACATTTTGTTCATTGGTAAGTATTTGAATATTATCCACTATGGTGTTTAACATGGATAACATGGGAGCCAATGCAGATATATTGTTATATGTGGTTTGCAAAACCCTTAGTTCGATGATATTTTCATATATAAAATCTTCAATTCGAGGAGGTTTTTGAGGGGTAGGGGATCATTTGGTGGACAATTTTGAGGGCGTACTGGATCATTTGGTGGAGGGTTACAAGGAACATTGTTTCCTAGCTCAGTTTCATCATTTGGATCAGCCATACCTATTAAATTGAAAAACATAATTTCTATTTAAAAACCTAATTTTCAACAATTTCTATTTCAAATAACTAATTTATACTCAAAATCATAAAAAATCATACAAAAATACAACAAAAATGTTACTATTGGCCAAATTTGCCTTCCTGCCAAAATTGCCACATTTGAATTTAAATGATAAATGGCCACTTCCCATTTTTTTAATTATTCAAATACTATGGAAATATGAAATGAATGAAATTAAAACCTTATAATATTTTCATATCTTCTTAGTTTTCTTTTAGCTCCCACAATTTTCTGCATCGTCAAATCTTGCATAGATCTACAGTGAGTGCTTTCCTACTTTTTCAAAGTGAACGACCTTTACATAAAGCGGGTAAGTGCCTTGCTTCCATGTGGTGTATGAGTCTCATTTCTTGTGGGCCATAGATGAAGTAAGGTATCATCAGCTTGGGTTCTATTGGTAGTCACTTTCCCACATTCTACCATTTGACAGACCTTTTGACAATCAGGGGAAGCGACATCGTGATGTATGGACTGGTGGGTCTTTCCTTCCATGTGGGATGCTAGGGTTGGAAAATGGTGCTAGTTGGATGCTAGGTAATGTTGAAGTAGATGTTGAGTGGTATGTAGGCCTGAAAGATAATGGGGCAAGTGTAGTAATGATAAAGATTTTCATCAATCATTGATCTTCTGTAGATCGATGATCAGCACTTTCCTGCATCATGGAATTGTGAGAACTTTAGACATTGTGGGGAAGTGCACAAAGGACATGTGTCTTTGTAGGCTTCAAGAGATAAACACTACAATTAGCATTGCCAATTGGGTTTACATTTTATGTTAATCACCATAGTTAAGTTTGAGGGTGGTGCAATTAGTCAAAAGTAAAATGGTCAAACCGTGTGGAGACTTTGTGGGGTGGAAAAAAGAAATAAGATTATTGGTCCACGTAGCCCATCTTGGTTTCCAAATTGATTTGACCTATTGACTTTGCTGGTTTGTCAAGCTAACTATGTGAAAGAGATGTTTTCTTTCATGATCCAATCTTTATGATCGATTCCAACCACTCTCCAATGAATGCCATGCTCAGTAAACAAAGGAAAACACTCCACCACCTCTGGTCTTATCCATCCACTTAGCCAAAGTGACTTAATGGCACCATTCTATCTTCATAAGGCTCTATTTTGGCAAAATATTGGATTTCATTGTATTTGAATATGTGCCAAGATTAAATTTTCTCTAGAGCTATTTGATTATTCTCTAAGCATTTAAGATAGTGGTTGTGGAGTAACTCTAGTTAGAAATATCTCAGTTATACCTGAGCTATAAAGGTAGATTTTTTAATCTTTGTAAGGGTTGATCTTCCTTTGATTCTCTAGTATTATTCACTTGCATACTACTATAATTTCTCATGTTTTTGAACCATTATAATCCTCTGCTGAGTCTCTTTTAGCCATTAACACACTGTGCAAGATTGATTTGCCTCTGGTTAATGTTTTTGTCTATATTCTGCAATTTACATGATTGTATCTACTTTTGACATTCAAATGATATTAAGTGAGGTTTCTTCCTTAGCATTCTTTTTTTTTCTAATCTACATGTGATTGTTGAATTAATCAAGGCCTGAATTTGTACCCTTTGAGGTTATAACTAGTTGACTATGCATTCATGGCAAAGATAAGTTCAAACGGTCTATTTTGGTGCATCACCCCCTTAGGTTAGAGTAGGTAGATTTTCTTTCATGCATTCCTTTCCCTTTTCCTCTCTAAGAGTAGTTAGGTGCATCCTGATAGCAAAGGAAGTCAGCCTTCTGTGGAGACTCAGCCTCATAGTTCAAGTCCCATAGCTTGGAGGTTGTTTCCATGTTTCCCAAGGTTGTCCTTAAGTAAAAACTTTGGACTGTAGACACCTAAAAACCTTTAGAAAATAAAGTATTTTTATTTTCTGAAAAATTCCTGATGACATCATCATTTATTAATTAATTATTTAATTAATTAATTAATTAATTTTTATGCCATTAAATCCCTTTATCTTAATTAAAAATATTTAATTAAGGAATCCCTCCCAAAAATGTTTAAATCTTATTTAAACATTATTTCCTTATTTATTAATTATTTAATTAATAAATTGACCAAAAAACCCAAAATAAATAAAAAATTTATTTTTTGCCCAAAACTTGGCCAAATTCCTTAAGACCACTAACCTCTTCCAAAATCTTCTAATCCTTCTTTAATTTTGATTAAAGGCTAATCCCATCATTTCCTACCCCTAATCCCAACTCAAAATATTTAATTAAGATTAAATATTAATCCTCATTTTTATTTAAAAAGTTTTAATAAATATCTCCTCAACCCAAACCCTTGAAATAAATAAAACTTTATTTATTTCCTAAAAATCTAATTTATCCTCATCCTAAGAAGTTCTAGACTCTTCTAGAAAGTCCTCATCCTCATCCTAGGAAATTCTAGACTATTCTAGAAAGTCTTTATCCTCCTCCAAAGTCTAGACTCTTCTAGAAGATGTCTTTAAACCTAATCCTAATCCCATCCTAACCTTGTCACATTCTCTAAAACATGGGTTAAGACTTACTAACCCAAGCCAAAGTTAACAAATATCTCCTCCTTCACCCACCCTCATTAAATGCCATCCACTTGCCTATCCCTAAGCTAATCCTAAACCATCCTAATCCATCCTCTAATCATTTGTACAAGCCTAAGCAAGCTTAAAACCCTCCTAATCAAGCCCAAGTCAAAATTTCTCTCATCTCTCTCAAAATATCTCAACCATAAAACTTTATGAATCCCACTAGGCCATAAATGACTCTTCCAAGCTCTTTTATTGCTCTTACAAGCCATTATGAGGGTCTTTATGAAGATTTTATCCCTTGAGCCTCCTTTGTTGACTCATCCTTCCACTTTCCTCCATCCTCTCACCATGTGACATGTGTCACTCCTTGATTGGTTGTAAGGAAGCACAATCCATGTGCTCTCTTCTCATGCAATCTGAGCCCTCCATGAGCTTTTTCCCATCCTTGCATCTTAGCCCTCAATCCCTCAAGCCTCTTGCCTATAAATTGGATCCTTCCCCTTTGCAAAATAACACAATCCATGAAGTAAAGTCATAATACCATTTTGAGAAGCCATTTTACATCAAAACCATACACTCACACCCAAATTCCAACTCCATTTGAAGCCCTTTTTGAAGCATAAAGCTTGAGCATACATCCTATCTATTTAGACAAAGCTACTCAACAAGAGAGCTTCTCATTGAGAGAGCCCATTAATGGCTCATATTCTCAATTGAGAGCTCATCTTAGTCTATCTTGAAGTTTATGAATTTTGTTTAGTTTGTAGAAGCTTTATTTAAATTTGATTTCTATTAGCATACTAACATTGCTCATATACATTTTGGCACGCCCAGTGGGACCCCGCATGGGTCATCTTCATTAGCTTTTTTAGTCAAGTTTTGTATGTTATTTGCTAATTTTGGCTAATTTTGCTTGTTTTTGTGATTGGTAGGATTGTATAAATTGGTTTTGTAGGTCCACATGAGCATGAAGAAGAAAAAGGAACTCATAGTCTATCTCATAGTATTTGCATATTTTTCAAGCTTATAGGTGGACAAAGCACTTGGAATTCTTCTTCCTCTTCTTATCTATATTCTTCTTACTCCATCTACTTCTTCTTCTTCTTCTTGTGGGAGATCTTGGCCATTTTTTTTTAAGGAAGCAAAATCATACACACTTCTTTTTAGTGCTTAAAATGAACCCCTAAATCATACTTAAATCCATTAAAAACTAAAAATTTGCAACAAAAAAAAAAAAAAAGCCTTTTAACAAGTGAAACTAAACCAATTCAATCATTTGCATCCTTGCAACATCAAGGTTTTAGATGAATTCATGCAAAGTTAGGAACACTTCATTTTTGGAAATTTAAAAAGAACTTCAAGTTTCCATTTCAAAAGGTTCAAAATCAACACCAAGTGCACACTAAAATCTAAATCAAACTCAAAGAATCAATCAAGGATAAAATGAACCTCATTTGCAAATATTTTAAAATTCTTTTAAAAATCTCATGAAAACTAAGAGTCCTAAATGGTTTCCAAAAATTGTCCTAAAAGCTTTGTTATTAGTTCCAAACAAATGTCTTGTTGCAAAATCTTGAATGTTGCTTAGGTTTTTCATGCATCAAAACAACTTAGGAATATCATTTTTGGGCTTAAAACATGCAAACTAGAACACAAAATCTTGAATGGAAACCAAAGTCCAAAGATTCATTTTCACTTTTGAGTCCAAAACAATATTTGAATGATCTAAGGCTAAAATAAAGCACTTCAAAGTTCTTAAAATAACACACAAAATCTCAATCTTGAATGCTCAAAGAAAAAAAAAACTTGAATTTTTAATCACTTGTCTTTGAATGCATGTTGCTAAAATCACTCTTGAGTGCCATGGATTAAAATCAAGTTTGTTTTTTTTATGAATGCATGATTAAAACAACAAATCCAATCTTGAATGCCATAGATCAAATAATCATCTTTTTGGGGCATAAAAAGAATCCACATTTTTGAAATCTTCTAAGTTATCAAAACTAATAAAGACACTTTGAGTAAGTTTGTAGTTGGACTCACCCTCTTTAATCACCCATCAATTTAACCATTGGTTGCAATTTTAGCACCATCTATGGGAATGGGTCTACCTAAGAGGGTGTTAAGTGCTCCATGCAAATCAAACTCCACTCACTTGGGTTTTTAGTGGTTTTTCTAAGTTAGAAAATTCTTTGAATGCACATTAGTCTCGCTAACACTTTATTTGGGTATAAAAATTGAACAACTCTTGACGTGGAGGGCCTCCGGGTGCACGCTTGACAAATTAAGTTTCACACATCTTTGTTTTGGGCTTAAAAAAACTCACACTCAATCTTGAATGCCTAACAATCAATGAACATTGCATGGTTTGGATGCAGTTTCAATGACGCTCACATTTCTTATGTTGACGATCTCTCGACTTTCATTATGCTAACGATGCTGTCAAATTGGAATGAACATTGTATGCCATAATCACAAGTGTCTTCAATCATAGCTTACAAAATCTAAATCATCAATTGGAATAAACGCGTATCTTTTAAAGCCCAAGATCATGTATGTGGTCTTGTTTTACACTTTTTAGGAGGCCTGCTTGGGGATTTCATCACCCCTTGGGATGACCTCAACTCCAACGTTCCGACGAAGTATAAAAATTGGGAGGTGAATCCAAAGACATCTCTCTTGGAATCAAGATTTTGTCACTCGGGCTAAGCCTCAAAGAACTTTATACCCTTGAAAAGTGAAAGAGGAGAAGTGAGTTACCACTCCTCTCGGCTGTGTGACATCTTTTTGGTTTCATCTATGGATTTGGGCCTCACGTACCTTGCGTATATCGAGGACTCCCTAGCTATAACAAATTTCATCCTTGTAGAAAGCTTCCTAGGATGTTGGTGTGTTTGACGTGCTCGCTCCAAAATTTTGTCTGCTTGTTTGTTCATAGATTTTGAATGAATGTTTGCCAACTTTGGTCAAAATCCCAAAAAAGAAAAAATCTCCCAGCTCAAGGCATACTTAGTGTAGTCACTGCCTCATCAAAAAATTATCCAAGCTCCCCCACTGCAACTGAATCTATCTAGTTCCTTGCTTTAGAACAATCCCAAATCCAAAGTCTCTCCAAATCATCCCCCCCAGCCAGCTAACAACCCAATCCAAAATCACACCCAAGCCTTTAGAGAGTTGTTGTCATTCTGCTAGAATTTGCTATCCAATCAATCCGACCAATCCACCAGCCTCACCAAGGTTATCCCTTTGACAGAGCTTTGTCTAGGGTAATCTAGCTTTGTCACTTGTTATCCCTCATCACCTTGAGCTAAAGGTTGGGATCCACAAGTGGTCAATCTCGTGTCATGCCCATAGGATCATTAGTCTATCCTTAAGTTGACACAATCTCCAGCCAATCCTCCTTAGGTCTGTCATATAGCTTTGACTCTCCCTAGGAAATCCTTCATCAACCAATCCAAAATCTATGTTTAATCCAAATCCAACCATGAGCTTTCATGTTCATCCATATGCAAGACCCCATCCCCATCTGACTCATCATCAAAACATGAAATCCCAAACCTATCATGATGTGTTTGGTCGTATTTTCCTTGCTCCCACCACCTCCTATTCCAATGATGATGAAAATCTTGTTGACTATGACGGGTATATTGAAAGCCTTAGAAACATTCCCCCAAGCATCCCACAAAATCCACATATTCTTCCAAACTATCTAGTCATGCCATCTGATATCCCAGCTTCTCCTCCATCACCCAATCAAACAAGCCTCCAATCTTCCACCCTCATCACACTAGCTATTCTTATCAATCCACCACCTTCGCCTCTAACACACGAGTCTCCAAGGAATCTCCTAGAGGAAATACAAGAAAATTTGCCTCCAACAATCAATAATCCATGTCATCTAATCCAACCATGTGAAGTAGTCAGTGATGAAGCTTCCCCATCTATAATATCACCCCCATCTCCCATAGCTATCATCCCCATACCATCCATCAAATTTCTTAAAATCCTTCCACTTCCCGCAAGAATCAAATTCTCACCACCCATCAAATCGCTCCAAATCCCATCCACATCTCCTCCTCCAAGCATTATCCAAATCCCATATAATGAACCTCATGCATCCACTCCCATCCATTCCTATCAAGATCTTGTCCAAAAGCATGTTGAAATATCCTCCGACAGAATAGCAGATCCCGCCATCCCACTTATTCCCCTACATGATCCACTTTTACCATCCCCTCCATATCTAAATCCTACCATCTTACTTACTCCATCTCAAGATCCCTTTCCCTCAACCCACCCAACTCAAGATCCTATCCTCCCATCTCCTCTGCTTCATGATCATACATCTCCCATAATCCATGATGATAGATCCATCAAAGAAGAACTAATTATCATATCCGAAGCTCCAACTCCTTCAGCTAGTAATGGACTCACATCTTGTGTTCGAAATAATGAACATCATATTGAAAAAAGAAATGAAAATGTATTTCTAGATGTTGGTATCCCCGCTATTCCTGCATGGTCCCAAGACCTTCCATCTCACCCCAAAGTTCCCATCCATCTTATTCTGCATCTATTTTGGGCCCTCATCCTACTCCTTATCTCCCACCCTCCATTTTGGGTCCATATATCCCTTATCTAAATCCCACACCCTTTCCATCCATTTTGGGTCCTTACATACCTCATATGAATCCTTTATTCCCTCCATCTATTTTGGGACCTACACCTTCATCGTTTCCATCTATTTTGGGCCCATATCATTCCTTCCCTCCATCCATTTTGGGCAATTATATCCATCCATATCCTATGTTCCAATCTATCCTTCCATCCCCTCAAATCCACCAACTAGATCATCAAAGGCACTCACCCTTGAATCCCTTCCAACCTTTAAACCCTATCACTCCATCAATTATCCCTCCATCTCCTCCATGCTCTTGTTCCCATCCCATGGCTAATAGAATCATATTGGATGCCAAAATACAAAAGCATAAATCCAAAAATCCACAAAAATCCAAGTCTCAACATGTCCCTTCTAAAATACATGTTCAAAACAAGAAACATTTAATCCCAATCAAAGAAAAAGTCAAGAGGCCACAAAAGCCCAAGCTAAAAAAGTCAAAAATCATGTGGATACCCAAGATGCTCATAAAAGAAATGCATCTCAAAGAAAAATCTCAATTGGCATCCATTCATGCTACTCAAAAAGCCTCATCCATCCATCCTTCATCCAAATCCCCATATAAGCATCCTTCGTCCCCCCAATCCACTTTTAGTCCATATGCTTCTTATCCTAAATTTCCCATCCTCCATCTTCCAACTCTACTTTTAGTCCTTATCTTTCTCTTCCTCCATTTTCTCCTCAACCTCGCTCAAAACCATCTTTCCCACTACTTTATCACCTCTCAAGGTGTGTGCCAATGATGATCTTTCCATTTTTCCCCTCATACCCATTGCTCATATACATGGACAAGGGTGAAAATTTTTGTGACAACAATTATCTATATCTGATACCCATTCCTATATACAATACCTGAAATGGAGTAGCACAAACCAAACTCAAAATGCAAATGCCTAAAATGCTCTTGGGTTTGTTTTTTAATTCCTAGTCATAGGTTTTAGTTATCTGATCTCATATTGGATACCTAATATTATATCAAATACCTGATAATGGATTGGATACTTGATAAGGTTTGGCCCAATATTTTTTCCTTGGTATTAGTATGGGTGGAAATAAGTTAGAGTGGATTTTGAAATGCTTTTGGATGTTTTCAAACTCCACTTTTTTCACATCGCCACTTTTTGGCACACCATGATCCTGCACATACCCTATCATTTGTTCTTTTCTTTCATGATAGCTTCAATACATATAGAATTTATTTGTCCTACCTTCTTGAAATTACAACACTTGAAAGGAAGTTGTTGATGAACACAACAAAAGAATGTTAGCCTTCTTACCTAGTAAGCTTAATATGTTTGAAGATGTGATGAAAGAGACTATCAAATTGATAATATCCACTACCAAGTTGAGAAATCATCACTACCTAGTGTAATCTATGTAAATCCAATAATTCTAGTTGAGCTAATTATTCACAACCTAGATATGCAAGATGGACTAGTCAATGGTTTTGATGGTATTTTCCAAATGCAAACAACTGACCATGAAGACATTGTATGGATTGAATTTAATGACCTCACAATTAGTGGATCAAAACACAAAAAAATGAAAAGGTTTTACACATGTTCAATTCTTCCTTTGTCGACCCCATTAATGAAAGTAGTAGGGAAAGTCAAAACATCTTAAAAATTTATTACTCAAGACTAATTCCCTCTTCAATTAACATTTGCATGAACCATCACATAGAGCATATGGCTTAACAATGGATATACTTTCTTTTGTTCCTTGGAAAGTCTATTAGCATGGTCTCACCTATGCTACTTTGTCTCATGTAATAAATATTGAAACATTGTATTTGATGCACAAACTGCAACATCAAAACTTTAAAGTATCACATAGAGTAGTGGACAATGAAATGCATTGTCTATAAAATCTAGCACAATGGAAACTTCAATATAACCTTTCTTTTGTATCAATGGACCATCTCATCATATGCTCTTTGAATACTCAAAGCTTCTCATTGCACACACACAAAATTGTCCATGACCATGATCTACTCAAAGGAGTTGTACTCTTCTTTCAAGAAACAAGAGACAAGACACATAAGGACCTCCACTTGCTTAATGGAATGTAAAATTGATATCCTTTGCTAGCTATTCATGGCCTATTGACTTGTTGTGTCAAGACCACCATAGTGTTGAAAACCAACATTTAAACAACAAAATGTCTAGAATCCATAACCATTGATATTTTGCATCTTGACAATACTTTGTGCATCACAAATGTTTACATTACACTAGGTACACCCATCGATGACATATTGAATCTAATAGTAAACATATTTGCCACATTGCCACTAAATTGCAAAGTTGTAACTACTAGAGACATCAACATTGGCATGCTATAATTCATAAGAAAACAAACAATGCTTTCAGAACTTATGCAATAATACATTTTTTCTTTGGTTGTTGACAAGCCAACAACATATGCAAATAGTTTATTGGATAAATTTTGGATCCATGGTATCAATCTTGAGTCTGCAAAAAATGTGCTAGAAACATATTGGTCAGACCATTTTGCAATATCTCTATGCCTCTACTTCTTTCTTGCACAACTTCATTCGAGTTCAATCACCATAACTCAACAAGTTCGATGCTTTGATCATGTTATACAAAATTACTATGTGAAAACTTATTTGAAATGTATTGCAACAATATGTAACATAATATTATCATGTAAGAATAAACAAATTTTGTACATATTGGTTGTGGAGGGTGATTTATCTACATTCTTAAGGTACCTTTGTGTGCATGATTCATTTCAATTTGATAACATAAATGATTTTCTAATATCTTTGCTAGATTTTAGTTCCTTTTTCATTACAATATCAAGAACAAAAAAACCAAGTTAGGATATTACTACATTAATTGTACATTGGTTTTTGTTTTCTTCCCTTCTAAATTACTTAATAGATTGTTGCATGTTATCTATCCCTCCTCCTCTATGCTTCTACCTTATCTTCTCACTTCTAAGTCAAACATTTCTTGTTCATCTCTTCTTCCTATCATCCCAACTCCAAATAATATTTTAATTTATTTATTGTTGTTTCTTCTAACATCCATAACATTTTCCTTCCATTGTGACCAAAATTTAAAGTTGTCAACAATTAATTTAACTTGCATTTTTCTCTTCCTGTTCATTACTAGATAAACTTTAAGCTCGTATAATTTAGGAAAATATACCTAGTAGTATTTTTTTTAAAATGCAATGAAACAATATTTGTTCAAATGCGGGAAATTCTCAAATGAAAGACATGATATTTAATTCTACTAGATAATTAAATTCTCATATTTTAGAATTTATTACTCAATTATTTAATCATGTAATAATGCCTATTTCAGGAACCTTATACCTATTGTGTTATTCAAAAATGGAGCTATAAAAAAAGAACACACCTGATATAGAGAGTAGACCTAATGCCAATGAACAGCATAAATAAGTTTATGATCTAGACCACCTCAAAGGACAAATGTCTACCAACTTGACAAACAAAAAAGTGGCAGTTGTTACAAAAATTAATTATTGTCATATCTTTTGGCTTGCATATTTTACCACCCATACATATGATATTTTCCTATATTCACTTACACTACCTACTTCTTTAGGACACATTGTCTAGATCTCTATTCATATCACCAAATCAATAAGAAAATATTATAGAAGATGATAACAATGCTAATGATAGAGACCTATAAAAAAATGTAAGAATTATTCTAAACTTCTTTGATTATTTAAATTGGATTTTATACTATTATGTTATATAAAATAAATAATTCCATCTCCTAATAGGTTGAAGATGGAAGAAAACAATGTATCCAACATCATTGAAATGTGTATAACACAATCTGCAACTTCTTTTAAAGGCACCAATAGTACATGTTGACCCACGGATAGTGGTGACCAAATGACCATTACCAAACATCACCATTCAAATAATTGATAATTTTATCACCCACCTCTTGGCTGGAGAAAGCGTCCATATAAAGGATCTTGTACTTAACCAAAAAACATAGTATGAAAGAGGTGATGTTGATTATTGCCTCCAATTCACTGCACAAAACATCTATTGAAACCATAGACAAAGTCTTCAAGAAACAAAAATGTATTCTTTGCACAAAAATAAGTCAATTTATCTACTCACCAAGCAACTACTCAATTGATATATTGGGCATTATAGTGGTAACACATAAGAAAACACCAAAGGAGTATCAATTCAATGTCAAAGATGGGGACTTCATATCAGACACAACTCTTGTAAGCTATGCAATCCATATGTCAAACCAAATTCTATGCTTTTATCACAATAAAATTACTTTTTTATGGCAACTAGAACATTTCTTCCCTTTATAGGTTATAGTTCCTAACTTCCATGCTGAAGCTTATGCAATAGTACAAGAAATTATTGTATTGGCATAGACACCATTCCTCCTTCTCAAGAATATTGTACAAAGTAGACTAAGGGGGACAAGCAACACCACCCACATTCATTGATAATCTCACTAATGAGTGTACAAGGAGAGATTTATAGAACATTGTCTCCTCTAATATCCATGTAAGTGACCAAACCATAGAACCTTTCAAACACAACTGCAATTACATTATAGATAAGAAAAGTCTCAAATACATACTTAAATTTTAATTCAAATTTTAGGTGAGTGATAATTTAAAACCAAAGAATGGTTACTTATCATTGTACTAGTTGTTGTGCACCCAATGCCACTGGCCAACTATAGGAATTCTTTTTAGATTAACTGAGAGGGGGGGGGGGATGAATCAATTAATCAAGGTCTAGATGTCTATATAAAACTTTTCCACAATTCAATGAGCCCATATAACATTCTTAACCATGCATGCATTCATTGTGTGCTAGCCAAAATTGATATGTCACTGTTAAACTAATATGCATAAATGTAAAGCATAAAACACAACATATCCATCAGTACACTTGACACAATGATTTAATGTGGAAACCCAATTTGGCAAAAACAACCAATAACATGCTACTCTGTTTTCACTCTTCTAAAGTAATGCCCTGTTAAAGGCCAACCCTATTAAAGGTTACAACACACACTATTAAATGTAACTTGATTAAGGGATTTCAATCACCCTATTAAAAGTGAGCCTTGTTAGAGGACTTTAGGTCATTCACTTGGAATTCCACCTTGTTAAAGGATTTTCCAATGACTGTTAAGTCAACCTTTCTCCAAAGGATTTACCCTAATCTGGTACAGTCGTTAGAGAGTAATAGTAGAGTTTGATTTGATACAACTTACAACCTTACTTGCAAATTACATAACACTATTCCATCCTCAACTCTGTTTGGCTTCCAATATTTGCAGTTTTGATAGCTTGTTTACCCTTCAATCATTCATCTTCTCTAGCCTCTTTCTTAGCTCACCATTGTAGACTTCTCCTCTTGGGTCAATTGATGAAGCAAACCCTCTTCTTTCACCTTGTTTGATTTTCACATCCAAAATCTTTCTAACTTCTAACCAACTTTGCTTCATGACCAGATATCCCTACATATAGGGAATTAGAACTCTTTTTCTTGTTCATTATCCATCTCAAAAATTAGATTTTTTGATGGATTAGGTAGGATACAATGTATCTACCCCATATCTTGTCTTCTCTAGAAACTTCTCCTAAAATCCATTGAATTTGCCTCCAAAATGGTTTACATAAGATTATGTGCCTCCAACTCATCAATCTTATCTTCCTCCTAATTTACAAGTTCCAAAAAAATAAACTTGTCGACTTTTATTTGATGAATCTTCCACCTTTTTCATAATGCAGTAGCTCAGCATTATCAATTTACTGATGCTTGACACATACTATGTTACTCGGCATCCACTATAAAAACACTTGGCATTAACTAGATTTTACTGGTGCTCGGCATCTACTAACTTTCTCAACACCTATTTTTTTTCTCGGCATCCGCTAGAAATTTCTTTTACTCGGCTCCAACTAACTTTTTTCTCGGCTTTCATTAACTTTGCTCAGCACCTTCTATCAACTTCGTCAAGCCTAGCAAATGAACTTTGTCCAAACTTTTTCTTCTAAATTTTCTAAGTGTAGTCAATCATTTTGTAACCTCAAGTAGATCATCAATACATTATGTTATCATTACCTTAACTTATTCTTACACTTCAATACATAATCATAACTCAACCTTTCCTCTTGGTACTTTTGTTACATCTTGTTGATCAAATCCTCTTCATCAATCAACTAGGTGATAGTGCTTGAAACATATAAGCAATTGTCTTACCAACATATAGTAGGTTTGACATCAGTGAAAAAATAATGATTGAAAACACTTCTTCAACAATAAAAATCTTTCTATTCAAATGATCTTTTCAATCATATATCAACAATCTCCCTCTTTGGCATTGATGGAAAACCAAACTGATCAACCAGTCAAACAAATGATGAACATCTTTTTCTATCAAATGAACTACGTTAAATAGTTTGCAATACCAAAAATAAATCTTGTGAATAACACTTCTCCCTCTATCAGCCACTCCCTCTTAGATTACAAAATATAACATTCTTTTTTTCATGGATTAGCAGAATATCAAAATATCTCCCTCTTTTTCTTTCTTCTTTCTACCTCTTTCATTCTTGTAGTCTTCTGATCTTCTAATGATGTACTCTCACTTTATTGTTCCTCTTTTTCTTTGTACTTTCTCCTTCTAACTTAATTTTCTACTTTGATCTTCTTCCTCTTGATCAGTATGCACTTGATCAGTTTCTTTTACTTTCTCCCTCTTTAAAAACAATGCCAAAGACATGTACTCAATACTATTAGTTTGTGGTGACTGATAAGAAAAGTACTGTACATAATTCATAAATTCTTTGGAAAAAAATTTGGGCCCTATTTTATCAAGATTTTGGGCCAACATGTAATTATTAATTATAACCCTAAAGCGGTAAAAATACTTGTGTAAAACGGCTTAGGGTTAGGGATTGTTTCATAAGGTAATGTGTAATTGGTTCTTGCGGTGGTATTGAGCTGTAAGAGATTACGAATTATAATTAGGTTATTATCACTAGATCATAAAAATATTGGACTTTCTATTTGGTGGATGTAGCCTAGGGTTTGGGTGAACCATGTTAAATCTTGGTGTCTTACGGTCTTTTCTATGTGATCTTTTTTTTTTTTATATATTGGTCATATTTGCATGTAATTGTTATTTCTATCTATGGTTTAATCCTAACAAGTGGTATTAGAGTGAGGTTTTTTTTTAGTTATCCTCTGCAAGTAAATTCACAATTGCATGGGAGTCTCACGATTGAGTGGGAGCTATGGAAAATGAGGGTAAGTTGAGGGTTGATAGGTTTAATGGGAAAAACTTCTAGTTATGGAAGATGCAAATGGAAGAATATCTTTATCAAAAGAATTTATGGAAGCTATTGGAAGGAAAAGCCAAGAATCAGGGCTCTTTTCAAATGATGAATGGGATCTTTTAGACAAAAAGGTACTTGGAAGCATTCAGTTATCCTTGGCACCATCAGTGGCATTCAATATTACAAAAGTGAGGACAACAGAAGAGTTGATGAAAACCCTAGTGACACTGTATGAAAAGCCCTCCACTTCAAACAAGGTATTTCTCATGAAGTGTTTATTTAATATGAAAATGGAAGAAGGTGGATCTATTGTAGATCATTTAAATGAGTTTAATACTATTACTAATCAGTTATCTTCTATGGGTATCAATTTTGATGAAGAAATTAAGGCTCTCTTGATTTTGTGTTCTTTTCCTAAAAGCTAGAATGGCTTGGTAATGGTTGTGAGTAATTTTGTTCCTAGATCTAGTACCCTAAAATATGATGATGTGATCAGTGTTGTCTTGAGTGAGGAAACTCATAGGAAAACTTCAGGTGGATCTACATCAAGAAGTGCTTTGAATGCACAAAGTAGGGGTAGAACGACTAAGAGAGGAAGTAATTCCAAAAATTGTGGGAAATCAAGAGGAAAGTCTAAGGGGAGGAGGTCTCAATCAAGAGGACCAAATAACTACTGGTATTGTGGGAAACTAGGGCACACAAAAAAAATTGTTGGAATCAAAAGAAAAATGAAGGAGATAAACTAGATGGAGACAAGGAGAAAAAAGTGGTAAGTAACAAATTCAAAGAAGATGTTTTACTTCTATCTTTAGAAAGTGTTGATGATTCATGGGTTTTAGATTCTGGTGCTTCATTTCATGCTACACCTCATAGAGGTTTTTTCATTGATTATGTCCAAGGGGATTTTGGACTTATTTATTTTCGGGATAATGAACCCTGTCAGATTGTTGGAAAGGGAAAAGTTAAGATTAAGTTGCACAATGGGAATCATTAGCTACTAAATGAGGTAAGACATGTTCCAAGGCTAAGTAGGAATTTAATTTCAACAGGGCAACTCAGTGATGAGGGTTGTGTAGTTATTTTTAATGATAAAAATTGGAAGGTTTCAAAAGGTTCCCTTGTAGTAGCAAAAGGTGAGAAAGTAAGCACCTTATATCTTTGTATAGGTCATATTGTTCCTTCTACTTTAATTGTTTCAAAGAAAAATGAATGTTTAGGAATAGGTGCTATAGTTGAGCAGGGAGAACAAATAGCTATTGTAAATTCTGATACAATGATGTGGCACAAAAAACTTGAGCACATGAGTGAGAAAGGTATGAAAGCACTTCATTCAAAGAAAGTTTTACCAAATCTAAAATGTGTTAATATGGATTTCTATGAAAGTTGTGTATGAAAAATAAAAGACAGAGAGTTTTGTGAAGACTAGGAACGAAAACAAAAAGGAGAAATTAGAGCTTGTGCATACTGATGTATGGGGACTAGCTCAGGTATCTTCCCTTGGTGGCTCTCATTATTATGTTACATTTATTGATGACACAACTAGAAAAGTATGGGTTTATTTTCTTAGATAGAAATCTGATGTATTTCAAACTTTTAAGAAATGGAAATGTTTGGTTGAAAATGAGATTGGTAAGAAATTAAAATGTCTCAAATCTAATAATGGTGGTGAATATTGTAGTCATGAATTTGAATATTATTGATCCACTAATGGTATTTGTAGATAGAAAATTGTTCCAAGGACTCCACAAGAAAATGGAGTGGTTGAACACATGAACAGGACTATAATGGAGCATGCAAGGAGCATTAGGTTGCATGTTGGGTTGCCCGTACACAAGTGGGTAGAGGTTTTCAATACTACAATATATTTGATTAATAGAGGTCCCTCTACTCCTTTGGGTTGTGGTATTCTAGAGGAAGCATGGACTGGTAAGAAGGTGAGTTATTCTTTTCTCAAAACCTTCAGTTGTGAAGCATTTTTTCACATAGATTATGAAAGTAGAACCAAACTAGAAGCTAAATCAAAGAAATATGTATTTTTTGGATATGGCATTAATGAATTTGATTATAGGCTTTGGGAATTTGAAAATCATTAAATTGTAGGAAGCAGGGATGCCATATTCAATTAGAAATGTTGTACAAAGATCTGTTACAGCAACATGACAAGAAAGAAGATGATTATGTAGTGTTGGATGATACTCCAAAAACTAATGTTCTAGCCATTCCTCATGATGTGCAACAACCGCAACAACAAATACCACACAAACTGGTGAATGTTAGATGATCAACAAGGCAAATTAGACCTCTAGAAAGGTTATCTCCCTCTTTGTATTCAATTTTACTTACCAATGCAGGTGAACCTAAATGCTATGATGAAGCTATGCAAGTGGATACTAAGATTCAGTGGGAATCTGCAATGAAAGACAAAATGGACTCTTTGCTAAAGAATAAGACATGGGATTTATGCAAGTTTCCTATAGGTAAAAGGGCTTTACAGAATAAGTGGATTTATAGGTTAAAAGAAGATGATGGAGGTAAGAAAAGATTTAAAGCCAAGTTAGTTGTAAAAGGATTTGCATAGAAAAAGGGCATTAATTTTGATGAGATATTTTCTCTTATTGTTAAGATGACTTCTATTTGTACTGTTTTAAGTCTTATGGCTACTGAAGATTTACATTTAGAGAAACTTGATGCTAAAATAGCCTTCCTTCATGGTGATTTGGATGAAGAGATAAATATGGCTCAACCACAAGGATTTGAGATCAAAGTTAAGGAGAACTTAGTGTGCAAATTGAAGAAAAGTTTAATATGGCTTGAAACAAGCACCTCGGCAATGGTATCTAAAACTTGATAGTTTTATGCATGAGCATGGATACAATAGGTTTCATTCAGATCATTGTGTTTACTTGAAGAGGTTAGATGATGATAGCTAAATTATTTTATGTTTATATGTTGATGACATGCTTGTAGCTAGGTCTAACATGGATCATATTACAGGGCTGAAATGTCAGTTAGCACATGCATTTTCTATGAAGGATTTGGGGGCAGCAAAACAAACCCTTGGTATGAAGATTTGTAGAGATAGGAAGAATATAAAATTGATGCTATCTCAAGTTGATTATGTGGAGAAGGTGTTGCAACATTTCTCTATGGAGAATGCTAAAGCTATCAGCACACCTTTACCTGGTCATTTGAAGTTGACTAAGGAGATGTGTCCCAAGACACAAGAAGAGAAGGATAAGATGTCCAAGGTACCCTATGCTTAAGCTGTAGGAAGCTTGATGTGTGCTATGGTATGTACCAGGCTAGATATTGCACATGCAGTGGGAGTTGTTAGTAGGTATATTAGTCATCCAAGAATTGAGCATTGGAATGTAGTCAAATGGATTCTCAGATATCTAAGAGAAACATCAAATAAGTGTTTACACTTTGGGGGCTCTACTACTAATTTATAGGGCTATGTTGACTCAAATTTGGTAGAAGATTTTGATACCAGTCAGAGTACTACAGTTTATTTCTTTATTGTTGCTGGAGTAGTCATGAGCTGGGTTTTTAGGTTACAGAAGGTTAATGCATTATCCACTACAAAGGCAGAGTATGTTGTTGCTACAGAGGCGTCAAAGGAGATGTTATGGCTTCAATTCTTCTTGGAAGAATTGGGACATCCTTAGAAGGATAATTATTTGTTTATAGATAGTTAGAGTGTCATTCATCTCATTCGGTTAGTTTTGGAAGGTGGACAATTAAAGTTGGACAAGATACATACAGATGAAAATCCAGTGGATATGTTTACCAAGGTAGTGACAAGGGAGAAGCTAAATTCCTCTTTAGCTTTAGTTGGTCTTTTAGACTGAACATGAATGAAAGAACAACAAAGTCTAAGGTGATTTAATCTAGTGGCAACCTTATGGAGTAGTGGCATAGCTACAGGATCAGTCTCCAACTAGGAGATTGTTGTTTAGTGTGCAGCTTGATCAATCCCTAAGTGGGAGATTGTTAGTTTGTGTTGAGTGATTAGGAAAGTAGTATACATCATAAATTCTTTGGGGCTCTAAGCATTGCCCTAAAAAATAATTTGGGCCCTATTTTATCAGGATTTTGGGCCGACATGTAATTATGAATTATAACCCTAAAATGGTAAAAATACTTGTATAAAAGGGCTTAGGGTTAGGGATTGATTCATAAGGTGTTGCAAAATTGGTTCTTGTAGTGGTATTGAGCTGTAAGAGATTATAAATTGTAATCAAATTGTAATCATTGGATCGTAAAAATATTGGACTTGCTATTTGGTAGACGTAGCCCAGGGTTTGGGTGAACCACGTTAAATCTTGGTGTCTTATGTTCTTTTCTATGTGATCTATTTTATTTTTTATTGGTTATATTTGCATGTAATTGTTATTTATGTCTATGGTTTAATCCTAACAAATACTTGCATCTTTATATATGTAGACATACGCTTTTGTAGGCTCTTCAATTTTTTCCCTCTATCACCTTGCTTTTGACTGATTTGAAATTCTAGCTCTGTAATTACCTTAGGCAATTCCTAAAGTAAGATCCACAGCATTAATATGTATGAAATGAATGTTAGCTTGTTTGATGTAGGGTACTCCCTCTATCTTTTACATAGCCTTTGATAGGGGTATCACCCCTAATTTACCTCTTAGATACTCATAAGCATCTTTAGGTAATGCTTTGGTGAAGATATTAGCAATTTGCTCCTTTGTGTTTATATATTCCATCTTCACCTCTTTGTCTTGAACCAACTCCCTTACATAATGATACTTTATTGCAATGTGCTTTGTCTTTGTATGCATGACAGGATTCTTTGATATATTTATAGCACTTGTATTATCATAATAAAGTGTCACTAGTTCAGTGATCTCTTTCTTCATTACCTTAAGTAGTTGTTTGATCCATATAATGTTTGTGTAGTTAATGGTAGCAACAACATACTCTGCTTCAGTAGTAGATTGGGAAGTATAGCTCTTCTTCTTGCTTTTCCATGTAACAAGTCTTCTACCTAAGAAAAATGCTCCTCCATTGGTGCTCTTTCTTTCATCAATATTTCCAGTCCAATCAGCATCAGTGTAGGCTTTGAGTTCAAAATTTTCATTCTTCTTATACTATAAGCCATACACTTATGTTCCTTTCAAGTATCTCATTATCCTTTTTACTGCCATCAATTGATTCTCTCTAGGATTAGCAGAGAATCTAGCAACTATCCCCATAGCTAATGCAATAGCAGGTCTATTGTGTAGTACATAATGCAATTTTTCAATCATGGATCTGTATAATGTTTGATTGAGCTCAACTAATTCATCATTCTTTGATAGCTTGAGTGTTGTTACCATAGGTGTACTTACTGGTTTTGAGTCCTCAAGTCCAAATGTCTTCAATATCTCCTTGATATATTTTGACTGAGTGATATATACACCATACTTCATTTGATATACTTGTAATACTACAAAGAATTTGATCTCACCAAACATTGACATTTCAAACTCTTGTTTCATTTGATTTCCAAAATCTTTACATAGAGCATCTTGTCCTCCAAATATTATGTCATCAACAAAAAATTTAGACAATAGTATACCTTTTTCTTTGTCTATTTTCATGTACAAATTGTTGTTATCATTTGTCCTTTCAAATCAAATCTTAACAAGATAAGTATGAAGTCTCTCATACCATGCTCTTGGTGCTTGTTTCAATCCATATAGGGCTTTTTACAGTTTGCATACCATGTTCTTATTATTTTTTCCACAAAACCTTCTGGCTATTCTATAGCTTAACAATCATCTGATAAACTTTAAAACCTTTGTATGTTGCATAAGCAAGCAGAATTCTTACTCCTTCCATTCTTGCAACAGGGGCAAATGTTTCACCATAGTCAATTCCTTATTCTTGAGCATACCCTTTGCAAACTAATCTTGCTTTGTTTCTTGTCACTTCACCATTCTCATCTAGCTTTTCTTGAATACCCATTTTGTGCCAATCACATTCTTGTCTTCTGGTCTAGGAACTACGCTCCAAGTCTTGTTATTTTCTATCTATTGAATTTGTTCTCCCATATCCTTGTACCAATCATCATCTTCCAATGCATCTCTTACTATCTTAGGTTCCTTCATGCTTAATAAACATGCTTTACCTCTCAACATATTTCTTGTCATTGACCTTGCATCTTTGTCTCCAATGATTTGATCTACAGGATGATGTGTTTTGATATATTTGGATAGTCTAGTCTCAGTTCTTGTGGCTACATTCTATCTCTTAGCTTCCATATCTATGTGCATCTCTGTTAGGTATTTCAGCATCTCTTTCATGTGTGTTAATCTCAGAGTCAAATTGTGCATTCTCCTCATTTTGCAACTTGACATCTGACTGCAACTTGAGATTCATAGGATATGACTTGGTATTTGTTGAAACTTGTTGTTGACTTGCTGCATGATTTGTAACATCTTCTTTAGTAGGCATTCCTTCATAATAGTATGCAAATATATTGTAGTCTTCTGGTTCTTTTTTAGTTTCAGCTTCATGTGCTTCTATAAAATCATCAAAATTCACATTTTCACTTTCCACAATTTTGTTAGTGTTAGTAGTTAAACACTTATAAGCTTTACTTCTTGTGGAGTAACCAAGGAATATACCTTCTTCACTCTTTGCATCAAACTTTCCACTCTTAACATCTTTAAGAATATAGCATTTACTTCCAAATACCTTAAAATAATTCACATTAGGTGGATGACCATACCATAGTTCAAAAGGTGTCGAGTGAGTACCTTTCTTTACTTACACATGGTTCAAAGTGTATATTGTAGTACTTATAGCATCTCTCCAGTATTTAAGGGCAACATTTTTCTCCATCATTAGTGTTCTGGTACAGTCCATTGTTGACTCGTTTCTTCTTTTAGCAAGTCCATTTTGTGGAGGGATCCTAGGTGCTGATGTCTATCTCTTGATTGCTCTTTCATTGCATAACATCTCAAATTCATGTGAAGTGAATTCACATCCTCTATCTGATCTCAAACATTTCAAGCTCTTACCTTTTTCTTTCTCAACTCTTGCCAAGTACCATTTAAATATTTGAAAAGCATCTAACTTTTATTTTAGGAACATGATTGTCATCATCCTAGAGTAATCATCAACAATTAGCATCATATACCTGTCTCCTTTGTAGCTTTGTACCTCAATAGGTCCACACAAATCAGTATGAACAATTTCAAGTACTTCCTTAGAGGTATAAGCTTTACTTTTAAAGCTTGATTCTGTTATCTTGCCTAGCTAACATTGTTTATACATTATATTTTTTGGTTTCTTCAACTTAGGCATACCTCTCACTCTTTTAATGTTACTTATACTAATCAGATTATCAAAGCTAACATGACATAATCTCTTGTGCCAAAGCCATACATCATCAAATTTTTCAATAAGACAAGTAGCATCTTCTATATCCAAATAGAACAAATTACTCTTATTTTGATCACCTTTTCCAATTAGATTTCCATTTGTACCATATATCTTGTCTGATTTATTTTCAAACTCAACTTTGCATCCCAAATTATTCAATTATGACACAATTATCAAGTTATAATTGTAGTGTCTGCCCCTAGTTCGCATTTTTGTTATCATTGTCAAATTCCTTAGGCTGATTTTATGCATTGATTAGTTTTAGAGATACTGGATTTATAATATTATGGTATTATTTCATGTCTTGAATTACAAATGTATCGGTTATTATTGCTTAGTTGATTTCATTCATGTGTTGTTAATGATATTTTGATGATCCTAGTTAGTAAATGTGGTTTCTTTCATAAAAATGTTAACATGATGTCTTTAATGATGATTATGTTGTATTGATAGAGATGCATTATTATATGTACGCATTTGATGTTAGACTTGTGATTTTTACAATGCTTACCCCATACTTGCATGTGTATGGTGCGCATGTTTATTTTATCTTTCTATCTGAAGTGTTTGATGTGGTTAAGGGAGGGAGTTGTAGTCACCTACTAGTCGGGATCTACACAATGAACCACTCCCCGCCATTGTCTATTTAGTTTAGATATATTATATACATGTACATGCTCGTTTTTTATGCAGGATGCAGGTACCGGGCATCGACTTCCCTGAATTGCCAGGATGAGCATGCCCTATTACAAATACTCAAATGGTGAGAATGGGAAGATAATGATCAGGTCCAATCCTAGCCATAAGCCTATAATACTTGTCCTACAAGGAGGACTCGTAACAGACTGTCTACCCTTTTTAAACCCGTGAGTATTCTGTGCGTATGTTGTTTTGTGAGTCTTTGATGTATTTTCTATTAATTAAGTCTAATTAATAGATCAAATTAATAATTTAATTTAATGAAGAATTATTATGACTTTTTGAATATTTAATTATATTTAATTAATTGAGAAATTAATTAAATATAAAGAATCGAATTGGAAGATAAAAGTTTTAAGATTAAATTTAGAACATGATAATATTTATTTAATTTAATAATAATATATTTAGAGTTCATTTTTAAATAAATGCTAAATATTATTGTTATTTAAGTTAATAAATATTTATCAAATTAAACGTTCAAAATATATTAAAAAGGAAAAAGATATTAATTTATGGAAAAGATTTAAGTTCGCATGAATGAGTTTTTAATATAAGAAATTAATTATAAGATAAATATGTGAACTCAATAAGGATATTTTAAAGTGTGCATGAGATTAAAGTTATAAATTTATTAAAGAAAAATAAAGTGGAAAGTTAAATAAAGTAATTTAACAATTCACTTAAAGTGCATGAAGGAATAATAAAAGAATATTTTAATTTAAAAAGGAAATTAATTGTGCATGAATGAATTAATTAAATGAGAGAGAATTAAATATTGGAGATAAAAGTTAAATTTTAAATTTAGAACGTGATTATATTTATTTAATTTAATAATAATATATTTAGAGTGCATTTTTAAATAAATGCTAAATATTATTGTTATTTAAGTTAATAAATATTTTTATCAATTAAGTTTCTAAAAATGAAATTAAAAGTGAAAAGATATTTAATTATCATAAAGATTATAGTTCGCATGATTTATGCATGAGTTGGAGATAAAAGAAATTAATTGAAACGATTAAACATGTGAAATTAATAAAGATATTTAATCGCATTAAGTGCGCATGAGATTTATAAGTTATAAATTGATTAAAATAGAAGTTGAGTGGAAATTAAATAAAGAGATTTAATAATCCATTTAACGTGCATGAAAATATGAAAGATAAGATAAATAAAAGTTGATTTTAGAGTTAACGAGATTGATCAAGAGACCTCTCGGGTAAACGCACAATTAGTGCCCCGATTGTAGGAAGAGAACTCCTTATCAAATTTGAGGGTTCATTTTTCAGGGGAGATTTTTGGGGGACAAGTTTTCAGACACAGGTTGATGGAGAGCAACTCGAAGGTTTTGAAAAGAAGAGAATTTTACGTGGCTTGAAAGGTTTTGCTTGCGGTAGGAATTTGCATCTAGTTGTTAGAGGTTAGCATCGATACAGGTAGGGTCTTGTGTTTTGATCAGTAATTGAGTTATGCAACTTTCGTTCTTGTCTTCTTCGTGCTTGTGGATAGTAGAATCATAAATTCTCTGTGATAAAACTTTGAACATTTAATGTTGTAAATTTACTGGGTGTGTGTCTATATATTTTTTGTACGTAGGGATTAGAAAAGCAATAAGAAAACTCTAGTTTCATAGATTGAAGAAATTAGAATTTGATTTGAATAGGGTTTGAAATAAAAAAAGAAGACTTTAGATTGAAATTCAAATGGTGAGAATTATTTTCTCTATGAGACTATATTTCTTTATATTTAAAAATAATAATAATAATAGTAATAAATTATTTATTTAAGATAATATTATAGAAATTTTAAAGGAAGTAAAAGTGAATTTATATATATATATATATATTTAATTGGTAATATATTTTTAAAAAGTTTATTTAAAATAAAATAAAACTAAATTACATATATAGCAAATAAATTTTAAAAGTTTTATTTTGATAAAACTTAAAATTAAAAAAAGGATATATAATAAATGGGGTGGGGTTATACCCCCCCCCTCGTACCTGCTGCCGCAGGCAGCAGTACAACTGCTGATGCGCGCAGCAGGGTACCTGCTGTCGCAGGTACCAGGCCGGCGAGCCTTTAAACACGCCGAAACATGTAGCTATTTTTATTTTTTTTATTTTTTTTTATTTTAATACATTTTAAAATGTATTTAAATTACATTGTAATAAATTTACTTTATAATTTAATAACATTTTTGTATTATTAAATTTTATACTTATTTATTAATTTTTAACTATTAATTTATATAAATGTTTTGTAATTAAATAAAATTAAATAACTTTATTAATTATTAATGAATCTAATCAAACTTGATTTAATTAGGATCTATTAACGATAAGAATTAGTTAATGAGGTTATTAATTTATCACATTTAATAATATTGATTTTATTAAAATTATGGTTATTTTATTTAAAATCAATGAGCTGTTATTTTTTTTTAATAACCTAAATGGAATAAAATGATTATTCTAGATTATTCTACTAGGAAATGACTTTTATTATGATGGTAATTTTACATATTTAAGTCGAATAATGAATGGGTTAATGGGTAGAATAAACCGAGAATCTCCTACACTTGAACGTTCATTGTAATGCAAATTGAAAACATTACTTTTGATTTTTTTTATGTCTTTTCAAATCAAACCCAACTATGAAATTGTATTGTTTTCTATGTATTGTCTTTACTTGTGGATTTTGGAGTTGACCTAGTTTGACCAGTTTAGGATGTACACCAGAGGTTTTGTGAGATTTCTTGGATACTATTTATGGGACTAGATGTTGTGATGTGTTTTGTGATTCATATTGGAGATTATATCTATGAGGTTTATCTTGTGGAGAAATTATGTGTACTTGGGTGGGAGAACCATCTTATTATTAGGTTGTCTATTAAGGAACCGAGTTTGATCTTTATGGGTGTTGTGGTATGGGACACAACTGTGTTTTTATGTGCTTAGGAGAGGTTGTCTAGGTACGTGACTTTGGAGTGGCTTGCATAGGGGTCTGGGACCCAAAGTGGTCAGTGCCAGGGTAACCTAATGCCAGTTATGTAATAAGTGATAATGTAGTAAGTAAAATTTATGGGGGAAAAACACACTAAAAGATAAGTTAGAGATATTTGATCTACCCATGCCTTTAGTGCTTGTATAGACTAAGGATGGGAATGAGATGAGTGTCTCATCTTCTTGAGAGGGCTTTCTAGTTTCCATATGTGTGATGTTGAGGGTCCGGGGTTCATAGTAACCAGTCCAAGGTAACTCAACACTTGAGGGTCCAAGGTCTCTTAAGAGATCAGTCCAGGGTAACTCAAGCAGCCATGTGATGACACTCCCTAGTATGTAGCCTGAGTCTCCTCTGTAGATCTTTATGGATTTTGTGTACCTCTGGTGTTGTACTTATTGTTGGATGTGGTGTACTTATTTTTGGTGGTGTATCTATTGTCGGATGTGTTATTATGGTTATTTACTTTCATTGATGAAGATTGGTGATTCATGGATGATGTACTTTCGACATGTGGCTTTTGACTTGGGATGATTATCTTTTGTTGACTTTATCTTATGACCTTGGTATTTGGTTTATACTTGGTTTGTGTATGATGTTTGGTTATGTGGTGTCAGTATTGGATTGAGTGTTCTTTCCTTCTGGATTATTTTATCTTCTTGAGTAGTATGTGTTACCTTTGAGGTAGTTTTGGCTATTAGGGGTACCTTGCCTAGGAATGTTTTATGTTTGTTTTACTATATGTGGATCGTTCATTGTCTTCCCTGCACGGTGGGAGTGGAAGCCTGACTAGGTAACCATGTGGTCGGGAGGTAGTGTCTTCTTACCATTTGGGTTCCCCTTCACATTGCTAGCTGTTGGATGTTCGTTGCAGAAGATGCACCTTTATCATTCTTATTTCTTATCTTACAGACTTCTTTTCAGATGATGTATATATGTTATCATGTATTCGGTTGTACAGTATCTATTTTCACATACCCTGCGACATGTGCAGTGGATTTTATTGATTGGATGTACTTTTATTGTATTGTTTATACCTATGCATTTGCTTATGCGATTTATGTATCTGTTATTTCTTTATGATCATGAGACATTGTACTTGGAACTTAAACTAATTAATTTAAAAATTATTAAATGTGACTCAACGTAAAGGAACCTTTGAGGAATTGAAAATATATCTGTAATTGCAAATGTGTATTTGATGTGTATGTTCATATTGCTTCCACATTAATGTTATCTTGGTATTGTTTAAACTTTTTTAAAAAAATAGTTCAGTAAGCATTGTAACATATTAGGTTTATTTTTCTTGGGTTCCCGAGCGGGGCGTTACATATGGTATCAGAGCCTGAGTTTCAACATTGGGAACTTTGGGCATTATGTGCACCATCACTTGAGCAATTAGTAAACTTACAACGTATTTAAACAACAAACTTATATTGACATCAAACTTGAAACCAAACTATTGAACAAAAAACTTTGAAATGAGACAGATTCTAAACATGGAACTAGAAAACTTATAAAACTTTCTAGATTATTGCTTTATGTCAGTATGTTATGACCCTATGGTTATGATGGATTCTTAGATGTCGTTGTTGTGTTTGGGTGTTGTAGGAGAGATGATTTCTGGTTCTAGATCCATTGCTAGGGGTCGTAGCTCAGGTCATGGTAGAAGTCATGGGAGAGTTAGTCACCATATTCCTTCCTTGGTCCATTCAGGGGACCCTATTCAGGAAGAGGCTAGAGAGGATGATAGTGTTAAGAATCATGCTAAGACAGAAGGACCGGTCACTAGAGACTTGGTCAAGGAGATACTAGCACACCTACCATTACAGGATAGAGCTCATCATTTAGAGCATGGAGATAGAGTTAGGTCCATGAGTCCTAGAGGGAGGATCCTAGAGAGCAACAGGCGGTCTAGCCAGTCCATCGAGATGAAGGACCTATAACGGGTCAAGATCAAACCTTTTAATGGAGAAGGTAAGTGATATGATGCTGAGAATTGGTTGATTGCTCTAGATAGATGTTTTTCCATGCAAGACTTTGACTCCAATGTCAAAGCAAGATATGCCATCACCCACTTAGAGCTCTTTGCAGCGATTTGGTGGAATATGGAGGAGAAGAAACTTGGGATAAATATGCAGACGGTCACATGGGAGTTGTTCCTTGAACACTTCCATGAGCGATTTCTATCAGAGCAGTGGCAACTTCAGAGGGCAGATGAGTTCCATGACTTGAGACAGGGTACCAAGACTGTGGTGGAGTATGAGCGTAAGTTCTTTGAGCTGATGTATTATGCAGGAGTTAGTGATAGCTCACCATTGATGGTCCAACATTTCATTAGAGGACTTAATGCTAACATCATTGGGGGTGTTAATGTTTTCCAACCTGAAACCCTTAAGGATGCTATATTGCGAGCTACTTTGGTTGAGGTGAGTGTGACTTCAAGCCAAGGTGGCCTACCAGGTGTTCTGGCTAGTGGGGCACTTTATTCAGGAGCATTGAGGGATAACCAATCTCAAGGAGCTGGAAGTTCTAAAAATTCTCCTAACTTCTCTAAGGGTAATCAGGAGAAGCCGGGAAGAAAGTTCTTCCATGGTAACAGTGGTGGTTCACAATTAGGGAACTATCGCAACCGAAAGCGTAGTATGCGCAATAGGTTGGATCGAGTTCCTCGAGCTCTCAGTGAGGATGCTAGTGTTGGTAGTTGTGATCAGTCGCGTGCACCTGGAGCTCAGGGAGCCTTTAGTGGAGATTGCTACTTTTGTGGACAGTATGGTCATAGAGCAACCAATTGCCCCGATCATGAACCTTAGTTTTGTGTTGATTCATGTTTCTTGTAATGGGCTTCCAGGAGTAAGCCTAATTCTAGGGGGGGTGGATGTAGTGCCCGCCCCTAGTTCGCATTTCTGTTATCATTGTCAAATTCCTTAGGCTGATTTTATGCATTGATTAGTTTTAGAGATACTGGATTTCTAATATTATGATATTATTTCATGTCTTGAATTACAAATGTATCGGTTATTATTGCTTAGTTGATTTCATTCATGTGTTGTTAATGATATTTTGATTATCCTAGTTAGTAAATGTGGTTTCTTTCATAAAAATGTTAACATGATGTCTTTAATGATGATTATGTTGTATTGATAGAGATGCATTATTATATGTACGCATTTGATATTAGACTTGTGATTTTTACAATACTTACCCCATACTTGCATGTGTATGGTGCGCGTGTTTATTTTATCTTTCTGTCTGAAGTGTTTGATGTGGTTAAGGGAGGGAGTCGTAGTCACCTGCTAGTCGGGATCTACATGATGAACCACTCCCCGCCATTGTCTGTTTAGTTTAGATATATTATATACATGTACATGCTCGTCTTTTATGTAGGATGCAGGTACCGGGCATCGACTTCCCTGAATTGCCAGGATGAGCATGCCCTATTACAAATACTCAAATGGTGAGAATGGGAAGATAATGATCAAGTCCAATCCTAGCCATAAGCCTATAATACTTGTCCTACAAGGAGGACTCGTAACAGATTGTCTACCCTTTTTAAACCCGTGAGTATTCTGTGGGTATGTTGTTTTGTGAGTCTTTGATGTATTTTCTATTAATTAAGTCTAATTAATAGATTAAATTAATAATTTAATTTAATGAAGAATTATTATGACTTTTTGAATATTTAATTATATTTAATTAATTGAGAAATTAATTAAATATAAAGAATTGAATTGGAAGATAAAAGTTTTAAGATTAAATTTAGAACATGATAATATTTATTTAATTTAATAATAATATATTTAGAGTTCATTTTTAAATAAATGCTAAATATTATTGTTATTTAAGTTAATAAATATTTATCAAATTAAACGTTCAAAATATATTAGAAAGGAAAAAGATATTAATTTATGGAAAAGATTTAAGTTCGCGTGAATGAGTTTTTAATATAAGAAATTAATTATAAGATAAATATGTGAACTCAATAAGGATATTTTAAAGTGTGCATGAGATTAAAGTTATAAATTTATTAAAGAAAAATAAAGTGGAAAGTTAAATAAAGTAATTTAACAATTCACTTAAAGTGCATGAAGGAATAATAAAAGAATATTTTAATTTAAAAAAGAAATTAATTGTGCATGAATGAATTAATTAAATGAGAGAGAATTAAATATTGGAGATAAAAGTTAAAGTTTAAATTTAGAACGTGATTATATTTATTTAATTTAATAATAATATATTTAGAGTGCCATTTGATTTCCACAATCCATTAGTAAAAACTGGTTCGTACTTCTGGAATTTGATTGTGTTATAAGTTTTTTGCATCTTATAACACAATCAAATTCCAGAAGTACGAACCAGTTTTTATATTTAGAGTGCATTTTTAAATAAATGCTAAATATTATTGTTATTTAAGTTAATAAATATTTTTATCAATTAAGTTTCTAAAAATGAAATTAAAAGTGAAAAGATATTTAATTATCATAAAGATTATAGTTTGCATGATTTATGCATGAGTTGGAGATAAAAGAAATTAATTGAAACGATTAAACATGTGAAATTAATAAAGATATTTAATCGCATTAAGTGTGCATGAGATTTATAAGTTATAAATTGATTAAAATAGAAGTTGAGTGGAAATTAAATAAAGAGATTTAATAATCCATTTAACGTGCATGAAAATATGAAAGATAAGATAAATAAAAGTTGATTTTAGAGTTAACGAGATTGATCAAGAGACCTCTCGGGTAAACGCACAATTAGTGCCCCGATTGTAGGAAGAGAACTCCTTATCAAATTTGAGGGTTCATTTTTCAGGGGAGATTTTTGGGGGACAAGTTTTTAGACACAAGTTGATGGAGAGCAACTCGAAGGTTTTGAAAAGAAGAGAATTTTACGTGGCTTGAAAGGTTTTGCTTGCAGTAGGAATTTGCATCTAGTTGTTAGAGGTTAGCATCGATACAGGTAGGGTCTTGTGTTTTGATCAGTAATTGAGTTATGCAACTTTCGTTCTTGTCTTCTTCGTGCTTGTGGATAGTAGAATCATAAATTCTCTATAATAAAACTTTGAACATTTAATGTTGTAAATTTATTCGGTGTGTGTCTATATCTTTTGTGTATGTAGGGATTAGAAAAGCAATAAGAAAACTCTAGTTTCGTAGATTGAAGAAATTAGAATTTGATTTGAATAGGGTTTGAAATTAAAAAAAAAAGACTTTAGATTGAAATTCAAATGGTGAGAAATATTTTCTCTATGAGACTGTATTTCTTTATATTTAAAAAATAATAACAATAATAATAATAGTAATAAATTATTTATTTAAGATAATATTATAGAAATTTTAAAAGAATAAAACTGAATTTATATATATATATATATAATTGGTAATATATTTTTAAAAAGTTTATTTAAAATAAAATAAAACTAAATTACATATATAGCAAATAAATTTTAAAAGTTTTATTTTGATAAAACTTAAAATTTAAAAAAAGATATATAATAAATGGGGTGGGGTTATACCCCCCCTCGTACCTGCTGCCGGCAGAGTCTGCCGCGGCAGCCGGTACCGCTGCTGCGCGCAGCAGGGTACCTGTTGTCGCAGGTACCAGGCCAGCGGGCCTTTAAACACGCCGAAACATGTAGCTATTTATATTTTGTTTTTTTTATTTTTATTTTAATACGTTTTAAAATGTATTTAAATTACATTGTAATAAATTTACTTTATAATTTAATAACATTTTTGTATTATTAAATTTTATACTTATTTATTAATTTTTAACTATTAATTTATATGAATGTTTTGTAATTAAATAAAATTAAATAACTTTATTAATTATTAATGAATCTAATCAAACTTGATTTAATTAGGATCTATTAACGATAAGAATTAGTTAATGAGGTTATTAATTTATCATATTTAATAATATTGATTTTATTAAAATTATGGTTATTTTATTTAAAATCAATGAACTGTTATTTTTTTTTAATAACCTAAATGGAATAAAACGATTATTCTAGATTATTCTACTAGGAAATGACTTTTATTATGATGGTAATTTTACATATTTAAGTCGAATAATGAATGGGTTAATGGGTAGAATAAACCGAGAATCTCCTACACTTGAATGTTCATTGTAATGCAAATTGAAAACATTACTTTTGATTTTTTTTATGTCTTTTCAAATCAAACCCAACTATGAAATTGTATTGTTTTCTATGTATTGTCTTTACTTGTGGATTTTGGAGTTGACCTAGTTTGACCAGTTTAGGATGTACACCAGAGGTTTTGTGAGATTTCTTGGATACTATTTATGGGACTAGATGTTGTGATGTGTTTTGTGATTCATATTGGAGATTATATCTATGAGGTTTATCTTGTGGAGAAATTATGTGTACTTGGGTGGGAGAACCATCTTGTTATTAGGTTGCCTGTTAAGGAACCGAGTTTGATCTTTATGGGTGTTGTGGTATGGGACACAACTGTGTTTTTATGTGCTTAGGAGAGGTTGTCTAGGTACGTGACTTGGGAGTGGCTTGCATAGGGGTCCGGGACCCAAAGTGGTCAGTGCCAGGGTAACCTAATGCAAGTTATGTAATAAGTGATAATGTAGTAAGTAAAATGTATGGGGGGAAAACACACTAAAAGATAAGTTAGAGATATTCGATCTACCCATGCCTTTAGTGCTTGTATAGACTAAGGATGGGAATGAGATGAGTGCCTCGTCTTCTTGAGAGGGCTTTCTAGTTTCCATATGTGTGATGTTGAGGGTATGGGGTTCATAGTAACCAGTCCAAGGTAACTCAACGCTTGAGGGTCTGAGGTCTCTTAAGAGATCAGCCCAGGGTAACTCAAGCAGCCATGTGATGAAACTCCCTAGTATGTAGCCTGAGTCTCCTCTGTAGATCTTTGTGGATTTTTTGTACCTCTGGTACTGTACTTATTGTTGGATGTGGTGTACTTATTGTTGGTGGTGTATCTATTATCGGATGTGTTATTATGGTTATTTACTTTCATTGATGAAGATTGGCGATTCATGGATGATGTACTTTCGACATGTGGCTTTTGACTTGGGATGATTATCTTTTATTGACTTTATCTTATGACCTTGGTATTTGGTTTATACTTGGTTTGTGTATGATGTTTGGTTATGTGGTGTCAGTATTGGATTGAGTGTTCTTTCCTTCTGGATTATTTTATCTTCTTGAGTAGTATGTGTTACCTTTGAGGTAGTTTTGGCTATTAGGGGTACCTTGCCTAGGAATGTTTTATGTTTGTTTTATCGTATGTGGATCGTTCATTGTCTTCCCTGCACGGTGGGAGTGGAAGCCTGACTAGGTAACCACGTGGGCGGGAGGTAGTGTCTTCTTACCATTTGGGTTCCCCTTCACATTGCTAGCTTTTGGATGTTCGTTGCAAAAGATGTACCTTTATCATTCTTATTTCTTATCTTACAGACTTCTTTTCAGATGATGTATATATGTTATCATGTATTCTGTTGTACAGTATCTATTTTCACATACCCTGCGACATGTGCAGTGGATGTTATTGATTGGATGTACTTTCATTGTATTGTTTATACCTATGCATTTGCTTATGCAATTTACGTATCTGTTATTTCTTTATGATCATGAGACATTGTACTTGGAACTTAAACTAATTAATTTAAAAATTATTAAATGTGACTCAACGTAAAGGAACCTTTGAGGAATTGAAACTATATCTGTAATTGCAAATGTGTATTTGATGTGTATGTTCATATTGATTCCGCATTAATGTTATCTTGGTATTGTTTAAACTTTTTTTTTAAAAATAGTTCAGTAAACATTGTAACATATTAGGTTTATTTCTCTTGGGTTCCCGAGCGGGGCGTTACAATAATTCAATCTTTCAACATAGTAAGTATTATCACATGAGATCTTTTCTATAAGCTTAATAGACCCTTTTCTTTTTATTGAACATGGTGCATTATTACCAAATCTTACACTATTTCCATCATAACAAGTTAAGGTAATGAACTTACTTTTGACTCTAGCCATGTGATGTGAGCATCCACTATCAGTAATCCATTTGTCATTCTTGTTCAAACAAGTCATAAGTGTAGTAGCCTCATCCTCATCTGATTCATCCTTCATTACAACATATACCACTTCATCATCATTTTTATTAGAGTTGTTCTCATCAACAATGTAGCATGACTTCTTGCCTTTGTCTCTGTAGTCTCTTCCATCATCTTCTCTTTTATTTTTGTACTTGTTCCCTTCTTTGAAGTTTTTCTTCTACGCACATCTTGTTGCAATATGATCAAATTCATTACAATTAAAACAAATGACAAGTAGCTTACCTTTTAATTTACCTTTTCCTTTGTGAAATCTTCTGGCCAGCAATGCTTCCAATTTTTCAATGTCTTCCTGATCTATACTGCTCTCACTGGATGCATACTTTATCTTTATTTTCTTCTTCTTTGGCTTTACCTCCTTAGAATCCTTTAGTAACAATTTTTCTTTGAAAGTTGATTCAATACTCTCTAGTCTATAGTTGTCAAAATTAGATAACTCAAAGGTAGTGAGTCTTCCTACCAAACCTTCAAGGGTTAGATCATTCCCTAGCATACATCTTAATTCTTGAATTGAAGACACTCTAATGGCATACATAGGCAACAATTTTCTCAAAACCTTACTTAGCACGGTATCATCATCTATTTTACCAGTAGCGCCTTTTATTTCACTAACAACTTCTTTTATTCTAGCAACATATTAAACAATGTTCTTACCTTCTTCCATTCGCATGTCCTCAAACTTACCTCTTAGGCTTTTTGACTTGGCTCTTTGAACATTTTTGTCTCCTCCATAGATAGTGGTTAGGGCATCCCACATCTGCTTTGCACTTTTAAGTACCTTAATGTCATCAAACTCGGCATAGCTTAGGGCAGAGGCAATATCCAACATTACCTGATTGTGTTCTTTCTTTTTCTTCAAGTCTTTAGCAATTAGGGCTCCTATTGGATCAACATATTCTACTGTAATGCAAGTTTGTGCATAATCTCCAAGTCCTCCAACGTGTAATTTCATCAAACTTTTCCATGCAAAAAAGTTATCTCTATTCACCTTGGGTACCTCTCTTTTTGACATCTTGATCTTTATGTTTTTAGCACCTCAAAACTAATCCTCTCAAGCAACTGCACTCTGATACCAATTGTTGGAATTTTTTTTAGATTAACTGAGAAAGGAGGGGGGTGAATCAGTTAATCAAGGTCCATATGTCTAAATAAAACTTTTTCACAATTCAGTGAACCCATGTAACATTCTTAACCATGCATGCATTCATTGTATGTTAGCCAAAATTGATATCTCACTGTTAAACTAATATGAAAAAATGTAAAGCATAAAACATAACATATCCATTAGTACACTTGACACCATGATTTAATATGGAAACCCAATTTGGGAAAAACCACCAGTAACATGCTACTCCTTTTTCACTCTTCTAAAGTGATGCCTTGTGTTAGGAACCTGTGTGTTCCTTCTGTTTATTTTGTTACAGTAGAGTTGTTGGACGCATATGCTTTGTAAGTCGTCCCGTGAGTTTATTTTATTATCCCACATGCATAGGTAGTATTACTTTTCTAGATCGTACCCAGTATATAAGAATAGGTTGAGGCCCTTGATGGGCACGGACGAATTTATTGTATTGAGCTTGCTCAAAGGAGGTTACCCCCTCGAAGTGGCCTGCGATCAGTAGATTTATTCTGAGTTCTGCTATCACTTTGTATTCTGTTATTTCGAGCATTCTCACGATATTGCTATAAGGAGGTTCTTCTCATCTGGTATCAGAGCACTCTCTTGGGCTCGCTGGGTGGAAATTAGATCAAATTTTTTTTCTGTCGTGGCCTTCAGGTTCCTCTCACTTCTAATATCTCTTGTTATTGCAATAACTCTTTTCAGTTGTTCTGTCTGTGAGTGAATTTTTCTAAGTCGACTGTTCAGAAAAAAAAAAAAAAAAAAAAAAAAAAAAAAAAAAAAAAAGAGTAAAAATTTTTCTATTTTTTAGTCGTAGCTTCCTTGTTTGCTTTCTGTTTCTGCTCATACTTCCGCAGAACGTCTGAAATATCATTTCGCATACTTCCTTCCTTGGCGACCCAACCCCAAATTTTACATATCAAAGCCCTAAATCCCTCATTTATCTAATTTTAGGGTTTGCCCTATCTTTTTCACCTCTCATCCAATCGCCACCAAACTGAGCCACAAGATTCAATTCCTCATTTTGCTCCCTTGTCCCTCTTGGACTGTTCGCCTCATTTCGCCTCCCTACCCTTGAAACCCTCATTTTTCTTTTTCCCTTGTCCCCAGATAGTCTCCCACCACCCGTCGAACACCCATTTCCTATATGAGTTTTACCCAAATCCAAGTTTGCCGTAACTAAAAAAGTTTTTGTTTCTCATCTTCTACCCATTTCAAAAAAAAAAAAAAAAAAAAAAAAAAAAAAAAAAAAAAAAAAAAACCTTGTTTTATGGTTGTTACGCGTACAGGAGCAAAAATCATGGAAGAAGAAATTGCATCCCTCAAAACCAGACTTCAAGATCTGGATGACAAAATTCTGGGTCTTAACTTTCAGCAGTCAGCCATGAGCCGAAACCATTCAGGAGATACTGGGTCCTCTTCTGGCAATTTTCGTGGACCAAAGCTTGATTTTCCACGCTTCGATGGTTCTGATCCGACTGGATGGATCTATAGGGCAGAGCAGTATTTCAGCTTGCATAATACTTTGGATAACCACAAAGTCTCCCTTGCATCTTTTCATTTGGAACATGAAGCTCTTCAATGGTTCCGTTGGTACATCAAGGCTAATGTAGGCCCAACGTGGAGCGAATTGTGCACCCTCATTTTGGAGCGCTTTGGCCCTAGTTCCTTTGATGATTTCACAGGAGCACTCACTAAACTGCGTCAAACAGGCACTGTAAGAGAATACCATACAGAGTTTGAAAAATTAGCTAATCACACAGAGGGCTTGTCTGATGAATTCTTCCGTAGTTGTTTTGTCAGTGGTCTGAAGGATGCACTTCGCTCAGAAGTCAAAATGTTTCGACCTACTACAATGATGGAAGCCCTTGGGTTGGCTAAGTTAGCGGAAGACAAGATTAGTGCTCTACAACGCTCCAGATCTAATTTTGTTCCATTCAGAAATACAGGTTCTCACAACCCTCCAGTCATACCAGCTCCCAGAACTACTCCGATCAAGCACTTGTCTGAAACAGAGATGCGAGTTAGGCGAGACAAAGGGCTTTGTTATAATTGTGATGAGAAATGGTCTCGGGGCCATAGATGTGTTCAGCAAAAGCTCTATCTCTTGGATGTGGATTCTCCACCGGAACTGGAAGAATATGTAGATGCTCAGGAAACAGTGGATGCTGAGGTTGAGCCTCACCAGCCTGAACCTCCTTCCCCAGAAGCTCCACCAGAGATATCTGTCCATGCTTTAGCAGGAGTCACTACTCCACAAACCATGCGGGTCCAGGGTTTCTTCAAGAAGATCCCTCTTACTATACTCATTGATTCTGGTAGCACTCATAACTTCATTGATCCACGAATAGCCAAACAGGCTGATTGCTTTATCCATCCCTGCTCTAGCTTTGAAGTCATGATTGCCAATGGGGGCACTTTACCTTGTAAAGGGAAATGTCGCAATGTGCGTCTCTCTATTGGAGCTTATAACATGCGCTCTGACATGTTTGCCTTACCCTTAGGTGGTTGTGATGTGGTTTTGGGTGCCCAATGGTTACGCACTCTTGGCCCCATTCTCTGGGATTTTGCTGAACTTTGGATGCAGTTTTCAGCCGAGGGGCACCAACACACTTTGAAAGGCTTACAACCAGGGTCTCTCAGCATCATCAGTTCACACCGTATGGAAAAACTTCTTAAGAAGAATTCACATGGTGTCATCGCTCAGCTCCATTCCATTCAGATGCAGCCATCAGCAGTCTCTAGCACTCCTGCCGATCTCCAACACATTTTGGACAAGTATTCTGGTATATTTGCTGAACCTGTGGGATTACCTCCTTCTCGTCCAGAGGACCACCGTATTCAGCTCCTTCCTGGCAGTGTTCCGCCCAACATCAGGCCCTACCGCTACCCATTTCATCAGAAGACCGAAATCGAGATACTTGTCCGTGACTTACTGAAGCAAGGTATTATTCGCCCTAGTACCAGTTCCTTTTCTTCTCCAGTTCTGCTTGTTCGCAAAAAAGATGGGTCATGGCGACTCTGCATTGATTTCCGAGCACTTAATCATCTCACTATAAAGGACAAGTTTCCCATTCCAGTTGTTGATGAACTTCTTGATGAACTTCATGGGGCTCATTTTTTCTCCAAGTTAGATCTTCGTTCTGGGTATCATCAAATTCGGGTTAATGAGGAGGATATACCTAAAACTGCCTTCCGCACACATGATGGTCACTATGAATTTTTAGTCATGCCCTTTGGCCTCACGAATGCTCCTTCAACATTTCAGGCAGTGATGAATAACATATTTCGACCATACCTCCGGAAATTCATTCTGGTCTTCTTTGATGATATCCTCATATATAGCAAAACTTGGGCTGAGCATCTCTATCATCTGGAGCTTGTCTTGCAACTTCTCTCTGATCATCAACTCTGTGCAAAACTATCTAAATGTGTGTTTGGCCAGGAGGAAGTGGAGTATCTCGGGCATATTGTTGCACACCATGGAGTGCGGGTGGATCCTACAAAAATAGATGCCATGAAAACTTGGCCGCATCCTAAAACTCTCAAGAGCCTTCGGGGTTTTTTGGGGTTGACTGGCTACTACCGCAAGTTTGTCAAAGATTACGGGAAAATTGCAGCACCATTGACAGCTCTGTTAAAAAAGGATGCCTTCTCCTGGACCCCTGTTGCTGAGACTGCATTTGAACAACTGAAACAGGCTATGTGCAGTACACCTGTTCTCGCGATGCCAGATTTTTCCAAACCCTTCACTATTGAGAGTGATGCTTGCGGCAATGGATTGGGTGCTGTTCTCCTGCAAGATGACCATCCTATTGCATTCACTAGCAAAGCCCTCTCTGGTAAGAATCTAGCCCTCTCTACTTATGAAAAAGAAATGATGGCTATTTTGCATGCTGTACAGAAGTGGCGGCCATACCTCTTAGGGAGTCATTTTTGCATCAGAACCGATCACCAAAGTCTGAAATACTTCCTGGAACAACGGGTATCCTCTCCTACACAACAGAAATGGGTTAGCAAACTCATGGGGTATGATTATGAGATCACCTACAAGAAGGGTAAGGAGAATATTGTGGCAGATTGAGGCCCTTGATGGGCACGGACGAATTTATTGTATTGAGCTTGCTCAAAGGAGGTTACCCCCTCGAAGTGGCCTGCGATCAGTAGATTTATTCTGAGTTCTGCTATCACTTTGTATTCTGTTATTTCGAGCATTCTCACGATATTGCTATAAGGAGGTTCTTCTCACCTTGTTAAAGGCCAACCCTGTTAAAGGTTACAACACACACTGTTATGTGACCCAATTATAGGATTTCAATCACCCTATTAAAATTGGGCCTTGTTAGAGGACTTTAGGTCATTCACTTGGAATTCCACCCTGTTAAAGGATTTTCCAATGACTGTTAAGTCAACATTAGTCCAAAGGATTTACCCTAATCTAATACAATTGTTAGAGAGTAATAGTAGGGTTTTATCTAATACAACTTACAACCTTACTTGTAGATTATTGATCACTATTTAGTCCTCAACTCTTCTTGGCTTCCAACCTTTGCAGTTCTAATAGCTTGTTCACCCTTCATGTATTCATCCTTCTCTAGCCTTCTTGCTTAGCTTGCCATTGCAAACTTCTCCTCTTGATCACTTGATGAAGCAAGCCCTCTTCCTTTACCTTGTCATATTTTTGCATCCAAAATCTTTCTAACCTCTAACCAACTTTGCTTCATGACCAAACATCTCTACATATAGAAAATTAGAATTCTTTTTCCTGCTCATTATTCATCTCAAAAATTAGGGTTTTTGATGGATTAGGTAGGATACAATGTATCTACCCCATATCTTGTATTCTCTAGAAACTTCTCCTAAAATCCATTTGAATTTTCCTCCAAAAGGGTTTACATAAGATTTTGTGCCTGCAGCTCATCAATCTTATCTTCCTCCTAATTTACAAGTTCCAAGAAAGTAAACTTGTCATCTTTTATTTGATGAATCTTCAATATTTTTCATAATGTAGCAACTCGACATAATTAATTTATTGATGTTCGGCACATACTATGTTACTCGGCATCTACTGTAAAAAAACACTTGCCATTAACTAGATTTTATTGGTGCTCGACATTTATTGAAAATCACTTGACATCTACTAACTTGCTCAGCACCTATTAGTTTGCTTGACATCCACTAGAAATTACTTTCACTCAGATCCAACTAACTTTTTGCTCAGCTTGCATTAACTTTCCTAGGCACCTTCTATCAACTTGGTCAAGCTTAGCAAATGAAATTTGTCCAACCTTTTGCTTCTAAACTTTCTAAGTGTAGTCAATCATTTTGTAACCTCAAGTAGATCATCAATACATTATGTTGTCATTGTTTTAACTAATTCTTAAACTTCAATCCATAATCATAACTCAACCTTTCCTCTTGGTATTTTTGTTGCATCTTGTTGATCAAATCCTCTTCATCAATCAACTAGGTGATAGTGCTTGAAACATATAAGCAATTGTCTTACCAACATATAGTAGGTTTGACATCAATGACAAAACAATGATTGAAAACACTTCTTCAACAATAACAATATTTCTACTCAAATGATCTTTTCAATCATATAACAACACCAACATCATTGGCACCATCCTTAACAACCAACAATGCCCAGTACATTGCATGTGATAGAAATAGAAGCTTTTCATATGAACTTTTTTGCAATGCATAATACAAATTGAATATGATATTGTGGATTGTATCATGAAGAGAAAACTCCTTGAGCAACACTTACCACAACTTACAAAAAGAGCATGGCAATTGTTATCTACCTATTGTGAGCATTTGAAATTCAAGACACTTTTACCATTGCAATGAACAACCTGACTTCTATTATAGCAGAAGCCAAAATTAATAATATAAATATACCTTCTCTTTTTTATTTCTAACAGTTTAACAAAATTGTGATTTTACAACATTATCTTCAAAGTCTTTTTTTATCGATAAAGTCATTCTTTGCAAATTGCAGATTCGTTAACCATCTCATATCTGAATGTGATCTTTTGATCTATGCATAATATTTTATTTATTTTTTTAAAATCAAAGATAATGGAAAAATTCAGATTTAAGTCTACATCTTTTGGCATTGAGGATTTTGAATCTATTCTATGATACTTGCTACATTCAAGCCCATACAACTATATTGCCCGCCATTATTTTTTGGGTACCTAACACTTATAATTAATGACATAGACAAGATTATGACAAGTTGTCATGCTATAGTGTATATAAATTTTGTATTTTAAAAATAGTTCCAATTTAGATGTCCTCTTAAATATTTGAACAATACAGTACTTTGCTCCAATTTCAAAATTATATGGTTTATGCACACAATGTCAATATTTAAGTGTTGTGTTCTTTAAAACAATATTGAAATGTTCTTCATAACAGTTCTAACACTTTTGTCTTTTACTTTCAGCTTTATCCTAATTTAGTAACATTTAATATGTACTACATAACTAATTTCATTTTAGTAGATGACCATGTTAGAAGATTATCATACCTAGATGCCTCAACACACATATATAAGCTATAGTCATTGTGAAGTATCTAAAGCATTATATATTTTGTGAACTTATTGGCATATAAGTTGCATATATTTAAAGTCAACGAAGCTATTTTTTTATGTTTCAAGTTAATCCTATATTATTGTTGTGATTATCATTATTGATTTTTATATTGTGTATTGTCAATGTACAACTTTATAGACAAAATCTCCTACTATCCATAGTAATCAACTTTCAGAGGACTCTCCTCTTGCTTGACAAGGTCCTTAAAAATGTTATCTCTGCCAACATTGCTTGGTTTTGCAAACACTAACCCAATCTATAACAGGGGAATAAAAAACATTGATTCAATTACATATAAATAATAATAATACAAGGTCAACTAGATTTTACAAAAAAAAAAGCAAAGCTAATTACCACTATTTTACTAGCTAAAAAGATCATGCCTTTACAAAAACATTAAGGAAAAGTCACACATCATTGTTATGCTTTTGTCTATGTGTTGGTTTTCTAAAGGATGAATACTTTTCTTCTATAGAACATAGAAAACAAAGGTAGTAGATCTTAATGTTTCCATTTGAACTTAGGATTTGTCATTCTACCATTCAGGAAATAATTTTCACTACTCCATAGTTTTGAGGTTCTAGAAATTGAGAGGGATTTTTAGATGATTAGTAAAAGTTTGCCCTCTATAAACTCAAAACGTGCATTATCACATCTATACTTTATTGTATAAATTGTACTTCATATATTATTTAACATGGGGTTTTGTAGAATGCTTATGCCTAGGGGCTTCATTTTAGATCTTTTCTATTATGTTTCTTAATTGCATAGACTTGGTGTGAATGCCACAAGTGCCAAGTATTATGCCCTTTGTAACATAGTTCAAATGATTTCTTTCTAACAAATTGAGTAGCTCCTTTAATTAGCTGAGCCAGTTAAGTCAATTAAAGTAATGGACACAAGCATTATCCTAAACTTGAGTCTCCTTGAAATCTTTATCTGGCTATGATTAGGGGATTCCACATAATTCTTGAGCTCTTTTTTAGAAAGCCTAGAGTGCAAGATGTAGCATTGAGGTTTTCTACTTGGACTAAGTAGGAATAGCTTTTGAAAATTACTTAAACAAATGTTAACATGTAGCTTTTCTTAAATGTTTTTTTATGGAAGGAAATGTTATTATTAGTTCATGCCAAAGGCATGATACTAATGGATCTATTCAATTTATTCAACCAATGATATTAGAGAATTAAAAATTTAAATACTACTCATATAGTTCATATCTATTTATTTTTATTAATGATTATTCAAATGATATTTTTCTTTAATCTTATTGAATTCCGCTAATTTAAGTAAGGATAACATTCAAATTTTCCTAAAAAAAAAATTTTTTTTTAATTTATCAAATAGAGTCCTTTAGGTATAGACTCTATGCATTAGTATGCATTAATGAAGTCAGTTTGTTGACAACCTACATGTTGTATAATATAGGATTTGTTTACCACATGAAAAAAATAATATTATTGAGGATGTCCTTTTAACTTTTATAGTTTGAACTTTAATTTTTAATAATGTCATATTATAAATATTATAAAATAATTATGAATATTATTATTAAATACACATAATTTGTTTATATATACAAATTAATGTTGATAATTATTATAAGTTGAACTAAATAAACTAATAAATTATAACTTGATTTTGTTTTTTTATTAATTATAAATCTTTATCTTTTTTTTCAATATTTTATTTTGATAGATAAATGACCTAAGCCTTGATACATCATGACCTAAGCCTTGATACATCATAAGTACATAGATACATCGAGGTAATCATCTTTTAGTCTCAAGTTACATTTTTCCACCTTCCTTCAAGGTTGTTCCTCATCCTTCCCTCTTTCTTTTGCTTCCAAATCAGAATTTCTATAGGTTAACACTACATCTTGCACTAATGTTAAGGATAAATATCTTAAAAGTCACGAAGCATGAATATAGAATGGACATAGAAATGAAATGTGAAGTGGTAAAATAAATTTATTAAACATGAACAAAATATACATCTAAATCATCAAAAAATACATCTAATAGAGTAAAGTAGTCATCCCTCATCTAAGAATACATACCTTAAGTAGTGTGATCATCATTTAGTTACACCTAAGGATATTATGTCAGCTTAGTTACATTAAAATACAACAGTAATAAACCTATGTTACTTTATTGGCTTAAAATGGGAGGAAGGAGGTTCCCCAGCATTCTAAAAGTCCATCGAGTCTAGACTAGATAATTCCAAAACCTCCCAAATCCTCCCAAACTCATTTCCTAGGCTATCAAGACTGCCTTTCCCAAATATATCTATCTATCCAATCAATTTGTCTTGGGATGTGAGATGTACTTAGTGGGTAAAAGCTAAAGAAAGACCTCTTAATCTACCTGGGATAATGAAAGGTTAAATATGGTTGAAATTCTAAAAAATCTAAGCCATCCCTAATTCAGAAGAAATCCCTATATTGAAATTTCCACTACTTATGTCTGATCTTCTTCTATACTTGTATTAACTAATTCATGTTCTCTTTGACTTCCCTCCCAATATATAAGATTGAATGTGATCTTGTCAAAGGTCTGACATAGTGAGAGGGCTCTAGATAAAATTGAGCCTAGTCTCGAATTGATGAGGGATTCTTTTCTTATAGTAATTATTATAATTAAAAAATCTCCTTCAAACTCTACATTCTTACAACCAAGAGTTTGACAGAGTTTTAATCCTCCAACTAAAGTCATTAATTATGCCCAATTATTAGTTTCTATTCTTATATATATCGATAACATTTCTATCTCCATTCCTTCTAAGTTATGATATTGCATCCAATGCCTGCTCTACCTAGATTTCCTCTTGAAGCTCCATAAAAATTGAGTTTAAACCAACCCTCCTTGGGTGGTTTCAATTTGCACATATCTCTTTTTTTTTCTAAAGTTTCCCCCTACTCCTATAAAGTGGGGTAATTTCAGACCTGTCCACTTGCCTCTCATTTTCTCATCCTAATGAGACATAACAATCTCTTTCTTTTGTTTATTCAATACCCTACTATTGGTAAGTTCAATGACATAAGTTTCAATTTTAATTAGAAGTTGTTCTACATTCATCTTCTTATCTTGAAAAATCCTTCGATTATGTTCCTTCCATAATTCTCATAGGACTGTGGAAGGTTTAGATATCCATAAATATCTATAAATTCTATTCTTTCTTAAGGAGGGGCCTGACCTATGGAATATCCAGTATAGTACTTGCAAAAGCTAAAACTTACCCTAATTCTGAACATAGCCATTTCCAACATTGATTCAAATAAGAGTAGTGCAAAAAAAGGTGGTCAATGGATTCTTCCTTATTTTCACATAAAGGGAATTTAGTTGGGACTTGGTATCCCATTTTCTTAAATCACTCTGAGGTAAGGACCTTCCTATATAAAACTAGCTAGGTGAAAAATCCTTTCTTAAGAAAACAAGCTTTATTCCAACATAAAGTTTTAGGGAGGGAGTCTTTTGTGCCCCTTCTAGTTGTATTCCAAACTCTTGTTTCAATTCCACATCATTTTGTACTTGCCAAAATTAAAAGTTACTTTCTTGTTTGATAGTTCTCTTTTTAGATCTTTAACCTCCTTAAGTGGGAGGTTCATGTCTTTAAAATCTTTTCATTTCCAACCTTTTTTTCCTTTCTCAAAGTTCACATAATCTATGACTCTTTTACCCCATCCAACTTCAAGTGTCAATCTTAATTGGGCTATTTTACCATCATTTTTCAAAGTTTCATATCCTCCCGAAGAGTCCTATCAAAAGAGTGTTTCTTCCCCCCTCCGCAAGTTCCATGTTAGTCTATCATGCATGGTAGATCTACAATCCATCAAGAAGTTCCAAATTCTTGATCCTCTAGGTGGTGATTTATCCTTAATATGTTGATCAAATTAGTATTCCTCATATATTTCTTTATTATTATCTTTTCCCGCTTGAGTTGTGGATTCTTGTACATTCTCTACACTAGTTTAGCTCCCAAAGATTTACCTTGGATTTTGATGTCTCTAATCCCTACACCTCCCTCATCTTTTGGTCTAAATACCTAATCCCAAGCTAATAGTGATTTTTTTTCTTTTACCATGTTCCTTACTAGAAGAAAGTTTTAAGGAGTCTACTAATTTCTTCCCTATTTTTTTCCCAAGAGATCAATACAAGATATTTGATAAATAGGTTGTGTTGAATGATAGATAGTATCATCATTGCTCTACCTGCAGAAGTGAGTCATTTTTCTTTCTAGGAATCCATTTTTCTTTTGATCTTTTGATCTTTTATGTTATTTGATCCCATAATTTTGGAACATGTCCCTTTGTCTAAAGGGATACCTAGGTATTTACAAGGTAGACTTCCTCTTTTGAAATTCTAAATTTGGAAAATCTACTACTCCATATTAGAATGGGTATTAAAGACAAAAATTTACAACTTCTTGGGGTTAATCTCTTGACCTAATACAATACTATATTGACTTAAATTGTTTTATATTATTTTTCCTCCTCAATGGTACTTTTTACATAAAGCATAGTGTCATCAACAAATAGTTGGTGGGTTGTCAGGTCCAAGTCACCAGTGATCCTTATTCCTTTAATAGGCCTTTCACACCTAGCATTTCTTATTGATCTTCCTAAATTTTATGACATTAAGATGAAAAGAAAAGGATATATTGAATCCCTTTGTCTAAGACCATTTCTTATTCCAAAAAAGCGTTTGGGTGAACCATTTACCAAGATTGATAACTTAGGAGAGGAAATGCATTCAAAGATCAAATTCACCCATTGTTTTGTGAACCCAAAGGCTTTGAGGCATTTCCTTAAAAAAAAACCCAATCCACTCTATCACATACCTTCTTAATATCTACTTGAAATAACATACTAGGCTCTTTGTTGTTTCAAATAATATGTATTCCCTCTGGGGCAATAATTACTCCATCAAAGATAGATCTTCCCTGTACAAACCCTATTAGTTCCTCACTAATTAGGTTTGGAAAAAAATTCTGGATTATCCTTACCATAGTCTTAATAAAAAAATTATTGAGAGTATTGGAAAAAGATATGGGACGATAATCATTCAAGGTCTCTAGTTTCTCCTTTCTTGGGATAAGGGTGATAAAGGTATTATTCACGTCCCTGAGGATTTCTCCCAAATTTTGTACTCCTTCTAAAGCTTCAATTACTTCCTTCCCTATGAAGCCCCAATATTTTTCAAAGAAACATGTGGGAAACCATCCATCCCTAAAGATTTATCTGGATTCATTTTCTCAAGGGCCATACTTACTTCCTTAAAGGTAGATTTTCTCAATAATGTTTTACTTTGTTCTTTGGATATAAGCTTCAAAATATTCTTAATGATTCTTTCATGTGCCCCTAGGTTTTGTTTACCATTATTATTGAAGATTTCTTCAAATTATTTTATTGCCTCTTTTCCAATATCATCTGGGTCCTCTAGTTTTTCCCTATCCTTATTTTGAATGGAAGTAATTCTATTAGTTATTATGCATTGTTTTGCACTATTATGAAAGAATTTTGTATTTCTATCCCCTGCATCTAGCCATGTTTCTCTAGATTTTTATTTCTGAAATAGTTCCTCTTTGGTTAAGATGTCTTCATAATCCTTCATTAGGAACTTCTCTCTTTCATATAAGGCTAAATTAATCCTTTTCTATATAACCTCCTTGTTTAGATTCTCCAATCCTATTTAAGAATTTTGTATAGCTCTGATACCATGTAAGAATTTGGTATAGCTTTGATTCCATGAAATTTGGCATAGCTCTAATACCATGTAAGAATTTGCCTTAGGAAAAAATAATTCCAAGATCAAGAAGCTCAAGAACAAAGCACAATATGGACCAAATGATGTATGATCATAATAACAATATGAGAATGGATTAATGTCATTCATTGATTGAGTACACAATAGAAGTGCATGTATATAAAGGCCTCTAGAATGACTAGGAGTTAGCAAAGTGATAACCCTCACAACTAAGGACATGTCCACTAAGAGTGGATTATCCTCCATTGAGCATAGAAATTAGTGCGATGATGAGAGGATAAGCTTACATAGGTATATTTGATAAAGAGATGTTGTAGACACCATGTGCTCAAATAAGTTGCTAACTCTTGTGTTGTCAACAAGACAACTCATATCTCTATGTATATTCCTAAGTGTCTACATGAAAACTAATATAAAAATTCATTATCCTAAGTAAACTTAAGTAAAGTGTAATAATAATTAATTATTTACATGAACACCCCCCTTAAGTACAACTCAGGAGAATGCACTTTAGCTCACAAAGCTAAATGCAAGATGCAATGTGGGTCCTAGCTACTAGGCCATGTTAGGTACCCATGTACAAATGCAATGCTCTACATGCAATGCTATGCAATGCAATCTCTCTGAAAATGGAGAAAGAGGGAAAACCACATGGGAAAAACCTCCTCCAAAAAGAGAGATGAAGAAATACAAGATGCATGCAAGGATGGAGTAATCAAGATCCCCCTAGTATGACATACATCATGCATGTACAAGCATATACCCCCATAAGAAAAATGCATGATTCTATCTCCCCATATTGAATAATCTCCTGCAAGGATGTCATGAAGACAAAAATGTATCCAATGCCTACAAACAATATTTATCCCTTTAGGAAGAAGACACACCAAGTATAGGTGCAAGTATACTTCCCATTGTGGATAGGAAGATGGATGAGAAATCCATATGTAGTATGATATGGATGCTTCCTCTGAAGTCTACTCATATGCTGACAAGTCCTTGATGAATGTAGATGCCACAAGACAATCTGGTGGATGCCCAAAAGAAGGTGGCAAACAAGGTAACATGTCCACGTATGACAGTGAACCAAAGTCTAAAGACAAGGAATCATCCTTATAGGAAGATATGGGAAGAGAAGCAATGCAGCCTCCCCTCAATGATGAACATACACCCATGAAAGAAGCTCCTTGATGACTGAAGAATTTGCTCCATAAAAATTGAATGATGTTCCTCCTTATAGGAAGAAGTGGTGCCATAGGTGTAGTAGAGAATGCTCCCCAACTAGTAGGAAAGAATCCTCAAAAGATATACTATCTGAGGAAACTGGAATACAATCTCCAAAGAATAATATGTCTCCTTTGAAGTAAAAGAGTCATCCTCCAACTGCTATAAAAAAGTGTTCACAATCATGTCAGTCTCAAAAGAAAGATCAAGTGGTTGAGGTTCAGAGTGTTCCCTCACAACAAGCGAAGAAGAATTCTCCTCAACAAAGAGAAGATGGATATCATCAATAATGTCTCCCACATCTTCAATATAAGACTCCACAAATAACACTAAAATGTCTGGAAGGAAGTCATCCCAAGAAGTTGAAATAGGAAGACATAGTGTTTCCTAGTGCACTGAATCAGGAGCATTTGTGGCTAGAATTGGATCAGTAGAAGCAACAGAAGCATCAGGAGGTATGATCTCAACTAGAGTTGTAGGTACCACAATTGAAGTTACTAGAGGTAGAATGTCCTCTGGTAATGGAGGGACTTGTGGATCTCCATATGCTTTCCAAAGACACATCCAAACATCATGAGGATTACTTGCCTTACTAAGAGGAGCAAAATATTCCTTACTCATATTGTTATACATAAAGCGAAGAAGAAGAGAAAGATGTCCCCAATTAGTATTAGGTGGAAATATCTTTGAATATAGACAAGGAAACACTTCCTTATGTTCTCTTAGATGATCAATCATCAAAGCACTCCATTTATAATAGTTCCTTTTTGTCAATTTGAATCTTAAACCAAAGTGAAACTTTTGACATGACTCCATGAGATCAAATAATGTATGCACCTCCAAAATGCAAAAAAAATGAAAGAAACCCCCATAATGCATGATTTGGCACTTTATAATTAGTGTGATTACAATGGCCACTTGCCAATTTAGGGCCTAAGTGAATTTCTAATTTCATTTTTTACAAGCTCCTCTTGGAGTTCAAATCTAGTACTCAGCACTGTAGCTCAGATATACAACAATTTTGAAGTTTCATCAAAGTAATACAATGCAAAAAAGGACCTATTTTTTAAAGTGGTATTTTTTTCCACACAAGCCTATAATATAATTTCAAATTTGGAAAGAAAACAAAAAATTATTCACTTTCAAAAAAAATAAAACCTAAATATGTGTCCATATGAGCCCGAATGAAGCCTCTGAAGTTGTAAAAATTGGGATTTGCAATTTGCAAAAAAATTCACGAACAGAGATCACAAATAACCTCTGTAATTATTTTTCCTAAATCACCATCTTTGCACCTCCAAAAATTAAATGACTCTAGATTTCACCTTAGATGTCTGATTTTGATGAAACAAAAGTCAATTTGGGGATTTTTTGACCTTCTGAATATGATGCCAATATTTGATTTGCACCAACAAGCTCCAATCTTGACCTCCAAAAAAAATCTCTCCAATGGCTATGTAATGAAACTCCTATGGCTCTGATACCATGTAAGCATTTGGTATAGCTCTGATACCATGTAAGAAATTGGTATAGCTTTGATACCATGTAAGAATTTGGTATAGCTCTATATAAGAATTTGGTATAGCTCTGATGCCATGTAAGAATTTTCCTTAGGGAAAAATGACACCAAGATCAAGAAGCTCAAGAACAAAGCACAATATGGACCAAATGATGTATGATCATAATAACAATATGACAATGGATTGATGTCACTCATTGATTGAATACACACTAGAAGTGCCTATATACCTCACAACTAAGAACATGTCCACTAAGAGTGGATTATCCTCCATTGAGCATAGAAATTAGTGTGATGATGAGAGGATAAGCTTACATAGGTGTATCTAATAAAGAGATGTTGTAGACACCATATGCTCAAATAAGTTGTTAACTCTTGTGTTGTCAACAAGACAACTCATATATCTATGCATATTCCTAAGTGTCTACATGACAACTAATATAAAAATGCATTATCCTAAGTATACTTAAGTAAAATGTAATAATAATTAATTATTTACATGAACATCCTACTTCCTATTCTTCCTTGTTTTCAAAGATATTCCCAAAGTGTTAGAATTCCACACCCTAATCCTTTGCTTAGCAATTTTAATTTTGTTAACCACTTGGTAAAGTTTAGACCCAAATAATTCAATTATGTTCCACCATTTTTCTATCATCTTTAGAAAGCCCTCATTCATAAACCACATTTGTTTAAATTTGAAAGGACAATTAGCTTGTCTTTTATCCTTTATAATGCATAATTCAATTGGGTAGTGATCTGAACTTGAGATGGGTTGTACTTATGATTCCATAGTAAATGGTAGTTTTTCCATATCCTCATTTAAAAGAAATCTATCCAATTTCTCCGCTATAAGTTGAATCCTTTTCTCCTATTATTCCAAGTGTAGATATATTTGGAAGTGGCAATATCTATTAGACCATTTCTATTAATCCATTCATTAAAATCTAATGTTGATTTAGGATTTTCTAAGTTTCACCCCATTTTTCTAATGCCTTGGTTATAATATTGTAATCCCCTCCTATGATTGAAATCTCTACTTTATAAGAAATTGTTTTTTCTTCAATCTCTTTACAAACTCTAATTTTCTCCATATTTTTAATAGGTCCATACACATTAAAATTCCTGAAGCTTAACTTCATTTGGGAGCTTCTTACTAAGCCACAACTCCAATTTCTATTATCTTCTAAAGATGTTAGAGTTAGAAACCTCATGTCCCATATGAAAGCTAAACCTCCTGAGGCTCCCCTAGAGGGAGATTCACATATCTCCCTAAATCCTAGCTTCTTTTTTAAACCCTCTAGGTCATTCCTATCTAGTTGTGTTCCTTGTCATAAAATGAGTTTTTCTTTCTTTTATGCAATATTTTAAGACCCACTTCTTGTTAGGGGCATTCAAACCCTTAACAGTCCAAGTTACGACATTCATGGTGACTTGGGAAGGATATTCCCCTTCCCTACATTAAGGATATTGGTTAATTTGGACTGACCATGAGCACATCCATCCCTCATTCTCAGATCCTATAGGTATTTTCTTCCCCTCTTCTTATTTTTTTTTGCACAATCAGGAGCATTTTTACTTGGTTGACTCATGGTGATCCCTAATTGTTCGTGATCATCATGTTCTAGTTCTTCTATGTCTATTATCAAATGTTTTACTGCTACTTCTTCCTTTTCCAATGGATCTTCATCTTTCAAATTTTTAATCAGTGATTCCTTCTGTCTCTGTAGTTCTGCCTCATCACAAATCATTAGTTCATTAACTATAAACTTGCATAAATGCTAAAAAATTATCCTAATATCTTCCTTCACTCTAGATTAGTTATCATGTTCCTCATTTGAAGGGCTTGATGCAAAAGAAATTTCTCTTAGATATCTATGTCATTATCTAGGTGATCCCCTCCTCCAAAATCCTTTTCCACTTTCTTTTGACTTATTTCAATTCTTAAGCCTCTTATTTCCTCATTAAGTATTTTGTATATGTCTTTCTAAGGCTTATCGCTTTTAGAATCCCTACCACATTTCACTTTGATTTATACCCTCATGTTTTTGCTTAAATATTTCTTGGAACTTTATTTGCCCCTTATTTTGTCTGCAATTGTCTCTAACTTTGGTTGGGCTAAAAAGGGGGGCATTCACGATGAAACCAAAAGCTTCCCCACTCTAATCCGTAGAGATAAAAGTTCTCACTATAACCAAGGGGAGTAAGGGTGAAATTTCTCTTAGTCCCCCTCTTCCAAATCATGCCCTACAATGGATTCCACAATGTCAAAGCCTCCCTTTTCCTTATTAATGATAATTTGTATGTCTGGAGGAGGATAAGGAAAACAAGGGCTTTGATTCAAGATTAGATAAGATAATGATGTGTCCTCTATGAAATATCCTTTCGTGAATCTTGGTTCTATCATTAGTGACCTTCCATTAATGCAAATCTTTAAAGGTTTAGATTTACAAATGTTGGCATTCATATTGATTATGATAATTAGACTAGAGAACCTCAATTTAGTTTCTACATAACCTACATATTTCCCTAACTTGTTACATATCAGTTTAAGAGTCTCTTTTGTTAGTAGTTCAATAGGGAGATTAGGAAAATTAATAGAACAATATAATAAGAAGGAACTTGTGTTATTTGGGTTAAAGAAAGGTTGTCTTTGAAAACTAGGGTGTTATTAAATAATTTTTTTTTTAAATCAAACTAGAGCTACAAAAATCAATATAAAGAAAATCATTTTCCAAGATAGTTACTTCTACATTTTTACCATAAGATTCTTTCAATCATCTTATGATAGATTCTACCTATGTACCATTTCTCGTCCATCGGGCACAAATTCCATACTTTTGGCATTCTTGTTGGGTATATTACACTTCATAACCTTGAAGATCTAGAGTGAGGAATTCGTCCTTGTTAGTCACCACTAGATTAGGGACCATCGCTTCTTGTTGACTCTTGGGGCTTCCTTCCTAGTTGGTTCGGTTATGGAATCTATTTTGAGTTTAGGCAAGGGTGTTCTCAGGACCAGATTCCTTAGAGGAATGAAAGGATTAGAATTAAAGTGATGTTTGGATAGAGTTGATCTCTATCTTCTTGTAGAGGGTGATTTTGATCTATGTGAGTTTTGAGGATAAGGGTGGAAAGGAGTTCAAGTGTTTGGGGGATTCAACATTACTTCTTGTCATTTGGATTGTTTAGAGTTTACAGTAATCCAACCTCATTATCATATTCATAATTTTTTGGTTTAGAAAGCTTTTAGGGAACCAATTTTGGAATTGATTTTTAGTAAAAGGGGAGGGCATATTTAGTGCGCCAAAAGACAAAACATTGTTTGTCAAATTTTGCCCTAGTTGCTTGGTTTGCATACACCGAAGAAAAGGCAAATTTTGCAGGATTCATTTTTGTCACTGAGTAATCTCATTTTTAAATTTCAACTCATTTTTATCCTAAGTATATATGCACCTATTTTGTTAACGAGTGCATGTAAATTCTCAACTTAATTTTTTTGCAGATAATAATTTAAAATAATTATTAACCAAATGTAGAAATAAAAATTTGTTTACAAAAAATTTATAGAGAAGTATTAAGATTTATGTCAAATGTTTTCTTGAAGCTTTAAAGTGACTAGAGTTGTGTCGCTAAAGTTGGAGAAATGTAGATCATTGTTTGCATGGATCAGGGGCTCCAAATCAATTGTTTGAGCCCAACTTCACTACCTAAAAGCATAGCAAATTGTGATTTTTTCTCTATTTTTCTACTTCTGAATATTGCTTTTCTACTTCTTTTCTAAATTTCTTCTTTTGTATAGTCAATCCACCCTTTACTTCTAAAAATTACCACCAGAAACCTAGAATCTCCCTCTGTAATAATTTAATTCACTGCGATTATTGCTCCTTGGGTTTATCTTTATGTTGATCTATTGCTCCAATGAAGATTTTGCAATCTCAAAATATGAAGAAATTCACTACCTTTATGGATGTAATTCGTTGGTCTTCCTTGCGATTTCAATAAGTCTAATTGAGAGGATCTGAAAGAGTGTTTTTAGATGATGTTTTTTTTTAGAGGATCATTTAGTATACTCCCAAGTCTTTTATGCAGCTTCTATAGATGATGTTTTTTTTTAGTTTATTCAACTATGTCATTCTGTCAAGCGCTCATTTATGTGTGGATAATTGTCTTATTATTCCTTTGTGGAATACTTTATCAGTCATGTTATTACTCTTATGCTCTAGGGGTCTTTATTTTGTATCTCATTCGCTTTATTCCTATTCAATGCTACTCTACATTTTAAATCATATTTTTGGAGAATTATTTGACTTGAATGTCCAAAATTGATGCTTTCTTGATCAGCCAATTTGTCAACGAGGTAGAATTGTTGCCTTAACAAGATGTTTGACTGCCAAGAAGGTATTTCACTACCTCTTCAAGAAGGAAATTGTTGTTAGTAGGTTTCAGATAAGTATTTATTTTCAATTATGATTTACTTGATATTTATTGCCAATCGTATGTAAATCCCCATTGTTTGCTCCTCTAGCGAATTCATTATTACTCGCCTATAAAAGATTATTTTTATTTTTAATATTTAATTTTAAGTATTAATTCTAATTTTTTTACTCTAGTTTATTTAACAATGTAATTATATTTATGTTGATCTTATTCTATTTTTAGAAGTATTATTTTACTTTTTAAATTTAACTTATTTAACCATGTACCTATATTTATGTTCAATTAAGTGAATTTTTTTATATGTTAACATAATTTTTTAATAAAATACTTTATTATTTCTATACATATTTCATTAACATTTAGTATTTTTTAAGATTAGATTTACATATAAATACTTTTCTAGTAATATATTTAATAATCAAAATTAAAACTATATTGTTTTTTATAATACTTATTCTAATGTGAAAGTATCATTATAGAGATCTTAAGTATATTTGTGTAAAAAGATCTTGACATGATATATTTAATATTGGAAAAGTGTCATTTCCCTACTTTTAATTTAGGTTGGTTAGATAAATGCAATCAGTTATGTAGAAATATGCTTTATTTAAATGGTGGCAATTAGCATAGTAAAATTATATTAATCCTAATGGCTATTTTAGAAAAGTAAATGTGTTGAAAAAATATTAATTAAATATATGATGTTTTCCAATTAGACTAGTATGTGCTTGTGAAATTATGTCTCTTCCTCAATGAGATACCTATGCTACTAATATGCTCTAACAAAGTACAAATATACAAGTCTAAGCCAAACATACAATTGCTCTCTCTCTCTCTCTCTCTCTCTCTCTCTCTCTCTCTCTCTCTCTCTCTCTCTATATATATATATATATATATATATATATATATATATATATATATATATATATATATATATATATATATATATATATATATATATATATATATATATATATATATATATATTCATTCCTATCTATTTATCTATACTGTCCATCCTCTCTTTTGCAGAAACTTTGGCATAGTGTGTCTCTTGTTACACATTGGGAGCTTATGGAATAGCTTGATTGAAATAAAGGTGCACCCATAATCTCATTGATTTAAGAATATATATATATATGGTAGAAAAATAATGTTAACTAAAAAAAGAAGATCGTCAAATCCAAGAAAAGTGAAAAAAAATGCAACACAAAAGGAAATAATATGGAAATAATATGGTTTTAATCTGAGCTAAGTCAAATGTAGTAGAAACATTGTATATTTTCAATATTATTTTATGGTTGGAATCAAGAAATGCCCAACAAAAAGCTTTGACAAATAATTGTGAATATTTACATGTATGTCTTTTCTATCTATTTGCATTGAGCAATTTTTTTCAACCTCAACTATACCTGAAGGTGAACTCATAGTAACAAGGTTAAGAAGACCAATAGAAATTATGTTAAATCTATTTTGACTAAATTCCTCATAAATTTATTTTGATTTATTGTATGTGTATAGTGGTTTGTGTGTGTGTGTGGTGTTTTAAACTCTCAACATTCTTATGAAGATGCTAGAATCATTTTGAACTATACATAATTATTAGGGGAAATATTCAGAAGGTTGAAACTAGCTCTAATTAGAAGTCATCCAATTTAGACATGCATAGACTCCAGACTATACTCTTGAAAAAGTTTTTCTTCTTTTGAACTAGTGGTGCTATGTATCTACATTGTTGGAAATGCATGCTATAATTTTGTTATAGTTGCCTCTAGTCACTGGTTCAAATATGTCCTTATAACTTGTGTTTTTTTTGGTATCCAAACTAAAATCTTTATTCAAATAAAATGCATATCTCATTATTGAGTTATGGAATTCTAAGTGGCAATGTCTAGTGAGCTCGCTTGGTTTGTGCATGCTCTAGTGGACTAGGTAATTAATTTATTAATTTAAAATTTTTAAAATAATTTTAGAATTAATTTTAAAAATTAATAATATTTCACTGCACTTGCTTCACACAGTACATGCCTACTTCTTTTATTTTATTTAGATTGATTTTTTTATTGAAACATAATTATTGCAATTGATATTGGGAATGTATTTAGACTATGTTTGTGTCAAACCTAAGATATGTACATAGTAAGTATGTTCATTAGAGATATTATACAAAAATTGTTTGACAAATAGCATATTAGTAGTTGAACAAGCTCATGACTTTGTAACATTTCTCAAGTGGAGGTTTCAACCTAGGTTCAACTCAATTCTTCATTGAGATCTCATGTAAGATTGTACAATGATACACCAAAACAATCCTCTATTTTTTTTGCAAAAGGATGGGGCTCTATCAGAGCTCTTATTCTAGAGAGAAGCTTAGATTTTTAGGAGGGAGAGGACTATAATTAAATTTTAAAATTATTGTTAAGTTATATTTTTAAAAAAATTGTAACATATCAAATAATAAATAGACTTTAAATATTAATTTATTTTTTTTTAAACTTAGATTAAAATTATATGAACAAAAAATAAATTGAGAGTGAACAAACAATGAATTTAAAATATAAACTAATAAGTGCACATGAAAAACACTTGAATATTAAATTTGTAAATGTAGAAGGCTAAAATCTTGTGATCACAATTTATCTTGTAACTGCATTTTAAATAAAATTTATGTTATTTTATAATTCTTGTTACTACATCTTTATCAGTTCTATAAAAGATAGTTTAGAAATGGTTTGTAATATTAAAAAAATAAAACCAAACAAAAACTATATAAGATAGTTTTAAAATGGTTTGTAATATCAAAAAATAAAGGAAGAAAAAATGATGATATAATATTTATGCCTAGTGCTGAAAATACATTTTTTATTGATTGCAATTGCATTTGAGTAATTTATAAAATATTAGGAATTTTAATTTTGAAATATAATTATGTGAATTTGGCTACTAAACCAAAGAAATTTTATTTTAATAAAAAACTTAAAGAAAGAAGCAATTCTTTCCATGGAATTGAACTTTTTAATAAATATATGACATTAGATACAATGTTGTTTGACTTAACATAAGTTTTGCTAATAGAGTAAATGATTGTCTGACTTAACAATGGTATTGATAATATAGTAAATGAATGGTGAAGTTGTTTCCAAACCTCCTTCTAGATACTAGGTGATTCCTTCAAAATATCAACACCCATTAATATAGATAACTGAAGCAAACAAATGTGCTTTATTCTGGTTGAAAAAACCATGCCACACATGGTTGATACACTACAGGATATCTATTCAACATACACCTTTGGAGAGACATATTAGTCTCCTTCCAAAAACTCAAGTTCCTTGATGCAAGCACTCTGCTCAAGACCATCTAATGACAACTTGATTGACTTGTACTTTAAATTTTCCATCAAACACACAAAGCTAATAGTGTAGATCTTTGAAAGTGAATTTCTAAGCCTAACATTGGTCTGGGGAGAAACTTGAAGAGTAAGAAGTAGAGGAGAGAAATATGAAGTGATCATCAAGTACTCTACCTGAGAAGGGTGGAAAATGTGTGAAAAGACAACCATACACCTAATTCACCAAATACATTTAAGAATAATGTGCCTGAAGGATTATGTGATAATGTTAGGGGCCAATGAAAGACCAAGCAACGAATTTTTCTAGGATGAATCTTGAGGGAACAAAGCCAAAAAGTTGGAAAAGAGGAATGTCTAGAGCTATTGGGCATGAGTGAATAACCAAAAGGCATTCTTGATAGTCTCTCTCTTAAGGTGGAAAAGGTAGCTTGGATGGCAGATAAATAAGAGTTTGCACCAATCAGAAGTTTGACATGGATAATTTTCCATGCTAGCTATTGAGATTGAGCATCAGATTTAGAATTCCAGATGAGTGCACTTAACTTATTCCATGATGATCTTTTGAGGTTATAATGCCACTTGATGTTGACGCGGTGGGAAAAGTGAATGGAAGGAAGTAATTGTTTATACTCATTTCTAAGAAGAAAACTTTGAAAAGTATGATTGTTGGACCATATACAATCCTTAAGAAAATTATCATGACAAGGAATGGACACAAGGCACCACAAATCAAGTCTCACATTGTAAGATTTTTAGGATTGGTCTTTTATAAACTGAAGACAAATTGAACTATGATTTGATTTGATACCATGATTTCCAGTCAAACCTCAAGGGATCTCATAAGTCATGAAACACACAAATACCTCATTTAAACATGTGTCTTCTACTGATATATTTTAAGGTAGCCAAAGAGCTATTATTTTCTTAGACTAGTTGATTCTACCAAATGGAGGAGGAAGCAAAACTCAAACCATGACTTAAGGTCTTGTCATGCCAACATAATTTCCTTGAAGTAATTTTCTAAGATCTCCAAATGGAATTAAAGGGAGTTGAACCATGGATTTTAAAGTAGGGAGCCAAAAGGAGTTTATCTTTCCAACTAACCAAATTCCATGATTGTCCAATAGTAGTTGTTTGAATACCATGTCAGACAAAATGTTTCCAAGGTGTGCCTCCATTTAAGACTCTCACAATCCATTTTATGTTGAGACAAATGCCTTGTGAGTATGGACTGATAATTGCAAAACCTCCTTTGTCCCTTGGTTGGATGAAATGTGTCCATGAAGTTGTTGGAAAACCTTTGGTTTTTCCCCATTTATTCCAAAGAAACCTTCAAATAAGTTGAGTCAACTAAGCATAATAGCTTTTAGAGGGAAGCCAACAAGATGAAATGTAAACATGACTAGATAACAGGATGTTGTTAGCGACTTGGATTCTACCAGCCATGAAGAGGAACTTTTTCACCCAATTTAGAAATTTGCTTTTTATTTTATGCATAAACCAAGACCATGTATTTTAAGTAAAACCCTAATGCCAAAGGGAATAGAAAGATATCTAGTGATGGTGTCGTGTTTAATCTCACACCCATCACTAGGAATCCAATGAGGCCAAGGGTTTGGGTGGGTCATGATGAATATAGTTTTATGCATGGTTGGCTTGGACCATGAAATGGTGCAAAAAAGATCAAAAACATTATTCACTTCCTCTATCGAATTTTGTATGAACATAATACTATCATCCACAAAATGAGAATTAAGTTATATTGCATTGTGAGACAATGAAATACCATGAATAATTTTATTGGAAAGAGTGTGCTAAATTAAATATCCAAGAGCATTGGCTACAAGGGCATAAAGAAAGGGTGCAAGGGGAAAACCCTGTCTGATGGACTTTTGCAAGGGAAATGGCAGACAAAGCATGTCATTGACAACAAATTTGGAAGAAGCATCTTGGAATAGCATATTGATTATGTACATATTTTAGGTCCAAATTCAAGCCATTTAATGATGAAGTGTGAGTGGATGTGACCATAGGCTTTATCAAAGTCAATCTTAATCATAAGATTATCCTGAGAAATTTGTTGGGCCCATTCAGCTTTTTTCTAGACAAGGACTAGATTGTCGAGGATAAATCTTCCTTCCAAGAAGCTTGTTTGTTCCAGTTGAACAATCTTTTGAGATATATATATTTAATTGCAAGAGATTTGACTATTATTTTATAAGAAGTATTAAGAAGGGTAATAAGATGTCATTCACAGTCTCTTCAACTTTTCCTTTGGGAATAAGTTTAATCAATCCTTGATTAATCCTCACTCATAATGAACAATTTTCAACTCCCTCAAGGTATACATTGTAGAAATCCTCTTGAATATGAGGCCAAAGAGTCTTGTATAATTCCATAGGGACACCATCAATTCTTGGACATTTTTCTAGAGCCATGCATTGAAGAGTGGCATCAATTTCCTCCATGGAAATTAGGCAGTCAAGAAATTTGTTGTGGTCAAGATCTATTTTATTCAAAATACAAGCAACAAAACTCCCCTCAAAGAAGGGGAGGAGAATTTTGTTGGTTGAATCGTCATTAAAAATGGTTTTTAAGTATTCATAGAAGGTATTAATAGTCTCATTGTGATTAGTTTGCAAAGTTCCATCAGTGGGTCTAATGGTAGAAATGTGTTTTGCTTTATGCTTCTGATTAAGATACTGGAAAAAAATGGAATGCCAATCACTATTATTAATCCACTGTAGATATACACAAATTTAATCACCTTTGCCTTTGTAAGAATCAATTTTTTGAAGCATGCTTTCAGCTTTGGCCACATTTTGTTGTAGCGAGATGTTACATGGATCATAAGCCAAACATGATCTTCCATGTTTTAATTAACCTTTAATGGATTTCTCAAGTATGAGATGTTTTTTTGCCACTCTTTGTCCATAGTCATGAAGGAAGGAAGAACATTTCTCCATAGTTTTTCCCCACCACTTAACCCAATTGTCCTATTGTG